>CM067059.1:1080000-2280000 GCA_033980235.1 Diadema setosum | reverse complement strand
AATTCCCGGGCCAGGATGTTGAAGGCGCTGTGAACATCATTGCTGTCATGATGCAGGGAACAAGGAATATATCATAATTATTAACATTGATATTATTATTAACCCATTGAGGACGGACTGATTTTGCTACAACATGCATATTCCACAGACACCTGCCCGAGTATATTTGGGACTTGTTTTCAACAGGTTAAATGTTATTATTATTATTATTATCATTATCATTATTATTATCATTATTATTATCATTATTATTATTATTATTATCATCATTATTATTATCATTATTATTTTCATTATCATTATTATTATCATTATTATTTTCATTATCATTATTATTATTATTATTATCATTATTATTTTCATTATTATTATTATTATTATCATTATTATTATTATTATTATTATTATTATTATTATTATTATTATTATTATCCTTATTATGATTATATCATCAATGTTATCATTTTAATACCATTATTAGTATTATTTACCACTACTACTGCTGCTGCTACTACTACTAGAATCATCATCATTATCATTGCTATCATGTCGTTTTTACTATCATTGTCATTACTATTACGATTATGACCATTATTAGAGCTTTTTTGTGTGTCAAAGACTACATCTGCCATAAAAATAACTCATACAGTACTGTATGTTGGTGCATTAGAAAGCTGATATGAAAGCTGATTTCTACAAATGTTCACTGGTCCTCGAAATGAAGTGGGTGATGAAACAATGACATAAAAGCTCTCGTCACTTACATCATTGCATATGGTGTCACTCAAGGATTAAAAAACAATAATCTCTCTCCATCATAAATCCTTCAGTACTTACAAAGTAATACACATTTTTTTAGTGAGAATATAAACTAAGCACAAGGAAACACACACACACACACACACACACACAAATGAGTGATTAAAAATTTCATGTTATATGCATTTCATTTAGCTTTATTTATATAAACAATACGACCTTCACTTGGGGGAAAAAAAAGATACTTCATGTGGTGTTCTATGTAACAGTGTAACCCGCCATAAAATGAGTAATTTGGTCTGGAATGTCTTGCTGATAACAGTGCCGTCTGTTAGAATCCATAATAGTACACCCTCCCTCATTCAGCAAACATCTCTCAGTTTCCTCATCAAACCACTTATTAAAACCACAAAAACCAAACAAACATTGAAGAAAAAGACTTTGCTGATTAGTTATTAAGTCCCACCTATACATTTTGTAACTTGGAGTTACATAATCAACGACGGACAGGAATGAAGGTAGGCTAGGATGGGGAGGCTGAAGGTTATGTATACTTAAGATAAGGAATGATGTCCGGATGTGTAAGTGGGATTCACACTAAGGTGAATTAGTGAGATACAAATCTATAGATTCTTGCCTGTGTGGACATAGAAAGCACACCAAACAGCGCAATGTGCATCGCACATTGCAATAATTTAAAAATGCAATAATTCGCATCGCAATGAGCGTGTGAGTACCGAGGCAAAAGAATCTTGAGATCTTTTATCCCGTCATTCAAACACGTATGATTGAACAAAGCACTAACATAAAGGCTAGGTCATTATTTCGATAGATTTCAGGTATGCGCTTCTTGGTCGACAGAGTATCACGATCAGCAATTAGCAAGAAGTTTCTGTCCATCTAAAACAGACAAAAAAAATCTCGGTATTTGGATCATAAATGTAATCCCACTATTTTGTTTGTGAAAACTCAACTACTGTGAAATAGCCTGGAATGAAGTGAACCCAGAAATCACTGTGTTATACATAGATCTGAATGAATTCAAAAGATCAAATCTGCTATGTCCTTGTTATACCTCTAATCTACCTGTTATATTTAATGGGCAGGCATAGGATATCACATATTGAACAAAATTATAACACTGATAAAAGTCTACAATGCCATCTTCTTTCTAAAGAGTACATCCTTCACTTCAAAAACGTAAATTTATTATTAAATAGTGAAGGATAATGTACTCAAGTCAATGATAAGCCATGATAACAGTGGGTCAAAAAAGTGTCAAGTACTACCCACTGAAAACTGAATTTATTTTCATACCTCTTTTCTCAAATAAAAAATAAATGAATCCATGTTTTGACGAACGTAGCCACAAGTACTTGCTTTTTATTTTACAAACAACAATGTTCTTACTCTGAAGTCAGCCATAGAAGTATTTTAAAAGTTATATAAAACAGAACACACAGCAGGCTTCACACCTTAAAGTAGACTTACAAGAGGATAATGTTTTCTCTCCTCCATGAACTTTTGAAATTTTCCCCACCTCCCTCCATCCCATGACTTACCAAAAGTTAAAGAGGTCCTCGGAATCGATGGATGCATTTCTTGACATGACGATGAGATGATGTAGAAAGTCCTCCAGATAGTTCATCTTTTTCTGCACAGAGATAAAACAAAGTGACACTTTTGAACACTTCATATCATCATTTCAACGAGCAACATAAAGAGGAAAAGATGACTTTGTCCAGCATGCATTTTCCTTATTTTGTTTGAATGCACTTGTAGTATTCTTTTCCCTGTGATTTGCTGATAGTAAACAATATTTGTTCACTTGTATAATAATTAATAATAATAATTGATATGATTTATATAGCGCCAAATCCACTCTGCAGAGTGCTCTAGGCGCGGAAGGAAGAGAAAGTGAAGGAGATAAAGGACATACAAATATCAAGTACATGTAATGAGTAGTCAAATTGAGGCTTTAAACAAATGAGTTTTTAGACTGCTTTTAAAGGAGTCTGATGAAGAACAATTTTTTTACAGTTGAAGGTAAGTTATTCCATAAGGTGGGAGCAGCATGGCCAAAGGCACGTGTGGCCCATATTGTAGTGAATCTTGGAATTATCAGAGAACCGGAGTTGGATGAGCGTAAAGATCTAGCAGGGATGTAATTATGGAGTACTGGGTAAGTCAATGTTATACTGAGGAGCAGCGCCCTGAATGCAATGAAAAGTCAGAAGTAAAATCTTTAAAATAATGCGATCTTTGACTGGTAACCAATAAGGTGATCTCAAAGTAGGGGTGATGTGAGTGTGCTCCTTGGATAGTGTGATGATGCGTGCTGCTGCATTTTGAAGCCTCTGTAGCATGGAGAGCTGAGTTTGTGGTAAGTTAAATAAGACAGAGTTTCCAAAATCGAGCCTAGAGGATATCAAGGCATGGACTAATTTTTCGGTAGAAGAGCGGTTCAAATATTTTCTAATGAAGCCGATATTACGAAGTTGGTATCTTACAGATCTACAAATGCTAGATCTGTTTGAACAGCCTAGTGACTTTAAAAGTATCAATAATTTTTTCGCAAACATATGCGGAAGAGGTTCTGAAATGGCAGCCATTTGGCAACATTGACTTGTGATGTCACAAATTGCATACATTCCAGGTAAGGCCAATGCGTAACCATCCAAAGAAAAATCTACAAATCCTGTTTTTCAGCAAATCTGAAATTAAAGTATCTCAAGAAATTCAAAGAAAAAAAGAGAAATTCATACTTAAGCAAACTGAATCATAAGATAAATTTTAAAAAATAGTTTATTTGAAATGTTTGCAGAACTTTACAAGCTGTAAGCACTTATTCTATACTTTGCCCATTTTCAACCATACTCAGAGAGATATAAATCCTGTATCTGATCGCCATCAGCATCCAGTGACCTTACATCTTATCACACAAGATGGGGTCAAGAGCTTTGATTGCTACTTGTTAAAAACAGGTTAATGTCCGCTATAAGCAATCACAGCCTTATCTTTAAAGTTCAATGATCTTGGTGCTTCAGGGCTGAGTTAAGGTCAGATAAGCCCATAGAGTCATGCAAATGGAAGTAGATAAGTCACAGAATACATGTATTGGGCTTCAATGTGAAAGATAGGCAAACTCATAAAATCTTGAAATCCTTGTTCATAAATGATTTCAAAGAGGCAAGTCCACATTCCTACCTCCAAGACATTTGATATCAGTTCAATTTAGGATGAAAGAAGGTGCAATCTTTAGCACTGAGCCAATCAAATTACTGTTTCTGGCAATTTAATTTCTTAAATGTAGTGGACTTTGAAAGAAAAAAAAATAGGTCAATTGTGCTGCATCTTATCATCGAAAAGGTCCCTGTTTCCTGATTGCCCTTGCTCTTGGAATAATGGCTCTTCTCATTGTAGCAGATGATAGAAAGATCACAATACTCAAAATTTTACAGGTGTCACTCTGGTTGAAATGAGAACTGCAGATATGCCTAAGGGCAGTGCAAATTATATTTCTTCAACTTGCCCAAACAGGTGTATAGGCAAGGACCCATACTCTGTATAGGCAAGAGTGAATTTAATCTACTTGCCCCAAAGTGAGTTAAAGTTGGGCAAGTGGGTAAGTGGGCTAGTAGCAAGCTGTGACAGTGATAAAACACCTAGGTGCTTGCAAAGGAGAGAAGAAGCCGTCATGCCACATTTACCATGAAAGTTCTCTAGGCTGCATCAAAACGTGACTCACTTTCACGGAGTGGTTTGGAACCAGCACTGTGGCGAGATTGCAATTTAATGACTGTTTTCATGTGAAACCCTGACAGGTCTCTCCTACCTAATAGCCCATGCATCTTCAAGGTCCAACAACACATTCGTTTTCACTGCAATTTCTTGAAAATACAATTTTAACATCATTATCTCCCCATTAATAATATCACTATTGATGCCTTCACAAATTGCTTGTGACATCGGTTTCAAGAGCGATACCCTAAAATGAAATCTTTTTTTGGGGGAAGCATATTAGATTACTCTTTACAACTTTGTTTGCATGTATGAATCTACTTATTGTGCAGACAAAATGAATACAAATGATTACTCTACTGAGGGTCTATGATATACTTTCAGCTGTCAGAGATCACACAGCACTCAATGTGAGAGCACATTAACTGGTTTCCCTATTCCTTGTGCATTTGTAGTTTGGTTCATATGTACTCCCATCATGCATTGCCATTATTCTTCTAAACCAGTCAGTAAAGAACCCATTATAGACAAACATTTGGCAGGATAAAATACAGTCAGTCAGAACTAGGTGGGAGTTTGATGACAAACTGGTGTTTTACCATCGTCACAGTATGCTACTAGCCCACTTGCTTACTTTCCCAACTTTAGCTCACTTTGGCAAGTAGATTAAATTAAGGGCGGTGAGTTGGCTCAGTCGGCAGCGCATCTGCCTCACGATCCTAAGGACCCGGACACGTGAAAGATCCCGCTTCATTCATTCATTGCAAAGAGCAGGGTGTTTAACCCAGTGAAGTGGTCCCACCTCACATCCAACTGGACCCCATGGAAAACAAGCTTAGCATAGCTGAATATGGGCTATCCAGCCATCTTCTCAGATGGAAATGAACAAACAAACAAACATGTAGTCACATAATGCTCAGTAGGTTGATATGACTTTTGTGATGATTTTACCTCAGCCTGTGTGTCGGGACTGCAAGTGGTGTATCGATCCCACCGCACCTTCAGGTTGTGGTGTATCTTTCTTCCGGCCTCCATCGCTGATTATGTCCCCGATCAACTTTTCATGGAAAGCTGCTACAGTATATCTGCACTTAAACCTGGACATGTGAAAAAAGAAAAACAACAACAAATGAGATGGATTATAATTTAATTTGCCACTATCAAAATTGTTCAGCCTCTTTCCAACTGAAACATATCAACTTGAATCATGACTGAGGTCAGAAAAGATATCTAAAAATATACCAATATCAGATTCGATTCAGATTTGTAAAGATAATCAAATTCATGTATATATATACATACATATATATATATATATATATATATATATATATATATAGATATATATATATACATATATTTGTAAAGATAATCAAATTCATATATATATATATATATACATATATATATATATATATATATATATATATATATATATATATATATATATATATATATATATATATAATATATAAACTTGTCTCTGGGCGCAACCTAAGGGAGACGAAAGAAGTGGTTGATGCCAGATGACAGACAGATGGCCACAATACCTACGGTCTTAAACATGGCTTGTCTCTTCCAGAAATATATACATACATGTATACAATATATATATTTTTTTTTCTTTTAGCGGCCATATACAGCAGGTGGTTGCTACAGACAGGTGGACATTAAGGCAGGTATGACTGTATATACATGAAATATGTTAGAGAGCTGTACCAAGGTGGGCAAAATCTGACACTTTACTTCATAAAGAAAGGGTACTTTACTATATTTTGTCAAAATTCGAACTTCTTTTTTTTCATTAAATGGGCACCATATTCAACATACAACATAGCAAAGTCCTATCATTTCATTAATAAAACAAAAAATTTTATGGGATAAGCAAAATATACCACAGAGCTTCTTGAATATACTCACAATTGCCACAGTACGCCATACTGCCTATTTCTTCACCATGTGGCAAGCGATAAATATCCCATCAAAAGCAGCGATGAGGGCAAATGCAGTCTGCACCTGATCGACTCTTGTCTAATTAGTGCTGATCGTTCACCTTCAACGTAGCATCACCAAATCATCTGTGATTTGGTCTATCCTAGGCCATGGACTACACACAGCATCTGCTGGCCCTGCAGGAACACACACAAAAAGAGTCAACACTGACATTGCAAAATACCAACGCACACAGGTAGACAAACACAACCTGGGTATGCAGGTAGAAGGCAAAGCGTGATTTTATCCTATATCCCGAGTCACCATATACCTTGAGCAAAGTCCATGTTACAATTGTATGATCTCGAGATATCATGAGAGCAGATTTGGCTCTGTTGAGGGGGTGAGGGGGTGAGTGGGCACTGGAAGGAGGGACAAAGAGTGGGGTGGGAGGAGGGATGATGGGATTGGTATAGGGGGGCGGGGAGAAGAGTGAGGAAGGTGGAAACTGGAAAGGGGTGAGGGAGAGAGAAGGGTTGGGGTGGGTAGAGAGAGGGGTGAGTGGTGAGAAGGTGATGTGGTGGAAAGGGTAGAGTGGAAAGGAGGGTGGGGGTGGGGGCAGGAATGAAAAGGGGTGAGACAAGTTCAAGGGATGGTGTAGTATTGGTTGAGATGAGGATTCAGCTTTTAACTTTTTGCAAGATACTTAGAAACCAAGTATGAAATGTTAAATAGCATACAATTCTAAGAGGAATTCAAATTTCACTTGATAAAAATCAGTTTTGAAATGGCTGGGATACCCAAAAGCAAAATAAAACAAAGCAATCCTAATAAAAGGTAGATCCCACCTTTGAATAGGATCACTTTGTGGTGGATATCTCAGCCATTTCAAAACCAATTTTAATTAAATAAACTTTGATTCCTCTCAGAATTTCATGTATATGCTCTCTCTCATATTTCATGAAAAGTTTCTCATTTTCTCTCTCAAAAAAGTTAGAAACCTGAAGCCCCATCTTAACCAAAACTATACCATTTCTTTAAGGGTGAAAAGTGTGAGGAGATAGAAAGAGTCAGGTGGAAAGGGTGGAATGGGAAAGGTAGAATGGGAAGGGTAGGATGGCATGAATAGAATGGAAATGGTTAGTAAGAAGGGTGAGGGGTAATAAGGGTGGGTAGAAGAGAAGGGTGGAGTCAGAAGGGTCATAAGGAAAGGATGACATGGTGGAAAGGGTAAGTGGTGGACGATGTAAGGGGTGGGAATGATAACGAGGTGGAAAGGGTGCTGGGTTGGAAGGGTAAGGAGATCAGAATGACAAGGCATAGGAAGGGTGGGGAGTGGAAAGGGTGACATTTTGGAAAAAGGGTAGAATGTGAAGGGTGGGGTGGGAAGGTTTAATAGGAGGAAGGATGGAGAAGTCAGTGGGATTGGAAAGGGTAGGGAAAGTGGAAAGCATTGAGGAGAAAAGAAGGGTGAGGTGCCGAGTAGTGCTGGGGGAGGAATGTGAAAGAGAGTTGGAGGGGTGAGGAGAGAGGGTAGGAGAAGGAGTATACCAAGAATGACTGAGAGCAGGGAGGTGGGAAGAGAACCACCTCCTTGCCCTGACCCTAACCCTAGTCCTCATCCGAAACCTAACCCAAACTCTAACCCTAAACCTAACCAAACTCTTTACTCTAACCTTATCACTAACCAGTATTTAGCCAGGGGGGTAAGCCATGGGGGTAATGGCCCCCCGGGGGCAATTTCCCTGATACGGGGAGATTGTGATGATGACATCCAGAATGACTGCTACTGTATAAGGGTGAGATAACTCTATCCAGGGAGGTAGCCACCTCCCTGCTCTATCCCTTGAGTGTGAACAGTCTATGGAAATGAGTCTGCCAGGGTTAGTGACTGAAAACATACAGTACATGTTTTATGAGACATGAAACAGCTGCCCCAGTTTTAAGGAGTCAGAAATCTACAGCTATCACTCAATATGGAATGCCTCCAATAATGAGATAACATTATCAGTCATAGCAAGACTTAAATACAAATGTAGACGAGACATGAAACTCGTCACACTGACGAGTTAGGTGATACGCCTGGGGTCATCAGATGTCGGTCATCTGTGATCGACAAGGAAAAGAATGTGATATAGGCACCTTGAAGTTATATTGAGCGTGCATGCAAAACGGTTTCTCTAACCACTCGGCCACGGGACATCCACGGAAACGGTAAGGCCGAAAAAAAAAATGTATAGATATTACAGGGGGAAAAAGTCAATGCCCACTCAACAATTGTGGCCGCGTGAACATGTATTGCATTGCTAGAAGGAAATGCGGCCTTGTAACGACTGAGGTCGCTGTGCCATTTCTGGCAATTTCGGAAAAATACGTCCCGCAGACATAAAACCTATAATCGGCTGATTTTGATACCTTGCCTTTAATCACAATTTTCAGTGTGATGACGTCATCAACGTACAAAACAATGACATGGACTTGAAAGGCAATTGCTCAAAGTACAACACCTCCGTTGTCGTCATTACATACTATTTGACAGAGTCAGGATGCAACATTCTGCAGCAGTCGAAGCAATGTGGTCTCCAACACAAAACAGAGGGATATTGTGTGTGTGTGTGTGTGTGTGTGTGTATAGGTGCGTTTATATACGAACGTAATTTCTACATGGACGAATGTGTAATACACCATTGAAGAAAAAAAAAGTAAAATAGCTAGGTATTTTGTTTCGTGATCTTGTGGGGTTCGAACCCGCACGAGTGCAACCTCACGTCTCTGAGACGGCGCCTTTAACCACTCGGCCATACGTCTCGACGAGAAAATATGAGGAACGTAAACTTATGTATGTGAAAGATGAATCAGGAATCGATTCGTCCACATTCCATTCTCATTTTCAGTTTTAAACTGCAAAATTGTCAACCTCATGAGAAGATTTCAAAGAACAAAATGCATGATTACTGCAGCTTATTGTCTCAGCTACAACATACTGAAATTTCAGAGGAAATGAAGCAAAATCAGCTGAGATAAAGGTGCTTAAACGTTGTCAAGTCAATGGATGGTTTAAAAAAAAATCACTTCCCATAGACATAACACGTAAACTTGTCCGATTTTGCATCTTTACTTTTAATCACAATTTAAAGTATGATAACGTCATCAAATTTCAAAACCATGACATGGACTTGAAAGGCAAATGTTAAAAGTACAACATATGTGAATTTGGGATAATATTGAGCATAAACAACAGAGATACGAGCAAATGAATGTTAGAAACAGTACCTCAAAAAAATTAATTCCACTTTTTTGATTTCAGATGATGATATGATGACGTCATAATGTATTTCGGGAAATATTGATACTTGAAACGTTATTTCCAATTCATATGCTTTTGTAATATGCAATAAAAACATAGGGTCAACGGACTTTTTAAAGAGCTATTGCGAAATAAACAAAGACATGTTTTTCGCTATATTTCCACATAGACGCGCACACGAAATTTCAACTTTGACGCCAGCGCATTCCTTTGTTATAGGTCAACATCGATCGGAAATCAGTGGATATTGTTATTCAAAGTATCAGGAATCCAAATCAGTCAAAAAAATTGCATTTTCATGTTGGTTACGCCCTCTGCGCGCGAAATTGCGCGGACGGACGCGCACGCGAGAAAATGGTTGAAACGCTTAAAATTGTCTGAAACTTCGAGATTTCCCATTGGGAAGTCGTTTTGAGCCTTTTAAAATTTTGACGCGCGCTTACGCGCGCGTAATGATGACCTGTGTAACTAGCGTTAAAAAGTAAGATAGAGCGTGACCTGAACTTCATGTCCACCGAAAATGATACAGAAATGGCATCTAGTTATGAAGTTATGATCGATCATGTGACAAGGTCCGAAAATCACAAAATGGCGCCTACTGTAGATGACGTCATAGATATGTTACTGTCATGAAAACCTTATTGTGGCTAGATTTTGTCATGAGACATGTCGACTGAAAATGTCATGTTATTTCGTAATGTCATTCTTGAGATATTGACGACACAAAATTGTCCAGAAAGAAAGAAGAATAAAAAAAAATAAAGAGAGATTTTGACAATCACAATAGGTGATACGCTGATAGCGTATCACCTAAAAAGCCTTGTTTACTATCAAGTCTGCTGTATTAAAATCAAAACATGAAACCCTCATGACAAACATTTCTTCACTTTTCTTTTCTTGCGCAATCAAACTTTAACCAATCAGGGAAGACTTGACATACTTGGTATGTAGTTCCTGCTCTTTATTACCTATCAGTCAATAGCAGGATTACAGAGTTCAAGTTGCTAGTTGGCAAAGACTCAAGCGCTACTGAGAGAGGGTCATGGTTTTGGGTATGGAAATGATCAAACCCTGGGATGATGTGTACAGAAAAAAATAGCAACATAAAACAGATTGGTGTAATCTGTGCCTCTGCCATTGAGTATTCAAACAGATAGAGCACCATGCCTTGATGGCAAACAGTGACTGAGTTCATAGATTCAAAACTCTTCAAACAGTGTTTGAAGGGTTGGATGGTGACAAGATATTTGCTCCTGTGACAATGTTCTGGTCTTATTTTCTCTGAGAACTTAGGTTAGGGTTAGGGTAGTGATAGGGTTCAGCTGTGCTTGTCTGTAGAATTTATGTTTGGCTTGAAATAGCGTGCATGATGTTTTCATAGGAGCAATTGTTGCAGTGCTGAGCAAATGTCATGGGACAAACAAAGATCTTGAGTTGACAGGTGTACTAAGTGTATGTAAAGGTATGATCAGGTTTGAAGGAGTCAATGTATAAGGTCAAATATCTAGGTCAGGATGCATTGAGACTTGATTTGGATTTGTGAAATTCAGAAGCCTGATATCAAAGTTCATCTGATATTTTACAATTTCTTCTTGAACTCAGCAAAAATGTGACAAATCCAAAGAAAAATGTAAACTCGGGGAGAGTAATCAACTAGTGTGATGCAAATAGATCTGGGGGTCAAAGTAAAAAGTAAAACTAGCAATGTAGTACATGAAAACACTTTGATATTCTACCAACTTTGGAAGCAGGCTCAATCATAACCAACCAATTCATCTCAGTTGACTATTGTTCAGTATGTCTGTAGTAAGGCATCAAAGAACATCTACCTCAGTTCAGCAAAAGAAAGGGTAATCATAATTTGATTACTGTATACGCCATATATTTCACGAGTCTAAATTTTCGTGAATCAGGAATTCTCGACAATTTCGCGAGTGGTTAAATTCGCGATCGTGGAGTCCTGTACTGAACGGAAAAGTGTACACGCGTTCGTTACATTCACGTATCGGGATCAGAGTCAATATTTTTGCGTGTCTTTAATTTCATGAATAGCACCTGACTCACAAAATTCACGAAAATAAAAACCTCGCGAAATATTCAGCGTATACAGTATCTGTAAAATCTATTGTATTGAACATTCATTCAAGCAGCTTGTTTCTGAATTATATTCACATTTTAGATAATTCTATTCATGTGTAGAGTAAACCTTCTAAGACAAAGCATCTCCACCCATTATTTGTCTAACTCATGTTTGAACAATTGATGCAAACCAATCACTGATCATGTGATTATACACACACCATTAGTCACAATGTACAGGCACTGCATTCAAAATACTCTGGTTTCTGCAAGAAAAGAAAGTTCACTCTGACATGATAATAAACTAACAGAAATCACAGAATCATCAGTCTACAAGTTTATCTCTGGCAATCAGTGGTATTTTTCCTTTAATATCATACATGTACAGCCAGGAGGTGCCAAACAGTACCTGAACTTTGGATTAATTTATATCATCACAAATGCATGCCTGATTCCACTGAGAAAATACAAGAGGTGAAAACAAAGTCCAATCAAGATAATGAACTTATAAACATGTAGAGCATACTGGTCAGTAAACAGGGGTGGTGTGAGTACCCACATGTAAACCAGTGATAACAGGGAGTTTGAAGATGATACCACTGACTGCTGTAAAAGTGAAAATTTTGGCGGTGTGAAAAGTTTTGTACATTTTGCCCAACATGAAACTCGTGTGAAAAGATTTCGAAGTGTGTGGACATTTTTGCGTGTGATTTCTAATTTACCATTTTATCTCCTTGATTCTGCAGAATTAAACACACACAAAATTCATTTACCTGGCCAAGTAAGAAACTTACTCCCCCAAACATTACCACTTTACATTATACTAGCAATCATTGCAGAACAAGTCAAAAGAAAGAGCATGCACACCCAAACACACACCCACACAGCACAAACAGTGCGCATTACACACAGACACAACATGTACTACGCAAACAAAACAGCTCATACATGTAGCTCTTTCAAATGACAGTTTGACTAACAACAGATTTTCGAAGTCACATACTTTATAATGCAATGATAATGAGATCTGGAAGACATCTAGGGCATCAAATAGAAATAAATGGCACCTGATCCAGTGAATACGCCTTGCTAAATAACATGCTAAGAACTTTGAACTTAGTTTCAATGGATGCTACTCTCGTACTGTAGCTTGCCAGCAACAATAGAAATGTGTGACTATTGTGTCTGGTAAAAAGGGATATTCACAGCTTTTGCAGATGAACATGATAAATGCTGTGCCTTTCCATATCATAATAATGACAGCACTTATCGATGGACTCAAGTTGCCATCTAAATCTCTGAGACAGTGAACTAACTCTACTTCACTCTTTTTGCTACTTTGAATTACAGTGTATAACCCCTTTCTTGTCGTGTGTGTGCAAACTGTTAGTGATTCACTTGAGAAAGATAATGGTGTTAGTTTTTCACATGTCCACTATGACACATGATTTTTTTTCTCTCAAATTGATAAAGCAGACAAAATAGCTCTCCACAAATTTTCCTGTTCTGACACGAAATAAAAAAGTAAATCATAGTATTATTTGTATCAAACTTATTTTGCACTGTGAAATCCTGACTACATCATATATCAGGAGAGAGGGCAGCAGTTCATCAATCAAAAAGAAAATGTTCATATTTTTTTTTTTTTTTTTTTTTGTGGTCAAAACAATTGGAGAGTTGTGAGCAAATCACACCATCATCTCAATCCAATTTGCACTAGACGGATAGATGGCTGGAAAGATAGATGAATAGACAGATAGATGGAGGTGGATGGATACATAGCTAGACAAATATATAATAATATATGACAGAAAACATGTGGAACTTCAAATTTCATGGCTTAATCATTTTGTTTTGGAATATCTACCACTCTATTTGCTTAACCAGTTGAGGACAAGTCCAGAGTATACTCGGGCAGGTGTCTGAGGGAAATACATGTTGTAGCAAAATTAGATCACCCTCAACGGGTTAAATTATCAATTGAATTTACCACAGAGGAACTTAGAAATAGAACTGCCCCTTCAAAGAGAAAGAAGATTGAAGAATGAATAGAATAAATTTTATATAGACCATTTAGTCCTCCATTAGACTCTTGAAGATTTCCTAAAGTTGTTCCCTTGTAGTCTAACTCTGATAGGTCAGCTCTGCAGAAAGCTACACAGCATGAGAGACTGGATATGATTATCCTGTCTGCCATCACTTGGAGGTGACAGCACCTTATTAATTTTGGTGGGAGTGAAGTATTTTTGGACCTTCAATCTCAGTGAAGCATCAGGCATCTCCAGCCAGCCAAGGTTGCCAATATGTCACGCTCGTCTGCATCGACCTGTTTTGCGAGTCCGCGGTCACATCAAGCGGGTACGGTAGCTCGGTCGGGCAACAAATCTCATTACGGGATAATGATTTGTGATATGTTCAGTGGTGATGTACGCAATAATTGATTCACAACAAATGTTGCAGAAACATAATGTGATCAACAGGAAGAGGTCTTCCTACTTTTAGTGCCTACATTTAATGCTCCAGAATATCTCACTGAATCTTTGGTGAAATTTGGACCCTCCTGCAATCTCATATTGGCTGAGAAAGATCTTTAGCACTGTCCTGATATTAGGACCAAATTTTATGGAGAGCAGTCTTTTGCTCACACTGCCCCTTCACTTTGGAATAGTATTCCGTCTTAATTGAAGGACTCATCCACAACACCAAAGTTTATTAAACCATCCTCCATACATATTTATTTCAAAATCATTTTGAATGAGTTGCATTTGCATTTGATGGCATTTTTCTATCTTTCTGTTTCCTCCTTTACAATAAGTGCATAGAGATAAGGTGGTAGTGATCCATCATTAATTATCATTATTATTCACATTTCATCTTTACCACTCATCTACCTGCCAAAGTCCACAAACATGGCCCATACTGCACAAATGTTAAATCAAAACTAAATTGAAAGTTACAGTTAACTAGCAAGATGAAATGAAAGGCAAATTCACTATAATTTCTGTGAGATTACCTGTGTTTTCATGAAAGGATCTTCCACAATGTCAGCAGTGCAGTTACATATGACATACAAAAGAGGCTTAGTAAAAATACAGAAGCCACCCTAGATAATTGCCCATGTGACCTAGGAAAGTTAACCATAGATGTTGCTCTGGGATAAGGTATTAACTAGACCCCTTGGAAATCAAAATAATGTTGAGGGTCAGGGTTTTGACAAAGCTGATTCTAAAAAAAAAAAAAAAGATTCTATATTGTTGAAAGCATGGTTTTCTCCTGTTTCTAGAAGGCGATTATGTTAGATATGCAAGCACTTTCAAGAGGAAGCTACACAGTGGCATTTGGTAAACTGAGAGAGTTGCAGGTATACTAGCCAAAGGTCATAACTATTTTATCGTATACACAATTTGTTTTGCCTTGTAAATGATATTAGGGTCAAAGGAACATTATAAATGCATGGCTGGAAAGATGAATAAGCAATAAGATTCAGTTAATCCCACAATAGTTACATTCGTGTTGGAATCAGAGTCTCTCCAGACAAATTTGAAAACAAAACCTTTTCTTTCTTTTTTCTAAACATTTACTATCAAGTGTCTTTCTCAATTTCCATTAAACCTACACTGTGCCTACAATAAGTACATTATTATACTAAACGTTACCCTAAATCTGTGCAAAAGTGCACAATTAGTGCTCACAAGTACCTGGATACATGGCTCTAGAACCACAAGTGAAACTAACAACGAAAGATGTGTCATACAGGCCGACAAATGCATACCGGTAAACACTGACAAACAGATTACATCCATGGAGACAATCAGTGTGATCTGCCTTGGTATGCTTTGCAATGAGTGTGTAACTTTCGATTGATCAGCAGACAGATATTCAGTGTACATGCTCAGAGGAGTGACAGTACAAACTGCATCATTCCCAGAGTGTTCATGAACTGAATTGCAGTCATTGTCAATCCTAAATTATCTGCAAGTTGCAGTTGTAAGCTTTCCTATGATGTAGCTGGCTCAGGTATATTGGAAAGGTAAGTCATAGAACATGAATGGCAAAGGTGGGGGGGGGGGTTTATATGATTTCAGAACAGGAAATACAAATAAATACATGTAGGAAGGTGGCCCAAACAAGGTAACTTTTTGTTTTAAGGCAGTACAAGGGAAGAGAAATGAACATCAGGAATATCTTGGTAGAAAGGGATGACAGGCAGCCTCAGGAGCTTTAGTATTGTCATAATGGGTTATCTAATGTTAATGAACAATTCATATACATGAATGAACTATTAGTTGCTTACCACTGCCATATTTTTTGAGTGTTTACAAGTGCAGAACTGCATGCATTTGTGGGTCTCAGAGTTGAAATCAATGACTGGAAAAGCAGTGCTCAGTCCCTCATTTTTCCAGACAAGATTTAGAAAATCATGGTTCTTAAGGGGGGGGGGCGTACTTGATACATTTAAGTTGAGCAATAGATTTATTGAAAAAAAAAAGCAAGTCCAAATTTATTGTGCAAAATTGCAGGTATTTTTCATCAATAAGTGGAAGAGTCTTTTTATGATATCCAATTACTTAAAAAGCACCATTTACAAATGTAAGGTGACTGGCCATGCTAATTTTGGAGAAGTGTCCAATAGTCACCTACAGTGTGATAGAAAGCATGATTAAATGGAGAATGTATTAAGATGAAAGACACAATGATTTTCAAGGAGCCCTGACACAACAGCAAAAACTTGAGTGAACTGATATCTGCACTTACAGAGGTTATGACAAGCAAAGGGCTTTAAAACAGATTGACTTTTTTTGCATGAATCTGAATGCCCAATCAGGCTATGGTAGAAAAGAAAACAAACAAACAAATAAACAAACACACACATATTTACAAAATGAAAAAAAAAAGTTGCTTGATCTTTAAAGTCACTTTCATAAACTGAACAAAGAAATACTTGTTCCCCTTGCAGGTAGTCAAGGATGTAGAATATAAGTCATACAACAATGATTCTGAATATGACTGTATACTACACTTGTCAGCAAGCTTTCATGTTGGAGTGAGAGTGTGTGTGTGTGTGTGTGTGTGTGTGTGCTACTATTAGTATCTCAGATAATAGTAGCACAAGACTTACATTATAGAGTCATCACAGTATGGATTTTTTTTTTTTTTGCTTTTGTCTTTTTTTGTGCTTTTTTAACTTTTTGCACTAATAACTCCAGTCAGAATCACCTGGCTTCCTGTGAGCTTGGTGAACACAATGCCTTTCCTTTAATATGTGAATGTGTACAATATGTGGATCCTCCCTCACCACAAGGTACCCAAGTATATATATGAACTCAACTTTTTACAACTTTATTTTACAGCTTTATTCGGGCACAGACAATATTATAAAAATAATGAATGTTTATGAGTGCAATAGATAGAATATTTCATGAGGTGAAAGATGAAATGATCCATTCAACGAGGCGCAGCCGAGTTGAATGGATCAAACATTTCATCTTTCACCGAATGAAATATTCTGTCCATTGCACGAATGAAAAACATTTATTATTTGTTTTACATAACGTCTAAAATAGATCCTTGTCATTTGATGTTCATTAATTTAGAAACGAGAAAATCTGAGATTGCGAGAGTGCTCACTGAGCGCTTTACGCTATCGCGCTGTGTGGCGCATACACACACTGCAACTATACTCTTTGCTGCAAATGCAAGCGCGTAGTGTGACGGGCTCTCAGTGAGCTTGCAATGGACCAAATCGTATGGATCCAAAATTGCACGGTAAATGGAGCCACAATTGCATGGATGATGACGTCAAAGTGAAATGGGCAGAATGATCAATGTCAAACAACCAATCAAATGACAAGGATCTCTTCAGGCGTTATATAAAACTATATGATCTGAAATATAATTAGGTATTTCATTATCTTAGAATCATACTCACTGACACTAGTGTGGAAGGTATTCTACACATCAACACTGTACATTGAAACCAACACCCCACTATTTACAGCATGGCACATAAAGACTGAAAATGCACACATGAGACTACACACAGTGATTTTTTACTCATCACTGGGGAATTAAAATATAATATCAAAATATTATTTCAAAAATGATAATAAAAAACAGTAACAGTAAAACAATTATACTATACATTATAAATGCATGAAGGAAAAGCATATCATGCACGATGCACCTCACATACATGTACTTCGGCAATAGAGGGCAGGGGTACCAGTTTTAAGTTTAGTACAGCGAAAATGAGTGCGTCAAAATAACACCCCATGCATTCAAAGCACTTATCTCAGAGTGTGTACCTCAAATTGCATAAATGTGCGCTTGTGAATTCAGAGTATTTTCTTTACAAGTGAGAAAAATTTCATGAAAATTGTGAGATATTTTAAGTTTCTTTTAATAGTTACAGGGTGTCAATGTATTAGACACCCAACCATACATGTATAGTTTCACTACATATATAAACTGGACAGTATGAACACCGTTTACATGAGGCTGCAAACCAAGCAAGCGTAACCAAGCATGTAATCCTCCACAGGCATGTGACACTACTGACACTGATATCTGCCTTATCTCAGATCTCAAAGCAGGCAGATGTCTCATAATATAAAATTAGCAATTATGAAAATTGAAATTCTTTTTTTGTGTTTGTTTTTAGTAACATCATTTACAATTTCTTGGGGGGAAAAACTAGATTTTCTGTGGAGAATTAAATTATTGGTAGACTCTACTACTTCTATTTCTAACTACTATTTGTTGGCATGACATTAACTACACGCAGCCGCTGCACCTCTATTCCCTCGCAGACGTTGTCATTTTTCAGTGTGGTTGTGCGACTCCTTCATGAATATCTTTATTAATCGTGGAAAACTAAAATACAAGGAATTATCGTAATCTATGATAATCATTCAATCATCGGTATGCGATTTTTTGTTTAATTACGTCAAAAACTCACCGAAATCTGTGGCTGAAATCAGGTCTGTAAACGTCCTTATTGCTTCACTCCTCATCTGCGTGTTATTTGAATGGCATTCACTCTCGTATACTACAACGTACAACGTAGGTAGTCGGAGAGCTAGAGGGCGCCTCTAGCTCTCCGACTACCTACGTTGTACGTTGTAGTATACGAGAGTGAATGCCATTCAAATAACACGCAGATGAGGAGTGAAGCAATAAGGACGTTTACAGACCTGATTTCAGCCACAGATTTCGGTGAGTTTTTGACGTAATTAAACAACAAGGAAAAGTAGAAATTACGCGGTGCATAATATATGTCCCCGCCGGAAGTAGCATTTTGTAGCAAAATGTACAATATAGGTCAAAAATCAAGGTCAAAGGTCAAAGAAGTCAAAGGTCAAAATTCTGTGTAAAAGTTTTGAAGCGCTCACCTAGTGCCATCACATAAAGCAAACGGAATCAAAATCGGGTAAGAAATGGCGAAGGAGTAGCATTTTGTAGCAAAATGTACAAAAAATGTAGGTCAAAAATTAAGGTCAAAGGTCAAAGAAGTCAAAGGTCAAAATTCTGTGTAGAAGTTTTGAAGCCCTCACCTAGTGCCATCACATAAAGCAAACAGAATCGAAATCGGGTAAGAAATGGCGAAGGAGTAGCATTTTGTAGCAAAATGTACAAAACAGGTCAAAAATCAAGGTCAAAGGTCAAAGAAGTCAAAGGTCAAAATTCTGTGTAAAAGTTTTGAAGCCCTCACCTAGTGCCATCACATAAAGCAAACGGAATCGAAATCGGGTAAGAAATGGCGAAGGAGTAGCATTTTGTAGCAAAATGTACAAAACAGGTCAAAAATCAAGGTCAAAGGTCAAAGAAGTCAAAGGTCAAAATTCTGTGTAGAAGTTTTGAAGCCCTCACCTTGTGCCATCACATAAAGCAAACGGAATCAAAATCGGGTAAGAAATGGCGAAGGAGTAGCATTTTGTAGCAAAATGTACAATACAGGTCAAAAATCAAGGTCAAAGGTCAAAGAAGTCAAAGGTCAAAATTCTGTGTAGAAGTTTTGAAGCCCTCATCTAGTGCCATCACATAAAGCAAACGGAATCGAAATCGGGTTAGAAATGGCGAAGGAGTAGCATTTTGTAGCAAAATGTACAATATAGGTCAAAGGTCAAGGTCAAAGGTCACGACTGAAATTCTGTGTAGAAGTTTCAAAGCTCCCATGTAGTGCTATCATATAAAGCAAACAGAATCAAAATTGGCTCATAAATGACAGAGAAGTAGCAAATTGAAGATTTTGATCACACACGGACGCACACACGGACGCACACACGGACGGACACACGGACGGACGGACGGACGGACACACACACGTACGGAGCCCGTTTCATAGTCCCCTGCTCGAACTCGTTCGGCGGGGACAAAAAATTGCATACCGATGATTGAATGATTATCATAGATTACGATAATTCCTTGTATTTTAGTTTTCCATGATTAATAAAGATATTCATGAAGGAGTCACACAACCACACTGAAAAATGACGTCTGCCAAGGAATAGAGGTGCAGCCGCTGTCCCTACAGCGGCTGCGTGTAGCTAGCATGACACGAGTCATTGCTCCGTGTCGTCATACTCAATTACCTATAGCATCTACGGCATCTACAAATGTAGTCTACGGTTTTAAATGAGGTAGGCTTAAGGGCTTGTAAATTTAAGTGATTATAATCTATTCAGCTCAATTCAGTGCACTGTGCTGTGCTGTGCGAGCTACATTCGCTTCTTGAGGGCTCCCTGACCCTGGACATGATGGACTCAAGTCGGAGCTGGCCGCATTGCCATTATAATCATGAAATGGTCATGGCTGGGCACCATAACACTGATGAAAGAAGAATTCAAGATCTACATCAGCCCATATACGAGATAATCTGCAAACTCCCTCTCATATAAACCATGTCTAACGTTACACATCTTTAACCCAATATAAACAAAATTCTAGTGATTTACAAGTAACAGTGACAACAGTTTTTAACACTTTAGGCCTACAGCGTGTGTTGTCGGCTGTGTCGCATGCATGTGTGCGGTGGTTCGACAATGCACATAGCTGCAACAAATTGTATATGTGGGACTGAGAGATACATACCGTCACACCGTGAGCAATCCGGCAAGAACACATAAATTCGCTTTACAAATTCGTGCTCCAAGTTAAATAACATTGATATGCGTAGCAGCCTCGTTCCTACAAGTGTTTTGGGCTCAAACTTGTGAACTCCTATTCTAATGTAAATCTTACCGACGTCTGAGTGGCATCGTTGATCTCACATCACAGTCGGTATGATTACTTTTTTTTTTATTGTTTTGGAAGTTGTGGGGCGCCGTCGTGGGTGGGTGTTGGAGTATCAAGATCGTACATTCAGTGTACGATCTTTTACATACGCACGGTTGGTGGGTTTATGCAACTGCAACTGCGTGAGCTCAGTGCGTGATGCAGAAAAGGAAAAAAAAAAAATGTAAACACGGTATGCATGCGGTCGGCTCACGTGATGCGGTTTCACACTTGGCTTTCTTCACTAACTGTATTGAGTAGATATAAATACGGGAACCCGTTGTTGTTGTTGTTGTTGTTGTTGTTGTTATTTTGATTTTAAGGCGTGTGTCATTCAGTTATGAATATTTACGCCTAATACCTACTAAAATTTATACTAATATCTTAACAAAAAAAAAATCGCTACATTATTGCCGCAATTTTGGAGATTAAAAACAAACTGTCATCACCCATCTTGGGGAGTTTTTGGGTCGTAAACAAAATTGGCTAGTTTGAGTCAAAAGAATTATGAATCTATTGTCCTGCAGAGGTGATCCTTTCGTGAAATTAGCCCAGACAAAAGAATAGAAGAGTGTAGAATATCTAAGTAGGCCTATACACCTTTAAGTTATCGACCCTGACAGTAATGTAAAAGAGAGAAGAAAACAGAAAAGAAAAATAATAATTTCATGACAAGGGCTGAGGAACGTGTGTTAGGGGTGGGGGCACAGTTAATAGAGATCGGGGGGGGGGGCGGCTGCGGGGATATTGTTGTTGTTGTTAGTTTGATTTTAAGTCGTGTGTCATTCAATTGTGAATATTTACGCCTAATGCCTACTATAATTTTACTAATATCTTGCTTTCCGTCAAAGAAAATGAATTCAAATTAATAAAGGAGAAAAAAAATGCTGCATTATTGCAGGGGAGTCAAGGTCAGTGGCAGCCTTCCCCAAGATCTTTTCTTCATTTTTTCTAGAAATTTCTATAAAGCAGATTGACTTGTAATCTTGTCGAAGCCATAATTTCATTTTATGGTGTGTAGGTGTGTCATCATAATCGTTTATCTTAATTTACTTCTATACCTCTGTGAGCCCTTGCATCTGGCATGCCTCCCGTGCTTCAACTCTTCTTCTTTCCCTCTTATCATGTCCTCTTCAGTCTTCACTCAATAGTCCTTCCACTCTAATCCTTTTTTTTTCCAACATGGGACCTGTCCTGTATCTGTATTAACTTTGTTTGTTTGAGTGGATTTCTTTTTTTTTTCTATCTTTTTTTCTTTTTTAATGGCTTTTCACCCATAGTTTTGTCAGTTCACTGGCGATTAGTTATTAGTTATCATTCCTGAGGAGACTGCAAATCATACAAGCTCTGCTTTTTAGCATCTACCTACACCCGTATTTCTAATCAAATTTGATTTGTAGGGCTAATTTTTCATGAAAGACATAACAGTTATTGCACTTCAATTCTTAGCATTTCCGTGATTGCAATTTTGCATTAATTTTGTGTACTTATATATCAAAATAATGTCTGATTTGCAAGTTTGCACTGGAAATGAAATAACTGGAATGGATACGATGAATGGAAACATTCTATTTTGCTTTTTCTAACTTTGTCTTAAGAGTGTTCAAAAGATGGTGAGTTGTGTGTGTGTGTGTGTGTGTGTGTGTGTCGGTGTGTCGTTGTCCAACTGAATACATACAGAAGATTGCTCATCAGCTTCTATATAAATTTCAAAGGTAAACTACCCGCATATTTTGAGTATTAGGCCTAATTATAATTTATAAGTTAATTAGGGCCTAAGCAATGCATCGATGCTAAACAGAATAATCTTAACGTTATCCGAACGTTCTTGCTGACATTGCTAATGCTAACTTCATTTAGATGACGTTCACACTGTCAACAAACATGGATTCTGATAAAACAGATTTATAACAATAAGGATAAGATATAGTGAAACTACAACGTGTATGTGGTAAAGGGCTCACACCCGTAAATACAATGGAATGTCCCAGACCCCTTCACAAATTCGTACCAAAGATACCAAAATAAATGAAGGAAAAAATTGATTAAAAATCAATGATGTAGTTTGGCAAAAAACTGAATAGCTGTAGATATTGAGTATGAATTCCTCTACAAACTGCATTTGGGTTGGAAGATGAAAGCTTTTCTGATGGAATTTGAGGGGACTATATTTCATTGGGTACGTATACGGAAAATAGGTGATTTTTTTGAGTGACAAGAACTCGTAGTCTAGCTTTGCGGACCCCTGGACAGAATTTGGACTGAAGAATCCACCCTGAAAATTTGATGGATGAAAGGGTATATCTCACTTATCCAGGTTAGTGAAGCTGAAATACCTCATTTCTCCCAGATATTTTACAGAATTTTTTGACATTTGATTTTTAACACACATCCCTATGGGGAAATATTTGTGGGTGTGAGCCCTATAGAGGATGCATGCAATGCACACAATTCTATGGGAAGTATTCATCCCATACAAGCTCTGCTGGTTTATGTTGATCTATTGTGTCACATCTCTTCCTCCCTCCCCCTTCTCCTTCCTACCCCCCCCCCTACCCCTCTCCTCTATACCCCTCCCCCCCCCCCAACTCTGCTTGGCTACAATTTGTTTTCTTATTATGTTGTTGTGGTACTAGATCTTTGTATAGCAGTCATCAGTATCACACAACTTTGAATGACTGTGTTATTTTAATGTATTTCTTTGTTTTGGCTACCACTGAAACAGGTCAAAATTCATAAAGTTATAGTCTGTTTGACAAAACAAAGTCTTTTAAAGTACTTTGTAGGCAATAAGGTGATGATGACACCCCCATAACCAAGGATTACTGCCTGTATCTATGTATTTATCTTATGAAGAACTGATCAACACTGCAAGATTTTTTTTTTTTTATTTAAAACCCCAAAGGGCATGATTTTCAAAAGTGTCCCTTTGAGAAGCTTTATAACCCTTGAATGTGTAATTTCCCATATGATGCAGGGGCAAATATCATCAAAAACACATTTATGATGTTAAAAAGTCAAATGAGAAATATGACCTCCACTATAAAGCAACCAAGCCTTTTACGGCTACGGACACTGAGGGCGCTTTGAATAATTCATGACAACACCCCATTGCGTACGTTTACACGTCACAGGATGGTGAGGTGCCCATGTTATGATGGTTTTAGCAATGTTTGAAAGATGCTTCGATTGCGGTTATCATGGTAATGACTCCAATATCGACATCTGTTTGGTTGCTTTATGGCTGCTACAACAGAAATTACAGTTATTATAAAGGGCTTTATGATATTATGCAGCTCAATTCACTGCAGCTGTATTGTGACAAAGCTGGCGAAAAGGCGCACAACATTCCATGTATAGTTAAAATCACTCTCGATCGCCAGAGATGTGATTCAAACTTCCTAAATGCCGTCCGCGATTCTTTTCAAATTTAAAGACAACCCTTTCTCATCAGAATATAACTTACAGTATTAAAGGACTATTCATTCTAAAACTGAATAAGTGAAGAAGTTAGTAGATTACTAATGATGATAGATTAAAAGTCAATCTATTTTCTTGCTAAAGATTATAGTAACTTACAATTTCAGTGTTGGAGCTCACACGAGACTTATGCCACAAGTATCATCGCTATAATGATATCAACTTGGTATCAGTTTTTCAAAATGTTCAATGTACCCATTTTTTTTTTCATATACAATTGTACGTACTTATACACACTGACATAAACTGACTTCAGATGTTTATTCAAAAAGCAGTGAGAGTACACTGTACTTGGTCGTTAATAACGCTCAACTGTTGTACGAACAGAAATCTTGTCCTGATTCTGTCATCACGACCTATTATTACTATCATTTAAAGTAATGTATTTTGATTTTCTCATTACATGCATTCCGTGCTTATCCATCTATACTACATCTATAATCAAATATGTATATGCATTTCAAAATGCATATCAAACAATTCACAAGACCTCCAGTCGCCCACCATTTCTTTACTATAAACATGCGCACCCGCTTCTTTTTTTTTTCTCAAGTAGAATATCTTTACTCCCAAAAAGCTCTCTGAATCACACCTGCGATAACATATCTTATCAGATGCCAAGAGAGCAAAAGGGACTGATTCCGTGATGTGTTTTGTTTGTTTGTTTGTTTGTTTTTTTACGACAGAGACGACGAAAATCAACAAGGCAATCAGAGCTGTGACGAGGCTCAGTCGGTAGCGCGTCTGATGCTCTGTAATCATATGACACAGGTTCGAATCCCATTGAGTCTCTATAGTAAGAAGAATTATTTCTCACGGATGGGGCACTATCTGGAGGTCCTGTGTGTGAGAGAGTCACGACTCATTCATGCAAGTAAAAGATCCCACTTCATTTATTCATTGCCAAGAATGGTCCACCCACATACCCACATCATGAAGAAAACGGGCCAATGATGTCAACCCCTCGCCCCAAGTGACTGGCAATAGTCAACAATCGGTATCAACCAGGTACATTGTGTAATATTATTGTGTAATATTCTTTTTCAAAATAATATTATGAAAAATAAAACGATAATAAACACACAGTATCCATCTCTGTTTTTGCATAACGTACATTTATTGAGATGAGATCATATAAAAGTACAAATAATGAACAAATAAAAATGGTTTTCTTTACAGTAAATTGCATAAAGATAGTCAAGCACACTTACTAAGAAATGAGTAACTATGGCAGTTTAAACATCTAAGACAGTATACTGTCATAATGACTTGTAATCTGTATTCAAAGCCTTTCTGCATGATGCCACGATCACATCGTAGACAAAGTATCAGTAGCTCATAGCTATAAAACCCATTCATCTAAACGCGTAATAATTCTGGAATTCTCAAGGTTAACACATGTAACCTTATTATCGAATATAATTTATAATTCTATGTGACGAAAGATTGTACATATTTCATATGATGTAAATACATAAGCCTTTCGAAACTTTCAGTGAGCCACGGCGATACATTACTTGTATCATTCCAGAGAATTATAGAAACAGTCCGCGGGAAAGTTTTATACATTAACTCACAGCGCCACGTTTAACTCGTTGATAACTACACCAATTAAGGATGATATTATAATTCCTTTCGTTATTTCAGGATTGATGGTTGAATTAGATTGCATTTATATTCTCACTTCAACATTTTAATTTCAAAAGACGCGTGATACAATGCTTTACATTTTCTACAATGGAATAAAGATGTTTACTCTAACTTTACAATTCGTTTGAACAAAATGTATGTGCGCTATTTGAACATTTATCAAGACTGTACAATTTTATTCAGGTCTATCGCAAAATGTTCACTCGACTTTATTATACATGTAGTAAAGTAGTCACATCAACCTCTTGAGACGATGACATTGGAAGGAAAGGTGGTGGAAAGAATAAGTCAATTTGCAAATATATAAAATCGTCCCCTATTATGTACCGTAACCGTAGGACCTACTAAAAGGAAAAAAAAAAACAACAATAATATGATGACGATGTCAGATGATACTACAATGTACATCGAAAATGATAAGAATTGGTAGCAGCGCATTGTAGTAGTAGCAGTAGTAGTAACAATAACAATAATGATAATGATAATAATGATAATACAGTGTGTCAAAATAAAAATAGTATCAAAACGCTTAGCGTGACGAGAATAGGCAAAAGATTAGCATAAGTATATACAGTGTACTCTGACTCATCATAAGTGTTGCGTTTCCTGTCCAGAGTGTATGCTTATGTTTTCCGTCTTGGTTGTCATAAAGCGGAGCGAAGAGCTACAATCCGATACCATAAAAAACAACTAACAAAATGAATCAAAAAAGTTTTTTTTTTTTAATGTTGTCATCATAAGAGTGCAATGCTAATTTGATGCTTTGAGAAAGACAGCGTAGGCCTATATATACTATGAATAACCTCTTATTGCGGCACTACTGGTGGTACGTATATTGCATCCTTTTTAAGAGTCATGAAAGATAAAAATAGTATACAATACCGCATATAACAGGTATCATTGCATATTGTAATAGTATGGAATGGGAAACTCTCATGTAGAAAACAACGCCACGTCGAAATATATCGTGCACTTTATCAAATCTTCACTGTTTAACATTTTTGGAGGAAGATACATTTTATATATACCCCTCACACTGGCATTATTTATCTCTCATCAAGAAGGCATTACGTAACATGAAATACATTTTGCTTTACATACTACATCCGTTCTTATATTTGTTTTGTTTTAGGTGTCTCTAAAGGCACTACTAAATTTGTGTGAAAGGTCATTCTCCTCAAGTCAAAATAGTCAAGAGTATTGTGAAAACAAAACAAAGAAACACACTAATTTTACATGCTACATGTATATAAAGAGTGCCACATTGGGTGATTTCAAGTTCGGTGCTAGTGTTATATAGTGCTAGTGCTAGCCAGCAAATAACAGCCTTAAATCGAGCTCCAACACCGACGGTCAGATTAACGAGGCGATACTGATAAAAATTATCGATCACCAACACTGGGGTGTTGGGATCACAGCACCGCAATGTCCGCGGGAATTGCGCGACGAAAAAAGTGATGGCGCGTGATTACAGTCAAATATTAAAAGATGTAGCCAAAACTGCATAGTTTTAAACACATAATGAGGAAGACTGATTAAAATACCACAAATTTCATCTCTTCTTGAAATCACAATTACCTTGACTTTGCTCCTAGGCTCAGATTTATATAGCCATGTCGAGAGTGTTCGTGTACGTTACGAGGGCGACCACTGTATTAGCATAGACTTTGCACGTAAAACGTGCATCTGTTATGGAAGTGAATGCGGGTCTCGCACGGCAACGCTAACACCAACACCGAACTTGAAATGACGAAAATGATAATCCCTACACTGCAAAAAGTCCGGTGTTAAATATGAAACATCGAGCTGGTGTTAAATTTCCGGTGCTCATTCATGGTGTTAGATTAACACCTCCGGGTGTCATTTCAAAATATAAAATTGTTTTTTTTTTTTTTTTTGAAAACTAGTAGGCTCTAGTTTCTTAGGGACTGAATTTCTTGTTAATTCTGAACAAGACGATGAAGAATTTTCCGATAAAGTACTTGATTTTTGAAAAAAGTGTAAACACATTTACCCCACAGTAACACCAGTTGGTGTGGTCTCCTATTGAAGCTGGACGGGTGTTATACCATTGAAATTAACACCACCAATATCAAATCAACACCATGCGGTGTCATTAATGAATTAACTCTAGCGCAGTGTCAAAAATATCACCAGTCACAGTGTCAAACTAACACCACGAAGTGCCAGGTGAACACTTTTTAACACCGTCACAATACATTTTATACACCTGTGGGTGTGGTCCTTTGTTGAAGCTTGATCGATGTTAGATTTAACACAAATGGTGTTAAATCTAACACCGATGTTTTTACAGTGTAGGGGCTAGTGTAAGTCAATGGGGAAAAACACGTAAATCGCTAACACAAACGGCAAAGCTCGGTTCAGCAGACGACATTCCACACCGAGCCTAGCACCAGCTACCGAAAATACGTCATAATTTTGAGGTCAACTCCCAACACTGACGCGATTTCAAGTTCGGTTTTATCGCCGGTGCTAGTGCTGAGATAGCACTAGCACTAGCACCGAACTTGAAATCACCCATTCCCGTCTAGGACGTCACAAAGAATCTTGATCGAAATTTCAGACAAAAAGTCTTTCTGTAAGTGTAATCAAAATATAATAACCATACGTAATAATGCCAAGAGAAAATCTAGTCTGCGATCGACAGAACTCATAGTACACTAAATTCAGGAGCACCAATGAAGCTATTATTTAGAAAACTACACGAATGCGTTACAGAATATTTCAGCGTTAGGGACACAGTTCAAAGTTGCTTAAGACTTTTCAGGAAGCGGATATTCCGGGTTGTACGGAGGAGGAGCGTCCATGGGGGCTGGTTGCTGGCCATGCGGATCGCATGGGTTGTAGGCTGGTTGCTGCGGGTAGGCCTGTGGTGGTGCATTGTAAGAGTCTTGCTGTGGTGGCTGATGGTAGCCCTTCTTTGTCTCGAATCCAGCGGGTTGTTGCGGATCGTAAGCTTGAGGTGGCGGGGCGGTGCCCTGTAGGGGCGGGGCTTGCTGGTAGCCCTGAGGTGGTGGCATGCCTGGGCCCTGAGGTGGAGGCACGGTGTAGCCCTGTGGTGGGGGCACGTTGTAGCCCTGTGGTTGGGGCACGTTGTAGCCCTGTGGTTGGGGCACGGTGTAGCCCTGTGGTGGGGGCACGGTGTAGCCCTGTGGTGGGGGCATGTTGTAGCCTTGTTGTGGAGGCATGTTGTAGGGCTGCGGCTGGGGTTGCGCCGCTTGGGTGACGATCATGGGCTGTGCCTGCGGGTTGGGCGTGGTGATGACAGTGGTGGTTTTCTTCGTATCGTGGTAGTCAGCTGTGGAAAACATGAAAATACTGGTTAAAATACCATGTTATATAATCTTTTTTTTCCAACTACGCGTTTATGAATGATGAATGAATATAATTAGTACTAATCTTTACGACAAATTTCAATCTTGATAATTCTGCCATTCTCATCACTATCATTTCATATATTAATGGCGTCCTTTGTTTTAAACTTTCTTTCTCTCTATAGTGTTTGTGTCATCAAGGTTTCGGAATTCTCAAAATCTCGTCATCTTTCAGATAAACTTTGTCGATTTTTTCAGTTTTTGATTCAGTTTCGGCAATGGGACTGTATCTAACCCAGAAATATTCCTTTTGCTCTGTAACAAAGTGGGCGCCCTGTGGATCCTCTAGATATTGGTTTAATCACCTCATACGTCACTGGTTCATTTACTAGAGCTGTTACTTGACCCTGTGCAGTAATGTGCTTGACCGTGAGTAGTGGCACTCTCGCTACAAGCTCACGCCCTTTGAAAGGCGCCTCTAATGAATTCAGCCACGATGCCTATAACTCGAAAGGTTAGACCACAGAAACGCCAACAATCAACACCCGTACAAATAATGAAAGCGATGTTGAATTTGTGATGCAAGCATTACACTGAAATTTCACTTAGCTCGACTTCCATCCACTGACCAATCATAACTGCTCATTTGATTAAGTTACGATACTTGTTAACAGTCAATAACAGCAGCAATATCCTACACTGGCTATCTTTTAATGTCTGGTTTTAATAATCATTTCCTAATTCATTCGACTACATAGTTAAAAAGTAACGTATTATTTATTTGGATCTTGGCATTCCATAACTCGGCAATAAAACGGTAATCCCCCTACACATCTGTGTGTTTGTAGATTATTACAAAACAATTGCCCTCAGAGACACACGTTATGAAAAAGATGTGTTAAAAAAATCTCAGTAAACCAATTTTTTTACTTCAATCTTGCAATTTGTAGAAGGTGGGGGGGGGGGGGAGGAATTATAGTCCCCTCATCGGTCCTGGAGACTACACAATTTCACCATGACTCTTTGTGTGTTGGATCAGTTTGTTCGGAAGAAATGCCCAAATAGGTATCCTCCTACATACAAACGTAATGCATGTCAAGCCTTTAAAGTGGGTGCATTTTCAAAAAGAATTCACCTCAACAGCCATACTCAATTAACTACTTATTACCAGGATGGCATTCATTTACTTCTTAGATTTTCGTTGTTGTAGTTGCTGAGGGGCGGGAAGGGGGTGGTTTTAACCCTAAAAGGGCCGGGGGGGGGGGGGGGGCGCGGAATCCGCCCCCCCCCCCCCCCCTCGACGTTTCGCGCCATAATTCTGTAACGCGAGAGGGCCTCGTCGCGAGGCTTCTTGACTTTGTTTGTTCAAGTCTCGCGCAACTTTTGAGACCAAATTTGCAGCGTCCGCGCATACTTTTGCGAAGCCACGCCCATTTTTGTAACGGAATGTCGCCCCAAACCGGGCACAATTTTGTGATTTTGTGTAAATTTCCTATGGAAAACAGTGCTCTGTCATGAAAGTCATAAAAACCTGATTATTTTTACAATTAATCACTTTCATTGATTAATTTTGTGCTAATTATGGTAGAAAAGTGGTCAGTGACAATTTCCAATGAAAAAACAAAGGAAAAACAAAAGTTGAAAAACAAAGAAATACATAAGAAATTAATAATAATAGTGAGACTCTTATAAAGCGCACATTTCTACCTAAAAAAGATACTCAAGGCGCTATAGAACAGAGTACATATTGTGTCACGTTCTGAAAACAATAAAATACATAAGAATTTAAATGAGTTTTGGAAGTTTTTGTGATGTACAATTGTTGAATATGCTAAAACAGATTTACAGATCAAAAATTAGACTCTCAATGCTTTTAATTAGGCTAAAATATGATCTTGAGCTTAATTTGCATAATTAATTAATTAAAATTAGAAATTGATTGTTTCAAAAAAATCTTATGACACAATCTTGTAGATTATGACGTGGGTCTCACGCATGCAAAATTTCATCGCGATCGCACCACCGATGGCCGAGATCTCGGGGGAGGGGGGGGGGGGAGGGCGGAATCCACCCCCCCCCCCCCCCCCCCCCGGTCTGAGCATAGCCACAAAAGCCCGGCCCTTTTAGGGTTAAATGGGATTTTACCCAATTTATGTCAGTATCTTTTGTACGATATATAAGTGATGAAGTTTGGAAAGCCTTTCCGTTTCAGCCACAAAGGGGAGAGTTAAAGTAGTTTGCCAAAGTTCGGTGTTTACATGACATAGCAATGAAGGCGGCACCCCAAGCGATGGCCCAGATCCAACCGATCAGGAAGATCAGAGTAGTAGCCAGCTGAAGGATTCCAATCCAGAAGTTTAGGCACATGGTGCCGAACTTCTCCCCTCCAGACTGTCCTGGATTACCGCAACAGTACACTGAGAATCCAGCGACGATAGTGCCTGGGATGGATTAAGATGTATGTATGAATGTATGTACATATATATATATATATATATATATATATATATATATATATATATAAACATGTTGCGAATTCACGTATTGGCTCCAATATAACGAAGAATCAAGAAATAAACTAAAGTAATGCATTATTTCGCCAATAAAGTATGAGTTTATTGTATTCAAATTTTCGGTGGCCTCCATCTTCTTCAGGAGTCGCTGCATATATATATATATATATATATATATATATATATATATATATATATACATACATACATTATGTCCCAAAAAAATTACAATCTGATTTTTGCATTGATAACACCCAATATGATTAAGCCGTCTAAATGATACTTCAGGGTCTTAAAATACAACATCTATTTTGCAGAAAACCCCATTCAATTTGGTTAAGCGGTCACAGAGAAATGTGGATTGTTGTGAATCACGTCATGAGTCTGATTCTTCGGAGATCAGCACTTATATGCTCTTGGAACTGCATACGTGTATTAATGTGTAAACACAATATACACAGAACTTGGAGGGAAGGGATTCCTGACATGCTCTACAAAAATACTCATTTCTCTTTGACAACTGAATCAAATTAAATGGGGTTTTCTGTAAGATGTGGCCAATGAGTTATAGTTTCACACCCTGAAATTGTGTTTGGATTCATTCGCTATTTTTAAAGTTATCGTTGCGGAAGTTACCGTTGTAATTTTTGGGGACATACGGTATACTAAGTATATTAAGTGGGTTGTCCACGTGTTGGCATGGTAATAAGATAAAAAACGAAACTGGAACAAAGTTCATGCTGTATCCACCAACAGTTTATTTCTGCACACAAAATATTCGAGCGATTCGCTCTTTCTCAAGTATTTATACTGGAAGAACAATAACAATTATTGTTGAACTTTGTTCCAGTTTTGTTTTTGATCTTATATGTATACACAATATACATATATGTATATGATATATGCAAGGGTCGAAAATTTGGTTTACAAATAAATGAAGTTGGATTCTAATGCATTATGTCAACTTGTTTGTCTTCATCGTCTTCATATACCTATATATATATATATATATAATCAATCATAAGTTTGACTACGTTACAAATATGGGCCTCCCTTTCTCAGTAAAGTAATGATTTTGTTCAAACAGGTTATGCACTTGCTTATTTTGGTTTTCCGCTAACAATGTACAACTGTGTATGTTTATTGTTTTATTTGTTTTGGTAATCACTGTAGGTCGGCGAAACGTCGCACGACGTAATTTTTTTAAAAAGAATTTGGAGGACATTGTGTAAGTCTTATTTGAAAGAATTTATGTAACTATGGGAAATTTAAATTGAATTAGACTGGAAAAATGACATCATGCAGCGTCGTAGTGCGTAAACAGCTTATTAAAAATATAACAGTGGAATGCTTGGAAACGGCAAAAAACAAATTCAAATTAAGTGCTAAATAAATTCGCGTGTGGTTACAATGTAATGTATTTCTCATAAAGTAAGATAACAGTTAACGAGGTAATGGTACATTGCAAAATCTTTCAAAAAAATTGTGCAATAACCACTCCGAAAAAAAAAAAAAAAAAAAAAAAGGCAATCGGGGATCAGAGTGTATAGGCACCTACAATGTACATGTTCTGGGAAGGTTTACAGGAAGCTCTTACTTTGAATACGTTGTGGCTTTGCTTACGAAAGAAAAATATAATAAAAGCCTCAAGTCAAACAATTAAAGAGAGGAAAACAACAACAACAACCGCTCCACTGATACGTCACAGGGTCTGAATCACTCCGCAGCCAGGGAGGTGGGGATATCTCCCTGCTGCAGCGCTTGCATAGGGACAGGAAATTGATCAGGTCATTCGTGCTGTCATGACAGGGGTTGTAGTCATTGCCATTGTTACTTGAAACCTGGATTTCAATATACTTTCAGTGAAAGGTTAAGGGAGATGATATTGCATTGATTGAGGCGAGGATTCAGCTTTTAACTTTTCGCGAGATACATTGAATTCTCTCTATATGTCTAGCATATACAATTCTAAGAGGAATGCAAAGTTTATTTGATGAAAATCGATGTTGAAATGGCTGAGATGTCCTAATAATAGGTGGGTCCCACCTTTTATTAGGATCGCTTTGTTTTGAATATCTCATCCATTTCAAAACCAGGTTATCAAACAAACTTTGAATCCCTCTTAGAATTGAATGCGCTTTCATATTTCATGAGAGGTTTCTCATTATATCGCAAAAAAGTTGAAAACCTGAATCCCCATCTCAACGAATACTACACCATTTTGTGTGTGTGTGTGTGTGTCTATGTGCCGACATTCACTAAATATTGACAAATCTACCCCCAACAAAATGGTGAGTAGTTTATTTCAAATAGATCACAAAATTAGACATTAATGGGTTCCTAAAATTTACGATTTCTCACAAAACAGTGACGGGATCCTATGGAATAACAGTCATATTCTGCAGATATGGCTGAACGGGCAATCCCCCGATTCTTCATGCTGTACGTTGGGTATATGCAATGTATATCATATGCAACTTGTGTATATACAAATGTATATATTTTTATCTGAAGACGGAAATAAAAACAACAACAACAAGTGATACCAGTTGCAATCATCATGCAAATTATGTACAGGTGATGATGTCTTTATCTGTCGCTGGCCTGTGACCAAATTTTCAATAATTCTCTTTCTCTTTTTATTTCTATTTTTGACATGAAACGAATAATAAAATCGTAAACTCTTGGCACAGCATGCATTATTGCTGTTTTCAAGATACCCGCAACAATGATAACAATAAAGGGATGATATAGTTTTGGTTGAGATGGGGTTTCAGGTTTCTAACTTTTTTGCGTGTGTGTGATAATGAGAAACCTCTTATGAAATACGTATGAAAGAGCATGTAATTCTAAGCTGGATTCAAAGTTAATTTGTTTTGAAATGGCTGAGATATGGAAAACATGGAGATCCTCATAAAAGGCGGGACCCACCTTTCATTAGGATTGATTTGTTCTCCTTTGTTTTCGGATATTATATCAACCATTTCAAAACCGATTTTCATCAAATAAATTTTGAATTCCTCGTAGAATTGTATGCTCTGTATATCATACAAGTGGTTTCTCAGTATCTCTCAAAAACTTAATAATCTCAATCCTTATCTCAACTAACACTAATACCATCCCTTTTAAAACGGGGAGTGATTGTGTTTGCTAAATTATTAACAAGAAAAGAGTGCTTAACATAATTCTGTGTGCTAACTAACGGGAGAGCAGTGAGGTGATGGGATCATCACAGGATCTTATTTTCACGAGATTGCGACACCCGCCGTTCTGTGAAGAGACGTAAATTTCAGAGTTCCCTATAACTTTGTTATTACATATCCAATCATTACGATGAATCTTCTACCTTTCGATTTAACTCTACTCCGTTTAAGAAAGCATATAATATTTCTATACTGCATATTCGTTCGCAGCAGCGTGAATGTTTTCATACTGGCATAAAGTTATCGTTATTCTGTCCACGGTCTGGATACGGGAGAGATAGAACTTCGTTAAAGCCGGAAACAACTGTCTTTCTCAAACTTCCCGTTACCATAACAACACGGGCACTGGCATTGAATGTGGTTATTATTTCACACTGAAACTTAAAGGGAACGTCAATCCGAACCGAAGTATTTTAATGGCCCTGCTGAAGCTGCAGAAGCAGATGAATAGAATATGTAGGAATAATATATAATTCTCTCTCTCTCTCTCTTTTCTCTCTCTCTCTATATATAATAAGGTGTAATAATAATTACAGATGAAAAATGACAAAGGCGAATGGTAGATTATAAATATTAGCATTATATAATGTATAATACATGTATATATATATATATATATCATAATCATATATATACTATAATATCATAAATTATATTATATATTATATATTTATATATTGTCTGAGAGATCATTGCACATCATCACAATTCATTCGCATTCTGTTTCCCACTGAAAAGGCCGTTTCATTACTTTAGCCTGTTGACTATATGACATGGCTAGAGGATTACTAATAATCGCAGCATGTTCAAAACACAAACGATCCAAAAAATACATGTACTAAACACAAGCCAGAAACCTGACAGAACATGCATATCACAGGGTAGAACAGCGTATGAGACTTTGTTTTTTATTATCATAATTTAATAGCAAGTCAAGTAGAACGTCAAGGCCAAAGACATATATTTTTGTCGATACTAACGCTGAAACCCTCTCTCTCTCTCTCTCTCTCTCTCTCTCTCTCTCTCTCTCTCACACACACTATCTCAACCCACACACACACACATACATGTACACATTTATGTACAGGCATGTATTCACATTAGAGAGCAGAACATGATACATTGTATCCTCACATTCTTGCCAGGGCGAACGTCTAGGTCTCAGTTACAAAAGAACTCGCTTGCAAATGAAAATGAATGGTCTAGGATTTAATACTATAGTAATAGGTTTATTTTGTCAGCCTGATGACTGAATTTACAATGTATTATGATAATTCTAAACATAGTATAAGGCCCTAATCTAGAATCAGTTATGATTATTTTCCTCATCTGTATCTCGGTGATGCGAAGATATCGTGGGATTGTTAAAGATAATGGCACGTTTATACATGGAGGAAAAATGTGAAAAAGAGAGAGGCTCTGAACAAAGAGTCAAATGTCACGAACTCACCTAGGCCAGGTATACAGATGTTCAGAATGAGGCAGAGAACCGCCATTCCTATGTGCATAGCTGGAATAGCTGCTCGACAAGCGTTCGGCTGCTTCTTGTGCACCACCACCGTAGATGTTGTCTGCCCAGCCTGGCCCGGGCCTGGAGTGACGTACACCGTTGTTGTCTGTACCTGCTGCGCCATTTTTATGTTCCAGTAAAATTAGAAACTCGCGATACAAACAATTACATGTAAATCACTCTCGGGCTACAGAAAGGTGTGGTGATCATACGCCTTGAGTGCTGTTCCTATCGTGCCTAAAAAATTATCGTAAGCTAGGCGGCCTGCCTGCACTTCTGTGGTTATACTAGTGTAGTAGGCACTCAAAAACAATGTTGCGAATTGCGTGGGTTGGGAGTGCCTACTGTACTGTGAGGTTTGGTTGGTTATCCCTATACCTAGCGCACACAGCTTAAGCTGTTGAATGCGTTACTAGAGCAGACAGGGAGGTGATTACAATGAGATCTTCGCTTAGGTGGGAGTATCGCTTGTATCTACCTCCGTATGATTTTATCGAGTTTCTACCCCTTGTTTGTTTATACCTCCATGTTTGTATCACTTTCATGTTTATGGTCGTTCTATTCATTAATCGTAATAAAGAGTGGAATTACCAGGATAGCAGTGCTAGCTCAGTCTGATTGAGGATTCCAGTAAATGACAAGTCGTCTCTTAATTGTTTTTCAGTTTACTCTTGGCTGGGGCTCCAGAATTAGTCAGGCCTATTTTTCGGGAAAGTTTCACCACGTTCATATTCATGTTTCGTCCATCGTCTTATACAAATTACAACAGAAATGGTAAATACATAAGAGGCCTATAAACTGTTTCGGATGACTCTCCCAAAATGATCCAGATTGGACAGAGCTTCCGGGTCATGGGGACTCGCCACATGATTGTGCAATCACATCAACCAGTAAAATTTAGGGAAAAGGGGAAATGAATGTACAGCTGTAGTAGTTTTTGGGAAGTTCTAGGATTGCTGTATCAGAGATCGAGCCGCGGGAGAGAGAGAAGGAGAACGGATGGAAGGAGAAGGAGACCACTAAACTGAATTGCTTATATATATGAGATCTTTGACTCAGCTAGTTTTCAATCCTGTAGTGCATCACGCGTTTAAAGTAAGATTTTATTTATTTATTTATTTATTTTACAATATTATGCTCAGATCACCGGTTTTGACTTTGATGCACATTTTTCTTAAATGATGATTATAAATCGTAATCAAATCAACTAAACGAAATAATAGACCTTCAGACTTTACAACAGATCGGACTTTTTTAACGAGTTGTGCAGGCCTACATATTTTCACTAAGCGGGGTGATGTAAAAAGCGACCTCACTCACAAATTGAGATGTAATTTTTTTGCCTCACAAGGCAGTCTCCCCTTGATCAACGCACATCATTTTAAGGGAACCAGAACCCAGAGCGCAATGTGGATTGAGTGAAAGCAGCAACATTAGTGGAACACATCAGTGAAAGTTTGAGAAAAATGGGACATTCGATGAATTTTATAAATAAAGCGCAAGGGGAGGTTGTGATGTATGTGTGGACAACAATATAAAGAAAGTATAAAGAAAATTTCACAACAAAAAAATCACTTCTCTAGCATAATGCAAGAGCACTTGGCTAACCGCTTTCATAAAGCATTGGGAATAATTGCTACTAATATACCCTTTATGTCAGTATCAAGTTGACGGAATGTGCAATTTTCATGAAAACTGAGATTTTGTGTGTGTGTGTGTGTGTGTGTGTGTGTGTGTGTGTGTGTGTGGAATTTTCTGTATATTTTCTTTATATTCTTTTGTCCACGTACATACGTCATAATCTCTAGTAGTCTCCTCATCCAGCGGTTCCAACACGAAAACTTTAAAAATTCATAACTTTTGCATCGATTGTCCGATTTAAACTCAAACTTTCACTAATGTGTTCTACTAGTGCTGCTGCTTTCACTCAATCCACATTGCTATTTGGGTTTGGGTTCCCTTTAACTTCGATCCAAGTATCCTTGACAGAAAAATCCAAAACAGAAAAACGCTAGGGGAAATCATCCTTTAAAAAAAACAAACAAAGAACAACAACAACAAAAACGGACTGTGCACTACTTGCACACCCCTCTAACCCTTTCACCAGGCACCCCTTTAATCACTGGGGTATAAATAACTGTTCTATTTATTTCCCTCTCTCTCGATTCCAAACGACAGACAAAATACAGCAAACTATCCTCCTTGCGCTTTAGTCTTTATCGATAGTAAAAGAAATTGCTCAGATGTTTAACAAACACATATAAGTTGACCGCGGTCTTCACCGAGTAAAATACAATTAGTGAATGAATTTATCTTTTCCTTGATGTCTTGTTGTTTGTTTGTTTTGTTTTGTTGTGTTTTTTTTTTCAAATGATTTTGGTCATTTTGTCTGATTTTGGTTGTCAAGCTTTGGCGTTGCTTTCATGTAGAACGTCTCTAGGTAATACAGATCATAATGATATAAATTTATCGATAAACGTTGCTAGTATAGTGAATGGAAGGAGAGAGTTTCTAGCGCAGAAACCAGAGCAATGCGATTCGTTAGGTCGAAAGAGAAGGGCGCCATCAGCAGACACACACACACACACACCCACAAAAAAAAAAAAAGAACAACTGAACGACCCAAATGATCTCTTAGATGTAACAGCATGGACCTACCTTAGGTCCATGGTAACAGGAAACATGAATGTCCTAAAGAGATCAGTGATCCAAGGCCGATATAAAAAAAGGAAAGAGTTGAAGAGACCGAGAAGCTGTTTGATTGTAAGACAAAGCAGATTTATGTAGTCATAAACTGTCATTGGCGTACCTATGGAATGGGGGCGGGGCGGGGGGGGGGGGGGGGGATTGGCCAATGGAAATGTGCCCCCAACCCATGACAATAAGATGATCAATGCATTTCATACCATCGAAATGGTGCCTGAAGTTGGAAACAGTAAAGAGAGATGTTATACCTATATTTATCTGTCTACTACATAATAGATGATACCAAAATATTTGTACACACACATATACACACACACGCACACACACACACACACACACATATCCAGCCTACACTCACAAGCAACATATCATACTTATTATATATATAAACATAATATATATACAGATATGTGAGTGTGGGGGGGGGGGGTGCGTGAGTGCATAATGTATGCATTTCTCAAATACCTGCCCAAATGTCTATGCATCAATGCAGATTAATTGTGCCTCAATGTTTTCCCTAAAGACCCCAATTCCAACAAAAACTGCTTTTCAATACCCCCCCCCCCCCATTTTTTTTTTTTTGCACTGCACATCATTGCTTCGTGCCCAGTACTGCAGGTAATATTATATAGGTTTACACAACAACACCACATATAAAACGTTCACTTTCTCAAGCCTGTTAATTGCTTGGCTCTAGCTTTGTTGATGTAGACACGAGTTGTCCTCATGTTTATGTTTTGCATATCATCGTTGTGTTACTTCTTGTTACTTTTAGAATATTATGCCAAAGTACGAGGGATATTTCGGTCAAACTGTCTCTAGAGTGTTACAATAAAAATGGTAGAGCTATATCAGTCTTTCTTTTTTTTTTTTGCATCAAAGCCAGGGGCCTAAGTGAAAATGCTTAATATTGTTTTGTAATGACTTCTTGCTTGTTAGCCCCAATATCCATTTCAATATTACATTTGGCCCTCGACACTGTAGATCACAGAATTCTTGTCAATACTCGTATAAGTTTGGGTATCCGGGGACAGGCTCTCGAATAGTTTAAATCATACCTATCACACCATTCACAGTCTGTTCTTTTGAATGGTGTCGCATCGTCCTCAAAGCCATTAGGCTGTGGTGTACCTCAAGGCTCTGTTGGCGGACCCACCCTTTTTTCTATCTATTTGATCGGTCTGCGGAAAATATTTCAAAGTCATTCTGTTCGGTATCATCTATCAGATGACATACAAGTTAGTTTTTGTACCTTTTCCACCGTATCAAATCCAAGCATCTCATGCACTGCGCTGTCTAGAAAATTGCATCATTGATATTGATGCTTGGATGAGGTCTAACTCATTGCTTCTAAACCACAGCAAGTGTGAATTGTTTATTCTTTTTGGTTCTAAATCTCACTTGAATAAGTTGGATATTAATTCCATTTCCATTGTAGGTAACAATATCCCTCTGTGAAAGTCATGTCGCAATCTTGGTGTTATGTTCGACTCTCACATGGCTATGTCTGATCAAATCACCAACATTTCTAAATCAGTCCGTTATTGCGCAATATTGGTTTTATTTGATTATTTATTGCATTTGACTCGCTCTGCAACGGAAAAACGTGTTCATTCACTTATCTCCAGATCACGCCTTGATTTCGGTAATGGTCTGTTTTTCAATCTACCAAACTCACAAATTGCCCAGTTACAAAAGTTACAAAACGCAGTCACAAATCACCCCTGTCCTCTACAGAGAGTCTTCATTGGTTACCTGTACAGGAGCGTATTAGGTTTAAGATACTTCTTCTGGCTTATCATGTTATTGAGGGAACAGCTCCTGATTACAATGTTCGCTTGTTTCATCAATACCAACCTACACGAACTCTTCGATCCTCAACTTCTGGTCTCTTACATATTCCGCTTTCTAGGCAATCTTGTGGGGAACGAGCTTTCGCTCACGCTGAACCAACACTTTGGAATTCACACTTCCTCGTAAGCTGAAAGACTCAAGCTCTATAACATCTTTTAGTAGTAATTTAAAATCCTATTTGTTAAGTAGTCCTTTTTGAAGACAGACTTTCATGTCTTCTTTTTCATCTTCTTTTATTACGGTGTATGTACTTGTATTTTCAGTCTTTTTGCTTTGATGTAAAGCGCCTTGAGCATTTAATCAGAGTGGAGAATGGCGCTATAGAAATTATGTATTATTATTTATGCATCACTGAAGCTGGTTCATTCGCGTGTCTAAGAATTTTTAATTAAGATAATGTTCAAATAATTCGTAAAGTGAAAATTGTAAACGTGGGAAATACCATAATCGATGTCAAGTATACAAGATTCAAAAGAAATCAATATCGCCGATTTGACACACTTAAGTTACACTGAAGACGTATTTATTGGCATTATACAGGACGGTGAATAAGATGCGCTTGTGGGAAAAATTAGCAGACCCCAAGCAATGATATTGATAATTTTGTAGGTTTTCTAGATCGAGATATCAGTCTCAGATCTCAATGAGAGAGATGTCTTCACTTGGAGCTTACAACACTGACATAATTAACATTGAAAATAATCATGCTATATATATCTATATCAAAATATAAAATCTTTATCAGTATCATTCCCTTATTTATTTAAAACACATAATTATGCGTAACTTAGTACAGTGTACCAGCATTCTACCTAAATTTCGAACACAATGTGAACATTTTCTCCAATGTCACACACACAAAACAAAAACAAACAACCCCCAATGGTATTCTTTGTTACGATATATCGAACCACTTGCCCTTTGTTTCGTGGTGTTCTCAAGCTAATCTTCAAAATACAATAATGTAGTCTGAATTCCAAAAATAGCAAGTAAAGAGATGAAGGAAATTATCAATGATACATGACGAAACACAGGTTCATTAAATCATGAATAATATTGTCACAGGAAGACTGGTGGGAGAGTATTCTTATTGAAATCAACGTCGACGAGGCACGCAATATGTTCATATAAAAACTAAATTTCTATTACAACAATGCTACATACCCCTTGTAAATACGAATTGCTCACAGAAGAAAACAACTATATGGACCACCGAAGACATAGTTATAGTATAAAATATGCAACAAGCTTCATAAAAGGCCTCTTCAAATACACCATGATATACAGCTGAACAGATATAAAAACGCAGAAATATGATTACATCCCCGAAGTTTGCTCTATATTTCAGTAGGGAAGAACTGATGGTTTAATGAAAATGAATTAACATCAAGGAAAGAAACAAGAACAATGTCCAGAAATGTTTTAGCTCATTTGCAAACAAACGACCGGCAAATGATTCGAACACCATTATCAAACACGTAATTGAATTGACGCACAATATACAAACACAGGGCGCATACTAGTACCAAATGAGATGAATATGAATTTTCTTTATAAATTTTCGATTGCTTATGAGAGGCTATACCACCTACAGTCAAGCTTTGCTTTATGGTAAAGGTCTCCTGCGTATGTGTTTTTTCCCTATCTGTTCTAGAAGATGAAATGACTTTGTCATAAATACTGCTATAAAAGCATGCAAGAATATTCGTTCGAAAAGCTACGATTCATACAAGTACATAATTATAATTATTGTTTTATGACTATCTTTTATTCAGAAAGTATTTTTTATGATTTTATTGCTATAGTTTAGTCGAGATTTCTGGATAAAATTTACAGAAATAAAAGCAAGCAAACAAGCATTTTGTTGGGTACAAGGCTAGAAAGACTATGGCTTTGAAAGAAGAACACTACACGTTGTGGCAGTTATCGCAAGGCTTGTTGCGGCATTTTGACGAAATTTTTATTCATAATTCAATATTAATTTCAAGGGGCATTCAAGTTACAAAACGTCCCAACATATCTGGGGATTTCCCTTACTCGCTTCCCCTTTTGGTCATCTCTCTCTCTCTCTCTCTCTCTGTGTGTCTCTAAGACTTCTCTACATCAATAGAAAAGTTAATTATGGACAGAAATTTACAACTTTATGGTTTTGTTTGTTATAAGGAAGAGATGAAACACGTACCGTCGTACTGAAAAATTGCCACTATACACTGCATCTCGGATCTATAGTTCGTACAGTCTGTAGTTACTCTGAATCAAGTGTTCTACCATGTAAGTCTAAAAAAAAAGACTAAATTTGTTCATCACTTCATCTTAGTGTTATACACTTTCTTTTAATGATATACAGTGATGGAATATTTCCTCTTTGAGGTTTCTGGGCCTATTCCCCTCCAAATCTTTCATGATAGACATGATGGTACCATTTCCTCATCGAGGAGGCCATCTCGTGTTGATTTTGACATCAAACTGTATTTCACGAATTTAACATGAATCATTTTATTTGTTCTCTTTTTGAAGAATTATTCAGAAGACCCCATTCGGTTGTAGGACTCGATCCATCCATCCCGTGTCTACATCTTCTCAGGTGGTGGCTGGGCGTAGGCTGTTGCTTGTGGTGGTTGGTTGTATGGGGACGCCACTTGTCCAGGAGGGGGACCACCAGATTGGATGACGGTGGTCGTGGTTTGTGGGTGCTTATGATAATCAGCTGCAACAAGGGAAAGATGAATTAACCATTAAAAAAAAAAACCAACTAGATACCACACACACACACACACACCCACACGCACAAATGCACATGTATAAACCAAATCGGATATTATGTACATCTACATACACGACATTCATTACCTCCAAAGAGCTGTATCTATGTACAGATTCCATTCCTACGAACTCCCCACAAACCTGTCAAGCACGTACCACTCTAACCCAGCTATTCATAGTTATCCAACCAGAATATCTACAAACATGCACTTAAAAGAGACCCTAGAACACCCCCTGCCCATCGATCCATGAGACATGCTTGTCCTGACATCTAGAATTCTGCTTCTCATGAAATACCACTGTGCCACACAAAATATAGTTTTAGAAGAAAAGAAATATTGTGCATCCCCGGCACCCCACCCTTTGCAATGTATGTAAGTCCTGAGCAGGGTTCCCACGTTCCTGTCCTAAGTGAAAGATGCTACTATAATGTGAAGTGTGAATCACTGTTTTAATAAAATTGAGACTTTTAATTTACAATGATGATGTCATAATCATCAAGTTAGCAAAAGTTGAGTTTAAAAAAAAAATAACCCAGTAGAACTGGAAGGGCAAAGATATCAAGACGTAAAATGGTGCGCGGAGATGAGTGTTTGCTATATAAAAATACGAATTCTCGAAAACGAAATTGAAACTTGTTTTTGTGACGTTATCATACCATAAACTGAGTGGTGCGAAAATGAATGGAGATGACAAATAAGTCATGACATAGAATTTGAAAGATATCACATCAAAATGATTGTATATTTCTTGACCAAAGCTGTAAGCCAAAAATTAAAGTTCTTGATAGTAAATTTGAACCGGAAATTAATGGCAAGTATGCCTGGAGAATCGCATAAACATGAAATGGAATGAAACAGATATCAAATCTGGCGGGAAAACCTTAAATGAAATTTCCAAAGAAATTATGATTGATTGGTAAAAATTTAACAATTTCTCTCATAACATATCTATCAGTCATTCTAATTAAGTCAAAACATTAAACAGTTTGGTTTTATTCATGTTTGTTAGTTTTGTTTGTTTTTTGTTTTGTTTTTTGCCTGAACATTTTAACGTTATCCCGATGTAATTTAATTATTTTAGGACATGCTTATTACCCAATGAATTTCAGTAATTTATAGCGTTGTATAGGAAACCATGGACTAGACCCCTTAAGAAATCAAAACGACAAGAGGTCAAATTTCTACCAAGATTGGACATGAACAGAAGTAATTTTTTTTTTTGACAATTTGGAAAAATGAGCACACCATTATGGTTAAGTAATGCCATGATTTATTGTTCCCTAAACCACTTCCCCTTTTATGTGTCTACTTAGTTTACGGACATCACGTTCTTGATTTCATTCTAACTATTTCAAACAATTATGAAAGCCAATTGGGCGGACGTTTGAGACAGTGGTCCGCCGAGCTTTATCCCTTTATATTGTGACAGAGACTTTGGACAGTGTGTACTATTATGTACACATTATCAGCACACAGATCACAAAGGGTTAAGCAAAGTTCACCAATGACACCAGGAAATAGGCCAGTTTACAAGCATAAATTATTCAAGGTTTATGCATGCCTTTTTGACAACGGCTCTTCTTGACAACTTCAAAGCTTGCATGAGGTTTGCTTGACGTAGCAACAACTGAAATGTATTCAAAATGGATTCCGAGTATGACAAGTTTTTTGAGGTATAAGCTAATAGAATAGCTAGTCATTACACGCCGGGATGGAAGAAATATCCATAAGTTTTAGTATGTTAGTAAACCGGTCTATACTGCGATCAATGGCTGACTCCTCAACCTACAGTACTCTCCATGTATGTTAACCCTTTGTGTGCCATAACCATGCTTATTTCCTAACCATAGGCTTGTGTGTGAAATTTGTGCATATTTGTCTCATTTACTCATAGAAAGGGTTAACAAATACTAACCGGACAGGGCGATAAAGGCCACACCCCACATGATGCTCCAGACCCAACCAATGAAGAAAATTAGAACCAAGAACAGCTGGAGTAACCCCACCCAGAAGTTGAGGCACATGGTGCCAACTTTGCCCTCATCAGATTGACCGGGATTGGCGCAGCAAAAGACGCTGAAGCCGGCCACTATGGTACCTGCAAGAAAAAAATGATCAAATTGGCGTTGATAAAAATGGGCGATGTTCGTTATTTCGAAGGTTTGTCAATCTGAAACAGAACTAACATTCGGTAGTCCAAAAAAGAAATAAGTTTCGGTAGTCCAAAAAATGAAGGTTCAATGATCCGAAAATGAAAAAAAAAAAAGGGCGTACCAACGAACCTTCGGAATAACGAAATCACATTTCGTTATTCACATTCATTCATAAAATTATTCACATTCATATTCGAAATCACATTACTAACGACCTCTGGTCATTTCATGTAGAATTCTTAAGCTTTCCTGGTTTGCTGTTCTTTTCTAATTTGTTTTATTATTTCGAAGCAAACGTCTCTCTTCTCAAGAAAATTACTTCAGTCTCATTCTACCCTTTTTATGTGTAAAGTTTTCTGCATGGAATATAGCGCGCTACTACGTTGGGATGTTTGTTAGTTAACGGAGGTGTCACCTCCCTATATAGTTAGTTCAGAGGTCCGTTATTGCGAATAAGGTTCTCTATCCAGAAGGTGTGTTAATCCGAAAATTTAATGAGGTTCGTTATTCCGAAGGTTCGATAATGTGAAAATAAAGTATGGTGGTTGGAACATTCGGAATAACGAACCTTTGAATAAAGAAATGCGTGATCATTTCACTGTACGAAATGTTTTAGTTGCACAGTGTTGTTCGTTTGTCTTTTTTTTTTGTTTGCATTTCATATTACCTATCACAGTCGTATGTATGAATAATTGTGAAAAAGGTCGAGTACAAAGAATAGATCTCTTGAAGCACATTTCGTTTCGTATTTCTCAATTCTTCATGGAAAACCGGACAGCTTCGATCTCGCTGTATTGAATCTGAACTGTGTGAAAGTTGGACTGCTTCGTGAAAACCCAAGCCAGTGATAGTTTACTAGATTTATTATCTGCAATGATTGAGCCAACTTCTGGGCCTCATAGAAATAATAATAAGCAATTCTTGCATGCTTGAAGGACAAATATTATAGATGGTAACGATAAGAATCCTGTTTCGTGATTGGCTGTTGCTACGGGAAGTTGGCATTCCGTCAAGATTGTTATCCTAGACATCTTTTTTGATTTCATAGGGCCTTGGTGCTCAACCGGTAAAAAGCGTGTTGCTATTAATAGCAATTACTCCGTTTGTAGATGTATTGGACAATACTGGTGTGGCGGCTTGTAGACGACTCCCTTTTCATCACATAAAAATCGTGCAAAGTCCATGTTTACCCCTTCACTCTCGTATACGACATTTTGATGGTTCAAACAAAGCTCTCCTGATACTAAAGTTAACAAAAAATGAAACCACATTGATATATGACTTTTGCCGTACGAGTATAAAATCCCCCATTATAGTACGATTGATGTGTGGATGATTTTCCACACATGAGCTATCATTATAGTGTAGAGATTATGATGTAGACAAAATTATATGAGCTTGCCTGTCGGATATAGCGAAAAAGCTAAATTTTCTGTAGTATGTATAATTTCAATCTGTGTTCACCTGATATGAGTAATATAAAGACATGCTATATTGGAATACACTACGTCGTAATATCACCGAAAAAGCTGAATGCAGACAAGAAACAATTAAGATAAGGAACGTTCTCGTGAAAATGTTTGCTGCACGTTTGGGTCTTTACTTTCGAACGTATTTCAGTAGGTCTATCAATTACGAAAAATTACGAAAATACTCCCCCCCCCCCCCAATTTAGTTATTCATTCACTTGGCCGAGTATTTCCCATTCGCAAAGATATTAATACGGAAAAAAAAAGATATCGAAATATTGAAAGAATAAGATGTTGTTTCCTTTCATATTTCTGGAGTCAAAAAAGGACACCGCTTATTGATGGCGGTCTCATGTACTTGTACCCCTCGGTAAATATTAACACGTATATATTATTTCTTTTATCCACCCGCATGTCTATATTAAGTTATGATTAAGATTAGATTTCTCTGATTTTGTCACTTTCATTGTTAATTTGGTGTTGATCTATTACATTTTGTGTAGTTTCACAAGACGAGTTTCCAAATGATGTAAGCTGAAACTGAATCTAAAATTTCTCTTAAAATGAACAATTCAGACAATAATTCCGTTTTGATTCATCACGATTGTTAAGGTTCAGGTACAAGATAACATTATATATATATATATATATATATATATATATATATATATATATATATATAGCGTGTCCCAGAAAAAACAACGAGATTCATTGCAATTCTTTGCGATCATATTTGCTTTATGAGATGTACATGGATTGAAAGATACACTTCTCTTCTTTCATTTGATGCACAACTCACTGTTCAAAATTCGTGCATGACTGAATTAGAACAATAGACAATGGGGCTACTAAATTTTCATTTGCACGAGAAAATGTCAAGTTTGAATTAGTTTTTCAGACTTTTTCAGCAATCTTTTGAAAAAAAATAAAATCATAGCCTTAATATCCATTCTTTTTTCTTTCATATGATATCCCATGTGTAAAAATGATCAACGCCTGCTCGAGAAAACTTAATTTGAAAATATGCTTCCATTTTACCCAGATATAGTAAATAAGGAGCCAATTCGATTTCCCGACATGCCCAACTTGGCAGATAACAATGGCCTTCATGCTTCAATGAATCCTCTTTACACAAACATGAAGGGGGTGGGGGTAAAAGAGATTGGTACTGACGGTTCAGTTGTGAATAGGGTCGTAAATAGCACATGATCATGAGCTTGCCTGACCATGGAGCTAACTACAGAGCAAAGGGTGTTCATCAGCGGAATGTTTGGAAAGGTGGGGTGGGAGAAACGGACCGAAAAAAAAACCTTCCGAGCGTCCCCCCCCCCCCTAAAAAAAAAAAATGACTTTCTGCCCTGCGCTTGCACCTTAAAATATTAGAAGCGCAAGTTCAGTGATAAATAAAGTGATGTACCCTCTCTTTCTACTTCACCTCCCCCTTCAAAAACTTCAAAACCCTGTCAGTGATGAAGTACTAATCACGCGTGAGGGAAATGTATAGCGAGGAATGAAAACAGTGAAATAGGTATAAGGTACAAAATCATCAAAATGTGTATCATTGTTGTCAATGCTGGTTTCCCATAGCCATTGGACTGCGTGCAGCCTGAGAATACTCACGACATTAGTCTTCAATAATTTTGGTTACGTCTCATATATTCTAATTAAATGACAACAAAGGGCTTTCCGTCTCATACAGCATTCTCCTTAAATGCCCCCCCCCCCCCGAACAACATTCACTGTATCACTGCGGTTGTTTTGTGTGAACTCAATGGTGCAGATGAGATGAGAAGTCGGGAGAGCTGAATGCTTGTTTTTTCGACTATCCGTCTAGAATCGGAAGAAATGAAGCATGTTTTCATGCAAATTTTTCTCAAGCATGCGTTATTCATATTTGACGCGTTAGGTCTGATGTGAAAGACGGAAATATGAATATTAATTGGCTAATGAACTTTGTTTTTCGAAAACGCAACGTTAAAAGTCTGAAAAATTCACTTAAAGTCACCATTTGCGCATGCAAATGAAAATTTGGTGGCACCACTGTTCATTGTTCTAACTCAGTCATGCATGAACGATGAACATTAAGTTGTATACATCAAATGAAAGAAGAAAAGTCTGTCTTTCCATTGATGTATATCTTAAAAAGAAAAAGTATGATTTCGATAGTAAAAAAAGTTGCATGGGAACCCGGTTTCGTTTTTTCTGGGACATGCTGTATATGTATTCTTTGAATATATCGTCGCTGGGGCGACAAGACCTCGTATCTCAAAAATGTCAAATGTTCAGGAGAGCCAAAAACATGGCGGCCAAAGCACTATACTGAATGGGATAGCCCTTCCTTCGACATGCCGTTGAGGCTTCATTTTTGGGGTAAAACAGCTAGGATTTGGACAGGACATCACTTAACCGATTATTTGACCACTAATGTAAAAAAGTCATTTTCACCAAAATTTGAGATACAAGGTCTTGTCACCCCAGCGACGATATATAAAATCTTTAATGTTTTTAAACGGACATGGATTAGACCTATAATAATGGCTCCATACGTACCCTGTGAATCATCACCATCATTAGTTTTATATATTATACATATATTACATATTATATTAATGATTTATACCAAAGAGCTTCGTACTCACCTATTCCAGGAAAGAATATGTTAAGAATCAAGCAAACGACGGCCAAAGCAATAGGCATTGCGGGTATCGCTGCTCGACAAGCGTTTGGTTTTTGTTCTGTGACGATCACGGTCTGGGTCGTCGGTTGCCATTGTTGCTGCTGGTCCATCGCCACAGTGTGGGTCTGTGGTTGCGCCATTTTTCTGTCCACGAAAACAATCTCCTCGAAAGAAAGAAAAAAAGATCAAAACGATACCAGCAACGCCGTCTATGTAAGAGGACTATACTCCAGCGAGCACGAAGGCAAACTAGACGGTATACGGTGGGATTCGTGTATTACCTGACAAGGAACAAGTCACAAAAGTCTTCACTGGAGACAAAAAAAAAAAAAGCATGCTGTCTTCACACCAGCATGATCATGGTGCGGAGCAGGCTCCCCTCTTTTTTTTTCAACACCAAAGAGATTGTATCCTGTACTAGAATACGCGCGCGCGCATGGAGGCGGAGCCAAATGATTTTTTTTTTCAAGGATTCTTGTTATCTCCATTTTTACGGATCTGAAAAGAAAATGGCATGTATAACCACGCAGCCAACACTGAGAGATATCGATTTTTCTCCATTTGGTTTGCACTTCTTGTTCAGTTGCCCTATAGCATGTATAGCTTGAATAATTATTGTTGTATATACTCTTCAGTTTAGGTGACATCAGCTTTTTTTAAAATCTAGGTCCTTCTGTTTGCAATTCTTTTCAGCATTCTAATGTGTGTCTATGTATCAGTGTTTCTATGTGACATGTGTGATTGGTAGTCGGTACCAAAATTATTTCTTATGAACTATGAATCGTATTTCATTAAAGTTCATATCAACTTGAATACTAGTGTAGGCCTATAGAACAATGTCAACATTTTTTACATTAATATCTGTTGATTCTTGATTTAAAGGGATGGTGCAGTATTGGTGGAGATGAGAATTGGGCTTTTAAGTTTTTGCGAAATACCAAGAAACCACTTATGATATAGTACAGAGCATACCATTTTAAGAGGAATTCAAAGTTTATTTGATGAAAATTAGGTTTGGAATGACTGAAACATCCAGAAACAAAGTAAAACAAAGCGATCGTAATAAAGTGTGGGTCCCACACTTTATTAGAATCGCTCTTTTTTGGATATCTCAGCCATTTCAAAACCAATTTTCATCAAATAAACATTGAATTCCTCATAGAATTACATGCTCTTTCATATTTCATGAGGGGTTTCTCATTATCTCACCAAAAAATGTTGGAAACCTGAAATTAGGTCTCAACCAAAAGTATACGATCCCTTTAACAACATAAAGACAATATCTGCATACACGATCAATAGAATGAAAATATTTTATACTAAACGTTAATATCTTGAAGAATACAATACAGACAATGACATGTGTATATGCATATACATGCGGAAAATGTGTCTCATTATCTATGTTTGTAAAATCATAAAAAAGAAACAAGATTGAATGTATTATTAATTGAAGCAACTGAAATTAGCATTGCACCGTATTCAGTGGTTATATGTATAAAAAATTCTTCTGAGATAGAACAACAATCCATAGTGTGTTTAATCGGCAATTTTAGGCTTCGCGTTGTAAGGCTCGTTTTTGTTTCACATTGAGCAAGCTCCTTTTTTTTTTTTTATCAAGACACAGTGAACATGGCAGGAACATATCTCTGTAATGAAATATCGCTGTACATAGACAAATATAACTTTTCTTGTAGCCGTAAATTAGAAGGATTTTTACCAGCCTTGCCCCAGCTCCAAAGCTTTGGCCTATTATAGGTGCATTACAGGGGCGCTTCCGGGTTGGGGTTCTGTTATTGACCTCTTACACGCGCGCGCGCCACTGTACGAAACTACGGCCCCGTTTTTATTTTGTACGCACTGTAAATGGTGAGTGAGTCGAGCCTCTATTAGTATGGTATATCTCTTTGGTCCACACACCCACACCCATACACGCACACACAACACACAATGGGCTTGTCAAGAGGAAATTCTTGCACTTGGCCTAACGGAACAGTATTGGTCCAGACAGTCGTCAGAATGTTTGCCTGTCGTCTCTAGACTCATATGATAGATGGACTGCGATGGCAAACTTATTTTTTGTAACAACAACAACAAAAAAAAAAGAAAAAAAAAGAAAAAGGTTTGCTTCAGGCTTTTTGTAAATACCCCTGCGTTGCGGCAAGAATGTCGTGCGCATAGTGAATAAAAGAGCTGAAAAAAAACCCCTCTAGATTCAATAGATCTGAAGAGAAAGAGAAACCAAGAATGAAAGGAGTGTACATACCAGGAAAAGAACGAATGCCATACACGATTTGATGAAAAAGCAGCATGAACAGCGTTGATATATAGATATTAGTCTAATTCCATATAAAAAATCAACATCATAAGGGAGACCGGCTCTAGCTATTACACTGGTAAGTTTTTACATGATCATTTTCTTAAAATCTAAACAAGAGAAGGGTATTTAAGGCTGTATCACAGTCATCAAAATATCAAACAATATCTGCGTGCGAAATACCCCAATTAAGTTTCAGTTTCAGTGAATAGATATGTCCTCTTATACTTGCTACTTACAGAAAGTCTGATGTATAATGCCATGTGGTTTTTCGCGAACCTTTTATGCAGACATCATTATCTAGTATAGGCCTACTATTATTCAGATGTTTAGGTACGCTCTTTTAATCATTAAATTTTTAATCAGCCATCCAATTGAACTAGTTTTTAGCTTGATCAGGTTGATGTTAGCTACGTGAAAAGTGGTGTTTTGCGTGATTTAACTATAATGTTATGTATCACTGTTCAGTGCTTAATTTCATTACTTCAATGCGAAGTAACCTTGCATTTTATACTGAAGAGTAAACTTGATGCATCCCGTTTATTCAGAATCAATGTTGTAATGTGATTATAAGTCATATCCATCCGCGTTTTAGTGTGTAACATCCAATCGAGAGGACGTGAGGGAGTATAAAACGCACAAGACACAAGACAGACAAGCACACACATACACACATACATCCAGGCACGAGCATGCACATAAATATACAGACAGGTAGATAAAATTCATTCACCCTGGTAATTACAATCATTATCAAACATGCTTTTACCCGATTGATGCATATACTTTTTGAATTGTAACAACGTACCCCAATTGCATGTGCTGTCACGACTTAACCCAACAGTGGGGAAGTTGACTGCATGCTTGAAAAAATCTATATCATGAAACCAGGTTACCTATTTGTTCCATTGTGATAAATAAAGTAACTGATGGTTGATGAAAGGGAAAAAATAAAAACACGATATCATACATATACATATATATATATATATATATATATATATATATATATATATATATATAATTATACATTTGATATTATACGAAATGATTTGAAGAAATTTTTTTTTTTAGTAAAAGCAGAGATTTAATTGAAATTAAGAGGTAACCATAGAGATGTTGTATGCAATGTCAAAGCTTTTTTTATGTCACAAAGAACTGAATAATAACGTTTGGAGAGCAGCAACTGTTCTCACGCAGTTTATTTTTGTTATAGTATAGATGCATTCATTGTCCTTTTCCATTTAGATGCATCACGTTATGATTCATTTTTGTTCCTGATTTGGTTTTGTATGGAGACACAAAGAGCTGTCAGATGCCAAATTTTAAAAGTATGAAGGGCCTATGTGTAATTACTCTTGGTTATCAAAGATAACTATTGGAGACGAGTAAAATCATCCTCGTAAAAATATGACGAGTAAACATGAAAATCAGAACTGCGATACATCATCGCGTTTATTGCTATACCTCATTGATATCTTTGATGCCGAGTTATAATTCACAGAGGTAATCACAGATATACCCCTGCCCCCAATAAAGTTAAAGCTAAACAATTTCACGCAGTCAAACGCACACAAGTATAACGTATGTATTAAACGTCAAACACACACACACAAACACACACACACACTCACACACACACACACACACACACACACACACACACACACACATTATGCGACATCCCAAGCTGATTTGCTTACATACTGAATACTGTCAGCTCTTATTGATAATCTGTTTGTTAAATGAGGTATGTTATGTGCGTTAGGTTTATGACGCTATGATTATCTGCGTTTATTATATTATATCCATTCAAGAAACTAAGCGCTGAAAAAAAAATCTGAAAGAAAGTCTGTTGGCTACACAAACAGTCACCACTATTGCAATAAAATTTTTTTATCCATTCCATGCTGTATACACACACACTGTCATTAAAAGAAGGTTTACAATTCAGCTTCACTCGCGCGTAACAAACAGCTTGAATGCATTTCAAACTCACACACAAACATGAAACTCCATCCAAACTAAACATTGCAAGGACACGATGACTCGCATACTGCACCTCCACTAGTAGACGTGTCAAAATGATGAAAGATAGGTATCGTCTGATTTACATAAAAGATAATACACAATAGTGTACATTTATTTTCATGACAAACTTCAATAAAAATGAAAGACAACAGGGCCGTGGGATTCCGGCAGTAATAGAATCAGCCACACAAGGTGGTACACACGTTCGGGACACAACGCCGGCCGCTTGTATTCTATACCCGTTCTTCACAGCCTGACCACCTATTATCGTCCGTTCCTACGCCTAAAGTAAAAATGAATTTTAAAACCATTTCAGTATTCCCTGTGCAAGGTAGTGCCATTTGATAGAGTGGACGGAATTTTGATCGGGAGAGACTAAAATGGTATTGTTTATACAGCATGTAATGGTATTTGTATTTGGTACACAATAGATTCTAATGGCAATGAAGGCAATTACCACTCAATAAGTTATGAAAAGTCTCTTCGAGAAGTTCTCTAAAAGGAAAAATCAAAATTGATTTCTGACACCGGGAATAGCTTTATTCAAAGTAGGCCTACAGCATAGAAGTGATACTGAACTTAAAATATTTACAATGTTATATATACACAGTCCTACAAAGCCTCGTTCTAATCCTTTACTGTCACGAAAGTAACGGCATTGACAGAAAGACATACATAAAAATATCGCTAGCTTCGGCAGTTAAAATGCTTGGAAAATAGAGCTCATCTTATATTACATTCTGCGGTCCAAGCAGTAGCTCGAATCAGCACACAGGGAAAATGATGTTGCACTCCCAGTGGATGGAACCAATAACTACATTGCATAAGTCTGAGTAACAGTACGTCATGGGAATAGAAACACCCACTGTCGGTCTGCTTGTGAGAAAATTGGTATTTTCTTTTGCAGTGAGCATTGCAAGATAACGAAACTCATACAAAATGTTGCAATCTTTAAATTACATTATTTTTTTTTGAAGAATCTTATCAGAAATCACATGTATGAACTCTTCATTCTGAAATCTTCGCTCAGCCTTCGAATTAGAAATGCAAATAACATACAAGGTAAACACACACACATGAACTATTCTTCGCAGTATGAAAATAATGTATGATGTGAGAGGGTGATAGCGACAGGACGGTGTCCGCACGACGCTGGTTCAAAGGTCGTGGCAAGGGTGCTCTTCCAGGAGTGGTAAACATCGATGGCATTGTTAAACATAACCCGCCCTCTCGTGTTGGTCCTGTCCATGTAACCCAGATGTGGAGGAAGCAGCAATGCGTTAGGTCTTCTCTCGAAATGTATTGTTCAAATATTCTTGTTAATATTGCTGCTTTCCCCAAATCCCGCGTTGAGGAGATGACTTTGGTTGCTGGGTACTTAAGCCTTCACGACCGTTGCTCCGCCAGCCCCGGTGGTGACAACAGTGGTTCCGCCACCATCGGAGTGGTAGTCGGCTGTAGAGTGAGAAAAGAAAAGGAAATACCATAGTAAGTTGAGTGTCATGGGATATTTTTGCAATGTTTTTATGCAATTGGTTCACAAAACTAAATGTAAAAAAGTTCTATAAGAATGTTTCATTAATCTTACTGACGATAAATCTTATTTATATTGTACAAAACTATTAAGTTCATGTTCCCCTATCCAGTACGATCATGTAATCTACTATTGATATTAACTCATCATCGTATGGGCAAGCGAAAATAAAAAGAAAGAACAAATATTGTTACTCAGTATTACGACCAATAATTGATATACTCTTGATATAATATCATCTTTGACGAAGGAAAGTTGTTGCAACATGAGAATTCTAATTGAAAGTCTGTTCATTAGGGACCGTATGAGGGCGCTATGAGAGCACATGGGTTAGTGGTGATGTAACGACTGGATGGCATCGAGAAACCAACAGACGCGGAGCTGACTCTTACCGGACATGCCCAGCATAGCAGCGCCCCACATGATGGACCAGATCCAGCCGAGGAGGAAGAACCAGACTGTGCCGAGCTGCAGGAGACCAACCCAGAAGTTGAGACACATTGTTCCCACCTTGCCAGCGCCATCTTGACCGGGGTTACCGCAGCAGAACACGGAGAATCCAGCCACTATCGTGCCTGCAGAAAACACGAAGCAAAAGCGAAAATGATAATAAAACAACTTTATCGGGAAAAGTGTTCAAGGAAGAAAACAATAACCGAGATTATGTAATATGCATATTCCTGTTGATATAATATGAATTCAAAGAGATGCTTTTTCGGATGGGTAAAGCAAAAATGTTGCTTTCCTGCATTCACTGTGGGTTGCGCCATTCATATAATAAAGCGAAATTGGGGGGGGGGGGGGGGAGCTACCGGAAAGGGACATTGCAACAATTCTGCATCAAGAAATAACACTTTATTTGCATTGGAGTAATCTGGAATGTCTGCTATAGCTTATAGAGTCCCCTACCCCCCCCCCCCCCCCCCCGCCGCCTTTCCTTAACAATAGCATTCCAATTAACGTCATCGTAGCGCCAATGGCGGAGTGATCATTGTGCGCGAGTCGAGCGATTGCCTGGTTGCTATAGGCGCCGTATCGATCGTGTTGATAGTTTACGCGCGGTCACTATGGACACTGTAAGCCACACTTTCTCGTCGAACGCTCTTGGGATAAGGTTGGGTAATTCTTAACAAATTGATTAGGTTTCGATGAATAGGGCTCCGGATTCCCAGACTGAAGGGGGTGAAGGCTGTCACATAATGGGGTTTTACGAAGCACAAAGACACGAATAGTTCCCCTGCTGGGGATAGGTCTATTTAGAGAAGCCATCGAAACGCAACATGGAAGATAAGCTTAAACAGCTACAAATTTCCCTTTGCTTTTTCCATGCTTCGTCCACCCTTTTCCTCGGGGTTATATTCTGACATAATTATTGCTTCTTTAAGATCTTTTGGAATTTCTCCGTCGTACATTTCACGAGTTTACTAAGGGTACTCTTGCTGAAAGTTTTTTTTTTCGCTTTTCCTCCCTTTTCTGATTACCAATGGCAACGATCCCCACACCAATTTTTATTCCCACCTGTCTCTTTCTCTCGTCATTTCATTCTGCATTGTTTTCCTACCATTTCTTTCTGTATACTTCCTTTTTACTGAATATTTTCGAGTCGTTTGGTTCTGATGAGTTTGGGAGTGTCAAGTAAGCTGCGATCAACACGTTCGTGGCATTAAATCCGCAACCACTTGATGGCGTAACAAATTGCTCTTTGGATCAACAATTTAAGACGCCTGGTAAAGTTGCAATAAAGGAAAAGTATGGTAGCAAGTGATGTGAGGGGTACCTTTACGAGTAAGGGTGGGTTAACCGAATAGATTTTATTACAGATTAACGACGATTTTTATGAGCAAAGTGGAGATTTAAATGGGTGTTTTTAAAAAGTGAAACTTACCAATGCCGGGGAAGAAGATGTTGAGGAGCAGACAGAAGACGGCCATACCAATGTGCATGGCCGGGATGGCAGCTCGACAGGCGTTGTCCTTCTTCTCTGTCACGATCACGGTGGTGGTCGGTGCCGGGGCCGCTGGGGCTGCCATGACAATCGTGTTGTTGATCATGTTGTTGTTGTTGGCTGGAGGAGGAGCGCCATATCCCATCGGAGGTGGGGCGGGTTGCGAATATTGCGGTGGCGGTGCCTGCTCCTGGGGAGCACCGGGCATGGGTTGCACTTGAGCCATCTTGAAAGATCAAAGTTTTTCCTTAAGATGAGAGCGAGTGAAGGTTAGTAAATTCCAAGACAGTGTTGGGAGCGCGTCTGATGAAGTCGAAGGCGCGGAGAGGAGTAAAAAACGAGTTCGCCTGCGTTGTATTGTCGCCCCGTGTCCACGCAACAGCGTGGGGGAGTGTTTAGTGTTTGTTCGCTGAACCCTGTGGAGTATGCAGATGAGGGAAGGTTGTTTGCATAGAGACACCAAGCAACACGGACATACATTGATGGAACGAGCTATTGATGAACGAGTACTAAGTAATGGGACTGAGGGAAATTATTGATGCAGCCATGCTTTATTCACACACAAGGGCCAATAACACAGGGGGGGGGGGGGGGCTTGTGTCTGTGTACGTGTGTGCACAGTTTATTTGCGTTTGTGTTTGATTGTGTGGTATATACGTGTATTTGTATGCAGTGGCAATTGGAATGATGACTTTTAAACAGGTACCACAGGAGGGAAACCTACACGATAAAGTTAAGCAAGGAAAAGGATAAGCTTATTAGTTTACAGGAACCTGATACGAAGTTTGCAAAAGATTCCAAACTGTCATATCAAACTGTCCTATCACCGAAACTTCGATGGAACTAAAAGTTATGCCTATTTCCTTCGATTAAAATCAATTCAGATTGATATTTTACTATATTTGTATATTTTAACATCATGAGTAGTAACAACATAGCAGATAAAAGATGCTTACGAAACAAATGAAACAACAATACGGGAGAAATTAATTTACATTTCAAAACGAAAACTTGAATGACAACCAATTCTCTCGTGCTCACAAACAACTGATTTGCGAAGTGTGAAACTATTCAATATAGGCTATAGTCTTCTTGTGATTACACCCATTGCTAATAAAGATAAACTTTCTAAGTAAAGGTATCACAGGAAACGAATACACATAGGTAAATAGATAGGGAAAAGATACCGTTAGATGTTTCTTGAGTCTAAATAACAAAGTCCTGTTTGTTTAGACTTGTCCAAACATTTTTTGTTAAAATGTGAATCAGCAGTCGCGATGTTACAAAATATATCTATGTAGAGGGAGACAACCGATCAAAATCTTTCAATGCACATAATTCATTCCAACCTCTGCTTTAATAACAATCACTTGATTTCATTCACAGTCAAATTTGGTCATCTTACATATAAAAAAAGGTGCTCCAGTTTCTTTAGCGTGCGTGGGAATCATTGCGAGATTTATGAATTATCATAATCAATCATTATCAATCGGAAAATTCTGAATTATCACGTTTTTGTTTTCTAATTGCCTTGTCCTATATATACAGTCTTTCAAACTTGATGAAGGTGTGATTGATAGTTGGATATGTTTTCTTCGTGTCATTGTCATCTCCAAAACATCACTGTTCACTCATTAAAATAAACGCTATTTCCTTCACACATACGCGTGCGCGCGCGCGCACACACACACACTCACAAATGTATTGACAAATCTATGATAAAAAGACATTTACCTTCTTTTACATTTCAGGTATATAGATTGAGAAGCATGATATAAGAATGGAGCTAATAGTTACATATTTTGTGGTCATGAATAAGTATGATGTATCTTTAAATCAGATACACTTTTGTTTTTACATAATCATGTTATTCTTAACACACACACACACACACACACACACACATATTTTCTTTTCTTTTTTTCATGATGGAAATAGATAAACTATTGAATTGAATTGAATTGAATTGAATTGAATTGAATTGAATATCGCACATAATTCATACGTATACATATACACTTTGTATCTGTGCAATTAATATGAAGTGTGTGAGTTTGTGTATGCACTTTGGCATGACACAAATTGACAGATATTCGACAAGAACTTTAATATCCAGGTCACTACAACATGTAAATATGTTTTATATGAAGTACCAATGTTCGCTTTTAAATTGATACAACAAGTGTCTCTGGAAAGTGTATGTAATCTAGTGAAGAAATGTGAGTGAATTTTGTCGCTTATAGCATAAAAATGGAGTTGAGCAAATAATATATATAGTACTATATGGTACAGTGGACTCCCGTTATAAAGAAGCCCTCGGGAACGGCAGATTTCATTATCAAAATGTCATTATAACCGAACAAATAGACAATTAAAAAAACAAAAACAAACAAAAACATTGAGCAGATTATGTTACGGTCTGAATGTTAATTCGTTGTAACCGGAATTTCGTTATAACCGTGTTCGCTATGACGGGAGCGCACTGTAGAAATTCATATAAAACAACCGAAGAAACCCGAATAATATGGCAGCCAGGATTTTGGATTCTCCAACTAATAATACATTCAGGACATTGATGCTTGGAAAATTCTCTTGTTAAAAGAGTTGATTAAAATCGTGGATTTTGTCTCGCCAACCAACAGGTTTCTAATACCCTTACTAGCCTTTTGTAAAAATGACAATCGCATTTTGAAGAGATTTCATTTGAGATTGAGAGTTTTTACGATGTACAAACAATAATGTTCAGTACACTTTAGAAATAATAGGCGCATATAGCATACATTCTTTTTGAATGAATAGTTGCAGATCTAGACGAAGATTAAAGAGAAGAATCCGAAAATAGGATTCTGTAAGGATTGTACCGTTTAGGCTTAGCTTTATAAGGAACAAGAGCATGAGGAGAAAGAATATTGTTCGCTTTTTCAACACTGATACAGAATACCACAATTACACTTCTGGTTAAACATCTGTAATCTGAAAATAAGGAAGTAAATGTGAATGTTAATAAGCAATTAACTATACGCCGTCAATGACTGTGAGTCTCCTCCGAAGGATTTTGTAATAGTGATGAAGTAATATTGCATCAAGATGACACCTACAAGCCATCCGGCTGCTGCGAGAGGACTCGCACAACCTCGAGATCGACAAACACAACATCTGCTCCTTCCTGTAGTATAGATTTACTGATTGAATTCTGACTTAAGTTGTTGTTGTTGTTATTGCTGTTGTTTATGTTGTTGTTGTTGTAACTATACACGGTGTTTAAAAATTACGTGAGCTCCAATATAGGACATAAAATGGAGGCCCCGTGTGTGAGAGTCACTATACTCATGCATAGTAAAAGAGACCCGTTTCATTCACTCATCGCAAAGAGCAGGGTGCATAACGCCGGTGAAGACTAGTGGTCCCGCCTCACATCCATTCCAACTGGACGCCATGGAAGACCAGCTAGTGCAGCTGAATATGGGCTACCCAGCCATATTCTTAGATTGGGGGGGGGGGGGGGGGGATAAAGCTGGATGTCGGGAGTGTATTTGCTCTGCATTGTAGGGATATCCATGTGACACACTGACATGATGTGACACACTGACATGATATAGTTCTCTGACCTCATCTGCACATTGAACGAGCTTCAACAGTGTGAAAATGCAAATCATTTCGATTTATCTTAGAAATACGTCTCCTGAAATGAAACAAGAGAACAACAAAGAAACAAACAAACAAGCCATGCACAATTCAGCTACGTACTTGTATCTTCAATCGATTTCGTCCGTTACCTGTCTATATATATCTACCTTTTCTGACAAAGTCTTACTTAGCTTCGTTTTAAGATAGTTTGACGCCTTGCGATAGTGAGTGAAATGAAATCATCTGTAAACATTCGTAGAGGAAACCTTTTGAGCAGCCAAACTTCGTGTTGACAAAGCCATTCCCCCGTAACATCCTTATATTGTGTAGCAATGATTGTTGAATCACAAACTACCGCCAGTCTCAGTGACACACTGTGAAGTAAAGTCAGTCGAAGGTAAGGTTCTGGATTTTAAGCATGAGAACCCGATGCGTACAGCAACCTTGGACAAGAAAGTTTTATACAACCTCTAGCGAGCCTCTGACAACATGACATGCATGGTTACTTATGCATGCTGGAATTAAACTTATGTGAATGGCGCGCCCGTCTGCATGGTAGAGCAGTGCTACTGTTGAATGGATTCTCCGGATACAATTACGAAACCATAATATTTTCACCAGAGACTGAAAAAAAAACCCGATTAGATAATGATATAGTCCTAATATGGCCGTAACATCCACGAGCCTATGTTCGATGGCAGTATCATCAAAGTGTATATAAACCTACGTTTATAATAATGTACACACAATGTGAGGTTCCCGTATCAGTTTAATGTTGGTATGCCTACTGTTCACTTGGTTTCAATATACTTGTTACTTAGTTGACGGGTCAACCCAAAGAATCTACCGTTGCACTGAATCGTATACAGGTCTGACTGAAATCAATTGGCTAGACGTGAAAAGTCAGCGATTTGCAGTGTGCTGCCCTGCTGGCTATAACTTTCAGAAGGTTCAGAAGGATGCTATTGTTACAGACAAAGGAGGGTACACCAATGAAGCAATGAACACTGTGTGAGGGGATTAGGAAAGTGACCTCTGCCCTCTTTATCCAGGCGTATTTCATAGCGATCGATGTATTGAGCGATTAAAACTCAGGTGATAAAATTCCTCTCGTGATAAAATGCAGTCAGTAATTGTCTACGTGCATATTCTGAGAAAGACTGAGTTTCAAACTTCAAAGTTTGATAGCACATGAGCATGAACTGAAACGCTGCCCGTACTAAATTCACGATTAAAACAACACAATTTATTTGTTGGATGCAAAGCACAGTCCAACCATTCATATCTATCTGGTATATAGGGAGCTGAGTAATATACGTTTTCGTTTTCTACCTCGTATCTCCACCCCTCTGCTTAATAATATCTTGCTCTCAAGATTACAGGTCAAGCAAGTATTGTGAGTGTGACTGCCTTTTTAAGGGGGCAAACGAGAAAGAAAGAGAAAAGAACAGAGAGGGAGAGAGAGAGGGAGAAATGGAGGGAGAGGGAGAGAAATATGAATATGTCTGGCTTTGCTTCAGTCCGTTTATGATTAGTAAATCTATTTCAAGAAAAAAAAAAGATATTCCCCAGCTATTCTTAGCGGTTAACCTTGCACGCAGCTGAGCGATGAATGGCTGCGTAATAGCAAATTATCTCAAGCGATATCTGTGTAGATTAAATTGGCAAGCGCATGAGAGATGGTATCTCGACACGGTTGCCATAGTACTTGAACGCTATAAGGCCTGACCTGTGTTGTACCGTCCGCTGAAGTGAATTAAGCTAACAAAACATGAATATGAATACCGGGAGTAGTCCCTCCCACACTCAATCAATCCTCCCTCACCGTTGCACACATACACACATTCAAACACATATAGTTATTGTATTGATTGTGTGTGTGTGTGTGGGGGGGGGGGGTGGGTGGCTGGGGGAGAGGACACGGGATGGGGGGGGGGGGGACCAACCAACTGCGGGTCAAGTCTCAGTCCATCAAACAATAATGTCGTTATGGTGAAGACCAATGTACATGTATGCTCGACCTTAAAGATTACTAGTACAGTGTGTATTCACTTTTATAGCTTGCAGCTCTCAAGTCGTGGCGTTCAAGAGAAGTTATGTCACGCCGGATATTCACGTCTCCATGGCTTCCCCTTGTTTCTTTGGAGGAAGAACGCTGCGCAATGAACGGATTAGCCATTATTATAGCTCTTATTCAACAGGTTGGCTCTGTCTGTAAGAACGACAGTATATTCAGGATTCCTATTCAAGCAACGAGATATTCTATCCAAAAATGGCGCAGCAGCTACGGCCCAATGATTACAACTGTCAACTGGGCAAACGTAGATGTGTCTTACATAGTACTAGTATTACTCTATAAGGCTGCGTTCACATAGAAGTATACTATTCGGGTATTCGGGCTCGTTTTTCGAGGGCACGCGAATAGCTTGAATCGAACGATAGGATTTCCTCACACCGGTTCACATAGGAGGGCACTATTCGAAAGTACCGAATAGCTGCGAAAAGTATAGCAAACTGGGAATCGAACTTGTTCGATTTTCTTGCAGCGTATACCGTCTCTCGTTTATGAAATAATGACAATTTTAGTCTGGATTTGCCCTTTAGCAAAAATAAGCATGTAGACTGACATTCTGATGCAGTTTAGAAATTGTTAACAAGATTTGCTAGGATGTAGGAGGAAGAAATCCTCACTGCATGGGATGGTGAGTTGACGGTGGGGGTGATGGTGTATTCGGGGCCCGAATAGCGAATAGCGAATACCGAATACTTCTATGTGAACGCAGCCTTAGACACGGTTACCGCAGACATACACAGACACACCTTCACACAAGATGGCGGATTTTTTCTGGCGCTTAATGTATTAGGCAAAGATAGGCATGTAGAGTGATTACAGAGCTTGTGTTACACAATAATCATGTAGGGGTTTTGTTTTTGTTTGTTTGTTTTTTTATGATGAAGACCCAGTGTTGCCACGTTCCTATTTTGTCCTGTCGCTTAAAACCCAAGCAGAAACTCAATTTCGAGATATAAACATAATATCATTATGTTGGAAAGGCTGCACTAAACAAAGATTCGTACATTTTCAATCACGTTTCTTTATTACATTTAAGAGTGAAATCAATGACTTCAGGTATTTCCAAGTACAATGTATAGCACTACACAACATTACTATACTACTTGTCCTCATTAGTGGTTAAGACTACGTGGACAAGACTGCGGGTTTCCCTGTATGCATGAGGTTCGAGTCCCAGCCCGGCAGAATTGGTCTACCCTTTGGCAGCCATGATATGATCACTGCCGATTAAATTTTTCGGAGGAAACTGGTATAGCCCCGTGTGTAGGAGAGTCATACCCTGCACATAAAGGAACCGTCAGTCCCATTTCGAATTTTTTGCAAAGAGTAGGGCGAAATTCTGTTCAAACGTGGTCAAACACAACATCATCTGAAATACTCAGGTGGTGAGACAGGTTGACGATTCGCTGCCCCGGCAGGCTAGGATAATAGCAAAGAATTAATAATGATTATAAAACATTAACAAAATACGATATCATGCAAAAGATGCTATTGGTAGATATCTATCTATGTACTGAGCAGACATTCCTTCTTCCTATTTTTCTTTCTTTCTTTCTTTTTTGTCATGTCAACGTCACATATGATATATGCAAGACCTGCATATAAGATTATCAGTATATTTGAAAATGATTTCCCAGGTCTCGAAAACAAAATTCCGTTTGTTTGTTTGTTTGTTTGTTGGCGATCTCATTATCTTTCAACAATTATTATTACAGATGTCAGCGACGTAACACAGATAAGTTATCATTGCTGAAGTGGGAGTTAATTGAACACCTATTACTGACTTTAATCACTCCTCACGGCTTCGTTATTCGACTGAAACATTATCATGTCTGTGTACGTTCAATCCCACGAGGACCCACGTCGATATATATTTTTTTTTTTCGTTGCTATGGAGAGAAAGTGAAAACACAACAATAAATCACTCCAAATACAGCAAGAGCACTACTATTATGACTTCATTATTTATGAACAGTCGTGCAGCATCTCGTACGCGCTGCCTTGAAAGTTGCCAAATCCACCTGTCGCTACAGTGTGCTATTCTCTCGTTTCCACTTCAGTCCTCTCCTTATTATAGAATGATAGTTTGCTATTGATCAGCGAGCGGCAGCAGTGCCTTAGCATTTCAACGACACCTTCCATTTCCTCCAGACGTTATGAATCTCCTTTCTATATATAGATCCACTAAAATGCTAATGTAAATCAACTCTCGAATTAAAGATCATAAGCATTATAAGAGAAGCTTAAAGAGGAAATCCAGTCCAAACATAAGTTAGTCTGATAAAAAGAGTAAAATTTTACGAGTTCAACGGTAAAAATTTGACTGAAATCGGATGAAAAGTAAGGAAGTTATGACATTTTGAAGTTTTGATAGTTTCTCCAAAACAGTTCTTGTATAGTGGGTATGAATATGCAAATGAGTGAGCTAACCATGTCCTACCCTCACAATTTTGCATTGATCGTGCACAAAAAAAAAAAAAAATGTCAAAAATTCAATGTTTCTGTCACTGAAGTCTGAAACATGACGTTATTCCTGGTTGAATAACTTCAGAATAGTGATCAGTTACTTATATGAGAAGTTGAGCCTCGGGCATAATTGCGTTTGAAGGAAGAACAGAAAATTTCGAAATTTTATGTACAAACTATAATATGGTAAGTTGTGAGGGAATGACATGCTCATTTTGCAATTTGCATATTCATATTGACTGTTCAAGAACGGTTTCCCCCCAAAATAGCGAAACTTCAAAATGTCATAACTTCCTTGTTTTTCAAATTTATACCTTTGAACTCATAATATTTTACTCTTTCCTATCAGACTAACTTATATTTGGACTGGATTTTCCCTTTAATTACAATAAGAAGAGATTTTAGATTTTCAATGATATTGATGGTCAAGGCGTGTTGTATCCCAGTGCACTTCGTAGATTGATGGTACCATGGAAGTTAAAGTCTCCCTCAATATTTACACAACTTTTTTAGTAAGTTTACAACTTTTCTCGTATACAAATATTGCAAAGGGAATTAAAAAAATACCTATATCTTTTCGCGTCGAGTAATGGTCAAGTTATCTTAGCACAGAAATTTCAACTCTTTTTTTTTTTTCCGAGAGCTGGAACCATGGAAAAGACGACTATTATATAATTTTGTATAGGAATGAAGTGCTTTGCCTTATTCTTTTTTTTTTTTTGTATAATTAGCAAAGTTGTTTCCGAATAACATTCAATTTAATTTGATTTAATTCAAATGTCATTTTCATTTTTCGACAGATCGTAACACACACTTTACTCGTTCTTGATGAAACAAAGGAATGATTTGGACGATACATTGCGAGATGAACAGTTTAAACACAATGTAGCGAAACATGATAACAAAACAATGTGATAACGAAATACTCAGTAAAGCGAACAGTCGTTATTTACGTAATGTTTACGGAAATGGAGATCGAGGAACCCGCTAAAAAGACGGGTCTACGGCAATTACCCCAAGAGCAATTACCCCGGACCCTCCCCCAAATCCTGAACGTAATCCTAACCCTAACCCAAACTCTAACCCTAAACCTAACTATAACTCTAATCTTTACTCTATAACCTTATCACTAACCAGTATTTAGCCGGGGGCGGGGGGGGGGGGGGGGGGTAATTGCCCTGATACGAAAAAGACAATACTAATTGTAGTATGTGGGCGCCACAGAAGATGATAATCAGTACAAAAATAAGTTCGGAAGCCCACCATAAAGACAAGACTAGCAATTAGAGAAGACACGAGGAGAAGAGACAAATGAATACAGAGGAGACAGCGACATGCTGGGGCCCGTTGCATAAAAGTTACTATTATGGTAACTTTGCCATCCAATGGTAACTTCCACGGAATTCTTGATTTTGATTGGCTGTTAAGTCTTGTTGCCATGGTAGTTACCACTGGATGGCAAAGTTACCATAATAGTAACTTTTATGCAACGGGCACCAGAATTATATACCGAAAAATAGTTGTGCAGCTTGAAAAGGGAGCGATAGATAGATAGGAATACAAAAAATGACGTTTGGAGAGACAGCATTTAACTCCATATTCATATTTGTCTGACTTTGATGAGTCATCCACCATCCCATTAGCTTGACTTCACTCTCTTTGTCAAAGGAAGCTTTAATGGATTACTATTTTCCTCTTCCGAACCGACAGTGTAATATTTCATCGATAGATGATCATGATATTCTTCCTTTCTGAGCTTCGCCTTAATAGAAAAGCAATCGTATCCAACCCTATACGCTGACATTATACGCCAGCAGAAAATGTGATCAGAATAGCGATTTTTTTTTTTTTTTTACATCAATATGCACCTTTTCATTGCTATGTACTCTTCATCACACTGTCAATAGCACCCCATCTTCGCACAAATCCACCATAAAAGTTATTAAAACCCTTTTCTCCTTCGTGTCCTTGACGATATTGTATATAGATTCATGTGACCTCACACGTAGTTTGTTTGGATTTCGTGCAATGGTATTGTACAAAAACACATTTGTCTGTCTCGTTCGCAATGGAAACTGTTTACGCACACCAGCGCCAACAGCTCAATTGAGAGATCCGGCAGGGGTGTGGCATCAGGTTATGCTAACTCAGAAATGCATCCCTTGTTCAGAATTATTGATTATTTCCTTTTTTTACTCGGAAAACTTGCTATTATTGTACAAGCTTTGCTTCAAATGCAAGTTCCCTCCATATTCGTTACTAAACTAGTGCTTTTTCAGCTCAAAGTGATTTCATGAAGAACAAATTATTTGTATATTACGTGGGTTCATATTATGTGCTTGAAGTTGCAGGTATGATGTATTATACTTTTGGTATACAGTACTATTGTTTATATGACACTCCCACCTTCCTGTGCAAAATGTTAATCCTACGTAGCAATAATTTTGTATTATTTGGATATGGAAATAAATGAAATGAAATGAAAATTCTTACACGTTCATTTCCCTTTCACGAAGTGTTGATATTAGACACCAGCCAATTGTGCTAGGAAGATGACAAGATGATCACCCACAGTGCCTCTCATTAACTTAAAGACGGGTCTTAATTCACTACATTTCCTTTTCTGAAGTGAGAAACATAATATATATATATATGTTGTTCAATCATGACTTTATTCAAGTTCAAGGAAGTGTTAGAATGGCATGTATACAAAAAACCAGGTCCACCGTTTCATTCAAAAAGAATGGCAGGTTTAGACACGTACATGAGGTCCAAAAAAAAAAAAATATTGAAGTTTACATTACCGCAACACAAAATATACATAGGGTATATAATATCACACACAAACTGTCAAATATTAATCAATCAATCAAATATCAATACATACTAATATAGTACTATTTCTGCGTTACAATAACAACAGTATATAAATGAATAAATAAATATATATATATATATATATATATATATATATATATATACCTATCATGAGTAAAAACAATCGTATACACATCGCAGGAGCCAAAAAATTGGACTGACCTTTGGTAAAGGTCTTTGACCGAAACGTCAGTCCAATTTTTTGGCTGCTGCGGTATTTATACGACTGTTTTTACTCTTGATATCTACTACACACCGACGCAGAACTTTCATATTTTGATTATATATATATATATATATATATATATATATATATATATATATATATATATATATATTTACAACAAAGCAACTGGGGACATTTAGAGTGGCTATATGACTGATACTACTGCTTATTGAAGTCTTGTGGAACTATTCAATATTACAACTTAGTTTGATAAGTCTGCTGTGGGAAAATTCCAACCTTTCTAATTATTTTTGTACACTTTATCAAAATGATCAAAGTAAAGCTGATCTCGGAGTATTCATCTTAATTCTAAACTAACGTCGAACAAAAATGGCAACATTGATTTCAGAACGCACCAAAACCACGAGGACGAGCTTCGAAATAAATTCCACTTTCAGGCAACCTTTCAAGGGGAGCTTTCGAGTTCCTGCTTCCTAGGCAGTCAATGTACTATTCGACCATGCTTTGCCTTCCCTGCCCCTAGGAACGACTCCTGCCCTGCAGTTTGGTCCAATCTAATTTTGGACTCGAAGAAGAAGATGAAAATGTATGATAAAATGCATATTATGGACAAAAGATTCCCCATTAATCCATTAAAACTCATTAAAAAGAGTATGGTACAAGAGGTAAAAGTTCCTCACTTTAACGAGCCGCACGCACTATCATGCCGAAAGCCCCCACCAAAATAAGAGTGTATCCTTTTCCCACGCAGACGTGCATGTAAGCCATGGTGAGCAAAAAGCAATAATGTTTATATGTATGTCTTTCCGGGGCTTTTTGCTCTTGCTCACAATAACACAACAAATTTCTATACAATTCCACCCTCATCGATCCTCTACTTATAGCTCATGTGGAATTTTTCGACAAAGCCCTGACAGCAAAAACTGCATACATGGGCGGTTATGACGTCGCATTGTATCCACACATTATAATCAAAATAATGTTCCTTTGTAAGAATTCTAATACATTCCAGCAGCTACAATTGGAACTTTGAGGTAGTGCAGCATGTTGTACCCCATGACCCCATGGTGAGCAAAGATAATATTTATAGAAGGGATTGGAATGACTGCCTGTGACAAAGCTGATAACCCAATGAGAGACATAACTGCATGTGTAAAAATTATGATCTGTAGGTTTTTTCAAAGGCGTAGCACATAGCAGGGATCACGTATCGACAAAAGGGGAAACATAGTTTAATATATACATGTACTTTCGTTGGTTAAAGTGTGACGCTATAATAGTGTGACTTTACGCCTTTTATCGTCACATTGCAACCCCTCCCCCCCCCCCCCAAAAAAAAAAGCACTCAACGAAATTAGCGTTCTGCATTTATGATTTCACGTGTTTTTCATGAGGGGAAAAATCCTATGCCAACAGAATAAATACTATAATACATAGGTGTAAAAGCAAAACAATGGTCTAGAGTTGCCAGTTCTTTGTGTTCCAATTATTTACACTGATGGTATATATATATATATATATATATATATATATATATATGTATATATATGTGTGTGTATATATATATATATGTCAGGAGAGAAATTTATCCTTGATTTTGCCAGTGAAGTAAAATCGAATTTGTTTGAGTTTGCAAAGATTTAGAGTTTTAAAGCTGTCCTAGAAAGCCATTAGGTCAAACTACGAGAAAGTGACTGTCTGGAAATTCACATTAAATGAGACAAAGTAAAAGTAAAGGAATAAACTGGCATAGCAACAGCATGTCTAAATCAGTCAGATTCAGACAGGGCAGTCACATGAAATGAGACAAAGCAAAAGTTAAAGAAATAGCATGGCAACAGCATGCCCGGTTTGCGGTATTATGTATTAGTTCAGACTATAGAAATTGAGTGAATAGAGGTGTTATGCAATAGCTCCCATCCAGGTGGTGGCTAGGGATGTTCTCTAGCTCAGTCGAGGCTCAGCTATGTCAGTGCCACTAGGGTGTTGGTTGTAATTTATTCACAAGTTCATGAGTAAAGATGTTATGTAACAGCAGTCTAGACGATGGCTAGACATATTGTGTACAGTTTCAATAGGACAATATTTAAGCATGATGATTGGATGATTTCTTTAGTGTAGGAAAGGCATGAAAAGACAAGTGTATGTGAGTGTAAGGGACTTTAGTGTTGATCTCTATGGCTAGGAGAGGTAATAAAAAGCTGATGAATGTAGGGGATCGAGGAGAGACACTTTAATCAGACATCCAGCATAGATCTCCGCATAGGCAGCAGTCGTTTTTTCTGGGGGTTTTCTACGTCGGTGAGATGCGAGCTCCAGCTGCCGATATAAACTGAACTTTGACAGTTATTAGCCGAATTTTGGGTCAGAGCTCGATCTCCATTTGATGCTCGCCGTCGCTTGAGCTCGGGCAACACGGGTCAAGGCAGGAGTCTGCGTGGTAGCAGGGACTAGAGAAGGCCGAGGAGCTGAGAGGACCGCCGATAGGGTAGCGTCTAGCTGAGTGGCCAAGTCAGGGGATGCTTCCAAGAGACAAGCCAAGCGACTGTGCCGAGGTCGACGACGAGGGCATCGGGCATCGATGACGACTGAGCCGAGCTGAGGGGATCACCGGTTCAAGTCACCCAAGATAACCCAGTTATGTATTTGTAATTTGTTTCCGACTATCTTTTATGCCCGATGTATTGTTATATGCTGTGAACGAGAAAGCTACAAAGAAATTGAAAGATTAAACTCGAACATAACTGCATGCAAACAGTTTAAATTTCTGTTCTTTCGGAGTCAGAGTAGCAGAGAGAAAAAAAAAGTCACTCACGTGACAATATATATATATATGTATATATAGACGATGAAGACAAACAAGTTGACATAATGCATTAGAATCCAACTTCATTTATTTGTTTACAAATGCATTATGTCAACTTGTTTGTCTTCATCGTCTTCATGCTCTTATTCCAACACGCGGATAATAATACCACTATATATATATATATATATATATATATATATATATATATATAATTATATACATAAACGTTTTTGTTCTGCGTCATTTGAATTAAAAAATCACCGTTTGATAAACAGCATCACTTCTGTTATCATAATCATCACCTGTCAGCATCTTTACCATCATCATATGATCATGCATTTTTTTCAGGATTTTAAAAATGTGACTATTCTTCCAGTGAATACAATGGGCGACATTTTATTATAAGAGTTGCGATTGATGGAGATGTGTTGGAAAGGCTTCTCTGTGAATTCCTTTTTTTTTCCATACAGAGTTACAAAATAAGATTGTATTGCTTACTTGTTTATTTATAAAAAAAACACAAATATGATATTAATACAAAATTGTATCCATGCTTTGTTGAAACTTATGTGATTCAAAGTTTCTTAAAATATTATATACTCATTAAGTGTTATGTATATTGTTTTCTATTACTTTAAATGGAAATGAAATCATCTGAATTGAAAATTGAAGGCATTCTGAAGAATTTTTGCTATCTCGTAAATGTTGTGGGAAATGTATTTGTGTGATCCAGTTACAATCCTACAATAATGTTATGCGACAATGATACTCGTTGCACATCAAGGAGATCACACATAGTCGCATTTAGCTGAACTGATCCTTCACAAGATCCTTCACCAGGTCCTTTGTCTAGACTTCTTGGGGCCAGAGCTTAAGCCGTTTCCAGATCACATTTTGACTGTGTTGAGGAAATCCAAAAGCCCTGTTATGTGAGCGAGAATAGAGGACAAATCTTCTTAGAATTTGGACACAATGCACCAGCCTCCGAGTCCGGCAATTTGCATAAAAGATCATAGTTTGGGAAGATGCCCATGCAGGTAAGAAAGCACCCGTAACATTTACTGATACTGGCGCTATAGAGATACGCCATTATGTTTCTTGCCGTGCTGATCATTTTCTCGAACATTTTTCAGGACAAAACTTACTCCAACTAACGTATTGCAAAAACAATTATCAGGTTCTATATCTCAGCCTCACACAAACAGCCGTAGTTATATACAAATTAGGTCAAGTGTGCCGTCCATGCTGGAAATAACACAGTGTTCCACAGTGGTAGAAACACAGTGTGAACACTGTGTGAAATCTCTTAACACTGTCAAAACACTGTTTTAACAGTGTGAACACAATGTGAGTCATCAATTCACAGTGTGAAACAAAGCATTACTATGTGAACACTCTGTGAAAACCACACCGCAGTGTGAAATCATCTTCACAGTGTGAAATCATCTTCACACTGTTAAATTCGAGCGTTTTCACATAGTCGACAATAGGGAGCTTTAGATTTTAGACGCGCGGACGTTCAAAGGGAAAAAAACATGGTCTGAGCGTGCGCAGTAACTTGACGTGCGCTACTGCGCACGCTCAGACCATGTTTTTTTCCCTTTGAACGTCCGCGCGTCTAAAATCTAAAGCTCCCTTATGAACACACTGTGAAAACTCTGTGGGACACTGTATTCTTTCCAGTAGGGGTAGAAAATGACAATAGCAATGAGAATGATAATAGTGACAATGACGACTTTCATCAGGCATTTTCATAATGCTTTTTCAATTTGTAAATGGGAAGATAAAAATAAATCCCATACAGGATTACCAGCACAAGATATAGATCAACATATTCATAACATGAAGCAGGAGATTTGTCTAATAAATGTGACTCTGTGTGTGTGTGTGTGTGTGTGTGTGTGAGCTTGTGTGTGTGAGCGTGTATGAAATTTTGTGTTGTTTTTATGAAATGACTGGTTTGAAGGTTAATTTGGAAAAAAAAAATATTGTGGATAGGAAAAGACAGGGATAGGGTAGGGGAGCTTTCGTTTCGTAATTTGGTGAAAGAGGTGAAGATATTGGGGGTTTATTTTTCGACAGATTTGAAATTGAGAGAAGAAATGAATTATAAAAAGATACTTAGTAAAATAAAAAGATTATTAAGTTGGTGGAAACAAAGAGATTTATCTTTGATGGGTAAGATTCATTTGCTTAAAACATACGCATTAATTGAATTATATATCATCGTCAATTGTTGTTCCTTCGTGGGTATTTGCAGAGGTTAAAAAGATTTGTTTTGAATTTTTATGGAAAGGAAAAGATCGCATTAAAAGGGTTATTTTGTATCAAGATTATGGAGAAGGGGGACTTAGAATGATGAATTTTGAGTTGTTCGTTAAAGCTCAAAGAGTAATGTGGGTGAAAAGACTTTTTTGTAAGGAAAAGAATATGACCTGGAAAAAGTATTTTCAATATGTGTTTAGGTCAGTTGGTGGCATTTTAATTTTTCAGTGTAATTTTGAAATGAATAAGCTTTCTTTGAAAGTTCCGAAATTTTATAAAGAGATTTTACAAGCGTGGCAAGATTTGGGAAGTTTGAGAGATTTAGAAGAGGGGTTTATGAATTAAATAGTATTTAATAATAGATTTTTTTTTTTTTATTGAAAGGTAAAATGATATATAATGAAAATTTATTTAGGAAAATTTTTTATAGATTATGTCATTATTTTGATGGAAAAGGTATACGGCCGATTATTCATTTTCAGAAAGCAGGGCTGTGTAGTGAGGAAATTGAATATGTTTGGAGGATTTGTAATGTAATTTTGAAAAGTGGACGGTTTAGTTTATCCTGGGTCAGCAATAAACCTTTTCAAGTGTATGATATTTGGTTAAAATTACATGGAAAAGAAATTAGGATTGGTGACATACCTTCGAGGAAGATTTACACGCATTTTTAAACTGATTTACACGCATTTTTAAACTGATTTACAACATTTATATACATTGGAAGTAGGAGATCAACAGAGTAATTTTGTCTTCTCCTCAAAAGTAACCAAAGATATTTTTCTCCGACCCAGAGTCACAACTCTTATCCCAAAGCTTAGAGAATTTCAGTTTAAACTTCTTCATGGTGCACTTTATACAAAAGTTAATCTGTTGAGATTTGGGTTTGTTTCGGATGATCTCTGTTCTTTCTGCAAAAAGAGCGCGGAGACATATTCACATTTATTTTGGGAGTGTATTAAAGTGCAGGATTTGTGGCAAATTATTATTCAGAAATTTAATTTAGAAGAATTAGGAAATATGAATTGGGAAGTTGTTTATACAGGTATATCTGGAAACTCGTTAAAAATCAAAGGATGGAATACAATTATATTGATGATTAAATATATTTTGTATTTAGCGAGATCAGAAGGGGAGGTACCAAATTTTAATGAAGTTATGAAGTATTTTAAGATGTGTAAAGAAGAAGAAAATAAGACAGCTAGTAAAAGAGGAACAGTTGGAATGCATCTGTCAAAGTGGGAATATTATTATATATGAGGTATACCGAGGATGATAATCCTATGTGATTATCTTTGTTTTTTTTTTTCTTGTTTTTTCCTCGTCTCTATTGTTTCATTTCCACATCACTTCCATATTATGAGTAGAAAGTATTTTATTGTATGAGAAACAAAAAAAAAAAAAGGTATTAAAGTGTGAATAAAACCTGAAACCTGAGGGCTGAAGGCACGGGGGGGGGGGGGGGGGAGAGGTGCATGTTGGCATTGTGTGGGGATGTGTGTGTGCATGTGTGTATGTTGTCTCGCAAATGGCCTTGTTTTTTTTTTGTTTTTTTTTCATAGAGAAACAGTGAAATATGCCCCGTTTTGTGTCTTAAGCAAATGATCTTTATGTTCCCGTTTCGCGGACTTGTGCCAGAATGTGTGTTTAAAAAAAAAGCGGATTTCGTTTCCTTGATTTTAGAAAGTTACAATGTGAAATTTGATATTAGTTTGCACAATGGTGGTGATAATGCATTTTGTTATTTATGTAGTGTAAGTTTGACGTTATTGTGTACAATGTTTGTGTAAAAAGCAGTTTGTTTCTGTATGATGTTTTGATTCTGTGAACATTTCTGTCTCTATGATATGGAATGGTACGAAATTCGAATAAAGAATTATCAAAAAAAAAGTGTGTGTGTGTGTGTGTGTTGGTGTGTGTGTGTGTGTTGCGTGTGTTTGTTTGTGTGTTTATTTTGTATTGTATGCCATGTAGAGCCATATACACTCACATTAATGAGAACGCATTATACCCCCTCGACTTTTCTTATAATTGATCGAATTTATCGTAATTGACTTCTCATAAAGCCAGTAGTGTTCCATCGCGACGCGATAAATCATGTTGGATAGTGTCTGTACGTCTACGGTCCTTTCCCGCGGGTCTAATTAGAGACTGTCATTATAGGCGAAGCCATCAGGTAATTACGGAAAGCTCCGCCGCATTTTAGTGTGTTGCTTTCACCATAGCAACCTAAGTACTAGTTGCAGCTATAATGCATGGTATGATCTGAGTAATTGTTGGCAATACAGCAATTTAATGAAATCTCTTTAATTATTCTTTGTCGGGTACCTCGGTTGTATGGTTGTCGTAAACACCGTTGGTGTTTAAGTATAGTCTGGAACCCATGTTCATCTGATAATCAGATCTTATGATTATTTTGCGTTTGGAGTATGTAGTGTATGTAGGGTCTACGGTCACTTCTAACTCATTACGTAAGCTTCTCATTGAGCTTGAATGTTGCATCATATTTTTACATTAGATTTTATTAAATCAAGTACAGAGAAATAACTGAATGCAAAAGGAAAATATAAAATCATTAAAAATCTCATATTTTACCATTTAAACATACTTATGATAATTATTTACAATACCATGTGTAATTGTGTTCTTCTCGTTTCGATGGGCAGTTTCCAACGTTATCATCAAACAGCTTCAACATAAAACATTGATAAGTCATATTGCCAGAAACGCAATCAGATATGACTGTTCCAAAACAACATCACAGAGTGCATCATGTTAAATCCTCTCGAGATAATGGAACCACTGAACTGAGTTCAGTGAATGGAACACTTTGCCTCCCAAAATCAAAGCTTGCAAATCTGGAAGTCCACGGTGTTTTTAAAGGGACATTCCAGACGATTTTTATAATTTCACATCATGTAGGACATAAATCGAGAGCATCCAGATTAGTTTGTGGAATTTATTGTGGTCCTAGAGCAGATAAACCAACACTCTGAAAAACCGAAAACAAATAACACCGAACAAGGATAACGACGTGGGAGACTCATATATTCCAGTAATATAGTAATGCAATTCCATAACATTATACCACGTGCATAACAATTCCACAAGTGTAGAATTTATGCATGCTTTCTTCTGCTACCATGAGCACCTAATCGTTGTATTCTTATCTGAAGCAGAAGCTGCTATGATTATTGTCATCATTCCGTGTTCACTGTGATTTATTGCGCAATTTGAAATTATTCCTTTCCCTTATCCAATCACTATAAATTCTATAACTCTGTACCCAGTGTAACCAATGTTCAAATGCAAAAGTCTGAATAAGCTGATCTACATTATAATACTAAACAGATTGTGTGCGTGTATGTGCAGTGTGTGTGTGTGTGTGTGTGTGCGTGTGTGTGTCTGTGTGTGTGGGTGTGTGCGTGTATGTGTGTGTGTGTGTGTGTGTGCGCGCGTGTGTGAGTGTTGCAAAAGTATCTCTACAGTATAAAACCTGAGGGCTGAAGGCATAAGGGCGGGTGGGGGGAGGTGCATGTTGGCATGTGTGTGTGTGTGTGTGTGTGTGTGCATGTGCGTGTGTGTCTTTTCGCAAATGGCCTCGATTTCTTTCTTTCTTTTTTTTTTTTTTTGAGAAACAATGGAATATGCCCAGCTGTTTTGAGCAAACTATCATGTCCCCGTTTTGCGGGCATTTTGCGAGAATATATGCGTTAAAAAAAATCGGATTTCGTTTCTGTGGTTGAAAGAGTCACAATGTAAGTGACATTATTTTGCACAATGTGTATACTGCATTTTGTCTTTGTACAGTGTAAGATTGACATTATTTTGTACAATGTTTGTGTATAATGCAGTTTGTCTTTGTATAATGCTTTGTTTTTGTTTCTGTGAACGTGAATTTTGTGATATAAAATTGAACGAAATTCGAATAAAGAATTAATGAAAAAATAATAAACTCATGCCTTATCCAATGCATGATCTCTGTTTTAAACTTCATCTTGTTTATTTGTATAGAGGTGTGAAATTTGGAATATGAAATTCATTCCTCCATTTTTGTTTCTTCAGCTTAATAAGCATTTTCTGTCTCGGCTGGTTAACGACGTATTGGTTGTTTATTGCATGATAGTTACAAGACGCGGTCTAAATTTAATTTGATTTGACTTGATTTGATTTATTTGCTATAACAAAACGAAGAACAAAGCTTAATATGGAGCGCAACGACGAAGTTCAAGAATCCCTGGAAAGTGTAAACGCAGACTGCAAATTCTCCTCTAAGTCTTTAAGTCCCGAACGGAAAAGTTAGTAAACTGACGAGAAATTATTTATGTGGATGATCACATGACATGGAACTTCATTTCATGTTTTATATCATCTTGTGTTGTTAGCTTGAAGCGTACTTTCACACGGTTACCACATCAATCCCCTTCTTCTTTTTTTTTTTTTTTTTTTTTTTAAATAGTGAACAGCGGTTAATGTCTATCTTTCCATCTCAAAACTATAGTGGACGTACATCTTACGCACTTGGTTACCTAAACACGCACAAACGAGTATATACACACACACACACCCATCTAGAACGTTATCATTTGTAATTTGTTAAAAATCCATTAATCAATTTAATATCACAAGTGTACAAGTATGAGATCTATTGCGAATAAAATCCAATTATTAGTTACCGCAGAATTACAAGGACATCGGAAAAAACGAACACTTTTAGCATCAAATCGATAACACTGACAGACACATACACACAGAGATACTAACACGCACACACACACACACACACACACACACACACACACACACACACACACAAATAAATTTATAATTCATATTAGCACACAAATAAATCCATAATTTATATTAGCAATATCCAAAGAATATCCTGGGCAAAAATCATGAAAATGAGATAAAAAAATTCATGGTAATTAACCAGATGAAATATTAAGATTCATTTATTTTTTATGTTTGCGTTCAGTCGTGACTGGGCATATTACACAAGTGCATTATCACATTTTAATTACTGATGAGTTGGGTTTTTTTTTCTCCACTTTTTTCACTCAAATAAACCGTTTACATGAGCAATAACTGAATCCAATCACCTGTAACAGTATATGCAGTATATGACTTTATTTTTATTACACCACGTGCCTCCATATACATGTGATTTCACTACTGTATCATTGCTATTGAGTTTGTAATTACTATGAACATTATACACTAACTTAAAAACACCAATATGGTGTCAATTACCAAGGTATATGATTCCATCTAGGTCTAAAATCTTGATAGAGCAAAATGAATCCGAATCATCTAAAGACGATTCCTTCATAAACATGACAGACAAACGACCTAGCCAAGTTTAACTCCTTGCACATCAAAAAATTAAACTTATATCCTATCACGCATCAGGAATTCAATGTCAATAAGTACTAGGTGTTACAAAAACATTTCCCAATTTTGATCCTTAATAGCTTGAAAACTATATATCAGATAATACTGTCATTGATATGAGTAATAGCTGAATAGTGTACAATTTTGTTGGCGGTGATTGGAATATAAGAGCATGAATCAGTTTCTTTAAATCCATGATTGATTTTAAAGTTAAGTTCCAGATTTTGGTCAAATTTGAACCCTCTGTACAAAACTGAATTTTAGACAGGAACCAATGATGTGTATGTCAGTGTGTGCTTACAATGACCCTGAACAACAGACATGAATACCACGAATAACACCTTTTCAGAGCTCTGCTGACTAGGCTTCTGGTCTCTTGCTCCAAGGCACATGAATGCTTTATCAATAATTCATGATGGATTACTCTGGGCACTGCTAGTCTGAATTCATGGGAAGGGTGAAATGCATGCACATGAAAAAAGTAAGCACATTGTATGTTTTCATGTGCTTGCATACACTACATTTCAGGATGAATAAAGACACTACATTTCAGGATGAATAAAGACTAGCTGTGATAGTGGAATTGTTATATATGAAATAGAGTATTCAAACCCTGGCCATTGTTGAGGACCATTGTCTGGAAGTTAATCACACACTGCCATACACACCAATCGAGCCCTGTGCAAAGTTAAAGTTTTGTACAGAGGGTTGAAAACAGAGCAAAATCTAAACCCTAACTTAAAAATATATCGTGAATCTAATGAAACTGATTTATGTTTTCATTTTTAAATTACCTCCAACAAAATTATACACTCTTCAGCTACTGCCTATATCAATGTCACTGTTATCTGATATATAGTTTTTGAACTATTAAGGATAAAAAGTGGGAAATGTTATTTGTAGCACCTAGTATATACACGGTATACATGAAGTTACAAATTGCTCTATGACGTTGTCTTTTGCATGTTCAAATAAAACTAACCTCCTTAGCAAGGATGATAACTGATGTATGCCTATGTACTTCAAGTTGACCAGAATAAGAGCACTTTTCATTATCTTTCGGCAGATTGTCGTTATAACATCAACACAGTGAAAATCAACACAAATATAACAATATGCACGTAGTTCACAATAAAGTCCTTGTCCAGTTTCAGTGTAATGAAATTTTACCGAATTAGTCCATGAAAAGTTACCAGACTTTATAAAAAAAAGAAATAAAAAGAACTAGCAAAATAAAACGTCAGGAAGGAACCTTTCTACACATAAGTAAAATGTTCCAACATTTATCCATGATTTATATTCATTTACATTTATCATGATCTAATGTTACTTTTTTTTCTTTCTTTTTTACTATGAAAATATGCTTACTGACAGAATCTTGTCACGGGGTGGTCTTGTGTTGAACTCCATGCATAGATCTTGTCTGTACAAGGAGGTACTCCCTCCTTGGTCTGTATAGCTATCATTTGTGTCCTTTCACATCTAATATTGAATCAGAAAAGAATATTTGCCATTCTCTCTCTCTCTCTATTGGTTAAAAAGAAAATACACATCATACACTACACTTGGGCTATCATGCAAACACGTAAAAGTGCACTGTAACAGGCTATATCGAGGCAAACTTGAGGAACATACATGTACACATGAATATTCAATTTCAGTGTCATTTTAATGCAGGTTATACAATGATGATATTAAATTTGGAAAATAATGACTCAATACTCTCATAAATTTCTAAATTTCCCATGTGTCTTTGCTCAAGTTCACTATGCTGCTTAGTTCACCAAACACAGGGGAACCCCATTATAGCGAGGACCTCATAGCCATGGCAATTATACCTTGTTATATCAGGGTTCTCATTATATCAGGGTACAGAAACACAGAAATCTGAAGAGTTGGAACCTGCAAAATCAAATTGTTATATGAGGGTTTTGTTATATACAACCTCTTTATAATGAGGTACCACCATACTATGAAATCTATAAAAAAAAAAAAAAAAAAAAAAAAAAAAAATCCTACATGGATATGGGTATGCAAGATTATCATCATCATGCTAAAAAAAGAAAAAAAAAGAAAAAAAAAATTGTGCGGAGAGACATTACGAAGTCTAATATGCGTTATCATCTCAACATACATCAATATACATTGAATGTACCGGCTAGATAAGAGAAAATGATCTCTTTTTGACCATCAGCTGGAGTATCTGTATTGCACAGAGAGATAGAAATGAGTCAAATACGAACTATTTACTACATTTATAAGCATCATGTCACTACAGTCTGTTGATTTTGTTGATTTTGATTTTGTTGATTCTGTTCATTGCTTGTATGCTTTTCAGATGACATCAAGAACTGAAATTTGGCATCAACGGTGGTAATGTCCACTGGGACAAATTCTGTGCACAAACAAATGCCGAGATAGTGAATGCAAAAATATGCACTAAAAGTATACCCTATCCCTGAGCTAATACACTGTAGAAGGACATTAGAAAGGAGACACGTACAATGTGTCCCCATTTGACCCACAGCTTCACAAGCATTGGCAATTCATGATCTTCTTATCCAGCATATGAACAGAATTTTCTGCAATATATCAAGAATAATAATTAGATAAACACAAATGCAAATATATATCTCTTTATCACATTGTATTTGCATTTTAAGACAACCTGAAGATATCACAAGAAGACCGAATACAGAAGTTATAAATTGATAAATGACCCAAGAAAATGTACTACCAATTCATGAAGAATAAGGGCCACTACCTTCATATTATTATCATTCATTGTCACGCATATACAAAGTTAAAATCCGAATGGCAGAAATCCATCCAAACTTATGCGTGAAATTAGGTCTCAATGATTTTGCAATCAATGTTCTCTTAACACTCAAATAATGTCTTCGGAACTCGTACAGCAGAAGCATATACAAAAAGATTCTTCCTCTCTCTGAGATTATATTTGGGAGCTTTAGATTTGTAATTGTGGACGTTAAGAGAGAAAAAAAAACCTGTTCTGCGCATGCGCAAGATTGCTTATCATGATAATAGTTATATAGCTATAGCTATATATACTTACATAGCTTTCACAACGGTTCTGGGCCGCTTTAGTATCGGCTCAAATTCATGACGCAAAGAGCCACTTGATGCAATGATGACAAATGACATATGGGGGCGCCATTTTACTTTGTAAAGGCTGCATCTTTGCAAAATCTAAAGCTACTTTACAACAAAAGGGGGAGAGAGGAGAACAGTTAGTCAACACAACTGTCGTCTTAACGTCCGTGTCGCAAATCTAAAGCTCCCCACTGCCAACCCAGATGGCAACTTTGACTATACATTTCAGTCTATTTTCATCCAACTGACTTTCAGGAATTATATTTGCAATGAAAAATGCAAACAAGTTTTATGATATTTTCAAATACACATTTGAGAATGTAAATTATTGCAAAAGTATTCATAAATATATACTGTCCCTACAAATATTTCTCATCTTTATATTTTCTCATATTTCTTGACAATATATCTCAGTACAAGATCATTTAAACAATGCAAGCTATAGTCTACAAAGCATATCACTGAAGTTGAATAATAAAGTCAGAGTAAAGCATCATTATAAATCCATAGAAGATTTTAAAATTCACATATATCAACAAAAGAAATTACATCATTAAAAAAAAATGAATCTTGGATGTGATCCAGTAGTTTTATGAATCTCATTCTGAAATAGATATCTTCTCCGTAAATCACAGGAGCTTCTACGGTTCTTTTTTTGTGTCTTCTGATGATGCCTCGGCGGCTGCCCCCGATGCAGTTTTGGCCTCCTCGCCCTTCTGCTCGGCACCTTTTTCACATAGTGCATCGAACTCCTTCTGCATGATGTGGAGTGATAATGGGAGGGATGTGATGAAAAACGCATGATGACTATTGCATGAGTGTGTGTATGTGTGTGTGGGTGTGTACGTGTTAATTTTTCTGCATATATATATATATATATATATATATATATATATATTCTGCATATATATATATATATTATATATATATATATACATATATATATATATATTTATATATATTTCATATATTCATATATATATATATATATATATTTTTTTTTTTTTATGTAATGTATAACTAGGACAATGGGTACTGTATATATCACAAGATCTATTTCACAATCACACATGGGAGGGATGTGATCAGAAACGCATGACGACAATTGCATGTGCATGTGTGTGTGTATGCGTTAATACTTTCTGCATATATATATATATATATATATTTCATATATTCATATATATATATATGTATGTATATATTTTTTTTTAATGTAATGTATAACTTGGGCAATGGGTACTGTATATACATCACAAGATCTATTTCACAATCATGCCACACATAAAGAATACCACATATACAAGAATTGATAAAGAAAATAGAGAAGTATACATAAAAGGCAGGTGGTCTTTACCTAAAGTTTCACTGATGATCATGCATGTAAAATTGGTAAGGAAGGAATAAACCTAGCAAACTTTATCAATGGGCTGTCTCTACACAAGTGGTTCTAACAGCATGCTTGCTGGTAGGTGTCTGATTGTTCTGTGTACACAGGACTGAGTTGAAACTTTCCAGTAATTTCACTTGGTCTATTTATGGTGCTGTGCTGATTGTCACATAGTGGAGCGGTGCTTTTATGCTGAGAAGTGGTATATGATATGAAGGCATGAAATGTGACTGAGTAATCTATCTTGTTTTGACTGAAAGTTTGATGTTGATTTTTTATTCAGCCTCAGAAATCATCCATCAAGTTTCGACCTTGTTGCTAGAATGTCTACAAGTTTTGTGGTAGTAAGTGTTACCACTCGCTGAATTTCAGTGATAACTTCAACAATGAAGTTTAGAGATGCTGGAAAATGGCAAACAATTCAGATGTCTTTTTGTTTTTAATAGTTGCACAAACAGATATCTCCTCCCCTAAGTGCCTCTGAAGATCATTTTGCAGTTGGGTTACTGGCAGACTTGCCTTTCAATCCAGCCTTAGAACTCTTTGTAACCGACTTTGACGCAGAAGTCACTTTTGTGGTTTTTGAGGCAGACTGAGAGGCTGTAGCGCTTTTAGCAGTTTGCTTTGTACCAGATTCCGTCCCCCCACTAGCTTTAGACTTGGGGCTAGATTTTTTCGCATGACCAACTTTTGGCACGTTGGTATTGGACCCTGCTCCTGATGGATTACCAGAAGAAGGTTTGACAACTTTTGTGGACACGCCAGACTTTTTTGCCGTAACATCTGCCGAATTTTTTGAAGCGGACTTTGCGGCAGGCGCTTTTGGGGATGCTGTTTTGGAAACCGCTTGTGATGATGAACCACTCTTGGCACTCCTGGCAGAAGATTTTGTGGTGGAAACACCAGTAGAGGTCTTGTTACGAGTAACAGATTGAGATGTCGCTGCCTTGTTAGACATTGCTTTGGTGACTGATTTGGTAGCTCCTTGTCTGCCAGCATTACTTGCCCCAGTCTTATTTTTCCCAACCCTCCTAAGCAGGGCATCAAATTCCTTCTACATGGTATCATGCAGATGTTTGTGGATGGAAAATGTGAAAGGAAATTTACAATATCATGTCATCATATGGCACTAGAGAAGTACTTCTACATGTTCATCCTCCATTCTTATACTGAGTAGAAGAAAGGAATAATCACACACTATGACATTCAAAACTACATGTATTTTCACTCTTTTTGAAGTATAGAGAAATTATCACAGAACTGGTATATGATGGATACAATGATTAAAACAATAGCATAATCAAGATTCTGGTACATATTGTAAGGACACAGAACTACAGGGCAGGACAAAGAAACAGACTAAAAAAAAAAAGAAAAAAGGGCAAAATACCCTTGTCTTGAGTGCAAGAACAACAAGACTGGATGCTTCCATGACATCACATCAAACAACTAGAACGGCCGTCAAAGGCGGCAGACCCACGCCTTAGCGGCGCTACAGAGTAGTTGCAATTCTATACTATGGGGTCAAAACTACAAGGTCATATAGAATTTGCAGGGGTCAACCGATTATCACCAAAATCTAATCGATTCTTTTCTGTCACTATCCAAACATTCCCTGAAAATTTGGCGCAAATCTGTTCACCCATTCTCTTGTTATCTTGTACACAAACAAACAAAAAAATCAAACAACCATACGGAGCCCATTACATAACCCTGCCAATTTCCATCGATGTGGGTAATAAGCTATGACCAACCTACATGTATGCTAATAATTATCTTCAAAAAGGTATTTCTTGTGTGCATTTATTTCTTTTTCCTTATTAGGAACAAACCTGGGCCCAAACTCTATCACTACAGTTCTGAATATGATCTGATTCCCCCATTTAACTGCTACTAAATTTTGGACAATATTTTTCTCAGCCTGCAGTACAGATAAACTAAATACAGAAAACAAAAAGATATGAATGTGTGAGTCAGTACCATCCAGTCACTTGGTCAGTTCTACAGAAACTTCTGCTCCTATTTAAAGGCTTGTGGGTAATTGCTGGGGCCAGAGTGTGATAATTGTGGCTAAGGATCGTAAATGTTTCAGAATAAAGGTCAAGCTTACCTTCCAGCCGAGCAGCTCGACGAGTTTCTTACAGCCATCATCACATGATCCAAGGAGGGCCACATCCCTGGTGTAATGCAATGGGACAGGACAGTGAGAGTAAAGGGGAGAGAAAGGAGACATTAAAGAGAATGACGGGGACAAAGAGGGAAAGAGGAGACATTTAATACAATGAGTGAGGGAGATTATGGGAGAGAAAGAGATTTTTTCTGTCCTGCAAAGGACAATTTCACCTTTATATACATGTGGATTGAGTGAATGAAGCAATATCAGGAGAACACATTAGTGAAAGTTTGAGGAAAATTGGAAGATATAAAGCAAATGTACAGAGAACTCGAGAAAACATTTTTTTTTTTTTTTCATGAAAAGTACACATTTTGTTGACTTGTTATCGAAATCATTATGTTAAGGGTAATATCAATCTCCTTGCTTTCTGAAAGAGGTAGAGTCAAGTGCTCTTTCACCATACTAGAAAAGTGAAAAATATGTTGAAATCTCTTCATATTTGATTTCATATATTTCTACCAGGCATTTGAATGTTCGAAACTCACCTGTACTTGTTGTCGGAATCAAAGTCCATCCCACTTCCCATACCAAGCATCATCATCAAGGGATCCGTCTGTGGTGTAATGAACACAAAGAATGTTTAAGTCTGAGTGATGTATGAAGTGTCATAATCTTGATTATCATCAGAAATCTTGTAAATACTCCTGGGTCCCGTTTCACAAAACTTGTTATCAGTAACTGCCACATTTCCATGACAAATTTGCTCTCAGCCAGATGTAAGGATTTCAGTAGCTTATAACAAGTATTGTTACTTGTTATTGATAACAAGTTTTATGAAACAGGGCCCCGATTGCTCATAATTACGAAAAAAATTTTGTTGCCTGCCTGGCAGAAGGGCCCTAAGGCTTGCACAATGTAACCTTGCTAGGGCCCTTCTGTCGGGCATGTGACGATAATATGCATTCACTATGGTGGCATTTAGGATTGATGTACATTTTTGTAGTACATCACAGATGAAGACTTCTCAGTGTCACTTCAGATAAAATGAAAAATTAGGATACCAATTAAATGCATGTTACAAGATACAATTGGAACTCAATAATGTTTCATATCAAAGTTATAATTTCCACTTCCACAACTTAAGAAAAATCTCCTCTGTGCTAATACTGACCTTGCAAAACAGATATTTCTGCTTTTATCCACACAATGAAAGTCTACTGCAGTACACATAAATGTTAAAAAGTACTGTAGTTACCTGTCCTGTCTTTTCATTGTTTATCAGCACCCTAGGGGTTGTTTCAGGCACTCTGCGGTAATATGAAAACATCAAAACAAATTGACTCTTTCAGTATACACACTGTAAAATCTTCATGACAGCATCTATGATAGCATTAAATCGTTACAATGGGAATACTCTGTCTTGTTTCTCACTTGGTTTTAATCTTTATTCTCCAACTGCAAACGAAGATAATTCTGCATTTATAAGTTCATCTCACAAATAGAAAATGTTTCAATGCAGCAGCAATATCTGTGGCTTCTTTTGACTTTATTTCATGATAGACCGAATGTCTCACAGCCAGCATTTTCTTTAGCTTGGTGACAAAAAATTCACCACCATGCAGATAAATATGAGTTAAAGAAAAGAAAGAATCCATCTCAAAGTGTGGATTGTGGGGAAAACGCATGAAACATTACGTGGTGGTGACTTTTGAACCAATAAAAGGCATAACATTGGTGGCACCGAGATCAAGACTATGATAAATCTCTATACAGAACTTGAACAAAATCTGTCAAGAGATGTAGCTGGTATGGCATATGCAAGCAGACCCTTAAAAAAAAAAAAAGAACACTTTTATGTACAAAACCAGAACAAGTGAGGGTGCTACCACCACAATGGGCAGCTAGACATTACAATACACCTTCATACTAAATTTGAATAGAATCTGTAAGGAAATAAGGCCAGTAGCATGCACACAAAAGGGACGTGGCGGCATAACACTGCTGAAGTCCAAGGTATCCTCCTGGAAGAAGTACTGGGGACACAATGATAGCTACTTCTTATATAATTCTTTGTATGATCATAAAGGTCCTGGCACATATATGTACAATTTCTCTCATGGCAACAAGTTAATCCTGGTTAAAGGGAATGTACAGTAGTGGCTGAGGTGGGGATTCATGTTTTGAACATTCCTAAGTGAGATAATGAGAAACCTCTTATGAAATATGAAAGAGCATGTGATTTTAAGAAGGATTCAACGTTTATTTGATGAAAATTGGTTTTCAAATGGCTGAGATATCTCCAAAAGTGATAATAATAAAAGGCGACATGCCCCACCTTTATTAGGATCTCTTTGTTTCACCTTGTTTTTGGATATCTCAGACATTTCAAAACCGATTTTCATCAAATAAACTTTTGATACCCCTTAGAATTGCATGCTCTTTGACATCTCATAGAGTGGTTTCTGAATATCTCGCAAAACATTAAAAGATAAATCCTCACCCCGACCAGAACTGTACACACCCTTTAATACCAGTTATTTCATCTTCTACATTTGACACTGATGTGACAGGTGCTATAGTTCGAGACATCTCTTTTTAGCTGCATTATTTGTTACTTACTTGTCAATCAGTGATGCAAACGGCTGAACAACCAGTGATGTCCCCATCACTAGTAATAAGTCACATTTGGGGAAATCCTTGTGAACAAAACAAACAGAAAAGAAGACTGTCAGAAAGGAACTTTCATGAAGCTGTCAAACTCACAGAGATGCAGGACAAAAACAGCACTGCTACTTGCTACAAATGGCACCAAGCAGGCATACGCAAAGCAGCTCCTACAGACCCAGTAGTATGGGGTGAGGGTTGGCCCAATTAAATCAATCTTAATTAACTATTCTACATCATCACAGGCTAGTTTCTTGTATTAAAGTCACATGACGTAGACTATAAACCTATATTCAGACAAAAGGCTAGTATGCACTGCATTTCATGGATGTTTCATGCACAATAATGCCATCAATTGCATTATAAACCTCATTTTGTCACAACATTTCATCGCATGGAATTACAGTACTAGAAATCTAAAACTACCAGTATTTTGTTTTAAAAAAGTCTTGCGTTTGTGAATACACATAAAACATTCTAAGAGTGTCATCACAAGGACTACAGAATGAAGGTGACTCGTTTACATACAGTCTGTACAAATTTGTCTGTACTTGTCTTGGTGTGAATACTAAATTTCGCACAAGCAATATCACGGGTATGTGACTAAGATGGCCATCTTGAGTTTCCAAGGCATCTAAAATGACTCATTGACAATAGCATTGTCACAGGTTTCTGTGTACTTGACTGATTTTGCTCAAATTGCCACTTATCTGTTGCTCTGATCTCAGTCATGATAACTTTCTCTTGAGAATAACACATCCTTCTTCAATAAAAGCAAACTTCCTTGTTGAGATGGCTTAAAAGCCTACCACTCCTGACACAATGGTCTAGCCAGTGTTTAGCATACAAAAACACTCGTTTTCTGACATTCATTTTAGAAGCCATTATTTGTCAAACTGAGCAGTGGGCCATGGTGTGCATAGCATACCGTAAAAGTGGAAATTCTTGAGCATTTTTTTCTGACATGAAACTATGAAAAGTCACAAATCTTTTGCTTGTTATCTTTGCGCACACAATGAATTCACGCTTGAATTATGCATGTAGGTACCTCGCCACAGGTCTTTTGCCAGATTAGGCTGCACTCGTGTTTCAGTATGTGTATGATTTTGTTCTTCAGAATTCATGGATAGTTGAAAGCAAAAGCTTTAAAGGTGCATTGCAGGGGGGGGGGGGGATAACTGTTACCAGTAGGTTATTTGATGTTTTCGTCATGTTCACTAGTCCTGTAGAATGTGTGAATTTGCTGTTGTAATGTGGACCAGTTACCTTTTACAGTATATGCTGCCATAAACAGCTATGGTAGCAGTAAGCTGTCTGAAGTGCTCATTCAATTATTGCGGCTGTCCGCAAAATTGAAAAACACAAAGTTCATCTTACCTTGCCTAGTGTGAAAAATAAACAAATCACACAAAAATTTCCACTTAAACGGTATGTTACAACTTTGAATGAGGACTTACCTGCATCACAAGTGGGAAGAACTTGACTGGGAGGGACTCACCGAAGAATACAATGTCTACTCAAAGAACATGCAAACCAGAAAGACATATGAAGAGTTTGGTTGCAAATTGAGTTAACTCCATTTTTGTTGATTTGAGATATTTGCAATTAGAACTGCTAAAAGACATACAGAATAATAAGAAAAAATAGGGCATCTTTAATCAGAAGTACAAGAATATTTCTCATTATGTTAAAAAAGGTTTTATTTTGCCCTATTCGATGATGGACTTAATTTAGAATGTATAAAAATGGTGCTTGACGCATTTTGTGATCAAACTCTTTATATTATAAACTAAACTATAAAATAGTGTCGTGGAAAAACAAAAAGATTTTAAGAAACCAAGATTATTCTACGATGGAAATGGTTGGCAGAATCAAATAAAATCCAGGTGATTCTCATCTCAAATTGACTATAAATTCACAACTTACAGTTGTAATACAAAACACTCTAAACTAAAAATAATGACTCGGTTACTAACTTCTCAAACTCATTTTAATGTATTCCTTAATATTACCATGTTTTACATTTCCAACATAGATAGATATGATAATTACAAGGTAGTTTTACTGGGCAATTGTAGTTGGTATTTTGATTGGTCAGGAAACCACCAGTTTCTGGGCGGGCAATATTAGTGGGTATTTTTCTTCTTCCAGGTTTCACCATTAACCGTTCATGTAAACATTCCGGTCAATCACCAAGGTATGCACAAACCGCTAGCATCTGGGCACTTGAGCTCACGGTGATAAAAATTTGCTGTTGATGAGAGTTTCTCACAGAGAGGTTTCGCGACGAAGGGCAAATTTCCATACGCTAACACGTAAAATTAGAGGACGATCGCTGCACCATGTGTAGGCATGTGTCTGACTGTGTGTGCTGGCTGTTACGCGCACAGCATACCTGAGTTTTGCAACAGAGGGCAAATTGACATACATTAGCACATAAAAATAATGGACAATCGCTGCGACTGTGTGAGCTGAAAATCTTCTTTGGTAAGCTGGCTGTTACATGCACTGCATACCTGAATTATGCATAGGGATTGTGTGCATGCAGGCGCATATTGGTGTAGTTGAGCGCAGTGGTGTAGGGTTCAACCTGGCGCCGAGTGGAAATTTGTTACCGTAAATTAGAAAGTTTACATTGTAATGAATAGTGCTCAAAATGCGTAAGATTTGTAAAAATAATGATATGGACTGTCTCCTTTCGGGGGATACAACATGAATTGCCCTCACTAGAATTGTATTGCCCTCGTCTTTGACTCAGGCATTACAATTCTACTTCAGGCAATGAATCCCCTCAAGGCCAGTCCATATTATATAAATGTTCTGCATAGAACTGTGAAATCATGTATGTATATCTGCTACATCTGACACAAAATTATAGAATCAGATTACTCATACATCAAGTAATAGATGTTTCTGGTCTGAAATCTGAGTTAAGAACTATTCACCTTTTCCAATTCTTTTCTCATCTTCACTCTGTTTTACATTTATCAATACTTGCCAGATCAGAAAAAAGCTGTGGGAGAACCTCACACAAACCATTTATGTGTCATGAAGATTAATATTTGCTTGAATATGGCAGGCATAGAGCTACATGATATATTTGTTCAAAAGTTTTTTAATCGGTTGATCTATTCAGAAGTGTTCACGTTTTCTTTTGGGTCCCATGAATTACACTGAGATTTAAATGTTACATACGGACGAGGTGTTGAACACGGTAGTTTCACAGCTTATGACTATGACCCCTACCCATTCCACAGATTGATATAGGAGGATAGACTGCATGGTGTCAACTCACCTGGCTTTACTACACCACCAGTTTCACATGCCTTGCACTTTGGCACCAAGTCTGCCATGATTTTCTCTGAAAGCAGAATCAATTTGATTAGAAAATTCCTCTGAAGATTTCCTCCTCCATACATTCTACACAACAAACATTATGTAAACAGGAACTTAAAATCAAAAGACAATTCACACAGTATGATGTAAATTTATCATGTAGTGTACAGCCTGCTGGTTTTTGTTATACTTGTTACTACCATCTGAACAGCAACATTACCCTGTATGAGAAGAAACTTTGACAAGAAAATGAAGAATGTCTGCAGGATGATTGAATTACATGAATTACACCAAAACCACTGTGTGTGATCATGTCTTGATGCATGTGAGACTGTCCATGCTTATGCATGAAAAATTCTTCTCCAGACATTAGTGTTTTTTTTCCCTTTTGCAATTTTCTCGTAGCTTCCCATTTAATGGAGCCAAGTAGGGAGCACAAAGTCACACATACACACAAACACAACAGACAAACATATACTCACAAACACAGACACACATCAAAGGTGGGATTATACTCCCAAATAATGGCCCCACAGTTGTTTACAAATGATCTAATTCAGATTTTAAAAGAGTAACACTGAGGTTAGTTTCAAAACATCACACAAGGACCTGTATGATGTGTCAAATGTTTCGAATGACTCACACAGAGTTGGCTGTTAAAACCATGCAGCCCAAGGGTGGTTGTAAAGTTCCCCATTTTTATCAAACAAATTCTTTATTCTTAATTTTTCTGAACCTACAACACCCATTTTATGTTGGTAGTCATCACACCAACATCAAAGTTTTTTACCCAAGGCTGGTCAAGGAACGGCCAATGTGCTATACTGTATCTGGGCATTTATCTTTGCTGCATAACAACAATTCAAATTAATTTTCTGTCCTTGGGCTTTAAGTGAACATGACACAAAGTCTGCATGTGTTTTCAATTTCCTACCTCTCATCCATTCCTCTGAGTACTCCTTCCTGCAGTCGGCGTTCAGGCAGTGTCCCACATGGAAAGAACCGTGTGCCTCCATTATCTTCTCATCTGGCACCCCTGCGACCCTGTCTAGAGTATCAATGTTCTAGACAATACACAAAAACGAGCCAAAAAAAAAAAAAAAACCCAAATGAAGACTCATAGCCAAACTGCTAGTGCATATATTTTTCACTGGTGATGGGAATATGCTATGAGCGTAAAGCAGCAATGGCATCAGTCTTATGTTTTAAGATGCTGACTTCATATTGCAGCAAGCCAACTGAATGAGTGTGCTAGCATGTTAAAGGACGTTTTGTGTAGTTATTGCAATGTTAAACGTTGACCGCTAAATGATTTCCCCAGGTGGTCCTTTAGCCCAATGAAGACTAGTCCCGAGTAAACTCAGGCAAGTGTCTATGAGAAACATGTGTCACAGCAAAATCAGATCATCCTCAACATGTTTAATTGGCAGATGTGTAAGCTAATGACATTGACATAATCATCATCATATAACCTGGGATGGTTTAAACAAATTTAGAATCTTACACTGCTTTCAAATTACGGTAAGATTAATATAGAAAAAGCAATGACAAGGTCTCCTCTATTTGCAGGCATGAAAGTTGTCTTCTCTGTAATTGAGGGAATGATAATTGCTTGGATCCACAATATCCAAATTTATTAAAGTATTCAGGGTGTGGATACCCCCCACCCCACCCCCCACCTGTAAGCAAGCTATTCAAATCAAGTGTTTCTACTGACTTCATTCCATTTCAATATTTTTTGCAATGATGCAACATTTGAAAAGCATCTAGAAAGCATTATTAGGAACAGTACTGGTACCTGGCACAAAAGTTTGCAAGAAATAGGAGGACGGGTATGTAATGCAACAGATCCATCTGGTCAAACATGAGCAATGTAGAGTTTAGGGGAAAGATGGAACAGCTGAGTTGCACAAACCTGCGTGAAGTGTCGTAGTAAGAGCCCCTTTTCGTGGAGGAGACGAATGAAGAAATGGCAAGGTGTTGGATGAAACTTGCCAGGAAACAGCTCCTTACTCAGCGTGAAGAAGGGTTCTGGATTTTCCTGTTTCAATTCAGGAATAAAGAGACAAACACATCAAATACACACTCACACACACAAACAAACACAAATGATAATTCTAGGTAGATGTTCATTTATGAGATGTTGTGCAAACACAAGACATGTCTGACTGTGAAGTTTCACAAAGAGATGGTGAAAAAGTGGTGCATGGATTATGAATGCAAATTTAAAAGATGATACAATAGTCTTTATTTGCTGCACAAAAAACCCTTAGAAATTCAAGAAGCACAACAAGAGGACATATTTCTCTGAATTCAGAAAGAGTCTAGATTTCACTCAACATTTAAGGTCCAACATTCAGCCTAATTTCATTTACACATATGAAATTTTACCCAGAACTGTTCTCGTTCCATGCTCAGAGTCCAAACTGATTTACAAACATACATTCTAAATTGACTACTAAAATTAATTTTGTCTTCATTGAATCCCGACTACTTTGAGTGGAATACAACAGTCCATATCTTCTTACCTTGAAAAAGTCAATCTCAAATATGGCCTGTGGATTGGGAAGGTTATACTTTTGTAGGTTGTCATAGAGACCAGTTCCTGGGCTCCTAAAGTCTGGGATCCCAGCAGCTACCAATCACAGAGCATGGACAGAGAGCAAGAAATTAAAAACATTTCTATGTGCAAAACATACATGAATACAAACATCAAACAAACAAACAAACAAACAAACAAAACTGATGCAACCAACAGAGAAGAATTTGTTGCCATATGGGCCATTCTCCTGTCCTGTCTTAGCATGAAGTAACATAATCATCACTGAAAAAATATCATTCATAGTAAATCAATCAGAATATTTTTGAAGCAATTATAGAAATACTTACAATGATAACGACTACTCTCATTATAGTATTAGACTGACTACAAAACGGAACAGAAATTATAGTAACTATAACACCAGGTAATACATCATTATTTGTCATCATCATGATGATGAAAATGATATAAACAACAATAATCAAGATAAGATGATGACATCAGCACATTTTCACTTTACAGGTTTGTAACAGATACTGCGGCACAAAGGGGAAAAGTACATACATGTAATATATTTTTATTTCTGCAGAGAAAAGTGCTACACACATGTATCACACTCGGGCAGAACTTTCATTATGCACACAGGGTGGATATACACAGAGCAGTGCATACATTTTAAAAAGCAAAACAGATAATCTACATAATAATGCCAATCTTGCACTGATACTTACATGTAGAGATTCCTGCGCCACTCATGACAATGATATTCTTGCCTGTAATGATATCATGCAAAACAAGGACAGTAGTTTGATTTATGTCAAATCATTATCATATATTGCCAGTATTGTAAAGTAAGATCACATTTAAACATTGCATTACCAAGAACTATATAACTTGTAACATTCATGGGGAATTTTAAGACAATTAAAATCCATTGTTCTCTCTGTGAAAAACTAGTCTGTGGGTAGAACACCAAATGAGGAGAAAATACCATGGTTCATCACGAGCCATGGTAGATTTCATTGCACCTTCTTTGGAGTGACATCATCAAGAGCTATTGAATCCCCCAAGCTGGGAAGATGGTATACTACAGAGCATTATTCATTATCTCATCTGTACGTTCTAGATCTTGCCCTGCTACGAAGCAGTATCTGCTATTAGTTGCCACTAGATGTTTATTGAATGATGACTATTAAAACTCAACAAGTCAAAGGGTAATTGATGCAAAAATAATCATCTTGCTCTAAAATTTTCCCTGCATATCCTACATAGGAGAAAAATTAGATGGAACTGATTCGTACAAACTCAGAAATCAAGGCACAAAAATATGCCATTTTGAGAGAAAAACAAAACCATAAGTTCAGCAATTACAAGGCTTCAAAAAATCTGGAACTGAAACAGAAAATTACACATGAAGGACAAGGGTTGAAATGAAAGGGAACATTTTACTTAATCTTATGAAACACTAACAACAAATATTCAATAGTGTATGATTGAAAACAAACAAACAAAACAGTGCCAAACCATAGGAATGTGATTTCATTTACCATGGTAACCATCAGTAACTCACATTTTCCCTCCTTGATGTAGTCTGCTACACCTTGTGCTGTGAGTTCTTTCAGCAGCTGCTCTGGCTTGGGCTTGGACTCTGGCTCTGCGGCAGGGTCACCGATGTCCCGGCCGTAGAGGGCAAACCTACCAAACAGCTCTCTCAGCGCATCCACTGTAACACACCAGCAAGAACATCACAGATGAACGAGTGATATATCAAAATATGGGTTTCTTACTCTGAGACCAGAACTGTCAATGACACGATGGACCTAACTGAAATTTTCCTGTAGCTTGATTGTCCACTGTATGAAGTTATCATTGATACTAGGATTACAATATGCCATTTTTGTCTCCTCCGATGAACATGCAAAAAGACCCTATGTAAGGGTTAATGAAAATAAGCATAAATACCAAAAAAAAAAATGAAGATAGTTAATGAAGATACTGGGTGGTAAGTCACAACTTTAGCCTGTTTACCTAGATCAGAATCTTTACCGAAGAGTTTTAAATTGCGGGGGGGGGGGGGGGGGGGGGGGGGGGTCATTCTTTAGTGTGAAGTGACTCACATCAGTTACAAGAGTTAAGCAATTTATCATTCTATGTAGAAATAATGTTCTAACAGTACATACACCTGCGAAATACCTACAATGGTACAGCATAAAACTACTACATATTAATGAAATATAAAAAAATGTCATTTCTGTATTCACTTTCCATGCATTGTACTTCACAGCATGGAGTATCATGAATCATAAATAGCATAAATCATGTGCTTGTAACCACATGATTCCATCAGATAAACGAGTAAACAAGATATAAGAAGCAAAGTAACCTCGGAATTCTGTGAGAAGCCGATGCAAACAAATTGATAAGAACATATGTAACACCATTCTCAACAACTTTGACTGACTACACATGATAAAACAATTATGGGCATATATTCTTGAGAAATCGATCCCACAACGATCCAAATAATACATCATCTCATAAGTCTATGGCAGCAACATCTGAAGTTACAATTTAAACCACAGAAAAAGCTACTCAAAAAACTAATTACAACACATTCAACGCACCATAACATAAAATAAAAAACCCTTTCTTCCCCATCCATTGATAGAATCTACAGTTTTCTACTTACTCTGAGATGCTCCAGATTCCTCACTAGAGGAAAAAATAGAGGAAAAGGGGTCGCAGCAACTGATGCTTAGATTATGAAGCATAATACAGTTTAGCACCGTGCTTCATTTGAAACATTTTTCAACTTTTAAGGCCCACTATGGCTCCAACAAGATTTTTCTAGGCCCATAATTAGATCAAATATCATTATTATTATTTTTTAGCACACCTTACCTAAGACTCATACCAGACTCATTCCAAACTCATGCTTTGTGCCATAGTAGGTTTAGAGCCTCTATCATCTGAGGTAGTGCCACCACCTTCGAAGGTTGTGCCGTGTTTTGGGAGACTGTAAACCGGGGAATTATAAGACTAAGTTCCATGTTGCTACTCGGTAAAAGATAAGGTGCACTACTCAACTTGGGTTCACCTCCCTGAATAGAGCACCGCTATTTTTCACCTTGTGTGAAATCTTGTACCATACTAGTACTTGTGACTTCTGACCAATCAAAATTGAGGTTTCATCAAATGAGGTATAGGTTGCCTAAATACCATATTTTGCAAAAAGAAATACACATAATTGATCATTTAATCAAAGATCAGATGATTTACATATCAATCAACATAGGATAAGGAGGTGTTTAGGTCTCAGCCTGAATGCAGATAAACTGGGGGCAGATCAATCATTGAGTACCATATTATTCCAAGGGCAAAGCTAAAGAGGGCCCGTTGCATGAAAGTTACAATTATGGTAACTTTGCCATCCAATGGTAACTTCCATAGAATTCTTGATTTTGATTGGCTGTTGAGTATTGTTACCATGGTAGTTACCATTGGATGGCAAAGTTACCATAATTGTAACTTTTATGCAACGGGCCCCAGATCAGATAGGCCGAGTGTTTTGCGCAAGGGTGGGGTGGTGCATGTACCTACAAGGTATTCTTTATTTGATGGAACAGTGAAACTTATAAACAATTAAACAAAAGCAAACAGAAGAAAACTGACCAGAAATGAATATAATATATTAGTGGAAAAATGAGCAAAGAAAATGGGATTCCATCAGGATTCGAACCAGGAGACCTCCCAATCCCGATGGAATCCCATTTTTTTTTATGCCTCCGCCACGAAGTAGTGCCGGAGGCATTATGTTTTCGGGTTGTCCGTCCGTCCGTACGTCCGTCCGCTTTCGTTTACGCGATAACTTGAGTAATATCGACTGGAATTTTACCAAACTTGGTCCAAGTATAAAGTATGATGGGGCAATTAATTGGTAAGATTTTGGGTGAAATCAGCCAAAGGTCAAAGGTCAAGGTCAAATCATGAAATTGTATCCGTTTACGCGATAACTCAAGACTGGATCGAGCAAATTTCACCAAACTTTGTCGGAGGATGATGTAGGATGGGGCAATTACTTGATAAGTTTTTTACTGCAATCGGACAAAGGTCAAAGGTGAAAGATCAAGGTCAAATCCTAAAATTTATCTGTTTACGTGATAACTCAAAACTGGATGAAGCAGCTTTCACCAAACTTGGTCCAAGGATGATGTATGATGGGACAATTAGTTGAGTAGATTTTAGTGACATCGGCAAGAGGTCAAAGGTCAAACGGTCAAGGTCAAATGCTAAAAATGTTGCTATTTCCCTCATATCTATGCAATGCCCAAAGGTATTTTCTTGAAACTTAGTGTAGACATGTACTACTGCGTAAAGATTCTCCAAAGAGAGTTTCATGTCATAAGGTCAAAGGTCAAAAGGTCAAAGGTTAGGTGAAAATGTTGCAATATCACTTTTCTCGCAAATGGTTTAATGTATCTTCATGGAACTTGGTGCATACGCATGTACTGACTGGCAGGGATTATCTAGGGAATTGAGGGGTGGTGGGTCAATAGTCAGGGGGGTCAAAGGTCAAGGTCAACTCCTCAAAATTTTACTATTTCCCTCATATACTAGTATATGCAATGCTTGCATTATTAGTTTTAAAACTTAATATATACATGCATTACCTAATGGAGATTCTCCGGGAAATTTTTAGCCAGAAGGTCAAAGGTCAAAGGTTAAGGGTCAAAGGATAGGTTTCAATGCCCCCTCCCCCCCCCCAAAAAAAAAACAAAAACAATTTTGTACTTTAATTACACTCTTTCTTCATACCTAGGAAATTACTCAATGCATAAACTTATAAAAGGGTCCGTCAGAAGTCAAATAAAAATTCTCAATTCCCTGAATATGTGTACCTGCACTCTTAGACAATTATAGCATACCCAGTTCAAGGAAAGTGAACATTCAAGATATTTCTGACAAACCTGTCATTTCAATATTTTGCCACTTATGTGAAACTGTCATCACGCATTGTGAAGACATTGTAATACACCTATTGGAAGAATCATGCATTATGGCGGAGGCATCAGTCACCATAGCGACATTTCTAGTTATTATTTGTTCTTACTGTGTCGGTAAAAATGACCTCGGATTATGTGTCAAGAGCCAACTCCTTTATGTGAGAAATTATTTTATTTATCCATCATTAGCTTTGGTCTTTCGGCAACCTATCCGTCTCACAAGGTCTGCCGTGGCGAGACAATTTTTTTTTTGTCAATCCAGAAGCAAGAATTACAAATTTTCATACATTGGGCAATTATTCTTTTTTATTTTCTTATTTATTAATATTATTGTTGGGTTTTTTTTCAGTTGAAATTTGCACTGTTGTATATTGTATCAGCACTGCATGATTTCGGGCAACTTGAAATATTTAGCACTCATTTGGTTAGGCTTGAATTTATGGCAGAAAAAAAATTAATAAAACAAAACAAAACAAAACAAAAAACCAAACAAACAAACATGACAAATACGTGTGCTCCTTTTTTCAGTTTTCACATCACATTCTTTTGTTAGATGAGGGACACTCATAACATGCCTAAAAGGAACCCAGGAATCTGACATTCATGTGAGAACAATTTCGGCTTTTGCTCAATTTCGAGCCCCCGAGTAATGACCTATGTTCTATTCAAAAGACAGTAAACATTGCATACTAATGATAATGTACTTTTTGAGATTCCGTTTTTATGATATTAATGCTTGTCAAGAATACATATGGCATTTTGCTGACGCGATGATTTTATGTGACGGAGATATCTTTGATAATTCTTGCAAACATCTTACAGTTTCGGTTGAGATCGGGCTTCAGGTTTCCAACTTTTTTTGAAGATATTTTTTTTAATGAGATAATTGTAAAATATCCAGGTGTGAGTTTCGTCAATCTATCTCCTTCTACAAATGAAATTTGTTAAGATGGAAACTGCTGATCTGTAAATTAACAAAAATGTCGGAAAGGGAACCAGTGGGACTCGATCTGTCATCTTTTGTTTTCCGGGCAGCGACACTACAACCAGGCAGTCTCTGGTTTCCGGTAGTGACACGATGAACTTGGAACAAATACCCAAGCATCAAATTTCCGACTTTGTTATTCGGACAAGACATGTTAAATGAAAGAAGGATATTATTCAGAGGGGTGAAGGTTAAGGTGTGAGTTTCTTCAGTTTGTCTCCCTCTACAAATTGAATTTGTAAAGATTGCAACTGTTGATCTGGTGTATTCAAAATTAACAAACCTGTCGGAAAAAAGGAACCAGTGGGACTCGAATCTCTCATCTACTGCTTTCTGGGCAGCGACACTACCACCAGGCTTTGAACATGTGTCTGTGTGTGTGTGTGTGTGTGTGTACATGTATTGGTATTCTAACTGGTGACCTCTAACAAAGAGAACAAACCGTCACCACTTGGAATTCAATAGGTCATCAGTTGTCAACAATCAACGCGGTTTATTCCGTCAATGGAAGTTGTGAGGTAATTCAATAGATTTTTTTCCCAAGTCATCGGCTTGAATGCCGATACAAGTTTGTGTGTGTTTGTGTGTGTGTGTGTATGTGTGTGCGTGTGTGCATGTGTGTGCGTGGTGTTACTTTATGCGTGTTTGGAGTTGAGCTTCGTTGTGTTCTGCGAAACAAGTTAAATGAAAATGGATTCACCAAAACAAAAACAAAAACAAAAAACAAAAAACCGAACAAGGGAATGAATCAGGGAATAAAAAAGAATATAATATCCGGCTTTATTAGCATTTTTTTTTTACACTGATCTTTGTTCGCTTCTTATTGAACAAAGACCAAATACATTGTAGCTTCACGGAATGCATGCAATGAAAATGATGGTCGTTGAGTTTCTACCACTTTGCATATCATGATATGAATATCAAAAGTCAGTGGCAGTTACAACATAGGTCGAACGAGGGAAGAACAGTGTACAAGACTTCTCTGGCAAATACCGAAGGCAGAAGGCACGCCTGACGGATGAAAAAGAATTAAATGCTTTTCAGACATCAACAAGGCATAAAGGAGAGAATAGAAAATATGTAATTGTCTGCTTTTGGAGCGGGAGTCTTTGCACTTCCCACACACCTCGACTTTGGACATCCGTTGTGGAATAAAGCGGGATCTTCCCTTCCTATTGTCACCCTCAAGGCTTCCCATGAAGGGAGATTTTTTTTTTCATTCTCTCTTCTTTTCTTTTCTTCTCCCTATCAACAAATAAATTTAATAGGGATCAAAGAAGCATTGGCACATACTATTAACATTCCCAACTGCAATAGTTTTAGAGTTTGAATTTCTGTATACACCATATGAGAATTAATTGCCAACAATATTTCAGCGCAACGATTGGTGAAGAAAGAAACCATTTTTGCTTCAAACATATCTCACTCAGTAAAGAAATCTATGTCATCTTTCACGTAGGATAGGGACTATACTCGAGCTATTTCCTAATTTACTAGGGTGCGGTATTCTTGCAAAGAGTGTAAACTCGCGGCTCGGTATACAATGTAAAAGATATAGTAAAAGCAGTGACAAGATATAGAACAGGAGGTTAGAATTCATCGAAATAATGACTTTATACGTTTTCATAACGAACATGTTTTTATGCCTCCGCCACGAAGTGGTGCCAGAGGCATTATGTTTTCGGGTTTTCCGTCCGTCTGTACGTCCGTCCGCTTTCCTTTACGCGACAACTTGAGTAATACTGACTGGAATTTTACCAAACTTGGTCCAAGTATAAAGTATGATGGGGAAATAACTGGATTAGATTTTGGGTGAAATCGGCCAATTGTCAAAGGTCAAGGTCAAATCATGAAATTGTATCCGTTTACGCGATAACTCAAGACTGGATCGAGCAAATTTCATCAAACTTTGTCGGAGGATGATGTATGATAGGACAATTACTTGATTAGTTTTTCAGTGAAATCAGATAGAGGTCAAAGGTCAAAGATCAAGGTCAAATCCTAAAATTTATCTGTTTACATGATAACTCAAAACTGGATGAAGCTGCTTTCACCAAACTTGGTCCAAGGATGATGTATGATGGGGCAATTACTTGAGGAGATTTTAATGACATTGGCAAGAGGTCAAAGGTCAAACGGTCAAGGTCAAATGCTAAAAATGTTGCTATTTCCCCCATATCTATGCAATGTCCGAAGGTATTTTCTTGAAACTTAGTGTAGACATGTACTACTGCGTAAAGATTCTTCAGGGAGAGTTTCATGTCATAAGGTCAAAGGTCAAATGGTTAAAGGTTAGGTGAAAATGTTGCAATATCACTTTTCTGGCAAATAGTTCAATGTAACATGGAACTTGGTACATACGCATGTACTGACTGGCAGGGATTATCTACAGAATTTAGGGGTCATGCGTCAATAGTCAAAGGTCAAGGTCAACTCCTCAAAATTTTACTATTTCCCTCATACTAGTATATACAATGCATGCATTATTAGTTTTAAGACTTAATATATGAAGTGTTTGTTCGCAAAAACCGATAAGTCCATTTTTGAAGATTTTGAAGTACGGTCTCTGTTAAAGTACAAAATAATACCTTCTAAATGATATATTGGTCACTACATAGAAAGGTACATTTTTGAAGTTATGGTCAAAAGAAGCAAACATTTTCTCATTATTCTCTTTATTTTTCTGGACCTTTAATCGCGAATATCTCCATTTGGCAAATTATGGACTTATCGGTTTTTGCGAACAAACTCTTCATATACATGCATTACCTAATGGAGATTCTCTGGGAAATTTTGAGCCAGAAGGTGAAAGGTTAAGGGTCAAAGTCCAGGTTTCAATGCCCCCCCCCCCCCCCCCAAAAAAAAAAAAAAAAAAGAATTAAAAAAAAAATTGTACTGTAGTTACACTCTTTCTTCATACATGTACCTTGGAAATTACTCAGTGCATAAACTTATAAAAGGGTCGGTCAGAAGTCAAGTAAAAATTCTCAATTCCCCAAGTATGTGTACCTGCACTCTTAGACAATTATAGCGAACCCAGCTCAAGGAAAGTGAACATTCAAGATATTTCTGACAAACCTGTCATTTCAATATTTTGCCAGTTATGTGAAACTGTCATCACACATTGTGAAGACTTTGTACTATACACCTATTGGGAGAATCATGCATTATGGCGGAGGCATCAGTCGCCATAGCGACATTTCTAGTTTTTGTGCTCATTTTTCCACTAAACAATTAAACATTTAAACTTATTAACAATGCACTGTCTAGATGTTGGGCCATACATAACATTACTCTCCCCTCGTAGTGTCTAGAGTAGACCCTAGCTACACGCAGCCGCTGTAGAGACAGCGGCTGCACCTCTATTCCATCGCAGACGTTGTCATTTTTCAGTGTGGTTGTGCGACTCCTTCATGAATATCTTTATTAATCGTGGAAAACTAAAATACAAGGAATTATCGTAATCTATGATAATCATTCAATAATTGGTATGCGATTTTTTGTTTAAACGGGGTGAATAGGGACGGCGAGGTGAATAGGGACAAAACCAAGAAAAGTTTTTTGAATGTGCATGTTTCATATTTGCTTGAACTTTTTTTCTTATTTTTATCACAGGATGAAAGGACCATCCAACAGTGTCCAGAAGGTGATCCTCCTGAAGTGAAAAATTTTTTAAAGGGTACAGGAGGTCCAAATAAAAAGTTTTCAAAAAATCACAAAAAAATCAGGGCGGTCAAAACTTTTCTGCTCCTGTGGCCATTGATCAATGAAATTCGCTGAAAATGTTCATGAATCTAGCCTATTATGTCCTACAACACACCTTAAAATATGAAATAATTATTCCAACAGGAATTTGTGACAGCACATTTTTTCTTCTCTTGGGCAAAAAATCAGTTAGACTGGGGTGAATAGGAACACCATGGTGTCGTTTGATTGGCTCTTTAAATTTTCTGCATGATTAACTATTATAATGTCATAAATTGCTCTGAAATGTTTGTTATGTCCAGCTATTTCCAAAAGTGTGAATTTTTATTCTAAATCGCTTGACAAGAGAGCAGTAAGATCTTTGGATATGTGGCTTCACTTTTGTATACATACATGAGAGTGAACTTTGCTGTCTTAACTTGGGGAGGAAGGGTCTGGGAACTGCGGCCCCACCGACCCTCTTGGGAATTTTTTTCACTGCCTAAGACAGGCTAGGACTTTTCCACTTGTATTTCATGACCCTTTTCTCTGTCTTCTGCATGTTTTAATGCCAATAACACATCTGTTTGGGTCAGACCCATACTATAGGTGCCAGCTTATAATTGCTGTAAGAACTCCCAAAATATCCCCGACATCATAAGAGTCAAGTTACACTGAATTTAGAGTGTATGAATAAGATTGTACATCATGATTTGCCACTAGAAGAAGAAGTGGGTTAATATTTGAGTGCAATTCAATGGATTAGTAAAGTTTTGACTTACTTTTCAATCTTAACCATTGACCTGGGGCCCGTTGCATAAAACTCCAACCGGATTTTTTTCCGGTTGAAATCACAAAATTCTGGTTGGAAGCTCCCAACCAGAGTTTTTATGCAACGGATTTTACATTCTTATGTTAGCAACCTTAAAAAATTCAGGTTGGGCAAATCCCAACCTGAATTTTTTAAGGTTGCTAAAAAGTTTTATGCAACGGGACCCTGATGGGTCACATTTCTTTATATCCGCTCATTTTGTTGGGCTGTTGCAATTTTTGTTCAAGATTGATTTATCAATGGAATAGATTGTTCTTAAATGTTTGTATATCATTTTTAAACTCTGTAGTTGTTCCCTCAATCCAATTCATTGGATGGATTGAAAAAAAAAATGCCTCCAAACAGCTTTTTTTGGATCAAAAATAGTGTTGTCCCTGTTGACCCCAAATTTGGGGTCAACAGGGACAGCGTCATTTTATCAAAAAACATACGTTTCCCTCAAATATTTATTTTTTTTCACAATACCAAATTAAAGGGATGTTAGGTGGACATAAAATTCCCACATAAGATTGAGTCTCTGGGCTGCATGAAAAAAAAATACAATCATAAGAACTTTAAATTTGTCCCTATTCACCCCGTTTTACGGTACGTCAAAAACTCACCGAAATCTGTGGCTGAAATCAGGTCTGTAAACGTCCTTATTGCTTCACTCCTCATCTGCGTGTTATTTGAATGGCATTCACTCTCGTATACTACAACGTACAACGTAGGTAGTTGGAGAGGCGCTCTCCGACTACCTACGTTGTACGTTGTAGTATACGAGAGTGAATGCCATTCAAATAACACGCAGATGAGGAATGAAGCAATAAGGACGTTTACAGACCTGATTTCAGCCACAGATTTCGGTGAGTTTTTGACGTAATTAAACAAAAAATCACATACCGATTATTGAATGATTATCATAGATTACGATAATTCCTTGTATTTTAGTTTTCCATGATTAATAAAGATATTCATGAAGGAGTCGCACAACCACACTGAAAAATGACAACGTCTGCAAAGGAATACAGGTGCAGCGTCGCTTCGTGACGCTGCGTGTAGTTAGAGTAGACCCTAACATGTTATGTCAGACCCTAGCCTAGAAAAAATCTATAGCTGCAGAAGCCACCAAAGATATTATGCCCAATGCTAGACAGAAAAATTTGTATGTCCGGAGGAGTCTTTTATCATTCTTTTAAATTTACTTTATCCGCTCTCCTCCATAGAAAAACGAAATCGAGTCCCATACGTGTATAGGAGCTCAGGGGATTCCCTTAGTTGACCAACAAGTATTTGTCTAATTCCGCGAAAAACTTCTCATTTATAATAATGGCATTTGCTGGGTCAGTTTTTTGCTTCTAAAAACTGACCCAGCAAATGTCATTATTATAAATGAGAAGTTTTTCGCGGAATTAGACATACTTGTCGGTCAAGGGATTCCCAGGATCCAGACGCGGTCTCCACGGAACATTCCCTGACGGACAGATAACAGACTGATCTTTCGGTCAAGACAAGCTGGTGCATGGTGCAGGGGTCTAGATATCTAACGTTAGTACTAATTAGTAAATTTTAGTATTCTACTAGCTGGGTGTATTATCGCTGGCAGACTGATACTCGTAAGGGTAGGGCAGTAGGGTAGGACTGGCCTGGCTAGCTAGACCCATCTGTTTTCGGTCGTTCCCTCGGTCGGCTTTTCTAGCCCCAGCGCCCAGGATCCGCCCTGCCCCTGAGCCTGATGAGGTGCTTTCCTATCATCAGTATTACTATTACGACATACCCTCCTAGATCTAAAATTTCTAAAGACCAACATAACAGTAATAACACAGCAGGGCCTAACCGCAGCACTCAGCAGCGACTCCATACGGACAAATACGTGCCGTAAAGGCTGTTACTATGTTACAGCGCCCCGCGACGGGGTTAAGCAGGGCCCAGGGTCATGAGGGTGGAATGCAGAGCAGGACATGGTTCAGGCTTGTTTGTCAATCAGAACAAAAATAAACAAAGAGATGGCATTGGGCTTGACCGAAAGATCGGTCTGTATCTGGTCGCCGGGGCGCGGGGATAATATTATGTTTTACTTTTGCGGAGACTGCGTCTGGATCCTGGGAATCCCCGGCTTCAATCCCCTCCGACGGAGGACAGCGTTATAATGGCAAAATATAAAAGAGTCCTCCGGACAGACGGATCTTTCTGTCTAACTGTTAACGGTTTAGGCCCTAACCGTTACAGCTAGAAAGTCTAGACTACAGCTTGTCTATACTTGGTAGGCCTACACGAAGAAGGTGAGATGGAACACAAACAAACCCTTTTTGTCGGACATGGCACCTTCTGACAGATCGCGATGCACCAGAATTAAACGTTGATGACCAAATTCCGAATGAAACACCACTACTTTGCTTACAGTGTACTACCTCTGCTGTTGATGTTGTCACCCGCTGCAGTATCACCAATCACCACCACCCGACGTACGTATGTGTTCGTTCAGATTGCATTGGCTCCAAGATGGTAATATAGCCACCAGTGCAGTGCAGTGCGGAAGTGGGTTGTGCTTATGAGGCCAGGCTAGGGGCGAGGCCAAAACCAAGGTGGCCGAGTGTCGGTAGGTCTGACACGGTTACAAGTTTGCACCATCATTACGTAATCAGACCTCTGGGATGGTTCATTTTGCCATTTGACATCGAGAAGATGACAACTGATGATGATGATGATACGTCATCCATGCGAAAAAAAAATGCATGTTCATGTCAGCATGTCACAAGTTGATAAATAAACTGACGGTAAAGTGGCAAACTACTGAATAGTGTATTGATTCTTCTGAAGTGTGGTGGGTATATAAACAGCGCAATGTCTGGATGAGGACCATCCACAGCTTTTAGGCCTACCTAGTATTTGAAAAACAAACGTGTTATATAGGTGTAGTCAATTCAAAGGCGATAGAGACGTTTCCTTTCGTCATGATATATTTCACACGATTCCCATCAAGTAGGCCCCCGAGTTATATATATATATAATTATATATAAAAGTAATCCAACTTTGGAGGGCTACTATTTCATAATTGTCAACTATAGGTATAGTAGAGAGTACAATGTTGGTTGTTTGGAAAGACGAACTCTTCTTCTTTCCATTGGTACCTAATTATGTTGACAAACGTCATGCATGACTGAGCACATGAACTTTAAAGAACACAATGACAAAGTGTAGTTGCACTTTTTCCAAGTTTGCGTGTTATTGTGAAGGAACAATGCATGTCTCACTGCATGGATGAGATCTGTCAATGAAAGTGATGGTCAGATAGGCCAGCCTTTACGAATTCAGGTTTATGTTTAGGGCTTGTGTTTAGGGTTTAACATTTTATGGTTCATAACCTTCAACAAGGCCACCTGTCCGATAACTTGGTCATGATCCAACAGAGGCCAACCCACGTACACAGTCCATTTTATATCTGTTCAACACATGATAGCTAGCAGCGACAAACCATGTTTTGAATATGAAGAGAGAAAATGGATAATGGTTTAGCCTTTATGGGAAGGACCAAGTTACGACAACATGGCTATGTTGAAGGTTATGAAGCATAAAAAGTTAGAAGAAACCCTACACGAACCTGCAATCGTGCAGGCTGCATGGATGAGACCCTCATTTTTTTTTCTTTTGTGGAGGAGGTGTCTAGACAACCGAAGACACACTTTTGCCTAACATGCAACTTCAGACCGTTGTTTATTGTATTATTGTTATCTTTTTTTTTAACACGAGGACCTACACTGGCTGCTCCCCCCCCCCAAAAAAAAAAAAAACAAACAAACAAACAAAAACCTCCTAGCTCACATCGTTCCTCGAAACTTTTTTTTTCCATGATGGGCAAAATATACGTTTTGATAGATATACAGACGTTTTTCATGGGCAAATGCACGTTGAGGATAGACTTTTTTCGTGGATAACATTCTCAGATATTTGAATTTTCACATTTTTAACGAAGGCTGCGTGTTCTTGACAACTTGAGAGCTTGTCCGATCGAGGTTTGTGCGACATAGCAACAAGTATAATATGCAAACTGGATCCCAGCAATTTAATTTCATTTAAGAAGAGCAGCTTAATGGAATAGTTCGTCTGTCATGTTCCCGGGAATGAAGCAGTATAATAGGGCCTATAGATTTGAATACATTTCGAAAACGGCGTATAATATTGCTTGTCAGTTTGTTTTTTCTTCTCGAACGCCTCGCTGTGAATCGTGTTTGCGTATGTCCTATACGCTGTTCAATGTTAGACAGTAAAGATCCGTCTGTCCGGAGGAGTCTTTTATTTAATTTGTTGTTGTTGTTGTTGTTGTTGTTGTTGTTGTTGACGTTATCGCTCTCCTCCGTAGGGGATTCCGTGAAGCCAGACGCAGTCTCTGCGGAATAATATCCCCGACGACCAGACAGACCGATCTTTCGGTCAGCGTATGTCCGTGCTATCCTGCTTTCCCGCTTAGACGGATCCTCTATCGGTAAACTGTCTGATAAGGGTCAATACGTCCATCACTCTTATCAGTTTGAGTCCACTCGAGTGATTTAAAGGTATTGTACAGCACTGGTTGAGGTGCGGGGGTCATGTTTTGAACATTCCTATCATAAGTGAGATAATGAAAAGCCTCTTATGAAATATGAAAGAGCATGTAATTTTAAGAAGGATTCAACGTTTATTTGATGAAAATTGGTTTTCAAATGGCTGAGATATCCAAAAAAGTTTTAATAATAAAAGGCGACATGCCACAACTTTATTAGGATCTCTTTGTTTCACCATGTTTTTGGATATCTCAGCCATTTCAAAACCGATTTTCATCGAATAAACTTTTGATACCCCTTAGATTCCATGCTCTTTGACATCAGATTCTCATAGAGTGGTTTCTGAATATTTCGCAAAACGTTAAAAGCTAAATCCTCACCTCGACCAGAACTGTACACACCCTTTAAGGGATTTTTAGATCGTTTTTCTTTATTGACTATTGAAAGGTCAAAGAGACTACCTTATTTATGTAGGTAGGCTATAATATGAAACAGATCCTTGATTGCGTGTTTAATATCATGAGAGAGTACATAGGCTAAGCACGCGGGTGCAAAGCATTTATTTTGCCTATAGACCCGGCAGTTCCCTGTAATGTATTTAGATTTAATTCATGTTTGTTTGTTTTTTTTCATAAAAATTGCCCTTGACAACCACAAAGCTTGCCGGAGGCTTGCCCTACCTAGCACCAACCATGTACGGTAATAGGTCCATGATGGGAGGGAGCAGGTATATGCTTCGTTACACTATAGGCTGATAGGAAAAGAAACATAATTATTCAAATTTATGAAGTTCTTCCGTCGTGATGTTTTCATTGCAACTGATTGACAAATTGCCCTACATCGACGTAAAGAAGCACTGAATTGATCAGTGTTTTTTTGTAGTAGCCATGATAAAAAATCATGGGCGTACATACTCGAGCAGGATTCGAACCCACGACCTCCTGATCACCGGACAGGCGTCATCTCCACTAGACCACCGAGCTTTCGCCCGACAGCAAGTGTTGGTTCTATAATCCTTATAGCATGCAGCGGGTACTGCTTTTGTTATTCAAATTTATGAAATTTATGAAATTTATGAAATTTATTAAACTGCCCTACATTATTTACGTCGATGTAGGGCAATTTGTCAATCAGTTGCAAAGAAACATAATTGTAATAAATTACAGAAACGGTCTTTCAACAGGTATTTAATAAGCTCCTCTGCTTTGCTTATGGCATGTCACGTGATTAAGCAGACCTGTAACACGGGATCATCACACCAGACCAACACCCACGAGTCATACAGCCCACGAGCTCGACGTTGGAAAAAAAAAAAATCCATCAGTCACATATAGTACAATCCACGAGTCATACAGTCAATGCGTCTTACACTATGAATATTATAGACAAGATAAATTAATGAGTCCGAATGTATAGACAAACAAGGACCACGAGTCCGAAACTATAGGCAAAAGGGCCCATGAGTCTGACACTATTAGGCAAACAAGGTCCACGAGTCCGACACTTTATACAGGCAAAAACAAAAGGCGTGTATAGGGCCCATAGGCCTAATGTCGGTCTCACAGGCCCTTTTTTTTGGGGGGGGGGGGGGAGGGGGGGGGGGGCTGGACACGGCTTCGGACTCATGGGCCTTTTCTGCCTGGTAACGGACTCATAGGCCTTTTTGTGCCTATTAGAGTCGGACTCGTGGGACTTATTTGCCTAGTGTCGGACTAATGGACCTCATTATTTGCCCAGGTATACCGTATAGAGCTCGTGGGTTGTATGAATCAACTCGTAAGCTGTATAACTCGTGGTCTGTCAGTGACTCGTGGATGTTGGACTCGTGACATATTTAATAATGATTAAACAGATCCTTGTTGTCGAAAGAATTTTAGATGAAGGCGTTTTAAATTCCGCGGCAGCCATCTTCGCCAGTAATACAAAACCAATAAAGCTCCTCGATAGAGCTAAAGCAATGAAATCTCTCTCGGTCACCATCGCGACGTGAAGTGATAATATTTCGGTCATTATACTTTACTAAAGACCGGTCATAAGCAAAATTACGTGTTAGGCAAATAAATACCGGCGGGTGGTCACGTGTGCATACGTTCTCAACCAACCATTAAATCTTGATGAAAGGATCTGCTTCATAACTTTTATGAGTTTGTGTCTTTCACGTCGAGATTGTGACCGTTTTGTTTGAGGGTGATTGATGACAAGGATCTGCTTTATCATCTTATCATTTTATAAAACATACTATTATTATACACTTTATTGCTCGGGCATCTACACTCGGTGAGCCTATACAGTCATGTGCTATCGCTTTCTGGACGTGCTAGACTGTTCAAAAGGTACATTATGGGATTGATTGTTACAAAATGCCGTCACCGATGTGCATAGGCCCTGAATATTTAATCCCATTGTATCTCTATGCTAAAACAATATATTGCTATGTGAAGTAGATAGGTAGGTAGGTACTCTAATGTGAATCTGAGGGATCTGATGGGAGGTAAACATCTTCCATAATGGACTCTAATTTTGAGTAGAGTCCCTTTATAAAGGGACCCTACACGTAATTTGAAGGGGCAGTGCCGTATAAATAATGCGGTATAAATAATACAGAATACACAGTATACACACTGATGTGAAACACGAAAGCGCGCCATCTGCTGTTGATTGCTTCCAAGATTCACCGATGACCAATTCCACTCATCTCACTAGATCATTTTTTCTTTTAATTCGAACTAAGTACATTTTCCCCAGTCTCTCAATCTTTGTCTATTTATTTGTCTGTCTCCCTCTCCTCCCCCCCTCATCTCCCTCCCTACTCTCTTCAAAAAATCGAGTGAAAATGTTCGCTCTTGAAGGAGTGAATAACAGAGTGAATTAAGAGTGAAACTGGAGTGAATTTTGAGTGAAAATGTTCATTTTCAATCATTTTAGAGTGACCTCAGGGATCACTCGAAGATTTAGGAATGATCCCTGAGGTCACTCCAAAATTACTGAAAATGAACATTTTCACTCAAAATTCACTCAAATTTCACTCTAAATTCACTCTTTTCTGTTATTTACTTCTGGATCAAGAGCGAACATTTTCCCTCATTTTTTTTTTTTTTTTTTTTTTTTTTTTTCAAGAGAGTACACTTTCGAAGTTTAATTTATCACAGGAGCTATTTGTATTTCAACCCACGGCTTCAGTCCCGGAAACGACAATGAAGAAAATATTTAACGTATGCATACATAGCAGTTTACATTATGGAAATACATTTTTAACAATGAAATTGCGATGATGAACCAATCTTCCAAAAATAACATTTTGTATTGCGTTACAAAGCGTTCTTCACCAGCCAGTGGCCACCCCTCCAAGACATCAGGGGCATTTTGTACCCCTTGTCTGGAACCAGCTGGGCCAAGTGAGGGTGTTTAGAGCCATTTTCCATGGCGATGAATTGCTATGACAACACAATTTGGTACATCTGCCAGATCGGGTCCATGTTTAGTCACCCAAAGCAGGGGCGGATCCAGGAAATCCGTAAAAGGGGGGGGGGCGCAAAAATATTTCTGTTGCTAATTCTGGATTTCATTTCATGGTTTTTCTTTTTATTTCTTTTGAGGGGGCGCGCGCCTAGTGCGCCCCCCCCCCCGTATCCACACCACTGCAAACAAAACCAAACCAAACCAAACAAAATGATGATACCAGTATGCGATACAAAACACAAACTGTAATCATGTAGGTCCATGCTGTAATACACACATCACACACAGACACAACACACACTCATACAACAACCATGTGACCATCAGCCCCTCTCGCACAACATCGCTAGACTTTGCTAAAAGACCTTCTCAATCTTGATTTTATGTTCTTTTACTTACTTTCTAAAACAAAACACAGCATCGTAATACCTATTTTTTTTTTATTCTACTACAATGAACAAGGAAATTTCCTTGATGAAAGTATGCTATTTTGAAAAATAAAGATGTAAGCAGACGTTTGAGGTTTGCTTTTTTAAGACTAATAAACAGAGTAGAAAACATTAGATGCGATGAGGTAACGCAACGATCAATAGGAAATTGTGTTCACGTAACTTCGTGTTCCTTTTTTGGTTGACAGTCACCTGTCCACACTTAATTCTCAATTCCAGTTATCACAGAGAATCTTTCCAATTCCCATCTATGAGTGTATGACACCATCAACTACAGTACAACAAAGGGGAGCCGAGCCGAATCTATATAACGTTAGACAGCCATCCATCTCTAATACTAGACTACACCCAGGGTTGCATGCGAGCTTGCCGCCGTGGCCGTGGCCACCCGGTGCAGCGTGAAGCCCCCGCCGCAGTGCAGGCGAGACTGTCGACTGTTGTCAGTTAAGTGTTGACTGAGAACGAGTAGGCCTAGGCCCACTAGTAATCGATCGCTCATCTCTAACAAGTCTGTTAGCTACCAGGAGAAGGGAAGAGGAAGACAAAATGAATTCTGCAGTTTCCTTCGCCGTACTTGGATCCTTATCGACTTTCCTCTTTGTGATGCGTGCCGAATCAGCGGCCGTGATCTACATGAACCCAAGTACCTCAGTCACGGGGGAAAGTGTCGTCCATACACAGCCACAACAGATTCATCTATCCGCCACAGGTACAGATCTGACTCCGATTCGAGTCCAGAATATTTACGCGTTAATTCATGTTGAATAAACTCCATTTGACCTTACGTAGCATTACGTTTTATATTAGTCCATACTGCCAGATCATATTTTGTGAGTTTTTTGTATGGTGAGATGTTTTCATGTCACTTGAGTTTGAAGCTTTGTGTGAATGTTTGTCATCATGGTCATGATCTAGACCCTAATTGTGAGGAGCAGATTGACAGAGACTCCAACCCCAAGCACCTTCTGATCTGGAGATTCTCCCGCCTGAAACCCCTAGCATATGGCCATGGGAGACTTCAAGTTGATGTGCGCGAAGCGCACATCGTGAGCGCGAAGCGCGAACTTCCTTGCGGCCGGGTCCAGGGCCCTGGAAGCTCTAGGGTTCTACCTGTAGATGCTCTCTCGTGCTATCTAAGGCTTATTTTTCAACATACGATGGCAATACGAAAGAAATCCTTTCCAATGGGAGACACAGAGCCAGGGTGGGAGAAATTTAATCTCAAGCAGGCCGCGGGAGAACGGGAGATTTTGCAAAAATGGGCTTTCGGTGGGAGATCTCCCATCAAAAGCGGGAGAGTTGAGTCTCTGGATTGATCTATCTCAGTGTCATTGAGATAGATCAATCTGATCTGCCTCTGAGTCTTAATGTTGGAGTAGGTAGGCCTTTAAATAATCAAAATTTATAGAGATTCTATGACATAGTATCTGATGTTTTGGCTATTGTTTAAGGCCTATTCCGATAATTGTTAATATGCATGCCGTGCACTGTGTACTGTTTTGATAGATAGTCTAAATGAATCAAGGTACATTCAGACAATTCGTTTTTCCGTTTGTGAAACAGAAAAAGGAAAAACAGAATATTGATTAAAATACTGTTTCCATTTTTGGCATTTCAAACAGAAATACAATCACTGGTAGATAATTCTGTCAGGAATGAAATAATGATAAATCACAAAAATAGAAATTCAAATCTTTTTTTTCTTTTTACCTTTTTCTACAGGTAAATCAACAAATCAAACACGTTTTTCTGATTTAATTTTCCGTTGTACTTCTTAAAAAATGAAAAAATGAATACCTGTTCAGATTTCGTTTTTCTGTTTATCTGTTTTTGCTTCTGTGAAACGGATAAACGAATAAATGAAGACTGCCCTCTGCGATGATTTTTTTTTTTTTTTTATGTGCAAAAAAAGGAAGATATTTTTGCTTTTCTTCTGTACCTTCAAACTATGCAGTTCCAATGCCGATTTATTAGGCCTTTTCACTTTAACAGAATTTAATTCCGGAAATTTAACTTTCAATCATTAGAATAGGATTGACGGATTGAGAGCACAAAAATATTAATGTTTACTGGCTTTGATCAGAGACTATTCTTTCCCGCTGGCGCGCTAAATTTGTTTTGTCAGCAACACCATATCCCCAAAAGTCCCCTCCGAGTTCCGTGCGCTGCTCACCGTATGCATTGCATGACCTCAGCCGGCGCAGTCTAGCCTCGACGTGACGTAGAAAGTACCCAGCTCCGATCATATCCACCTGCAGGCGTTCATCATGGCGTTTACTAGTGTGTTTTACACAGATCAGCTGCGCTTAACCCTTCAGCACAGTGACGTGAGCTGCAAAAACCTTTCCAGAATATTCAAGGTAAGACTAAGCTTTATCAAGGTTTGGGTCTACATGACTACTTAAATTTACACCAATGACCATGTCTTAGCACGTGCTTAGACAGTGTTGTTATACGAGGCATTCACTTCAATGCATTAAGTTCCTCTAGTCTGGTCCACTGGAAGACGTATGGGGGAGGGGGGGGGGTATTCTGAAATTAAGCCTTTCTGGAACTTCTTTTCGTACTAACTTACTATTACTTGTGTAAACTGTAATGATCTTCAATGGGTAATTTCCAGTACAGTCTATGGAGTTAGTGTTAGCGTTTCATAGTGTTATGAGCCTCCCGAAGCCCTTAATAATCTGAGCTCAAACAGCTGAGGCCTAGATCTAGCCCGGCTAGGACGTTTTAAGCTCCAGCAAATTTAACTATAGAGTCTACTTTGTCCTTGATCGATAGCTAAACACCAGACTTAAACACCGACACGACAGCGTCACTTTTCTCTCGCATGAAAGGGCCGAAAATGAAATGCAAATCGAGTTAAATTTGTGCCTTATAGTTTTCCATGTTCAAAGCCTACTAGAGTCTAACGTTAGATCTAGGTCTGTAGATGGTACAAAATAGCGATTAGCACATTGAAATACAGAAATGCAATTAACAATGATTATGAAAATTGTATATACAAGGCACATTGAACGATCAATCTATTGACTTCAAAAAACATTATTTTATCACGAAACGAACGATGTTGTTCGTGGTGTTGATCGCTGCCTTCACATGTGTTTTGCGTATGTACGTACTAGTGTACGTAGCATCCATGTCAGTCCAGGAAACCCACTCACACGGGGGGCCCTGCGCATGACTGACCCCTCCTCCTCAGGAGTAACCCCATCCCCCTCAAAAGTAACCCCCGGTGCCCTCCTGAGGCATCAGCGCACTTCACATTGTTGTTAATCTAAACATTGATATTGTTAGAACATTTTTATCTCAGTCATTTGGATTCACATCTTCATTGTAAACTCACAAAATTTCACTCCGATCGTTCATCATCAAAGTCGTGAAAAACTTTAATTTAGAGCACGATTTTGATTAAATGTCGCAACCACGCAAAGTCTTAACCTAGCCCAGGCGGACTCTGCCGCAGGCGCGGGGGCAGGACTATGGAGCGCCAAGTGTACCATGATTTTGTTTTGAAATCAAGTTTACAAAATGATTTTTCGTCACGAAATCAGTTGAGGATATTGGTTTCGATCGTGACATTTCACAAAATCACTTTGTAAACTTGATTTCATTACAAAATCATTGATTTCGTAACGGAATCACTACTGGTACTCCTGGCGCCCCATGCATGCCGCACTCGATCGGCCTGATTTTACTCAGTCATGACATAAGTCATGGTCATTTGATTTGTCAATTGAACACTTCATTGTGATATGTCCTATTCCAATTATTATAATTATTTCCAACTTGAGCAGATCTAACCAGCGCCTGACATGTCGAGCATGAAAAAATGAATTAATTCATGCCTTTGTTTTCAAAGAGTATAACTGGAACTACTCTGTATATGATCTGACGATACAGTCCAAAACGTTTTATAAAGAAAATCTTTCTTTAGAGTTATCTTGCATCAAGTTAATCTTTACTTTGAATGAATTTGAATAATTGAATATGTCAATGAATGATTTTTTAGGGAAAACAGAATTTCATGTTCTTTTTTTATTCACTTTTAGTTCACTGCAGAACCTAATGCTTCCATCCATATGTTTAATGCAATTAGACCTATTTCGAATCAAAATCTAATGGCCGACAAAACCACATTAAATCTCACATTTCTCTACTTAGTACTTGCAGTTGATGGAAGATTCTAATAACAGTATCCTATAATTCATTTTACAGCCTTGGTTACATTTTAAATCTTTGTGATTAACATGCAAAATGGATTCAAATCTTCAATAATTTCCATAAAAGTTGAAGTAATTCCCATCTAAATTCATATTCAATCAATTTATGTTTGTTTCTCCTGTGATATACCTAGTTTCAAAGTGTGATCCCTTTTGTTGTTTTTTACCCTCTTTGTACTAGTTACAACCGGATTCCATCTTTTTAGTGTCTGATACAAATCAGGCCATGTTCCCTGAAGATGGACAGTTCTTATCAATAGAACTGTCCAGCACCACTCATTACAGAGTGCGTGGGAACCCCATCAGCAGCCAGGAGAGGACCTGCACTCAAGTCTCCCCCACGAGCCAGCTGAGGCCCCCCGCAGCACCTGTGCAATACAGGTCCCAATCTGTGCCAGGTAAATGTCTTGTCTTAGTACATAATGGCAAGCTGTTCTTAATAATATTTCAATTAGTGTAACAGTATAATCATGTTTTAACAGTCAAATAATCACATCATTTCACATAACTATGTTTTGCTTGCATTAATTGACAACCCCCACCCATGTCTATGAGGAAATCTTGCATTAATCCAGACGTAATCATTCTGAACGCATTCAGGCATGATATTTGGAACACACATCACACTTGGAATCCACTTTTCACAAAGTGAATTTTATTATTAAATTTGCATGCATTGTTGTTTTTTTTCTTTTTGGCTTGCCAGGACTTCTATTTTTGTCTGTAGTCTGTGAGTGCTGTGGTATGATTGGTAAGGCGCAAGTCTTCCAATCAGATGGTTCCGGATTCAAACCCACTGCCTGCCATTAATGTCCTTCAGCAAGACATTTTATCCGCATTGCTGCTTTTCACCCAGGAGTATATTGGATACCCAGTAGGATATTAAAGGACAAGTTCACCTTCATAAACATAAGGATTGAGAGAATGTAGCAATATTAGTAGAACACATCATTGAAAGTTTGAGGAAAATCAGACAATCCGTTCAAAAGTTATGAATTTTTGAAAATTTTTTTTGCAGTAGCCGCTGGATGAGAAGACTACTGCATTGTATGAATAACTTAGATGTCACATGCGTACTACAATATAAGGAAAATACAAAGAGAATTTCACAAAATTCCATCTTTTGAAAAAAGTACACATTCCCCTGACTCGTTACCGATAAATGTTATGGGTAATATTATTCCCCCTGCCTTTAGAAAGAGGCAAGTCAATCGCTCTTTTATTATGCGAAAAAAGTGAAAATATGTTGAATTTTCTTTTACATTTTCTTTATACTGTTGTACGCATATGACTCACAAGCTATAGTAGTCTCCTCATCCAGCGGTTCCAACACAAAAATTTAAAAAATTCATAACTTTTGCATCGATTGTCCAATTTTCCTCAAACTTTCACTGATGTGTTCTACTAATATTGTTGCATTTTCTCATCGTTATGTTTATGAAGGTGAACTTGTCCTTTAATGTCATTGTTATTGAAGCTTAATTTGGTTGTGCGTTCCTCTTTAGAGGCTGCCTGGCCAGTACATGTATGCTCCCAATGGAGATGAAAATGAGTACTTTAAGAGTGCAGGAATAATAATTAATCCAATGACTGGGATAATACATAGACAGGGCTCCATACATAACCCTTTTTATGACTTGCCCTTTTGTAAAATCATCACACTATCAGATTTTTACTTGTGTGAATGAAAACTTTACCTGCCCACAATGTAGCAATACATTAAAAAAAGAAGATAAACATCATTAACTTTAACAAACAAGGTGTTTGTATAGCCTGCTCCAGGGCATCTACTAGGTGTTTCAAAAAACATTTCCCACTTTTGATTCTTAATAATTCAAAAATTATATATCAAATACCATTGTTATTGATATGAGTGATAGCTGAATAGTGTACAATTTGGTTGAAGGTAGTTTATATATGAAAGCATAAATAAGTTTCATGAAATCCATGATTAATTTCACAGTTAGGTTCCAGACTTTGCTCTATTTTCAACCTTCTGTACAAAATTGCACTTTGCACAGGGGTCAATGGGTGTGTATGGGAGTGTGTGATTAACACCCTGACAATGGTCCTGAACAATGGCCAGGGTTTGAATGCTTCATTATTCATTCATGAGAAATTCCACAATCACAGCTAGTCTTTATTCAGCCTCTGGCAGTATCTGTGTAAAGTCAAACGCCTGTCGATACTGTTGTTGAGTCGCGTCAATGAATACCTTCTGTTCTATTGTAATTTCACTGCATAAGACTTAAGATGACAGATCAGACAGACAGACAGACCACAAGCAAGAAGAAGAAGAAGGAAGTAAAGGAAATCAATTAGAGTATACATTTGTGTATATGGATCCTTAGATAAATCTACTCTGAAACAAATCGCCCCAATGATAAATGCTGCTGAACTCTTTACCAAAAATGATCTCTTTTTATCGAAAAAGCGAAAAATTTGTCAGACTATTTAATTAGTAGACAGTTGTATTAAAATGAGGAACTTTACATCATTTATGCTTATTTATATCCCAAATTTAGTGATATGTCAGAAGCAAAATTTGAAAATGATTGCCAGCTGGAATGAAATGTGGTGTTTGCAAGCACTTTACCGTGCATGAATTCAGACTAGCAGTGCCCAGGGCAATCCACATGAATTATTGATTAAGCATTCATGTGCCAGGGAGCGCCAGACTGACGCCTAGTGAACAGGTGGTTCAGGCATGTCCATTGTTCAGGGCCATTGTCTGCACACACTCACATACACATCATTGGTTCCTGTGCGAAGTTCAATTTTTGTACAGAGGGTTAAAATTTGACCAAAATCTGAGACCTTACTTCAAAATCAATCTTAGATTTAATGAAACTGATTTTTGCTTTCACATGCAAATCACCTTCAACCAAATTGTACACTATCCAGCTATTACTCACATCAATGACAGTTTTATTGAATGAATAGTTTCTGAAATATTTATGATCAAAAGTGGGAAATGTTTTTTGAAACACCTAGTATATACGTGTATAGTAGAGCTCCAAGTATAAATGAAATGGTGAATAATTAGGTCAATTTTGGACACATTTTTTTATCTTCCATATTTGATGATCAACTTTCTACTTGCCCAACTGGACAAGTATATTTGAACATTTGATATTACACTTGCCTGTTATGGAATTTTACTTGCCCTGGGCAAGCGGGCAAGTGCTAGTATCAGCCTTGGGTTAAGGGTGATTTATATTAGGCGCTTTATAAATCGAAACTAATACTATGGACAAGAGTAGACGTCTGGCGTATCAGAAGGGTTAAATATTACACATGAAAATTTCAAATTTTTAGATTTTTTGCTTGTAGAAATAATGAGCATATTCCTGTACCGAACTATGTCTAAAGTAATGTTTTGTTTTTGTTTTTTCCACATCCAGGCATAGCACAGTCTTTACATTTTGTAGATGCTTCATGATTTGAAAACTGAATTTTTTATGACATTCCTCTTGGTGGTCCCATAGGCTCCCTGTACTACAGGAGGTAACATGCTGAAGATGGACAGTGCCAGAGGAAATACACATTAGGGAAATAGGATCAAAAGTTACAAAATTGATGCATGTGGCCCATGGCATGGGGGCAGCGGGTGAGGGCCTAATATTATAATTACTTTATTGTACAATAGATGAGAATTGATTGACCTCCGGTGAGTTGCAATGGCTGGCATGGCAATTACCAATTCATATTTCATTGTAGATTTAATGGAGGCTTATTAGTACCTCCAAACTTTGAAAGGGATTTCCGCCAATGTTGCCTTTTCTGATTGATCGCAACAAAATTGGGAAATATTAGAAGCATTTTTGTGTACAATGAAATGATGCACATAGTATTATATCTATGGGTTGATACTGTGATATATAATGAATACCTTGACTCGTGATGCAAGACAGGTGAAGGCATCAAGTTGACTTGCATGGAGTCAAATTGCTCGGAGTTTCCTATGAGTAATTCTATTTATCTCTTTCAGGCTCATCTACTTCCTATCTGATGCAGCCACATCGCTCAAGTGGGAGTAAACCAGTAAAGCGGTATGTTATATTCTGCCTCTGACATCATCCACGAAAGTCCAGTTCATATACATATATATTATATATATATATGTATATGAAGAGTTTGTTTGCAAAAACCGATAAGTCCATATTTGCCAAATGGAGATATTTGCGATTAAAGGTCAAGAAAAATAAAGAGAATAATGAGAAAATTTGTGCTTCTTTTGACCATAACTTCAAAAATATAACTTTATATGTAGCGACCAATATGTCATTGAAAAGGTATTATTTTGTACATTATTACAAAAACCGTACTTCAAAATCTTCAAAAATGGTCTTATTGGTTTTTGCAAACAAACCCTTCATATATATGACATGTATATTTATATCTTCATATATATATATATTTTTGGGTTTTTTTTATTTATTTATTACCTAGCATGAGGGGTTACAGCTCACTGTTGTTGTTACACATTTCATTTTTTATTTCTTTTTTTTTTGGTCATATTTTTGTGCTTGTCATATTATGTTAAACCTTTTTTTTTTTTTTTTTTGGTGGGGGGGGGGGCACAGTTGTTATTCCTGTGGAATTTTTTTTTTGTGTAACAGTACAAACTTAATAGGGGCATTGTTTCAGTGTTTTGATAATGTTCGAAGAAAATATGAGAAATGTGTTATGAAACTTACATTCCTGTTCATGATGTTTCTCATTTTTTCATTCATTTTTAGAAAAATTCATCTTGCTGCATTGGAGCATGGGAACTTCAGGTCTAGCAAGATACTTCTCCTTGCTCTCCGCACAGGAGAGTTTAACGTAGAAGCAGTGAAAGAAAAAATTCAGGAGGAGCTGCAGTCCCCCGACACGTACATCCTCCTGGATTCAGGAAACAAGGAGGTTGTCGACTCTGCTGCAACTCGAGGTACAATTATGGTTCATGAAATCTTGGGGTTTATTAGATGGAATCAAGGCATTGAGATTTTGTTGTGTTTACAATTGCAATGCTTCTAGTTATTGAAGAAAGTCCAGGTGAATCAGTTGTGTCATGATGTAAGCAAACAAGAAAGTGATGTTTGTCTGCCAAGATTCTGCCAGTACTTATGAAGCAATGAGGATGTAGAGCTGCTTAGTGTGCCCCTTACATTAAATAGTATGCACCTTGAACAAGTTTGAGAGTTGCCAATTTTCATCTTACTAATTATTTGCTCACTTGAGCATTCAGCTCAAGTGAGCTATTGCCATCCATTTTTGTCCGGCGCGCCGCGGCGTCCATTGTCCGCCGTGCATTCAGGGTCGTCGATGAACTTTTACATTTTCATCTTCTTCTCCAGAACGGATGGAGGGATTTATCCAAACTTGCAGACCTGTAATCATCCTTATGGGTAGGGGATTCAAAGTTGTTCAAAAAATAACTGTAGCCCCCATGGAGGCTCAGGGGAAGGGCCCCCAATATGCAAAGCTCTGTAAATTTCAAAGATCTTCTTCTCCAGATCCAGAAGATCAGTCAAGTTGTTCTGTGTGTGTAGATATCTTTATAAGTGAAGAATTAGTTGTTCATAACAGCTCCTGGGATGGCCCCCTTGGACCCCCAATTGGGGGTTCAAAATTAGGAAATGGGGCATTTCAAATGAAAATTATATTTCTTTGCTTCTTTTGCAAAAGACCTGATCAGATTTTATCCAAACTTATCAGAATCGTGCTTATTGGAAAGGAATGCCTATTTGTTCAGATGATAACTGCAGCCCCATGGGGGCTCAGGGGAGGGCCCCCAAGGTGCAAAACTCACTAAAATTCAAATTCAGATCCTGAAGAAGATCAGTGAAGTTGTTTTGTGTGTAGATACCTTTATAAGTTGAGAATCAAAGTTGTTCATAACAACTCCTTGGGTGGCCCCCTTGGAGCATTATAGGGGATTCAAAATTAGGGAATGGGGGGCATGGGGCACTTTGCTTCTTCTGTAAAGTGCTTGGTCAAATTTTATCTAAACTTCATAGGAATCGTGCTTATGGGCAAGGAATTCATAGTTGTTCAAATGATAAGTTCAGGCCCGATGGGGTCCCAGTATATGGAATAGCCCTTAATTGTTACTTTCATTAGCTCACCTGAGCCGAAGGCTCAAGTGAGCTATTGCCATCCATTTTTGTCCGTTGTGCGTCATAAACTTTTACATTTTCATCTTCTCCAGAATGGATGGATGGATTTTAACCAAACTTGCAGGGAATCATCCTTATGGGTAGGGGATCCAAAATTCTTCAAATGATAACTGTAGCCCCCATGGGGGCTCAGGGGAAGGGCTCCCAATGTGCAAAGCTCTGTAAAATTCAAAGATCTTCTTCTCCAGATCCAGACGAAGATCAGTCAAGATATTTTGTGTGTAGACACCTTTTAAGTGAAGAATGAAAGTTGTTAATCACAACTCTTCGGGTTGTCTTTTGGGTTGTCATAATTTCACCTTGAAATGCCCCATTCCCTAATTTGCTTGCTTCTTTTGCAAAATGCCTTGTCAGATTTTATCCACACTTTGTAGGAGTCATGCTTATGCCTTATGGCATGACTTCACACTAACTTTTTTTTTCTTGGTGGCACAATTGGGCCACCAAAATCATTGATTTTAATTTTTGAGTGGTATGAAAGTGAAATCTGGTGGCCCAAAAAGAAATAAAGAAAAAACATGTAAGTTAAATCGGTTGCTAAACTTCAAAAAAATTGAATACCTAAATGGTACGGGTATCATGAAAACACCTGATGTTTCAGGTGATAAATAACTCACAAATTTCTTTCTACAATTAGAATCTGTGCCCCGATTGCAACAAAATGGCTAGCTAATTAGTTCTGAAATCTCACAGAAATATGATATCCGTTTTCAGGATATGAAAACACATTGACATTGTGCTCAAATACAAATTTTTGGTGGCCCAATCGGGCCACCCAGAATCTTAATTTCTGACGTTTTGGTGACCCCACATGCATTTTTGGTGGCTATGGGCCATTGCTAATGTCGAGCCCTGCTCATGGGCAAGCAACACATAGTTCTAATGATATGTACTGTATGATCCTCTTGGGGGTGCAGGGGGAGGGCCCAAAAGGTGCAAAACTCTGAAATCTTCTGCTGATCCAAAAGTTGAACAATCAAGTTGTTTTGTATGTAGATACATGTGTTTTGTTAAGTACACATTGAGTTTGTTCATAACAGTTTCTGGGTTACTTCCCATGGGGTGGGGGAGGGTGATATGTTTGTGTGGGGCACTTCAAGGGAGTTTTTTTTCAGTATGGGTGGTCATTTTCTATTTAAACCTGGTAGGAATCATGACATGACCTGGAATGGCCCCATGGGCCCCTGGGTGGTGGGTGTGGAATTTCATAATTCAAATTGATGACATACCTCTTGATTGAATCTAAGTTTTGTTCCTTGGGACCCGAACCCCCCCCCCCCCCCCTTCCCCCCTCCACCCCCAGTCCCATGGGACTACAGGGACCAAATGACATCCCTTGCCCATAAACATGATTCCTACAAACTTTTGATAAAATCTGACCAAATATTTTGCAAAATAAGTAAACAAATATAATTTTCCTTTGAAGTGCCCTATTCTCAAACTTTGAATCCCCAATAGGGCCCCAAGGGGGCAACCCCATGAGTTGTCATGAACAACTTCCATTCTTCACTTATACAGGTATCTACACACAAAATAACTTGACTAGTCTGCTTCTGGATATGAGAAGAAGATCTTTGAAATTTACGGTTTTGCACTTGGGGGCCCTCCCCCAGGGCCCCCATGGGGGCCGCAGTTGTCATTGATCAACTATGCATTCCTTGCCCGTACGGATGAATTCTATAAAGTTTGGATAGAATCTAACCAAGCATTTCGTAAAAGAAGCAAACAAATATAATTTTCCTTTGAAGAGCCCCATTCAATAATTTCGAACACTCTAAAGGGCTCCAAGGGGGCCACCCCAGAAGTTGTCATGAACAACTTTCATTCTTCACTTATAAAGGTATCTACACACAAAATAACTTGACTAATCTGCTTCTGGATCTGAAGAAGAAGATCTTTAAAATTTACAGTGTTTTGAAACTTGGGGGCCCTTCCCCTGGGCCCCCATGGGGGCTACACTTATCATTTGAACAACTTTGGATCCCCTACCCATAAGGATGATTCCCTGCAAGTTTGGTTGAAATCCATCCATCCATTTTTGAGAAGAAGATGAAAATGTAAAAGTTTACGGACGACAAAAAACGGATGGCAAAAGCTCGCTCAGGTGAGGTAAAAAGTTGTGATGAAATACTGTATACGCCAAATATTTCGCGAGTTTTTTTTTTCGCGAATTTTGCAAGTTGGGTCCTATTTGCGAAATTAAAGACACGTGAAAATATTGACTATGATCGCGTGTACATATGTCCTTTCAGTACAGGACTCCATGATCGCGAATTTAACTGCTCGCGAAACAGTCGGGAATTCCGGATTTGCGAAAATTTAGACTCGCGAAATATATGGCATATACAGTACATGCAAGTTATTCATGATGAAGGTCCTTCATAGGTTGAAGATAAAAATTCTCACATTCACCCTGTTTGGGCACTCATATTTGGATCACTTTTTCTTTTCTTTTAATGGGAGGTGGGGGCACAAATAGGATCTACATGGCAGACATGTTGGAGCATCTCTCCAAAATGCAAATATTCATTAAGGAGATGTTGCAACAAAGTGAGCTTGTGTAGATCATGAAATTCATCCTTCAGCTCAGGTATTACTAAACTCCTATACCGTCTTGCTTTTGTACAAAGTCTATACCACTGTTTTTCCATGGCATCAAAATCACTTATTCAGTTCAAATGTCAAGAAGTACTTTTAAAATTTGGATTCATAAATTGGAATCTACAGTGACCCTGCACCTCAAAACAAATAAAAAGTTGCCAGACATGAATTTTTAGTTCAGACCATATTCTGAAAGAGTAGACTTTAAGCTTTAAAATGATGTATAACTCAAATCAAATGGACTCTCCTAACCTATCTAAATAATGGATAGAAAGCACAAACTCAGGAAAAGTGTGAACTGAGAAAAGAGGCTCTGAAGTACAATGTCTATTCAAGCGCTTTATATTCTTTACCAAACCGTGCTGGCTGTGCAATGAATGGGACAAAAAACAGGAAGTAAACCACCAGAGTAACAACAATGAATGAATTATCAGATTAAATTGAAATTAAAATGCCTCCTTATCACATTCTGTCCATAATTAATACCAACTTTCAAAGCAGTTGCACACTCCAAAGTGAAGAGTGTGGACAAGGTTTTGCAGAAATGAAAAAGGGATTCTAGAGACACACCTAATCACACTATTCTACCAAAAATGTTCGAGATAAACTGTTTAAAAAAACAAAACTTTCCCGCCCGTTTTAGAATACCAAATTTAAGCATAATGTAAAAGAAGACCCGCTCTTTCAGAAAATATGAAAAAGTCAAGTTCGGCTAGGTTAACCCATTTCACTTATTTTCAGTGTGTGTGACTTCATGTTCGTTTTTAGGTGTGTGTCACAGATACAGTCAACTATGCGCTGTGCCTAAGTTGAATCTGTTGGGAGTGAAGAAATACCTTTTACTTGATTTGATAATGAGGGGTTAAATTAATGGAATACAAAGAGAAGAGAACTTGGATAGACCTTTGACTTAGGCAATTATTCAACTTATGCGTCGTTGACTTATGCAAGGTGGCTCTACAATGTACGTAATTAGAATTTACATGAAAAGAATCTTAACTTTGCATTGAATCTCTCATTTACTATCATAATTTTACACCTGATTATGTGGGTTTTTTTTTTAAAATTTCCATCTCAAGTGGATATCCTGCCTAGTAAAATTTGGAGTAAGAAATGACAGCTAATTTCCTGATTTTTGTATTCATTCAACAATTTCAGAGAGGGCATTTTGGGCCATGCCATCCCGCATCTTAAAGGCAGTGTCAGATGTGGACTTTGCCAGTTTCAACGAGACCAGTAGCCGAGCAAAGTAACTATTTTCATATATTTTTGTGTAAAGATTGAAATTTATTTTGTTTGTAATTTAGTACCATGAATTGTGAATTCAAATAAGTTAAAACATATGGCAAGATGTCAGAAATTATACAGCTTGTGTCTAGGGCTCTTTGACTTGCCTGAATGAAGTTCTGGCAGAGACATAGTAATCACTTTTCACATTGGTTTGTTGGTCTGTTACAAAAATGTTATTAAAAATGATAGATTTTGTTTAATCTCGGTCATAAAATGCATCACAACAAGTGATAATTCTACAATGGAGGATCACATTTTCACCTAATTGACAGGGTATGTTGATAATGAGGTAAAAGAGATTGATACAATTTTTGTATAATGTGGTAAGAAATAAACGATTAAGTTTTGGGGTCATGAGGTCAAAGGTGAAAGGTCACAGTGGTAATAGAGTGAATTAGATAATCTTAATATCCCAGTAATTTTTCAATGGATGATAGGATTTTCTTTAAATTTGCTGGATGTGTTCATGACTTCAAAAAGAAATTCTTGAATCTGGGGGTCACATGGTAAAAGGGTAAAGGTCATAAGCTTGATACAAGATAACTTGAGAATTTTCAATGAATTCACAGGGTGGGTTTATATTGAAGGGAGAAATTTAAATAAAATTTTGGGGTCATGAAGTCAAAGGTTACAGGGATTATAATGCAACTTAAACAATCCAATTTCCGCAAGATTTGCAGGGTATGTACTTGTGATGACCTCAGAATGAAATATTTAAATGTTTGGCCATGATGTCATAGGTCATTTTGGGTCACCCGTACATAAAAAGTACCGGTATGTCTGTGTTATACATACTTTCAACCAAATGACAACATTCCTCTTTTTTAATGGCTGCTTGGTGGATTGCGTCTTGTTAAAAACTGATTTACTGCAGGGTAAACCACTGTGAAGTAAATTATCACACCAAATTCTTGTCGGAACACTGCATGTCTTCAAGTCTATGCAAACATTGATGTTCCTTGAATTATTTCCTTTATTCTTTGTTTCACCTTTGCAGGAAACCCAAACTAGCTGAGACTACAGAGTCTCTGATGGAGGTGGAGGATACTCTTCTCCAGTTAGTAGAGTGTGCCTCCGCTGCAGCACAGAAAGATAAGGTGTCAGTCATGCTGCCTTGCAGTCTGGCTGACATGCGGCATTTGCAGGACTCACTGTCATGTGTAATTTGCAAAGGTATAGCTACATGTGCATTATATTTTTCTTGTAAAAAAAGAAAAAGTATCCTTGTTATTGAGTACTTGATGACAATAGCTTATATATGGGGGAGGGGGGTCTACCATTGCCACAATCAATCAATCTGGGTGCCATATGAGATCCTGATGTTGTGCGACAATCATTTCTTCTCTATTCTTGCAGTGCTTCATTAGTTCAAGGGGGCAATACCAAAGGCTCTCTGCAGCCATCCCAAGTATGTAAGGCGTAGCCGCCCATGTGACATTCTGTCATCTATCTTCCTGTAAGGGCCAGGTCCTCAAGCTGTCCTTTTCTCAAAACATGTGCAAGAAAATGGATCTGTCTTGTAATTATAGTCTTGATAACATGATTTTGAGTGTGTGTATGTTTCTTTTTTTATATCACATGAAATTTGGATGATCTGTTGCAGAGGTAATTATAATTAATATAGTTACCTGTGCAACATATCAAAATTTCATGTGAAAAACAAGCACCAAAAATTGTTATTACCTCTGCCAAGGGAGGAGGTTATGTTTTCGTTACTGTTGGTTTGTGTGTTCGTTTGTTCGTTTGTTCGTTAGTTAGTTAGTTTGTCCGTGTGCAAAATAACTCAAAAAGTAGTTAACGGATTGGGATGAAACTTGCAGGAAAGGTTGAGAATGACACAAGTACCAAATGATTAACTTTTGGTAGTGATCTGAGAATTTTGGGGGAATTTATGAAGGATTTTTGATATTTTGGCAGGTAGGGTCAATGAACTTGGGAGTTCAGGCTGCACGTATTTGAGGTTTGCATGCGCGCACTAAAGTGCGTGCTCTAGTTTCTGCTGGGGAGAGGCGCGCTGCGCATCTGAGGGTTTATGACGTAACAAAGGCTTCTTTATTGGGAAATGGGGCAATTTTCAGTGGGTGATAATCACTTATCTCTGTGGAAGAGCAAGATCATATTTTTTTAGTAGAAAGTAACTGCTTGGTGGAGGTCTGCGCTCTCGGAGTGCTTTTCTAGTTTGGAATATGTAATCATGCCATTAGCAAAAAGTGGCAACTCTGTGATATCTCTTGTCAACTCTTCTTCTAGTTACCTTGTGAATCACAATACATCCTCAGATATTTTGTAAAACCTCACTCACAAATATACACATAAACTAGGTTTTTAAAATGTTTTACACTTTTGATCGTTGATAGCTCAAATAGTCTATTACTAATTTTGTTCAGATTAATACATCGGAAACCTGAATTGTGTAAAATACAGAATACATGCTCAAACTTTTACCAAAATTGTTTTTTTATATTAGGGATAGGGAACCCAAAGTTGAAGAATTATGACGTATGGTCTCCAGGGAACCTTGAGAAGGCCACAAAAATGATAAAGAAGAATGTGTAAATTCAGGCATTTTCCAGACAAGTCAATGTTCTATGTTTACTGATACTTCAAATATATGGAGAATATAAGTTATTCATGGTATTTATGTGGGTAGCCCATTTGGGCCCAGGAATGGTACCATTCTGGAAAGAACTCTGTAAAAAGAAGTGCCCATTTCAATTGTTTGCCTCAAAATGAATAATGTACAGATTTGTACACAAGATTAAGTTGAATTATCATTAATGGTAGAGAAGCCATAAGTTGGTAAATGTGGTCCTAGGGGGCCCCCAAATAAACAGCCAGAAATAGCGCAGTGTTTGTATTTTGTTGTAAATTAGACATACAGTTGAACCTCTTGTATCCGGACAAGTCGGGACCGGGGCTCATCCGGATAAGGGATTTGGCCGGATACGGGAGACTCAATGCTTTATACATGTACAGTAGTGTACATACATACACATGTACTGATGTAGCCCATTGTAGTACCACATGTAGTAATGTGTATACTGCAACCTTTTCATTGTTACACTCAGTAACAGACCCCAAAATAGAGGTTTGTGTTTGCAAGAATGAAATCATTTTCTTTTATAAATTCTTGGGATGATTTACCTAAATAATTATTAAGAAATGTATGAAGTATATGTAATTCATGTGTGTTTGTGTAGGAGTTCTCAAGGAGTTGGGAATCCCCCTTTCCTCCCGTAATTACATTGTATTAAAAAAAAAAATCACGTCGAGATTGCGTCTGTATAATAGAGAGATCTGGATAAAGGGAGGCTGGATAAGAGAGGTTCAACTGTACTTCATTTTTTGAAGAGTATACGTTTTTCAAACCATTTCTATGGGTGGTTCCCATAAGGGCCCTGTACATGTATTGGTTTAACATGCTGAAGGGAGAGATTCAAAAGGAAATACATATTTGTCTATTTTTCTTCAAAATGCCCTCTCAAATTCGTACCAAATTGTTATGAATCATTTTCAGGGGTAAAAGATCTGAAGTTGCTAAATTGATAATAATTACCATTTCTAATTTGCAACAGACGGTTGATTGACATCATGTTGTTTTCTTATTTTCTCCTGCTTTCACATGTTTCTCTCAAGTGCCTTGTTTTTACAAAAATCAACAGAATACTGTGGTAGACTTGAAAGCAATTAAAGCTTGATTTTGGGGAAAGTTTCATAACATTTTTGGTAGAATATAGCACAATGAAGAAACCAGGCCAGTGACTCAGATTTTAATGTATTTATACTATACCTGTTTCTACTTTATACTTTGGTAAATCCACTTTTTACAGATGGAATAGAGAAGCCTGTAGCATCAGCCTGTTGCAAGTCCCTGTTGGGGTGTACTGCGTGTCTTGACGAGTGGTGGGCCACATCAACCCAGTGCCCAAAATGCAGGGCTGACAATGCCAAGGATGCGGCCATAAAATTGTGTGGATTGGACAACACTTTCAAATTGTTGAAACCTATCACCAAGATGTAAACATTTACTTTTCATGTTCCTGTGTGGGTATATGGCATTGAAAGGGTAATTCCACCTCAATAGAAATTAAACTTGTCTAAGAAAGGTATTCATGGATATTTTAATGATATCTCTTTCCCCTCAAGCATGTAAATCAAGAGGTATACTGAAATTCTACACAGAATTTCAAAATTTCATTTTAAAAAGTATGCAAATTGATCTTTAGCTCACCTGAGCCGAAGGCTCAAGTGAGCTATTGCGATCGCTCTTCGTCCGGCGTCCGTCTTGCATCGTGCGTCGTCCGTCGTACTGAACTTTTTACATTTTCATCTTCTTCTTGAGAACCCCTTGACCGATTTTCACCAAACAAGGAATCTGTAAAAATCTTCTTAACCAGAACCAGAAGTGATAGGGCTTAGTTAATACTATGAGTTAGTACATTGATGACTGTAGTTTCAAGTTTGTTCATGGGGGAATCAGGGGTGCCCCCTTGGGACCCAGGGGAGAGGTTCTACATGTAATGGGGCCTAAATTGTAAATTTTTATCTTTATTTTGAGATCCCGATGTCTGATTTTCACTAAACTTGGTAGGTAGTATCCCTAGGGGGATATGATCTCACTTTGTTCAAATGGGCACCATGGCCCACCTGGTTGCCCCCAGGGGCCCCAAACCCCTTAAATTAAGGAATCTTTAAAAATCTTCTCTAGAACCAGAAGTGATTGAGCTAAGTTAATACAAAGAGTCACTATATTGATGACTGTTATTTAAAGTTTGTTCATGGGAGAATCAGGGGTGCCCTCCCCCCCCCCCCCCCCACCCACCCCCCTTGGGACCCAAGGAAGCGGGCCTAAATTCTCATCTTCTTGCTAAAAACAACAAAATGGATTTTCACCCAACTTGTCAAGTAGCATTCCCATAGGGATAAGATCTCAAAGTGTTTGAATGGGCACCATGCCTTCCTTGGGGGCCCCAGGGGGTCCACACCTCCTAAATTAATGAATATTCAATAATACATACTGTATTTTTCTATAGTTCTAATCAACAGTGATAGGGCTTTAAGTCTTTTTCCCCCAAAGCTGCATAATGCAACACTCTATAAAGTACAGTTTACTTGGCAGGTGTTTTTACCAGTGTGATGGAATATGTAAATGGACACCATGCCCCCACTCTCAAAGCTATCCCCACCATAAGTATCCACCTCCTCAGGTAAGAGTCTGCAAGAATGCATGGAAGGTGAACTTGCGATACTCGGGTGAGCGCGTGACCCCCGGGTCTCTTGTTACTTAATAATCTCAACATAATTTCACTTTTACGATTTGAAAAAAAATGTATATATTTCCCAGTTATTTCACATTTTCATCAAAATCAGCAAGGCGGTATTTACCGGTAAATACTAGTATTAACCGGTAAATACATGTACTAGTATTTACCGCCCAGTATTTCCCGCCCTGGTATTTACCAGCCAACCCTGGACTGTAGATACCTTTATAAGTTAATGAAAGTTGTTCATGACAACTCTTAGGGGTGGCCTCTTTGGACCCCAATGAGAGGGGGGGGGGGGGCACTTCTTTTGCAAAATGCTTGTTCAATTTTTATCCAAACATGTTAGAAATCATGCTTATGTCCCAGGGATAAACAGTTGTACATGATGATAACTGTCCCACCAATTGGGGCACATGGAAACTCCACAAGATGTAAATTTCAAATTTCTTTTCCAGACCAACAATAACAACCAGGTTGTCTTGTATGCATATGCCTTCATATGTGAAAATAAGATTTGTAATTAACAACTCCTGTGATGAGCCCCGATTGGGGTAAAAAGTTAGTGGGTGTGGGTACTTCCAGGTGTTTTTTTGTCTCGCCCACCAGAGGTGAAGGCGAGACTACGAGATTCAAATGGCGTCCTTCTGTCGTCTGTCACAAATGTTAAAGTTTACCTGCAAGACTCTCTTATGACGCATAACTTGGCAACTGTTAAAGCAATGGCAGCCACACTTGATTGACAGAAGCACTAGGGGTATCTTCATGTTATGGTGTTGTCAGAGATGATGTGATGATGTCAAAGGTCATTTTGAGGTCATATATTAAAGAGTATGTGCAAGACTCTCTTTTTCGATGTTGAAGTTTACCTGCAAGACTCTCTTCTAAAAAATAACTTCACATAAGTAGCTTGGATTACAACCTAACTTGGTTCATAGATGCAAAGAGGGTACCTTCATGATATGGTGCTGTTGGAGGTTCAGGATAAGGTTAAAGGTCATTTGAGGTCATACGTTAAAGTTGCAAGAGTCTCTTATCACACGTAACTCGACACATGTTGCTACAATGGCAATCAAACTTGGGTGATGGATGCTTTGGGGGTACTTTCATGTTATGGTACTGTAAGAGGTCACATGATAAGGTCAAAGGTCATTTGAGATCATACATGAAAATTTACATGCAAGACTGTCACAGACAGGGGTCAACTACTTTTAGGGCCAAAAGTTTTTGTGACGCGTTTAGATTATGGCTCATAACTTTCGATCCCTTTGTCCCTTTGTGACCACATTTGGATGGTAGATGTCCCTTGGGGAGGTGAAGGTCATCACAAGGTCAAAGGTCACAGAAAGGTGTCAACAAACTTTTAGAGCCCATACAGTTTTTCTGGCGCGTTTTGATTATGGCTCATAACTTTCGATCCCTTTGTCTGTTTGTGACCAAAGTTTGATGGTAAATGTCCCTCGGGGAGTTGAAGGTCACCACTAGGTCAAAGGTCGTAGGCAGGTCATTAACTTCTTGGAGTTAGAAAAATATTAATTTCTTGTACGCGAGTGGGCGAGACACAATTTGGCACTTGCCTTGTTTCTTCTCTTTTTTTTTTCTTTTTTTTTTGGGGGGGGGTTCTTTTACAAAATGCTATGTTGAATTTTATCAAAACTTGCTTTATGGGCAAGGGATAGATATTTGTTCAATTGCTACCTGTGGTCCCCACAAGGTTCTCTCCATTGGGCCCTGTAATAAAGATCTTGTAGAATTCCATAGTTCTGATGACATACTTCTAGGTGCAAAAAAGGGAGCTTACAATGGTGGTGAAATCATCCTTCAGCTCAGGTGTGTGTTAAGTCTCCTGGGACTCTCTTTTTTTTTCATATATTCCTGTCTGTAAATAGTATTTTATTCTTCATTAGATTAGCTTTTTTTGTGACATTCCCATGTGTGTGAAACATTATGTACATAAAAGTATGTATTTTGTACCGAACATTTTATTTGGCATGTACGTATTCAGCAGTTGTACTCAGTAGCATTTATAGCTAAATGTTTATTTTTTTTTTAGTTCAAGTGTGTCATTATATAAGATACCAGTCATGTTCTTTAAAAAAAAATAGAAATGCACAGGCTGAAACTTCATTTTAACACATAAATAGATGACTTTTTATCATGTGTAGTATTTATTTTTATATCAAATTATTTATATTTTTTATTCTTATTTATGTGTGCATACAGACATTATGTGTTAAACATTCCAAAAGTTGTTAACCAAAGACATACATTGTTGTAGTAGTCATGTTTTCTTGCAAAATGTACTGTGGTAATGAGATACATGTATATTGCTACATTCATATATTTGTGTTTTATTATGGATCGTTGTTGTTTTTTTTTCTTTAAGTACTAGGTTTAAGTGTGTCATTAGATATAAGATATCAGTCATGTTCTTCAAAAATGCACAGGCTGAAACTTCATGTAAGTTAACACAGTAATAGATGACTTTTATCATGTATGATATATATTTTTATATCAAAATCATATCTATTTATTTTTTATTATGTATGATTGCATGCAGACATTATGTGCTAAACATTCCTAAAGTTGTTAACCAAAGACATACATTGTTGTAGTAGTCATATTTTCTTGCCAAATGTACTTTGTGGTAACGAGATACATGTATATTGCTATATTTATATATTTGTGTTTTATTATGGATCTGTTTTTTTTTCTTACAAGTACTAGGTTTATACTTGCCTTGCAGAGTTATTTGCAGAGGTGCTGTGGCACGAAAGCTAAGGCGCGGGTCTTTCAATTTGGAGGTCTCGGGGTTGAACCCACTGCCCGGCATTTATGTCCTTCAGCAAGACATTTTATCTGCATTTGCTGCTCTCCACCCAGGAGTATAAATGGGTACCCAGTAGGATGCAAACGTTATCGTAGTTTGATTTGGCATGTGTGCGCCTCTATAGCTGCACTGGCCAGTATGCTCCCCAGGTAGTTGAAAAGTTGGAAAGATAATATACCCATTGGCAGAGGTTATAATAGTGTGAAGCGCTTAGAGACGTTCATATTTGGCACTATATAAATTGAAACTTTTCTTCTTCTTTTTATAATAACGGTAAAAAGTGCATTCTGGTTAATCGGTTGCATTGATGATTAATGGCATAATTTTTATTTCCTGCTATGCGGCATCATACGTACAGAATTATCTAGCATCTCAAAATTTAAATGGTACATGGTCTCATATTATATCGACTCAGGCAAAATATTTTCCAAGATTAAAGGTACCTTGCAAATGCAATACATTTGACACCAAAGTGGGACTAGCTGTCATCATATTGTTGGTAGAATGCTTTGGTAAATATTGTCAGCTTTGTCATATTTGCCAAGTCATATGCTTGAGTGATGGTAGTTGCATTACAGAATTATATGAATTATTGAAGTAGACCAACTTGTATCCATGCAATCAAGGTACATACCATTTTAATATTGTACTAAGAAGGTAAAGAATTATACTTATATGCATGTTTACCATGATTGTACACAACATCTTCACTCTGTTATTACTTTACAGTACATTTAAAGGGGCATAGTCCCAGCAGTGTAGAGGGCACTGTTGATGATACTGCCGATCACTGTCAGCAATGATACGAAGATTACCGAAGTTGAGCTGTCATCAAGAGTAAAGTGCGTAGGTGTTGCTAAGTAATGTTGCCTAAAGCTGTCATCCCCCTTAGCCGAATCATGAGCCGAACTTTGATCGGACCACTGACACCAGTGAATCGGACTTCTTTGTACTTGGGGAAGTGGGCCAAAGCGTAAGCGCTAAAGAGGAGTTGATACTGTAGGTCCCTATAGGAAACGTGCACAGTGTGCCCGCTTATGAATTCGACTAAAACACCAGGACCATGCACCTTTAAACACCAATTTCATAGACAATTGTGGGATGTGTCACCTGTTTTAATGTAAGCCAAGTACTTCAGAGGATGAGTTGCTCGCAACATGTATTGAATCTATTCATCATGCCAACATGTGAAAAGAATAAAAAGTGAACCAGAAGACTACCTCAAATATTACTTGTCAATGTTTACATTTCTTTCATTTTCATCAGATTTTAGGATTTTCTAAGTTACAGTAACATGCATTTGTTTTTTCACACTTGCTGCCACTATAAGGGTCTTAATGATAATAATACACCTCCCATTCCAATCAATTATACTCTGTACACTGTGTTTTTTGAAGGTAAACGTTTAGTATGCAGGATGATGAAGTACACTGTAAGCAAGAACTGGTGGTGGGGGTGGGGGCACACAACACTTCATAGCAAGTTTTACTAGAGAATTTATTACCAAGGTTCTGTAAATGTGATGTCCATGTAACATAGGTATTTTTTGTGTAATTCTTCTATTCATAAAAGATTTCCATTTTCACAATATGTATTAAAACGGGAGAGAAGCCTTACAATGACACCTCAAAACTTCATTGTGAACTGTAAAAATTGATGCCCAAGTTGCATGAACATTGAATGATTTTATTGCCTCAAGTCCATAGAATGACCCATATACAAGCATGTTTGCACCAGTTCAAGGCCAACAGAAACAAGCAGTCACAGTCCACACTGTACACCAATGCATACATAGTGATGTTCTAGTACTTGGTTAATCTGCACGTGTACATCCAATCCCATCACAAGGCCAGCTTGGCAAGTGTAGGTGTGCATGCTTAGCCTTAATTGTTCACTTGACCTTATGTTAGGTCATGCCATACATTTATGTTCAAGACGCCACACAGATAGGTTTTGAAAGTGATTGTTCCTTTGACTTGCCATGATGTGATGCAAGTATTGTGGACAAGTACTATCACTGGTATGTGAATAGGAACTTTAATTGGGACATCGTTGAGGTAATAGTCATGCCCTGTAGGGACATAGCTTCAAATTTTGATGAAGTAATGGACACAAACTCCAAGGAACCCGGTCATGAAGAAAACTGTCCAAACAAACTCTATACATGTAACAAGTTATTTTGCCCATAGTCAACCAACATAGTTGGTGATATATGTATATGGGACAAATTGTTTTATCATGGGACACCAAATTCAGCACACTGGAAACATTGCATTTCAAAAATAAAAATTTTCCATGGAATGCCATGGCAGCCATTCATCCAAATTGTTCACCATGCTGAATTGCAGATGTAGGCAATGCATCATTATCCGCAAGTATGGACTAATACAATATGTAAAAGGGGTCAATCAATATATGAATAATGTATTAAAGCACACAGATAGTTTTGGTCAAGAAAATTTTCAACATTGAGACTTGTTCTATATTTGATAAGTTACTATCCACAGCACGTATTTGTGAACTTCTATTCTTGGAACCAAAATTAGATTGACAATTTGATATTACAATTTGCAAAGTTTCATGCATTGATGATGTGCATAGATTTGTTCAGAGCCCCCCCCCCCCCCCCAATTTGACAATAATCAATTCAATTATTTGTAAAAATATTACTGCTCGATAAATTGCCTTTGTAATCATGACAAATATAGTGTACCAAGATTTGTTCCATAGAAACATAAATACAAGTCCCTAGGCGTGACCGGTTTGGTGCTCCAGGATAATTAACTGAACAATTGTTTTGATTTGCTGCTTTACTAGTCCCAGGTGCGTGTATTTGTTATGATGATGAAGAAGTGTTATCACTGGTTTGAAAAACATACATGTACTTCGTATCAGGGTTCAACTGCATGTCTACATCCCATTAACTTAACCCCATTTCTTGAACTCAGAAGTCATGCTATATAGGCTAAATTTAGAAAATAACAATTTTTACTCAAAATAATTAAAGCGGACAACAGTTTTTGACTGATTCAGTTGTTCATTTAATTTCTTGCATGTTGAACAATTATTTTTCTCAACATGCCACAAGTCAATATTAGACGATCCAAAAACTTCAAACACTACATGGAGTAGAGACATGAAAGAATCAAAACAGAACACCTCCTGGTTGCCATGACAATCTACCAGATTCACTCTGCACACACAAAATGAATTCCATACCACATATCAAATGAAAGGATTTATTCATTTACTTACTATTTACCAGGTAACTCACTTGAGCTTTCTGCTTGGGTGAACCAAAAATGTCAAACATTCTATACATCCAGTTGACCAATTGTACCAATTTTGATGTGAATCGCTTCCACACAGTAGCATCATGAAACGTAACCAACCTATTATGGACTATCTCTGAGATTCGAGGAAAATCTATCGAGGTGTTTTTTTACTCTTGCAGCACTGAAAAAGCCTAACGGAGGGATGAACGCAAAGGATCATGGTCGTCTAAAGTGTGTTTGCAGCATGAAGACTAGCACATCATGGTGCTTCCCCCTCTAATGTATCAAATTTCACGACATCTAATGCAAACAGGGCAGAGTCAATGTGCAAGTGAACATGACCGTGGGCGCAATGAATGAGTCGCCCATCTTCCACACAGTCCCATGCACAAAAAATTGTGTTGGTAACTACATGGTGGAGATCCACCTGTTACAAATGTGCAGCCCTAAAATCGTCTTGGCTATTTGCTATCTAATTTTTTAGAATTATATATATATATACCGAGTTGCCCAAAAAGAAAGCAACACTTCAATACAAATAGTGATTTAAAAGAAATGAGGGACAATGTCAATGTTATTTCCATAATTGCGTAGACAATTCTTTTACCTGCAAAATGACACAGAGTGCAGATTCTTAGGCTGATTTTTCCAGGGCAACATCAATTCAAATAAAAAGCAATGTCTAACAAATCACAGTGTTCCAAGAATGTTTATTGAGTGGCTTCCCAGGGTAGTAGCTTACATAATCGAGTATATACAGTCAACTCTGCCCAAGTCTAAGTCGAATAATTGCCTAAGTCGAAGGTCTAGCTGGATCTCATTCCTTTGTTTTGTTTTCTTTTTGACCCCTCATAAGTAGAATTTTCTCTAGGTCGAAGCTTTTTCCTCAGGCCTAAGAGATTGAACATATATGTATACATTGTACATCTAACCCAATTCTAATAAGTTTGTAAAAGTTACTCAACTGTTGAAATTTATCTTTCCATCAAAATTATTAACAGGTGATATGGATCCTAATCAGAAGATCGGCTGATGATTGGTTGATCGAGAGCAATCATGTGACAATCTTTTGTTTGTCCTATCATTCCCGTGGGAACACTCAAGTAACACATCGAAATGATTATCATTTTATTACTTTTTACATCCACATCACAAAATAATTTTATTGCTAGAGCTCCCTCTACACAGTACACCACTTATTATTTATCATTATTTGAGTCGAGTACATTGATACTCAACTGTTTTAAATGTGGTACACGTACATATCTTCATTTCAGATGGGTGCAATATAGTGGGAAGTGGTACTCACTTTTGCTTCTGAGGGTGGTTTCCTATGTAAAATTAAATGAAGAATATGGTGGTGTTACCCAATTTTTGAGAATTAGAAGTCCCAAAGCTATTCTTTTTCTTTTTCTTTTTCTTTTTAATTTGGGCCGAGAGTGGCCAAAAACACGTTTTTTGGCACTTTGGGCAAGTTAGACATTGCATTTAACTTTTTTCTTCATAAGAGATTTCAGGTGTTCAACCATGATGCATGTTAACCTGCCTTTCATGTCATATGTGGTGACCAGCCTTCCATGGCCCACCAGGGTAGAGTGATAGACATTTCCATTTTTTTTTTTTTTCGCCATGGCAGCTCACTGCTGTTGCAAGAATTCCCGTATTTATGCCTTGTGTACTGTTTGTGGCTTTGTTTCATCTATTTCATATCAATTCTCAATTGATGATTGATGAATGGACATGCCAGCCAGGGCATAGTAGAAGACCGTTTTCTCTACATTAGCACAAATAGGAGGAACTGTTAAAATTCTTGCAACAAGAGTTGACTGCTCTAAGGGAGAAAAAAACCAACTCCTGTTACAGAGGACACGATGCCGTGAATAAGGCCCTCTTCTTAAGAACTGGTTAAACTTGTAAATAGCACATGTATTGGGAAAGTGAATCAACCTCCTTATCAAGAAAAAATATTTTTGTTTCCTGTTTAACTTTGCCAAATATAAAATACAATTGTTTGGCCCTTTAAGAGGCAAATGGTCATAATGGACATTTTGGGCTCAATTTTCTCAAAAACTTATTGATGCCCTCACATTCACTTTGAAATTTACTGTAAACATTCACCAGATGAAAGAAAAGTAACTTCCATTGTCACTGACTGAGAACATCTAAAATGTAGCTACTTTATCATAATAATGCACCCGAAAGGTTAGTGGTCTTTTCTTTTCCCCAGAACTGTATACAGTATATGAAATCCAACATTAAAGGGAAGATAAACCCTAAGAGCAATGTGGATTGAGTGAAAGCAGCAACATTAGTAGAACACATCAGTGAAAGTTTGAGGAAAATGGGACAATTGATGCAAAATTTTTGAATTTTTAAAGTTTTGGTGTTGGAATGCTGAATGAGGAGACTACTACAGGTTATGACGTATGAGAGGACCATAATACAAAGAAAATATGAAGAAAATTCTACAAAAATTCATTTTTCATGAAAATTACAAATTCCATGAACTTGATACTGACATATATTAAGGGTAGCAATCATTCCCTCTGCTCTCTGAAAGCAGTCGGTAAAGTGCTCTTTCATCTATATTAAGGGTAGCAATCATTCCCTCTGCTCTCTGAAAGCAGTTGGTAAAGTGCTCTTTCATAATGCTAGAAAACTGAATTTTGGTTCAATTTCCTTTATACTTTCTTTGTATTGTGGTCCTCTCATACGTCATAACCTGTAGTAGTCTCCTCATCCAGCAGTTCCGATGCCAAAACTTTAAAAATTCATAACTTTTGCATCAATTGTCCCATATTCTTCAAACTTTCACTGATAGGTTCTACTAATGTTGCTGCTTTCACTCAATCCACATTGTTCGTAGGGTTTATCTTCCCTTTAACGGGAAAGCTTTTGCCTTCTCCCTTTGTTCAAAAGAGCAAAACTTTTGCCTTAACGTATGGCCTATTCCCCTTAACAGAATAAGGTCCATTGTTAGGCTAAATACATTTTCCCCCTAAATTTTAATGTTTTGATGAGTTTCTATACATTTAGTGACCCTTGTGGATATACAGTCATTTGCAAAAGTATAGGACCAACAATAATTTTTGCACTTGCCTCAACTCATTCATTGCCTTGGTCAAAGGAGGTTTACTCCCAGATGTACGTATGCAACTTGCCCCCAATTTGTCTGCTCAAATGGTGAGAAATAATGCTCAGATTAACATCAGTCTCCTTGTAATGAGAGTTGCCTCAAACTTTCAGAAAGAGCTTGTGTGATCTCTCTCTCACAATGATTTGATCCCCCACATATGTTTAATCATCACATGCCTGATGAAAGGGGGATCATTGTGTGAGATCCATCAAAGTTTTGAGAAGAGATCAAAGTAGTTCTTCATTGTGAGGGTGTTATTGTTAGTGTGAGCAGTACCTCTTGCTGTTTGAGCAGTGAATTTTAGCAAAAGTCACCCAAACCTGTCAGTAAACCGCTTCTGACTACCGCAATAATGTGTATAGTGCACATATAAAAGGCGGTCCTATACTTTTGCAAATGACTGTAAATGTCAATATTGGTTAACAATGAATGAGAAGCATTTACTTTCACTTTTTGTGTCTGAAAAAGGCACAGAAATTAGCATTCAGTTCCAAATTTCTGCACACACATTTTTATCCAACTTGTGCAATCATATAAAGCAAACAGAAGTGAGATCACACTAGAAATGATAAAGAAGAAGGATTTTGAAATTGTGGAAGGATGCATGCCAGGTGACATATTGCAATCACCATGCTTGGCATCATGATATCTGGCCCCTTTAGACCAGATAACCTAGTAATCAAGGATTTTCATTTCTTGGACTTATGCCACCTTAACCACCGAGACAGATGCATGAAGGGGTTTGATATTTCATATGGAATTACAGATACAACTATGAACAGTGATGTTTCAATAGCTCTACCATATGAAGCAATGACTGTTGGAATGGAGCATAATTGCGGTTCACAGCACAGTCCATGAGTGGGTTAAGGTCTGGTGTGAATTGTACAAATGCACTCTCAAATTCTTCCTCTGCCACCGCAAAAGAAAATGGTGATGGTTCAAAAAGATGTGGCCGTGTTAATGCAGACTGATTGGCAGCTTCGTACAGCAGAGCAGCTTCTGTAGCAGGTGGGAAGTCCTGTTCTGTTACTGCAGCATTTCTTCGTCCTGTATATCGCTGATTTGGAACACCTCTGCCTAATTTAGGAGAGAAAATGAGATATTTACAGATGTTGTTTGATGATACATTCTGCAATTTTAAGATAAAATAACACCACTTTCACCAAATTTGGGCATATCATTAAGACACTGCACAACCCTTTATACATGATGGTCAGAAAATTGCTCAAAAATGGGATTTCAATTTTCAAACCAATTTGCATACAGAATAAACTGTGACTGTTGATTTCAATCTGCACACTCTAAATGTGAACGTGACTTGTATTTTTCTGCTATGTTAACTGTAACAGGTTGTAAAAATTTTTCAATAGTTTTCTCAAGCTATCTTACAGAAACAAATTTGCACATATGATGAGCTGAGACGACTGACTTGTTGCTTCCAAATTTTTACTTCACCTATATGTCAATACAACTACATACAAACCAAAGAGATTTCAAGTTACGGAATGGAATACAATTTGTATAGAAAATGAGCTGTGAACTTGCAGTTTGGGAATAAAACTTGACCTTTAAAGTAATTTGAGTACTATCTACTTGCAAACTACCAACATTTAAAATCCATCTATATATCAGACATTACCAGGCAGAAACGAGGTTGTTATGACCTATGACCTGCACGTTCAAATTTAAACTTGACCTGTATTTCAGTCCTATCTATCTATGTAAAGTTGGTTTTATAACAGACAGGAAGTGCAGAAACAGATCAACAGAAGTTTGAACAATATACGACGTGAAATACAAAAGTTAGAAATGTTTGAAATTGTAATCAATCAAGCACAAATTTCAACTTGTATGACATGGGAGACATGCTCACAAAACACCACAGAGAGTATCCATTTTGTGTTTTATTGATTAAAATTTCAAATATTCACAACTTTCCTGTAGCATATCAGACTCTCACTGATGAACTTTCTGTAATTTTCTGCTTCTTTCTGCATCAAGTTTATATCAAGAGTAACTCCCCTTTTAAAACCAATTCATGTTAATATTATCATTACTTGCCCTTAACCCAGACCTCCTAATATAGGTGACTAGGATGCAGAATGATTTAGCTTGAAAATAGGGAATAAAATGGTTCCTTCTCCATAGCATTGTGTATCAACTTTGTGATGAAAATTATGCAACCTGATGGTCCCTACATAAAATCAATTGAAGATCTAGAATTCTATATACTTAATTCCAGGTAGTAGGAAAGTTCTGCGCAATAGATCAGTGAAGTGAGATTTGTCTGCTGTGTGCTGTTCATCATCCGTAAACTTGTGTCCCGGTAGGGGGTTACAAGTTTGAGTGCAGTACTTAAAAGGGAAAAAAACAATTATGCTTCTTTTTCAAATTTTCATATTCACATTTTCATCAGATTTTTGCTAAACTTGGTTGGAATCATGCTTATTAGTCAAGGCGCTAATTCCTGTAAGGGGCTTAATTAAGGAGTCTGTTCAACCCACCCCGCAGAAAAGGTTTGACCAGACAGGGTGGTAGATGGGACCTCCATGAACATCCCTAGGTAGTATGTGATTCCAAATTGTGGTGTCAGTAGAATTTTACTGGCCACTTTTCATCATTATTTTTGGGAACAACGTGAAAGAGTCTGCGCACGCCAAGACTATGACACGCACTGCTCGCACTGCTACAGGCACCAGTGGCAGTGCTGCATGTAGTAGTCTTAGCACAAGCACACTTTTTCTTTGAACAACAAGGGTTTTGCCTACAAACTGACTTTTTACGCCAAGCTGGGGTCGGTGTAGTATAGTTTCTAGATGTTATTATTTCGACTTTATTTCTCCATGTTGAAGCTAGCTAAGTGAGAGCGCATACCCAGTGATTGTGACGTCCAAATCGCAATCACTGGGTATGTGCCCTCACTGGGCTTAGCGCAATACAGCGGGTTTCTGCACAATACACAAGCTGCAACTCAGTTCATGTTGCTAAAGATGTCAACAATACAGTGGGATTCATTGTAAGTTATAATATTGTGCATAGCTACTATGGTAACCGGATGCCTACAGGTGATTGGTACCCCCCCCCCCCCTAAAAAAAAAAGAATGCCTCCTATACTGCTGTATTTTTTTTTTGTCTTGGAGATGCAATTAAAAAAAAAATTCTAATGATTATCACAAAAAAAGTTTCCTCCAGTTGCCATGGCAACCAGTATCATGCAATCAGGATTCAGCTGTCAATAACTTAAAATCTGAAGCCCATAATTTCAAAAAGCTCAATAAGCATGACTGTCCTTCCTTCTGCATAAGTGTACCACACAATATGTGAAGAATATATTGAAACATTCTCAAGTTACAGCAAAATTTGTATAATAAACGACCATAGAAAGAAGATATCATTTCCGAATACTCAGTAGTAAAATGCATTAAAAAACTGCACCCATCGTACTTTCAAAACAAATTTGACTTTTAAGTAGAGGCAAATGTATAGTTTTTAGTAATGTATGGACACAAATTTCCCTTAAAAATATAGGTGAATACAGAGAGCAAAGCAATTAAATTCTAATGTTAGCTATTTTTGGTATTTACAGAGGGATGGTTATTCGAAACAATCCTGAGAAAGAGCAGAGGAAAGCAATTGATTGTTTATGTTCTTAAAGAATGGTTATTCAAGAATGCAGATAAATTCCTTTGCAGATAAATTCTTTTCAAAGAAGGAATATACACGTGCGCTGCATTATCCATCAAAGAATTAAGCGTACTTTTGAGTTCGTTAGTTATTGTAGAAGGAAATATCAAAATGAAATGAAAAATCATGATATGTAAATTTTTATCAAAACGTGAAGGTGAATTAGTGTTAAGGAGATAATGGGGGAAAATCTTGAGCGTCCTTTCCCGTTTATCCATTCTAATTTCACAGTATTGAGGTACAGTAGGTACTTTAAGATCTGATCTACAATGGGTGATGTGCACGAAAGGCAAAAGAAAGAAACTTGTCTAAATTCCAGATATTTTTTTTTTTTTTTGGGGGGGGGGGTACCATGGTAACCATGTACAATATTATACATTAAAATGTATCCCATTGTATTGGTGACATCTCCAGCAACTTGCACATTATATAGTTTTATGGCACTTTGATGAATTCTTCCTGAAAATAAATACAAAAACTGAGATAATTTTGTCACTTTCAGTGCCCCAATAGTGACAAGCGTTACCGATCCTAGTCTTAGTTTCTAGCGGTTTTCATTTCGTCTTTATTTCTCTGAGTTGCAGCTTGTGTATTGTGCAGAAGCCTGCTGCATTGCGCTAAGCCAAGTGAGGGCACATACCCAGTGATTGCACAAAAAACAGTTCGGGAGTCATAATCACTGGGTATGCACTCTCACTCAGCTTGCTTCAACTCAGAGAAATGAAGACAATTTATATAAAAACGTCTAGAAACTACACTACACTGACCCCAGCTTGTCATGAAAAGTTAGTTTGCAGGCAAAACCTTCGTTTGTCGTAGAAAAGTTCTGTGTGTACTAAGACTACTACACGCACCACTAGCACTGAAACCTGTACAGTGCTAGTGGTGCTTGTAGTAGTTTTGGCGTGCGCAGACTCTTTCTTGAAGAATAAGGTCTTGTCACAACTGTCACAAGTGGCCTGTAAAATTTCATTGATACTACAATTTGGGGGTGTTCCAGAGGGTCCAAACGACCACCCCATGCAGTCGAACCTTTTCTGCGGGGTGGGTTGAACGAAGTCATTTTTTTCTGGGTCCCTGCACCTTGACTATATGGGCAAGGGATACATTTCTGTTCAAATGACACCTATGGTCCCATGGGGGTGGGGTACTTAGAAGGGAAAAACTGCAAATTTTAAACTCTTCATAGTTTACATCTCTTCTTTTCGAAGGTTCATTTATTTTGATAGTTCGTTATTCCGGCAGGTCATTATTCCAAAAGATCGCTATTCCAAAGGTTCATTAATCACAAATCTAAATTAGGTTCTCTATTCCGAAGGTTTGGTAGTCCGAAAAATGACATTAGGTTCATAATTCTAAAGGTTTGTTAGTCCAAAAAGTAAGGTTTGTTTAGTGAAGAAAGTATTTGTTCAGGACAACACCTGCACCTTATTATTACTGTTGTTATTATTACCATCATTATCATCAGCATCATTGTTATTATTATTCAGGTTAAGATTTTATTTTATTGCCCAATAAATCAAGTTTCTTTTTCTCACTTTTTAAATTCATCAGTTTTATATAACATTTTAATTTAAACACATTACAATGAAAACATGAAATGATACAATCCTATTCATATTTTCAACATAGTACTGATGAAAAAAAAAAATCAAGAATACATGCCCATCTTCTTGAATATCCAAGGAGAAAGGGAGAATAGGATAGAAAAAACATAACATTTATGTCTGATTATAAATATGGGTCAAAAAAAGAACAAAGTCATTGTTATGATAATCATTGTTATTGTAATTATTATTATTATTATTATTATTATTATTATCACTATTATTATCATACTATTATTACTTCAATAATTACTTCATATATTTACTTTACTTATCCCTATTTTTTTTTTTTTGGGGGGGGGGGGGGACTGAGTGCACTCACTTTACCTGAAATAGCATGGTTATTCCATGAAGCAACACATCTCTGAACGCCAATTCTAGAAACTTGGATCAGAAGATTTGATGTGCAATACCGGTCCAGAGATGAATCCATAGATAAGTCACCTTGGTCAATCAATTCCACAATGGCTGTCTTGAGAGGATAATTGACCCTGTTGTTTATCTCTGGCCAAATACGCTCCACTCTCAGGTTCTATTTCAAGAGGGGAAAAAATACATTTCTTGGAATAAGACATGAACTTGAGATACAGCTTGTATGTGTTGAATAAAATAGATACCATATTGCATACATGTGACCTGAATAAATGAGAGTCAGGTCTCATGTATGATTGCAGTTTCCAATATTCAACTGCTGTCATAGATGCACTACTTTTTTTTTCCATGTTTTTTTTTTTTCAACTGCTGTCATAGATGCACTACTTTTTTTTTTTTCTTGTTTTTTCTTTAAACAAGGCAGTTCTCAGACCACTAATGTCACCTGATCCCGTAATATACATATTCAACATTAAAATTATGGGAAAAAATGTTTGCCCTCCAATGAGCAGCCTCAAAGTACATCATAACATGAAGGTTGCCATAGTGCACCTTCGATCCAAGTTTGGTCATACATGATGCCAACATATTTAAACAGGAGTAATTTGAACAGGCTAACTGAAATATCTTACTGAAGTATTATTTTAGATTAACCACCTGTCCGTCCATGCATCTATACAGCTTACCTGTCTTGTTACTGCAGTAACTGAAGAACACCTTGATAAGTTTTTATCAAACCTGGCTCATACACCACGATGTAAATGAGCTGATTATATTTTTGAACACATTGGCCACAGGTCTAGGTCAATGATCTTTGAAAATAACATTCTTGGCTATTACTCACGTTAGGAAAATCAGAATAAGTTTGGTAGTAAAATTGTATTGGCATTCAATGATACACTGTATGTTGCTTAGCAACTACATACTGCCATTTTTAGCTTTTATGCTTCCTCCCCACGGTATTCAGGATGTATCAGGGTTTCAGGAATGTCCTTTCACACATCCTATCACATATCTCACTGTTGTAATAACTGAAGGACACCTTGACACATGAAGAAAAGAAATCATATAAATGAAATTCATTCCCAAAACATATATAGAGTTGCAATGACATAGCTACACAGTATACATTATCTGGACTGTCAGTGTCACTTCTCAATATGAGTGTGTTGATAAAATTGGAAGCAGCAGAGTAATCAGCTAAATATATTTTTAAGGTCAGACTGAGCCTACATTACGGTGAGGCAGCTTCCCAGCTTTAAATTGCACTCAATTTGGCTAGCACTGTGAAAGTGGTCTTACATGCTTAGACTCTGTCTGCAGGTAGGGCGACCTTTCAACATTGGTCCGTAATCTCTCATTCCTTTCCTGCATAAATAGGGTTAGGTAAAACTCAGTTCCATGGTCCACACGAACCGAGTCCCACATCCCTTCTGTAAGGACAGCAGCTCTGAGTTGGTCAAATTATTTGGGAGGAAAAGATGAAAAGAATCTCATTAGTAATGGATAAACTACATACATAATTCTTAATACATGTATTTATATTGATTGCCACAACTGATTCGTGTCAATACACAGTTTTATATCGGAGCACGAGAAATAATTTTTGCACTGCATTCACTGAACCTGGCTCCTACCAATTACCAATACACATAATACATTATTGTACAGAGAAATCGTTAGTCACATGTGCTCCTATGAAATGAATATATCAATATCTACAACTGTTGAAGAACTAGCATATAATACAAGTGTACATGTCATAAAAAAGTCAAAGTTCTTGATGTTCCCTAATAATCTTTATTATTATTATTATTATTCTAATCAATTCCTAAGAATCATTATTCTTATTATCATTATCAAAATATCAAAACATGATGATAATCATTTACTTTACCTGTACACGTCGTCATATATGGTGAGATTATTTTTAACTGGCATGGTGCTGTGACTAACAATTCTGCTACTGAAACCGTCGACTGCAATGACGTGGGTGGCTCCAAACATGGCCAATTTTTCGTTTTGGTCCAAGTGAATCTTGTGTCCATAGTACTCGGCATTGTAGGGCACTGGGTTCAGATTTCTTGCTCTCTGATGGAATACAAAGTACTTTCATTAGTTCCATTTTACAATCAAACACAAATTCTATACATGACACAGATAAATTGGTCAATATAAAAAAAAATTTCATTCTTTCACTGTTCCATAATGCATACAAATTATGCATTCCATACACACTCTAACACAAACACACACACAGAAACAAACAAATATGTATGTGTGTGTGTGTGTGTGTGTGTGTAAATCTACCCTCAAACAAGGCTTGACACTCACACTTGCCAGTGTGCCTGGGACAAATAAAATTTTATGTGGGGTGATTAAAATAATAAATGTTCAAATTTACTTGCCTGATTAGCAGTCGTTCAAGATTATCAACATTTTCACAAGTGTACAAACCATGTACACTTTTCAAGATCCCCCCCCCCCCATAAAAGTGTGCGAAGGAAAACATCGATTTTTTTTCCACAATTAGTGTCACAGTGTGGATCAACATTTTTTGAAATTGAAAAGCATACGCCGGGTGTTGACCCCCTCCCCCCTTGCGTACAGTTTGTACGCTTGTGAAAATGTTGATAATTGTGAACGGCCCCTTAGGCAAGTTAAATGTTGATCATCTCAAATATAGAAATACCAGAAATATAAACAAAATTAACCAAATTATTCACTGTGTCTCTTTTATACTATGCTACATGTATATACCCTTAAGAAAGCTATACCAACACCTAAATTTGCTATTAAAAGTTTAAAAATAGTGATGTCTAATCTCTTTTAAAAGTAATTTTGGACAATTCTTCATTCGGGCAAGTAAAATCTGAAATTGATAACTTTACTTGCACAAAGAGCAAGTCAGAAAAAAGATTAGTGTAGAGCCCTGCCTAAAATGCAATAGTAATTAGCATGAAGAACCACATTTCAGTTAATTTTTAAACAAAGAAAATGTGAACATCCACATAAAACTGAAAGTACATTTTATTAGGGCAGAACTACAAAATAGGAGATGAAAGATTATCTGTACATTTAATATAAGATACAAAGAAAATTTGCAGGCACGATGCACAACTTGAATGCTCACTTGCACACGTTCCCTATGGTATGGGTGATTCTGACGAAGGACACCAGCAACCCTGGATTCACAGACATTTAACCCTTTGGAGGCCAAATACCCTTTCATCATGCGGCGTCCATATGAGGGGCCAACCTTTAAAAAACAAACAAAAATCAAATCAAATCATATCATAAGGATAGGTACCTTGCATTAAAATGTGCTCATGATTATAATAAATATTTTTACCATCTTATGTTAATTAACATCAATAAAAGTACAAAAAACAAACAAACCCAGAATAAAGTAGGCCCCTACTGATATTTAAGGGTTTTCATATGACATGGGGATTATTATTTCTAGAAAACTCTGCCCTCCTTCATTCTAGCACGTTACAAATCCAACTTTTAGTCCTATTTTACTGTTGAGTTGTGTTGTGTTGTTGTAGAAGGTGGTCGATAGGGCTACCATACACTAGTCACTACTGCTGGCACTGCTACAGAAGTTCTTTTGACTGTCGCTGCGCTTACTCAACGACAATGCAATGTGCCCAGCGTGTCCACGGTTAGGTCAACTTAAAGACTAATATTAGTAATAATATGATCCAACCTTGTCGCGAATCGACAGGGTTGTGTGCATGTAGCTATACGTACCTCACCGACGGCCTCGTTGACGGCACGGGAGACATCGTTCTCAGTCATCCTACTCTGACCAGGGTTCATCTCCTCCTCCCGACATACTCGTTTGATATTTGAAGGTGATGCCCCTCTCCCGATACCTAATTCCTGAAGTTTATAAGATATTGCATTGTAGTTTAACCCTTCTTTTAACCACCTCCTTATATCTTCTACATGATCCTGGAGAGCCATCGAATTCAAGGATAGAACATTCTCATAATGTAAACGTAAACTGTAAGTAAGAAGTCACTGGGTACGGTATACTACGAAGCGTGGTGGTAGCGCTTGACGTACGATAATCCGAGTGACATGGCAAGGTCTGCCATAAATGATTGCATTCATGCAGTCTATCTAGTCACAAATCAAAATAGCGCGCCGCCGGATAGCGCTACTAGTATTAGTCTACAGTACTAGCAGCAGCATTGCGAGCGCCGGCGCCGCGACAGCCCGAGGGCGAGGAAAAAAAAAAAACAAAAAAAAAAAAAAACGCAGAGGGCAGTCTTCATTTATTCGTTCATCCGTTTGCCAAAAGCAAAAACGAAAAAACAGAAAAACGAAATATGAAAAAACGTTCAATATTTCTAATTTTAATATAAAAAAACAGTTGAACGAATGTAAGAAACTTGTTTGATTTCGTAATACACTCAAAAAGAGGGGGAAAACGAAATTTAAGATAGAAGTAATAAACAAAAAAATAATTAGAATATTTATTTTTTTGTTTTCTTTTTTTTTATTTTTTGACAAAAACAATTATCAGTGACTGTTTTTCTGTTTTAAAGGAGACAAATTGAAACAGATTTTACTCAATATTCTGTTTTTTAATTTTTTGTTTCGAAAACGAAAAAACGAATTGTCTGTATGTACCTTGATTTAAATGTCATTTCTGTCTGTTTCTGTCAAAATGCAAATTGTCATTACATGTATTTTGTCATTTCAAATAACAGAAGAATGCAAGGAAATGTCAACATTTCTTGTGATCATGGTGATAGTAAGATAATCATACATCATACAGTGCGTGCCAATATGAAAATAAAATTAGATCTGCTTTGTAAATTCAGAAATCTCTCTCTTTTTAATGGAGCAGTTCTTTTATTCAGAGCTATTATCAATCTTTGATTGTGATAAAGTCAGATGATTAAACACATACCCATGAAAATGGATGTGCACATTGCTGAGCACTATGAACTTCTTCAACCTTTTGACAATTCTTCATGATCGAAAGTAAGCAAGTATCGATCAAGATGTGATCACTCTATACTTAATGTGAATGAGTAATGCGTTTACAAGGGAAATGGGATTCAGGGATTAGAATCACCCTATATTTGATATAACAGTTCATACATTATACTGTAAAAGTGGATATTTCTGCACGACTAATTTTTCGCGCATGGCTGGGTGAGAAGAGTTTCGCGTGTTTTTAATTCCGCAGAATCGAGACATCGACTACTGGAACATGTGGCATTCAAAAATATTCGTGTGCTGTTATTTTCGCGCTAGTTTCTGGTTGCGCGAAAATTTCAACACTGCGAAAATTTCCACTTTTACAGTACTTTGAAAGCTGCATTTTGAGCTTAGGTGTGACTAAATAGTATTGAAAGGAATGAAATCAGCAGGGCCTGTCCCGCTCTTGTTCCAATACCTTGTCAAACAGGCAACGTCACTGAGATGATGGTGACGTGGAGCACTTTTTCCCCAACAAACACGTCGACAGTGGAGTTCGGCCTGGCTGGAAAACTCTCGTTGGTTGCCATGGGAACAGCTACAAAATTTGTGGACGGCGGAGAACTGAAGCACACACAGTACATCCACCGAGTGAAGCTGACTGGACTCAAGCCCGGAGAGCAATACAGTAAGATTATGAACAGATGGCCGAATCCTTGAATCAAGTTTAGGAGAGTTCTTCTGTCCATATGAAGAATGTTTTTGCTGTATGTAATGCTTAGATTGCTCAATGAGAGATTTTGCCTGGAGAAATCCCAAAAGAGTAGATAAGCCAACTGTACAGTTGCATAATGTCTTGTTATCAATGCCAGTACTAGTAGTAAAATAATACATTTTGTATATTACCCTTTGAATTGTATCATTGGACCTGAAAGAATTAGGTTTGGTCCATGCAAATATCCTGGGTCTAGGGCAATTACCCCCTGGGCAATTACCCCGCACCCTTCCCCTGGCCCTAATCCTAATCCTAATCCTGAACCTAACCCTAACCCTAACCCAAACTCCTAACCCTAAACCTAACCCTAACCCTAATCTTTACTCTTACCTTATCACTAACCAGTATTTGACCGGGGGGGTAATTGCCCTCCGGGGGTAATTGCCCGTATACGAAATATCCTATTGACATTAAAATGGGATAAAAATGAAAACTCAATCTTACTCTTTAGATAATGAGTTAGTGTTTGTCCATGCAGTATAAGCTGTCAAGCTGAAACTTAATTGAAGACTCAAGGACAAAGATACGATTGTTTTCCCAATTTATAGATCTTTTACCTGAACTTTTAGTCTCAGTAACTCAACTACATGATGTAAGTGTTTGCAGATCCTATCATTTAAGAGATGAGTATGGATTTTGTGTTGGTGTTATATGATTGCTCTGCTAATGTTCTATTTTTTGCTTAAAATATGACATTCTGTTCCTTAATTCAGGGCTACACACTAACCCCTTTTTTCTTTTAACTGGTCCTGGACTGTCAGGCCAGTGCCAGTGTTGAGTGCAGCATTGTTTAATTTCTGTATGTGCTAAATCTTCCACCAGTTTTGATTATTTTTTTTTTCTGGCATCTCTGTCTGCAGCTTACCACTGTGGTAGTGACGACGGATGGAGTGATCTCTTTGCCTTCAATGCCATCACAGCTGGTACCGACTGGTCACCACAATTTGCCGTTTTCGGTGACATGGGCAATGAGAATGCACGATCCCTGGGTCGTCTTCAGAAGGAGACCCAGGCAGGCATGTATGATGCCATTCTACATGTCGGTGAGTGTGGCATATACAACACATATATATATAACACATACTCTGCATATTATATATAACGCATATATAATGCTGCATAGAATATATTCTATGCGGTGTATATATATTCTATGCAACGCATAATATATAATGCTGCATAGAAGATATTCTATGCAGCTTTGATTTCTGTTTTAGACCAATGTATAAGGAACTCCGAGAAAACAGAAAGGACAAGAACAGAGGATATACTGTCTAGGTTTGTAAGTTTAATGACAGTATTGCTGTACACAGACGTTATGCCAATGCCAACTTGATGACCAGTCCAAGCTCTCTGGAAGCTTGTTCACTCCCTTGCGGGTACTTTTCCTAAAGCTACAAATGTATGTAAATTGCATGAGATTTCCACTCCCCAAACTGTATCACACACCTGGACGGGATGTTGATATCTCTTCTACAAAGCAATGCTATGCAACATATTAAATGTGGACAATAACCACGTCTAGCATCACTGCATAGTGACAAGCCCTGTCTGGATAAAAACCAATGACATGTTTTGACCACTAAATACTGCCCCCTCTATTGGTTGATTAAACCCACCTGTCATCTAGACATAGGGGGTCAAACAACTTTGGCCTGTAACCTTTGCAATTTTTATTTGACAGTGTGTTTTCATTTGTTAAGATTTGATTGTGACACATGATTGATATGTAAAAATTCCCTCCATTAGCTGCATGGATGAAATAATAAGTTTATCTTCATTATTCATATGATTTCATTAAACTTTTTAAGTGCTTGTAAATTTCATATCACTGCCAGGTGTCAATTTTTTACCTGCCTCTATTAGTTGCATGCCTGTTATTGTTGGACAGGTTGAGCAATGTGCTTTATTCACTAAATGTGAATTGCAGAAAATTCTTAAATAAATTATTTAAATTATAAATTAATAAAGTATGTGTCAAGACTCTTTCCCACTCTTTTTTATACCTCCGCCAAACGAAGTTTGAAGGGGGTATATAGGAATCAGCGGACGGGCGGTTGGTCGGGCGGTCGGTCGGGCGGTCGGTCCGTTGCAAATCTTGCGTCGCAAACTACTTCCTCAGTTTTTAACTGATTCCCATAAAACTTGGCACAGATGTGTGCCTTGGGTTGTAGATGTGCAAGACGTATTTTTTGACAATACCCAAAAGTACGTTGCCATGGTAACGGCATATTATGGGCAAAAATGGGTACAAATCTTGCGTCGCGAACTCCTCCCACAGTTTTTGATCAATTTTTATGAAATTAGGTACAGATGTTCATCTGAATATGTTAATGTGCAAGACACATATTTCCGCAGTGGCAAAAAGTGCGTTGCCATGGTAACGGCATGTTACTGGTAAAATATAGGGCAAAATGCTTCATGGCAAAACTGCTTCATCAGTGTTCTTCCAATTCTCATGGAATTCATATTGAATGTTTGTCTTAGGATATAGGTCAGCATGACACATTTCTTGACAGTGACAAAAAGTATGTTGCCATGGTAACAGCTCACATATTATGAGCCAAAATGATGGAAAATTTTGTGTTGCAAACTACTTCCTCAGTTTTTGCCCAATTTCCATGAAACTTGGTACATATGTGTGCCTTTGGTTGTAGATGTGCAAGACGCATTTTTCGACAGTACCCGAAAGTACGTTGCCATGGTAACGGCATATTAATGGCAGAAGATCAAGGAAAGATCTTGCGGATTTAACTACTTCCTCAGTTTTTTGACCAAAGCTTATGAAATGTTGTTTTGACCAAAGCTCATGAAATGTTGTTTGGCAGGGGTATAACCAGTCGCTGTAGCGACATTTCTAGTTTTTCTCGTATCTGTCATTATTCTCACTCTTACTCTTCTTTCTGTAAGCACCTCCTGTGAATGAGTTTCAGAGATAAGTTTGTGTGAATATTTCAATGGCAAACTTCACACTATATATGCCCAGTAGATGCAATACGTGGCAGCCCTGCAATCAAAAGTACACTTTCAGTTTTTTATCATCGTTATCAGCAACCATGCAGAATTGATCACTGGACAAAACTTGCAATGCAGGATGGCTGTACATAGACTCAGAATAAGATTTATAATGACACTTCTCATGGTTACTACTTTGATTACTTTCAGTCTCGCTATAAATCAGAGTCCTTTAATGCTGACAGTAATGAAGTTGAAGCATATTTATGTCTTTCAATCACGAAAGCATGGGATATGGGAATGCTGTCTCTCATATTTCAGGCTGACATAAGCAGTTGCCTGTCATTCATTTATAATCAACACCACAAATTATGTGATGGTAACAGATTCTGACTTTGGAGTTTGCACCCATCTCATCAACATACATGTAGGTGTATTTCCAGTCCTTTTTTTTTTTTATACCCCCGCCAAACGAAGTTTGAAGGGGGTATATAGGAATCAGCGGACGGTCGGGCGGTCGGTCGGGCGGTCGGTTGGGCGGTCGGTCCGTTGCAAATCTTGCGTCGCGAACTACTTCCTCAGTTTTCAACAGATTCCCATAAAACTTGGCACAGATGTGTGCCTTGGGTTGTAGATGTGCAAGACATATTTTTTGACAGTACCCAAAAGTATGTTGCCATGGTAACGGCATATTATGGGCAAAAATGGGTACAAATCTTGCGTTGCGAACTCCTCCCACAGTTTTTGATCAATTTTTATGAAATTAGGTACAGATGTTCATCTGAATATGTTAATGTGCAAGACACATATTTCTGCAGTGGCAAAAAGTGCGTTGCCATGGTAACGGCATGTTATTGGTAAAATATAGGGCAAAATGCTTCATGGCAAAACTGCTTCATCAGTGTTCTTCCAATTCTCATGGAATTCATATTAAATGTTTGTCTTAGGATATAGGTCAGCATGACACATTTCTTGACAGTGACAAAAAGTATGTTGCCATGGTAACAGCTCACATATTATGAGCCAAAATGATGGAAAATTTTGTGTTGCAAACTACTTCCTCAGTTTTTGCCCAATTTCCATGAAACTTGGTACATATGTGTGCCTTTGGTTGTAGATGTGCAAGACGCATTTTTCGACAGTACCCGAAAGTACGTTGCCATGGTAACGGCATTTTAATGGCAGAAGATCAAGGAAAGATCTTGCGGATTTAACTACTTCCTCAGTTTTTTGACCAAAGCTTATGAAATGTTGTTTTGACCAAAGCTTATGAAATGTTGTTTGGCGGGGGATAACCAGTCGCTGTAGCGACATTTCTAGTTTTTTTTTTACTTTCAGATTACTAGTATGTCAGAACCTATTCAATGCATTATCTCACTTCATACCACCAGAATTCTCATGTTTTGTTGTTGTTGTTATTGTTGTTGTTTTAATTATCTCACTCTCTAGCTTTGATTGCATACCATGCACAGTATATTGCATAGCATAGAGAATATCACCATACCTATTTCTGGACAGGTTTGTGAATTTGGACATGTACTGAATTTTCACCCACCTACACCACCCCCTCCCCATCTAGAAAAAGAAAAGGATATAGCCAGATGTATTGCAATTTGTCATGTGTTTGTCAGTGGAGAAATGTGTGTAAGGGAGAGAAGTAGGTGGCATAGTTTTATGCCAAGTCAAATCACCCACATAATACACAGAAATTGATAAAAACAATTACACAAGAAATAAAATGCAAATAATACATAATGAGAATGATAAAACCTGTTTCCAGTTTATATATCAAGATGTTGGTTGTAATCTTGAGTGCAAACAAGACTGTCTTGTGGATGATTGTAAACTTGAAAGACTCTATTGACATCATTTCTCCTTGAAATTGACAATATGGAGCACTGCAAAGCCTCACTCACGACCCACATTTTTCACCAGGCATTCAATTGCCAACTCTCTTGGAGGAGTCTGCGCCATCCAATGTTTCTTAAACAGATGTATGGTGCCATACAAATGCTGTTAGTCATATTATCATCAGCAGCAGCATCATGACTGTACTATTACATCGTTCTCCACCTGTTAGTCTCTCTCCCAGTCTCATCCTTCAAACTCTTGTTTTACCCCTTACAGGAGACTTTGCTTACGACTTTGCAGACAACAATGCTGAGACTGGAGACAGCTTCATGCGTCAGATCCAGCCAGTGGCGGGATATCTTCCTTATATGACCTGCCCCGGAAACCATGAGTACCATTAGTAAGTTCAATAGGGAAGTTTCACTGCATAGTTGAAGGATAGTCTCTATGCAAAGAGTTGTGAAATTGAAACCAAAGCAAGGCAAGACATTTAATTCTTTTTAGAATATTGCATAAAGTGTGTGTGATTATACCAGCACATTATCCTAGACATGCATAACACACAATAAAAAAAAAAAAAAAAAAAATGGAAAGAAAAGAGAAAGGTCGTGGCAAACATATATCTGTGCATGTGCTTACAAATTTATTTCAGATACTATTTCTTTGTAAGTCTGTTGCTGCATCAGCAACTCAATACTGCTCAGCATACCAATATGTAAATTGCTATAAAGAGAAAAAAAAATCTGAAGAAAGCTTCAAGATAAGACTTCTGTCACCAGGGCAGCCCACTTCTTCAGTGCTCTGCCATAATCTTATCACATGTGTAATTAATTTGACCTCTATTGGCCCCTTGCTTCATGGCTTGGCAAGGCTCTCTTTCAAAGCAGGTTCAACTCCTTGAACAAGACTACCCTGGTTTTGTTTTTGTTGTGTTTATGTATGTGCATTATCTTTTTATTGATTTAAAGAAAATATTAGTAGACTGGAAATATATGAATAGATCCTTTTAAAGGAGCTCTTATTGTTGACACAAGAATTTGGTCTGCAGATCACGAAGTGATCATGTGCACTTGTTAAGGGCTCACACTTGAGCATTCAGAAAAAGTGTTGCTATTAACATTATATACTTGAATATTCTGTCATACAATTTTTTTTGTGTGTGTGAGAGAGACTGTAAATTTTGTAAAGGGTCTAGATGTACACTGAATATGTATAAATCATACAATTTATGGTAGTTTTAGAGATTCATATGAAGAGAACTATGTGTTTTAATTTGATTGTAATAACTGCTACAACAGACTGATTGATCGTATGAAAATCAGCAGCTTTAAATACAAATGATCAGACGAGTATGAGTATCTGATATCGAGTGAAAATTAGTTCTAATGTACATTTATTTTTTTTTTTTTGTTCTTAAGATGCAAACTGTGTGCAAATATGGCAGAAGACTAACAATGTGGATTTTCTCCTCAATGTTTCAGCAACTTTTCAAACTACAAGAATCGCTTCACCATGCCCAACTATGAGAAGAGTGAGAACCTGTGGTACAGGTCAGTGAATTTATATCATGTTTCACTCACCAAAGCCTAAGTAGAAGAACATTTTAGGGCAATTCAGGGCTTTTTTGTTAAGCAAATTCTTTTGCAGTACTTGTGAACTTTAATGCTTGAAATGATTGTTTGATGCAATGCTCATTACAACACATAAATGTTAAGCCACTTTTGTGCATTTCTGAATAGAATCACAAGCTTCACTTTCCTCTCTAGTGACCCATCAAAAAATAAAAAAAAATAAAAAAGAAGAATTCTTTAATATAATCAGATCAAAACGTATGAAGGCTGTCATTTTAAACTTAAACATACTCAGCAAAAGCTGATTCTCCCATACAAAGCAAATTTGTTCCTTGTGTGAGAATGTTTTGGTCAGTTTTCCTTTGTTTGCATTTCATTTCTGAACAAGTGACAGCACACTTGTGTGAATAAGATGAGTGAGGATATCAAAATACCTGTATGGATTACAGTTCATGAAGTATACTTGTTCCTTCTTTTCTTATGATCATATATTATGTGTTTTCTTCATGTCAATGATATAGCTGGAACATTGGCCCAGCACATATTGTCTCCCTCTCCACTGAGGTTTACTTCTTTCTTGAGTTTGGGTTCCATCAGATATTTGAGCAGTTGTCATGGCTGGAGAAAGATCTGGAAGTAAGTTTTATCCGTGAATTATTTCCATTTCCGTTACCATACAAAAAACATCAAATATGAATATTTGTCATATCTGTTTTCTTGTTCAAAGGTTCATAGTAAAAACTAAGAATGCTATAAGAAAGTAGGGATTTGGTTTTGTGGAGAGTGTGTAGTTACAGAGGTTTCCCTTTTGCTATTACTGTCTGTGAATGAGATCATATGCTCGATAGGTGTTATTATGGAAAAGAAGGCTAGTTCCTTCTTTTTCATGTGGCATTTATAATGATACAGATCATTTATTGAGCTTTCTGGCAGTCATTATATTCATTTCCTTGTTTTTGATGACTTCATGCTTCCTGGCTTTGAAACATTCAGTGGAAACATCGAGAAAAAAAAAAGCAGCATTAATATGATTAGTTTTAAAATCAGTTGCAACTTTTCATCCTATGTGATCTAGTTTGCCTATGCCATAGATGTTACCACTATTTATAGCATTTCACTATGTATGATGAGCCATGCCATTATAGGATATCGGGTACATGTAATTGATGGTTATTCATGTCATAACAGGAAGCGACAAAACCAGAAAACCGTGCTGTCCGACCATGGATCATCACTATGGGCCATCGTCCAGCCTACTGCACTAATGACGACTCTGATGATTGTTCCGGGAATGAAAGCATCGTGAGTCAGTTTTATGCTCTCATTTATTTGCCATTGTTCTCCGGTGTAAAATAATACTCGTAATTTATCTTTATGAGGACAACTAGATGTGGAAGTTTGGCTGCAAAATATTTGAGATTGAGATGAATATTCTGCTGCTGGTTTTTAAAGATACAAGAAATATGGTGGATTGTTTGGATTTTGGCAAAACCCATTTTGTTTGTTCTTCTTTTCTTAGGCTATAAAAGATGCATGTAGTTATATGAAAACTTGTAGGAAATAAGAACATTGGCTGCCTGCATAAGGGGTTTAAGGGTATTTTGACCATTTTTTTTTTTAACTGTAGGATTTGAAAGATTTGCATAATAAACTTTCTGCTGATGTTAGAATTAGTATGATTTTTACCTTATATTTGAAAAAATGCACTGTTCCAATTCTGCAATTAAAAGAAAATGGTCAAAATCCCCTTTATCACTGATTGTGGGCAGCCATTGTACAGTTTTGTATAATTGACTCAACATAATGAAAGACACGGTGATAGTACCTGAATTGAGTAGGAATGAATTTACCTTCACATTCATTTTGTCCACTCAATGGTAATAAATGCACAACAGTATATATTTCCTTCTTTTATGAAGTTGGATAGGGGTGCTTGCTTTTTCTTCAACTCTCTCTGCTGCTTTTCTATTGGTCAATTTTACCTGATCCTTAGCTACTCATTTTTTCTCCCTTTCTTTTAAGATCCAAATTCTCTCAGAGTTTTATTGCTTTTGCCCTTTCACGTCCTGTTTGTTTTTAAACCAACCAGATCCGGAAATCCTTTGAAGATATCTTCTACCAAAATGGTGAGTTTGTTTTTTTCAAATACATCATAGCTACAGCAACAAAGCTTTCAGAGTTTGTATCCTTGGAAATCTGCTAGAATGTACATTCAGGCATACAAAGGATGCCTCGAGGTCATTCTTGTTTCCAATGTAAACTTTATTTGATCAAATAAGATGACATTTCAATTTTATTTGAATTGGATTTATTGCTGGTGCTGAAAGAAATGCTAGCTAAAGAATAGCTAGTGCTATCTTGTTAGTATCAACTCATAATATGAATAACTTAGAAAACAGGCATACATAGCAAACCAGTTGAAAAAAGGAGTACATTCAGTGACATGAGGGATTAGATGTCTTCACTTATCATGTAGTTGCCATTGTTGGCTGGGAAATGGATTTGCAGTGAATTCACATTTATACAATACAATGATTATATTTGTTTGTGCTCTTACAAACTATTTTTGAGTTGTTTCGCACCTTCTTGACATGCTATATAGTTCACCATCAGTAATCATGGACCTGCTGGCCAGAGTTCAATCTGGTGGACTTCAACCAAGATAAAAAAAAAGACGACTCATTATCAACAGATAAATCTGAAATGAACCTGCTGTGTTAATATCACAGGCCAGGAAAATAAGATTGTATCTTCCTTATCTGTCCATTAGAAAGATTATTAGGATAACTGTTTCAAATAGAATGATATGAAATACATTCTGTTGACTAATAATGCATTTTAGACTTTGATGTACCTTGCCTATCATTTTTTTTTCAAATATTCTATCTTGTTAGCTGTGTATTTCATCTACATGCTTAATCAAGTTGTCAAACCAATTAGGCCAAAGTGTTTTGATATCATAATGATATTCTCATGACATGTTCCATGCGAATAAGGGAGAAATTTTCTCTCCCATTTGCTGTCATACTGAGGAAGATATTACAGGAGATAGGATAATGTGTAATTTGAACTAGAAACGGGATATTTGAAATTTGATATAAGAAGTATTGAATGGACATGATAAGGGTTAATACAACAAATTCATTCAGAGTTCTATTATGTTTGACATCCCATTCTGAGAATGGCCACTGTCAATGATCAACATACATATATACTGGTCCACCCTTTCCTTAAAGGACAAGTTCACCTTCATAAACATAAGGATTGAGAGAATGCAGCAATATTAGTAGAACACATCAGTGAAAGTTTGAGGAAAATTGGACAATCGATGCAAAAGTTATGAATTTTTAAAATTTTTGTGTTGGAAATGCTGGATGAGGAGACTACTAAGGCTCGTGATGTCATATGAGTACAACAGTATAAAGAAATAATGTAAAGAAAATTCAACATATTTTCACTTTTTTCGCATAATAAAAGAGCGCTTGACTTGCCTCTTTCTAAAGGCAATGGGAATAATATTACCCATAACATATGTTAGTAACGAGTCAAGGGAATGTGTACTTTTTTCAAAAGATGAAATTTTGTGAAATTCTCTGTATATTTTCCTTATATTGTTGTACGCATGTGACATCATACACTGCAGTAGTCTTCTCATCCAGCGGTGACTGCACAAAAACTTCAAAAATTCATGACTTTTGAACGGATTGTCCGATTTTCCTCAAACTTTCAATGATGTGTTCTACTAATATTGCTACATTCTCTCAATCCTTATGTTAATGAAGGTGAACTTGTCCTTTAATTGTTTGTTTGAACTTTTAATGTATATTTTCTTTCCTAGTTATGTGGCATAATCAGAAATTATACAACTAGCTGAAACCTGTTGCAACATGTAGAAATTTAGCTTGATTAGGTTTGAGAAGAGCCAAGCAGTGGTCAGCAAAATGTTCTGCTTGGCACTTGGATGACATTACCTGAGTGTTTATATACGATCAATCACAGTGTGGACATTCATCTAAATGATGTTCCAGGAGTGTGAGATTAACAATGGCATTGTATGCAACCTTGATCCAGCATCAAATCATTTGTTTGTAGCTTACCGAAGGAGAGCAAGTTCTATGCTCGGAGGTTGTGGAGTAGTGAAGTAAAGATTGGTCGGGTGGTCAGGTGGTCGGGTGGTCGGGCAGTTGGACGGGCGTTCCATTGCAAATCTTGCGTCGCAAACTCCTTCTACACTGTTGAAGCAATTCAGATGAAACTTGGGGTACATGATGATATGGAGGTGTAGATATGCAAGACATGTTTTTGTGTTTGTTGAAGAAAGCATTGCCATGGTAACCACAATTTTTCCAAAACCTTGTGGATTCAACTACTTCCGCAGTATTCAAGCAATTTATTTCAAATTTGGTGTGTATAATGATCTATTAGGTGTAGTTATGTAAGACACTTGTGTTTGCACCTGTCAAGGCATTGCCAGGGTAACTGCATATTTTCTTAAACATCTTGTGGCATGAATTACTTCCACAATTTTGAAGCAACTGAAATCAAATTTGGTGGGCATTATGGCATTGCGGTACATAGATGTGGAGACCTGATTTTTGTGTTTGCCAGACAAAGCATTGCCATGGTAACCACAATTTTGCCAAAACCATGTGAACCATATTACTTTCGCAGCATTCAAGCAATTAATGCCAAATTTAGTATGTATATGATATTTCAGTGTAGATATGCAAGACACCATTGTGTTATTTAGTACACAAGTGTATCAGAAAAAAAGCATTGCCATAGTAACCACACATTTTTGTATCAAACTGAAGCATTTAAGCTATTAAGGTCAAATTTGGTGTGTATGAAAATCTATAGGTGTATTTGTGCAAAATGCCCTTTATGTTTGCACCCGACAAACCCTGGTTCAATTCTTTTTCACAGGAATCTGAGCTGCTGGAGTTCTAATTTTTTCAGTTACATAAACCTGCTAGGTAAATCAACAGAATTTGAGTAAGTGTTGATGTAACCCTTTAGATAGTGTTTGCTTATGGAACCACACATTATATTCGTCTTTCAACAGGAGTGGACGTGGAGTTCTGGGCCCATGAGCATAGTTACGAACGCATGTGGCCGTTGTACAACAGGACGGTGTGTAACGGCAGTGTGAGCGAGCCCTACACGAACCCTAAAGCCCCCGTGCACATTGTCACTGGATCTGCAGTGAGTTCAGCAATTTTATTATTTCTACATCATTTACTAGTATGCATGTCATCTTTGTCTGGCTTGTGTGTGTGTATGTGTGTGTGCGTGTGTGTGTGTGTGTGTGTGTGTGTGAGTGCGTGTGTGTGTGTGTTTGGGAGAGATAGAGAAAAAAGAAATAGAAAGATGTAAAAGATAGAAATATAGAGATAGCTTGAGAAATATGAGAAAGGTATTAAGAGTAAGAAAGAGAGAGAGAGAAAAAAAGGAAAGATAGGGAGATAGAGAAATAGATTTAAAAGAAGGGAGAGAGAGAGAGAGAGAGAGAGAGAGAATATAAACATTTGTCTGTAGTCGAATTAGACTGTGCCCATTACCATTTCTAGTGATTTTTCATGATCTATAAAGGAATTAAGACCCATGCACTTACAGAGAATTGTGCATACTCATTTGAATGTGTTAGTGTGAATGTGAAAATGATAGCAGAGTTATCCAACAAATACATTCTTGATTACTAGGAATGCCAGAAAGAAGAAAAACAGTCTCATACTGATTATGCTCAAGTACCATTAGTCAGCCTTCAATTTCTAACATTTTCTTTCTCAGATCAGTAGTAATGAAGGCCAGCCTGAATGCCTTCCAATTATATAGCATCTGAGAATACCATTACCTCACGGAGTGTGATTACATGGCTATAACAATGACTGTGAATATTTATTGTGTTTCAGTCAGTTTGATGTGAATGGGGATATCCATGTTGACTTCTTGTGTCTGAACAGGGCTGTCGGGAAAAGCATGACACCTTTGGGCACACAGAACCATGGGATGCCTTCAGATCTGACGACTATGGCTACACACGCATGAAGATCATCAACTCGACGCACATCAAGTTTGAGCAGGTGTCTGATGAGAAGGTGAGAGTTTCGTGATAAATGGTGAGAGTGAGAAAGCGACCACAGCGGGATGATGGAGAAGAGAATGTAGTGAAGGTTATCAGCTAGAGAGCAGGTGGGAGGATAGGATGGAGTAATGCATGGGATGATGATGATGTGTAGGTTACATAATAAGGAACAAAGTGGAAGAAGATGAGAAGGGGATGGATGAAATGACAGTTTTGCAAAAACACATTGGAATCGAAGAAGATGGCAAGTTGAAGGACAAAGGCTTGGGAGGGGGGTGTTTCCATTTCAAGTGAAATTGTTAAATAATTTCTAAGAAACTAAAAGAAAATCAATATCTGTTTTGTCTAATGAATGTGTAAGAAAGGTGCTTCATCAATTATCAATTGTAATGTCTCTTTTCTACATTTCAAGCATTTTGAGCTTGTTTGTAAAGATGACAAAACTGAGTCAATTTTAATGTACAACTCTACAAACTGACTTGTAGGTGTGTGCATGTGCATGTACTTACAGAGATGGTAAATTTGTGCTAAGCTTTTGGTTTGTCTGTGTGCATTTAGATTTGTCAGTATGTATCACATGTCAAAAAATGCAAATAAGATATGTATTAACATTTTGATGTTAAATTCTAATTTCATAATGATAAGAATTGTTTACCTTTTGTACAATCTGTGTGTCTAATACTAGCACATATTGGCATGCTTTAAAGTCATTACAAATGGTTGTTTTGTGTTGAGAAATCAAATTGATTGGGAGATTTGAGTGAAATGACTGATCTCAACTCCTGTGAACTGTCAATACAGGATGGTGCTGTCATCGACCAATTCACACTCATCAAGGACAAACATGGACCTGAAGCCTGGCTGTAGAGGGAGCCCTTCAATTAATCATGCGATAATACAAATCAATGGAGTTGACAGCCTTCTATTTTAGTGATGAATGAGTTCAGTTGTCATGAGGTTAGGTTTATCCTAATACGTTGTACACTACTACTTTACACTTGTGTACTCAAATTTGCAATCCTAGAGTCCGTATACCTCATAATAGTCAGGATGTATATTTTCTATGACAGAATTTTAAAAATTAGTCTTTTTGAATGATATTGCAAAAGTCCTGCATCCTCATCTGCTGAAAAATTGGACTATCAAATTCAAAATGCATGTATTGATAAGCATTTTATGCTTGTTTTTAAAAGTGGTAATGAATGCAGTGCTTTTGAGTGAACAATTTAGGTGGTCACTTTCACTTTCAAGGAGATATTTCTTCAGTCTTTTTACTTTTCATATCTACCCAATATATGCTTTACCCTCAAAGTCATGTAAGTATTATGTCTTTGACGTAGCATTAATGATATATGCAACACTTTGATCATCTGATGTATATATTTACTTGCATCACTGTGTATTATGGAGTAGTTTTAAGAATCAGTCTCCATGCAGAGTACCAAAGGAATTGGCAGTATGAAAGGGAAAATAATTTGTACCATGTATGACACAAGTTTATTGCAAAACTATATTCATATTTCACCTGTCAACCGAGGCTTGATTGCCCAAACAAGCCTGGTTGCGAGTGTGAAAGTGTGATATGGCAAAGTGAATGTTTGTTGTAAAATGCACGATGCACTGCCCTCATATCTAAGGTAAAGGGTGACTATTAAATTAAATTTGAAATTTATTTTTCCTAATAAGGGTTGATGCACTCTAAAGTGGAGAGAGGTAACTAATAACCACTATTTTGATATTTTAGAGGGATAGTCTTAAGGACATAATAGTTTGAGTCAGTGTTTTCATCATTGCCATGGCAATTTATAGGATCATTCAGATGGTGATCATTGTGCAATACTATGTTATGAGCATTAACATGCTCATCCCTCATACTCTGTAAACATTCAATGTCTCACCGCCATGTATCTTGACAAGTGAAGTATCATGAAACCTTGTCATTTGACAAGAATTTAAATAAGTATTTTGGAATGCCTTTATTTCGTCTTTGTTTATAAGTGATCTGTTTTGAACCTTTGTTAATTTATCTAGCACATGCAGACACATGAGAGGATCCATATGGGCCATGTGCTGACATTTTTTTTTTAATGTTTTCATTGTTTTTTTTTCTCTCTCTCCTATGTGTGTGTGTGTGTCTACTGTGCAGTCTGACTCTAATTATGTCATTCTGACAAGCCTGAAAGAGTCAGTGATGAAGAAGCCCCTGACGAGGACCGTAATTATGTAATCAGTTGGTTGTATGAACAGGGAATACTATATATGCCATACGATTAACCAGTCTAAGTTTTTGCGAGTCGGGATTAATGGTGGTTAAATTTGAGATCATGGAATAGAGTACTGAACAGAGAAATGTATGCCTGCATGTGCACATTCATGCCGGGATCAGAGTAAATACTTTCACATTTTTTAATTCGCAAATACAATACCACCTGACTCATGAATTTCATGAAAATAAAAACTCTCAAAATATTTGGCATACATCATGTAAACAAGAGCGCTAATATGAGGAAATGCACAGTGCAGAGAATGTATTGCGCCCTCTACTGGGAAACAGTATTACTATGTGAATACGGATTCATATCCTTGCTTTTTGCTGGCACTTGCTACACTATTTTACTGATTTGTGGTTTATTCCCTTCATAATGTGACTGCTTTTTAAGTTTGGCAAAATCTACAACCATACACTGTAACACTTCACTTTAGAAGAGTGGAAGAAGCACATTATATATACATGTACTCAATAATGCACCAAAAACAGATACTTCATTATGTTTATTACTTATCCATGAAGATACCTAAGATTTGGAGTGGATAATATACTAATATAATTCACCCCTACACTAATAATATTGCACTACATCTTTTATTTCATCTACCATAGTCATCCACCTTCATTAACATCACAATAATACATATTTAGTGGGGCAAAAGTGTCTCATGTCAGGGCTACAATAAAAATCAACCAACCAATCAACCAGCCAAAACCCTCACAAGTTAAACAGTATGACAGTCCAAAGAAAAATAAAGGATATGTTCAGACAAATATGTTACAAACGTCTGCAAAACTTTTGAATCCAAAGAAAGCAGCAGGACTGATGTCAAACAGAAGACTTGCTAGTCTTTTGGTTTGTAGTTTCAAGATTGGCTAAGGCAGCTTTGACATTTTATCATGAACTGTATATTTTGCTGTGTCCTTATTTTTGCACATTCCACGAGTCAACCCCTTAAAATGGAAATAAAGAACATGCAAAGTGATTGCCTCTCATGACACAGTAGAGTATGTGTCATCTCCAAGGTAGGAAATTGTAAACATTTATCCTGCAAAGGAATCATTCTTGTTTCTCAATCCCTTGTTTTTCCATCGCAACTTGAAATATTGGCGGAATCATTCTCTTTGCTCTGTTTTGTGAAATATTATGCTTGTGAAATATGATGTGTACAGTACATACTGTATGAATTTTGACCTGTAACAGCAGTCTCCACATACAGTCTTTGGACATCAAAACTGCTGCTTGAAATAGACAATCTTGATGTGAATGGGACATTGTGAAGTTACAAACATCTAGAAACCAGTGGCGGATCCAGAGGGAGGCACACTGGGCACGCGCGCCACTTCTTTATTTTTTGTGAAAAAAAAAAATAGATAACAAAAATTGGGGGGGGGGGGGGGCTGCACCCCCTTTACTTTTGTAAAGGCGCCTCCCCTTTATGCAATTCCTAGATCCGCCCCTGGAAACTCTTGAGTTTTATGAATATCTATAAACAAGTTAACAACAATTGTTTTCAACCAGTATATCTTGTGCAATTATGAAATGTATAGTACTAGAAATAAGTTTGTTTACTGTGTGTGTTGATGATGAAATACAACTATCTGTAGTGTGGCTTTGAGTGTTTAAATGTTAAGGATAATGAGACATGCAAACCATTATTGTCTTACATTTTGAATCTGAAGAGAACATTCTACCTGTGAAACAGTTTATTTTCATACCAGTAATCTCATTGTGACAAAAATTTAGATACAAGTATTTAGAATTAGACAGTACATGAAGTTATATTAATGACATTGTCTTCCAGAATCAATTAATGTCATGTTGATGTGAGCTGATTAAAACCTGCACTTACAAATGTGCTTGCATCTGAATCTTTTATAAAGTGTACCTCTTAAATTCTCTCATATTCTTTATTTCTTGCTTACCAATCAACTTAAGAGAGTAAGAGTAGATATGTGTATATATATATATATATATATATATATATATACATGTATATATACACACATATATATATATATACATATATAGCTATATACATACACACACACACACACACACACACACACATATATATATATATATATATATATAAGATATGTGTGTGTGTGTAATATAGTATGTTATAGGTAGTATGCACTGATAAACTCGTGGCAAAATGTGAATAAAGCAAAATAATTGACTCTGAAACTATATACTTATTGGATAAATCAGGTAAGATAGCCCAAGAGGAATGAAAAAATAACAGAACTTTTTTAGGGTCTTGCATTTGTTTACACAACTCATAAATAATTTGCGCACAACAGAACTGCGATCAGCCCCGAACACGATCTGTGCGGATGTGGGAGCGCCCCGGCTGGGGTTTCAATACTGGTAACCCGACAACCGAGATTTGTTTGGTACATTCCATAATAGTCGCTAGCTTTCACTTGCAAGGAAAAAAAGTGAAGGGGTTGATGTGTATTTTGTTAAATTTACCAACATCTTTTGACTTTGAAAATGGTACTTGCTCTGCACTTCAGCGCAATATGTTCAATATTTTAGTAGTTTTACTACATGTATTTACATGTAGTAAAATTACTAAAAGATGAAAACTACTAAAACATATTGCACTGAAGTGCAGAGCAAGTACCATTTTCAAAGTCCAAAGATGTTCACACATCAACCCCTTCCCTTTCTTTCCTTGCAAGTGAAAGCCGTGAAAGCCAGTGACTATTATGGAATATACCAAACAAAGGGGGCGGGGTGGGGGGGGGGGTGGTGCAAAAAAAGGGGAAATCCCTTAAGTTAATTGCCCGGCTTGCGGATCATGTGACCAAACAGGTGACCAATGGTGACTCTTAGCTAGCCTAAGTTCGCGTGGCAATAAGGCTAGCTATCCAGATGATCGTGTGGACACGTACACGACGGGGAACGACCGCGTGTGGTGCTGGTGTGGTGTCTCTCAACCTTCGACCTGGCCTTCTTGACACAAAGAGTAGCGACCATTTGGTCTGCTTACCATAAATTCCCAGCCTCAGGAGGTATGTACTAGATCTAACACGTTAGTAGGTTATTAGCTTTATCCCATTATCACATTCATGCATGATAACGATAACGGTGACGGTTTTGTTCGCGATCGCTCGCAGCTCGCTCCCAGCTCAACGACACTGACTATGAAACCAGTACCCAGTAGGGCCTAGTGATAGTGGCAAGTGCTCGGCTCCCCGGTCCCTGCTGTACAGCTAGCTACCCTCTCAGAGCTCAGGCACAAACTCAACGCCCGTGCGTGGGATCGTACGAGACGAGATGAGTATGCAGCTGCCTGCAGGCGATGTGAATGACCATTGTAAGTAGGTGTAACCCCTGTTGCATCTTTTAACATTTACAAGCAGAGGGCAATGGGTGTAGCTTGTATGGTAGATCCTTCTGGGATAGATCCAGTCGGAGAGTGGATCGGGAATGAATATCACCGGACTTTTTTTTCTCTTTTTTTTTTTTTCCGTGGCTCTTGAGTCTGAATTACGTACTTTGCCTAAGCGGCAGTGCACAATTGCCGAGTAAGCTAGGATGTGATATCTGCCAAAAATAGCACCAGTGAAAGTCCTGAAAATTATGAAATCGGCAAAATTATAAAAAAATTATTCACTCCGATTTTTTATTTTGGAAAATAGACTTCAAATAGATCTATACCCCTCTCCAAAAAGTTGTCTTTGTGCGCGGTGTAAAATCGCAGTATAAATTAAATTCCAGACACGATTTTCGTAATGGCATAATTGACGTCTCTCGCGCCTTGTCCTTGCACCAGAATCATAATTCATATTTGAACACGATTCACTGTACAATGAGGCTCAAATTTTATATTTTATAGTAAAATGTCTAACTTTAACATTTCAAACAGTTCAGGCAATAAAACCTGGTAATAAATCAACATCTTCTTCTAAATCTGAGGTGAAATGTGAATTTCTTAAGAGTTTTTAAATTTTTATGTTTTTTTATGTTTTTGTTTGTTTGTGTGTTTGTTTGTTTTGTTTTTTTTTTTTGGTCCATACAACGTTCTGTGAGGCTAATCTATGAAGTCCCACGCATTTGAATGTCATTAGTAAGCAAAAATATGTGCGTCTGGAATTACTATGCTGTCCGGTACACGGTAATACCATATAAACATGGTGACAAAAGGCCAACTGACGGAGTTGGAGTGGTGTGTATTTACAAATAGTAAATACATGTATAATCAATTTACAGTGGATATAAAAGTTGCTGGGTGCAAAAAAGCCCCCAATAAGTGGGTGGGTCTAGACTATTAATAACATCAGTCATGAATCCTACAGGGGCTGCACTGTCGGTACGAAATTTGTGATTAACTCTACACATCCCTGTTGCTGCACAGCAAGTCACAACAGGTCGGACTAAATCAACATTGTTATAAGCTCTTCGTGGAAGTCCCAATCCATTCTGTAAACCTAGTCTTAGGGAAGGATTGTTGTCAACAAACAATAAAATAATTTATTATTCCATCTCTTTCTTCTTCAACCTGTCAGTTTATCGCCAAGCTGTTCACTGAGACGGGCCAGACACACAACAGGCTGTGTTCACTACTGTGGAAGAGTTTTACAAGTTTTAACAGATTCTAGAACTGGGGAACTGGTGAGTTGTGATAATAAAAAAAACTTAATAAAAAAAAAAAAACTAAATTAAATCAATACCTGCAATGCCCATTCAATTTTTCCAGAAATTTTCAGATAATATGTGATTGCTTTATGATAGATCCTTTCAATTTTGCAATGGAAGGTATAAGTAATGGTGTGCTTTGAATTAAATTGACAGAACCATGCACAGATGAGTTGCATGTATGGCACACTCCCTCGGCTTCGTTAAACTGGGAGGAGAATAAAATCCAGTGATATTCAGCTTTCCTGAAGTGCATGTACTGTACATTAATGTCTATTTATAGATGTATGAAAAAGAATATAAACAACACATGAACATTGTGCAAGTGTTGTAACTGAGAATAGTAGAGCTCAGTTGCTGAATACCTTAATATTGCAACAGTTTCTACAATGTATTTTTTTTCCCGTCTATATCACCTATTTTCTTTGTTTTATTTGTGTTGTCAAATTGAACTTATTTAATTATGTTGCTTTCATTTTACTGTCAAGTTTTGTTGTCTTTCCTCCTCCCTATGTTTTTCTAGATCTTTACCTAGAGGACTCCAGATGTCCAGAATGGAAAAGTGTGAGTCAAAGATTCAGCCAGCCATTGCCACCCACGGGGGTGCCTGGGCCATCCCAGATCACATGAAGGAAGCCAGTGCCCAGGGGGTCCAGCGAGCTGTGAGGGCGGGCTACTGTGTCCTGAGGGAGGGAGGTACAGCTCTAGACGCTGTGGAGGCTGCCATTAGAGTGCTTGAAGATGACCCAGTCTTTGATGCAGGTTTGACGAGATAACCCAATTATGATGTTGATATGATGAAATAATTGCTTGTTATTTTATACTGAAGCAAGATGCCACAGAGAAATGCGAGCATGCGAGCAAACTTTGCAAAGATTTCTTCAAGTTAAACTCGAGGAGTTTTGCCAGTATGACAGTGGCTGTTGTAAATTTGGATACCAATGTGACAGATTGCATTTACGTTACCATATTCCCCAAAGAGATTCAAGCATTACTGATTACTTGTGAGACTTGGGTGAATACTATTTGCATAATACTGGTCTAGTGTTCAAGAATTTGTGATGTGAAGTAAGCACAATGATTTTTTTCTTATTCTTTAGGGGTGGGGAAATGTATAAGTAATCAAAAGCCTGAGATGATAATGATAATAAGGTGCATTAAAAGTCCATAATTACCACCACTGATTGCGTTACTCTGTGCTTTAAGGACAGATACTACTCTAAGTGCCAACGTAAAATTAATTAATTCAAAATGCTTTCGAAATATGTTTTGCAGTACAGTTTAAACTTTGAGTTTGTGTGTGAATCCATTAAAGGGACTGTACAGTACTGGTTGAGGTGGGGATTCAGGTTTATAACATTCCTAAGTGAGATAATGAGAAACCTCTTGTATGAAATATGAAAGAGCACATAATTTTAAGGATTCAACATTTATTTGATGAAAATTGGTTTTCAAATGGCTGAGATATCAAAAAAAGTGATAATAATAAAAGGGGACAGGCCACGCCTTTTATTAGGATCTCTTTGTTTCACCTTGTTTTTGGATATCTCAGCCATTTCAAAACTGATTTTCATCAAATAAACTTCTGATACCCCTTAGAATTGCATGCTCTTTGACATCTGATAGAGTGGTTTCTCAATATCTCGCAAAATGTTGATAGCTAAATCCTCGCCTCAACCAGAACTGTACAGTCTCTATAAACTGTCGGGGACAAGTCCCGAGTATCCCGGGTATACTTGAGCAGGGGTCTATGGGAAATGCATGTTGTAGCAAAATCAGCCCATCCTCATTGGGTTAAGTAAGATGAGTAGGCCTACTTATATTAGAATGTCAGCCTGAAATTATCCTGTCATGGTTCCTTGTAGGGACTGGAGCTGTCCTAAACTATGACGGTGAGGTTGAGTTGGATTCCATCATCATGGAAGGCAAAGAGCTGAGGTCAGGAGCAGTGACCTGTGTGCAGAATATCAAGAATCCTGTCTCACTGGCCAGGAAGGTCATGGAAAAAGTGAGCTGATGCTTTTTTTTATTTCAGGGAATCAAAAGTTTTTTAGTGGATTCCCCCCCCCCCCCACGATTAGAGAAGAATGAAAAAGACTAAATTTTTCTAGAGCACATTACATTGACGTCTGAATTATGGAGCAATATCTTAGTCTTTTATTTTATCAAAGCTATGAGCTTTGGGAGGGTGGGTGTTTACACATTGCCACCTTGCACAGAGGCTAAATGTGTATATCACTTTCTTGGTAACTGCAGTGATTACTTTTGACATCAATAACTAACACTTAAAACAAGTGTGCCCTACTTTCAGGGAAGTATGTTTACTTTACTTATATCTGCATGTGTACACCGGTATGTTTCAGGAGAACATATTGACATGACTCCTATAAGAGCACTCGACCCTTGATATAAGATCAAATCTGATACGAGAAGGAACACGGTTTTATGGCAGCTTCCATTGAGATTCAACTCTCCTGTGTAAATTAATTTTCTAGAGGGCAGCAACTTAGACGCTTTGTGTTCTTTGGGTGCTGATTGGCACAGAAAACCTCATAGCATGGTACATGCTATACAAAGTCCCTGGCGCATAAACTTTAAGGTTTAATGACAGGTTACTTTGCTATTTGAGAATTTTAAAAGAAAAAAATGTGTAAGCGTGACAGCTTACTCTAATTGTGCGTGATATCTTCGTATGATTAAACAGCTTAGTCACGACTTCAGAAACATCAATAAAACTTTAACCCGTTGAGGACGAGTCCCGAGTATACTCGGGCAAAAGTCTATGGGAAATGCGTGTTGTAGCAAAATCAATCCATCCTCAACGGGTTAAAGGGGATGGCCAGTAACTGATCAGTGGGAATCAGTGGGAATGCTGGGGGATGATTGTTCCAATCCTTTTGGGATTCATTTAAGAGTACATTACTCGTATATATCTATTGTTGTGTGAAAATTATTTCCTTCAGAATGGTCTCATATTCAAGTAATGTGCAGTTTAAGGTCTCATCACTGTACAGGCATGCTAACCTGAAAACATTATACTGCATATTACTTGAATATGAAACCATTCTGAAGCAAATAATTTTCACACAACAATAGATATATGATGTACTCTTAAATGAATCCCACAATGATTGGAACAGTTTTGAGTCATCCTCCAGCATTCCCACTTTAAAAAGGATTATTGTGTTAGTGCATGAAGTATATTTTTCAGTTGCTGTAGATGCTAACTAGAAAGGCTGAGAACATCCTCAACATAAACTAGAATACATGATATTTAAGATAGAATTCCTTTAAATGTATTTATTGAATTGTGACTCGATATTTGGTGGCATCTGTAGTCTGATTTAGATAAATACAGAGACTGCTTCCAACTATGTTATGGACAATGAATACTATATGTTGAAATCATCAATCAGTTATGAAAATTAAAGGTAAAAGATTCTGTTTCTGCTAATTGTGAGTGTGAAGCATTGTAATGCTCTCTGTCATTTGCTATAAATCATGTGTGGATATAACTAAAATTGCAAATAACACCATCTACTTCAGAAAATTTTTGTTAAAGATATAATATCACATCATTCTCTTCAGACAGATCATCTGTTGCTTGCTGGCAAAGGTGCCAACCAGTTCGCCAAGGAGATGGGAATTGACGAAGTCGATCCAAGTGAACTAGTTACTGAGGAGGCAAGGAAAATGTGGGAGGAATATCGCAAATTCAACAAGAATGTTAATGTTTTCTTCTCAAATAGGTTTGTCATCTTTACTTTGTCTAGTTGACTGAATTAAACATTGTGACTACATCGTGATATTGTATAGAGTTGTGGATGATCTAGTGGAGTATACTGAATTCAAGCGAGAAGGAGCATGCAATGTGATTTAGATTTATTGATGAGTAGTTGTCTATTGCAGTTGTGATAATCAAAAGATGTGCCACATTTTGAAGAGCAAATTCCCTTTGTGAGTATTTGATTTTACTTGAACATCCTTGAAAATGTAATGCCTTTCAGGTTGGAACATGTTGAAGAAAAGTCCCAATGTGAATGTGTTTCAGTTCTTTTTCCGTGTTGAATGAATTTTCTCTTCCCAAAATTAGTCCCCGTTTTGTGCAGAATTTAAATTCTTTTTTATTTAACCCTATCTTAACTGGGGGGAGGGGGTCAAAGTAACCCCTCCCCCTCGACATTTCGCGCCATGATTCCGCAACGGGCAAAGATTTTCCCGCGTCGTTTTAAGACTTTTTTCATTGAAGTCTCCCACATATTTTGAGACCAAACTTGCAACATCAAATTGCCCCCCCCCCCCCCTTCGCAAAAACTCGGTCTCAAATAGCACAATTAGAATAGGGTTAAACCATTCAAGATGCATTGCCAAATGCCTTTTTGTATCTCCATATCTTTATATCTAGTGTGGCACCAGATGATTCATGTGTTATAATCCAGTAAACAAAAGCCTTTCCTCTCATAAAGCAATGTTTTCTCCCTTACAGAGCAGAATTTGGTCATGAGACAGTCGGGTCAGTGGCTGTTGACAAGTGGGGGAATGTAGCATGTGGTACGTCAACAGGTGGTATTACAGGAAAGCGAGTTGGGCGCGTCGGAGACACACCCATAATTGGTAGGTATCAGCCCTCAAATGAAATCTTCAAATGTTTCATAGATGTGATATCATCTTGTACTGCTGCAATTTAGCTCTGTATAATCAAGAATCAGAATCGGGGCAAGCCAACCAAGAGATGCCAGTATCTGCTGATTCACTGAATTCCAACTATTAATTTCCTTCTTTTTTTTTTCAAGATACATATTCGTGATATCCCACCTTGGGGACTGTATACTGTGCAATTGTGTGACAGGAGGTGAAATTTTGCAAGTTCTGAATTTTGAAGGCCAATTTGCTGGCAAAATTTGCACAAAAAAGAAAACAGAAAAAAAAAGTAGTAATGAAATCGTTGCGGAAAAAGAGTATACATGTATGCATTTTAATACAGTCCTGGTTAATATGAAATAACTCCTTTTTATGTTCTTGTGTGATTTTGGTTTTTATATTACAGGCAGTGGAGCCTACTGTGACAATGCATATGGCGCTGTATCGACGACTGGTCACGGTGAGGCTATCATGAAAGTCAACCTGTCCAAGACAGTTCTCTCCTACATGGAGCACCTAGGTAGGTCTTTGTCTCAGAACTACATAAACATGAGTGTCAGGTTACCAGTCGATCTTGCATGAAGTGTGCCTTGCACAAGTCAAATACACACGTGGAGAGTCCATTGAGAATGTCCAGCCTTCTTAGAAGTCAGATAAGATTTATAATGTTAAGTGCTGTCTGGGGCAAATTATTTGTATAGGGCCCCATTTTCTCTCTCTCTCTCCTTTCGTTCTTTAAAACAACAACAACAAGTCAGATAAATGTACAAAAATCGTATGTCATAGCTTGAGTGTGATTTTTCATTAACATTTGCCATAAGGAACTTCATGGAAGACGTTGTTTGTATGATAAACATAACTTGCCGAGGGACTTCAAAGAGCTTTCAAATCAATAAACATGGATGAATACAGCCATTTTCTTTCTAAAGTTAATTCCATAAGAACTGAAGATCAAGGTTAGAAGAAAAGATCTACAGAGTTTGCAATATACAATATGTACATGTACATTATGTTCTTCTACACAAGAGCCCACATTTAGCAGCTGGTATTAGATTTCTGTTTTTAGCAATTGCACTGTGGAAGAGAGAGATATTAAAATGAATTGCTATTCTGTAGCTTACCTCTGATGAGGAAATTGTTCTCAAAGAGCCAGTCTGTAATAATAAAAATTATGAAATGTGGCAACAATCTCTAAAAGTCATGACAAGATTGGGTTAGTGATCACAGAATTGGCAGTTAAGTTGTATCATTACATCCACTGATTGTGTATGCCTAACATGTGAAATCTCCACATGAAACATCATATCAAATTTTTCATGATTAAATTTGACATGTCACTGTGTAGCTGTAATGATGATATTCTTTGATACAGATTCAGAAATAGGTAGTAAATGTTTTCCTTTTTCTCAGGACTGTCAGCTAAAGAAGCAGCAGACAAAGCAGTTGGCTTCATGCATCGGCGTGTGGGCGGGGCAGGAGGGGCCATAGTGGTCAGTTCGTCGGGTGACCTTGCGAGAAGCTTCAGCTCGCAGCGCATGGCTTGGGCTTTTGCCAAGGACAACTCTGTGAGATACGGAGTGGATCCCGAAGAGGACCATGATGGCGGGAAGATTGCCTGACATGGCAACAAGATGGCAACCCAGCAGCTTTCATGTCTTTTCACTTCAGATCATTTGTAAGGAACTTAACTTGTAGTGGTTCTCATGGTGTCCTATCATTTCACTTTTTTTTTTCTTTTTAAATCAGGTGACCTTGTGTAACTTTCATATTCTCTCATTACTGCAACTGTTCTGTTTTTCATTTCAGTTGGGACAGATTTTTCATGTATCTTATCATATCATTGATTTTTTTTAAATGAATCAATATTTGGTGTTTACATGGTGTTCTGCTTTTTTAGTCAGTTTCCAAAGAATTGGTTATTGTCATGACAGCTTCTGATAGAGCTAAAGAGATGACAAACACATTATACATTTGCTTTGTTCTATGTGTATTCCACTCAGACGTATGCATTTTCTTCAGTAAACAAACCAGCACGACTTTCACCTTCGGTCACACTGCAGAAATCCTCTATATCAGATTATTAATGTGAATATTCTATTGTTATCAGGCAGATTTTTATGGAAATTGTTCTTTGTAATGTACACGCATGTCAGTGCATGTGCGTATAATATATATACACTACATACACATGCTGCATGGGCTTTCTGTTGAAGGGTATGCAGCACTACGCTATGGCAAGGACAGCTCAGCATACAGCATACAAGAGAGGCAGCTTCACTTTGGTAAATGTAAACGATCCTTGTGTTTTACGTTTGATACGTTTTGTATGTATTGTATTGTATTTTTGTTTTTTAAAGCAGACAGTGCCGGAAACTATTCTCATCTAACAATTGTTATTTTGATTAAATCATAAGTCGCTGCAATCAATCATAAGTTCAAATCAATTATAAGTTTCTTCGTGAAATGGAAACTCATACGGTAAAAGTGGAGATTTTTGCAGTGTTGAGATTTTTGAGCATTTCGCGCAACCAGAAACTAGCACGAAAATAAAAGCATGCAAATATTTTTGCTTGCCATATGTTCCAGTTGTTGATGTCTTGATTCCACAGAATTGAAAACATGCGAAACTTACCCAGCCGAGTGCGAAAAATTTGTTCCGCGAAAATATCCACTTTTGCAGTAGTTGGTTTAAAGTTATAATCGATTATAAGTGGATCAGAGTTATCATTAGTTTTACGATCAGTCATAACTCTTGCTTGTTAAAATAGGGCCCAGCATTTGTATTCAAGTAAGTAAATTTTGATTAAATCTGTCTTCTCATGCAGCTTTGATAAGTGTGCCAAGATAAATCTATGAGAGTGCAGAAAGGCAGAACAATTTCCCCTACTCCTCCGGAGGTACTACTCTTAAAGGGATGGTACAGTATTGGTGGAGATGAGAATTGGGCTTTTAACTTTTTGCGAGATATAAAGAAAACACTTATGATATAGTACAGAGCATACCATTTTAAGAGGAATTCAACGTTTATTTGATGAAAATCGGGTTTGGAATGACTGAAACATCAAAAAACAAAGTAAAACAAAGCGATTGTAATAAATTGTGGGTCCCACACTTTATTAGAATCGCTCTTTTTTGGATATCTCAGCCATTTCAAAACCAATTTTCATCAAATAAACATTGAATTCCTCATAGGATTACATGCTCTTTCATATTTCATAAGAGTTCCTCAGTATCTCACCTAAAAATGTTTGAAACCTGAAATTAGGTCTCAACCAAAACTGTACGATCCCTTTAAAGGTTGAAGGATTTCCTTCTCCTATTTCCACTACCTCAAGATGAACCTCGGGATACTTGCTCAATCAATTACAAATTGTATGATATGTTGGCAGTGTTTTGTGGGATGGATATCATGAGTGACACAAATGGCTTGGTTTGATCAGGTAAAGCATACTGTATTTTTATTCACTTTTTAAAATGCAGCCACATTGCAGTGGCTAGCAGAATGTTTGGCAGTACTATACTTGATTTTGCCTTAATAAAGGTAAAATTATATTTTAAATTTATGCTGATACTATATTCTTATCCTGATTTTGAGTTAGTGTATGTGCGTATGCGTGCATGCATGTGTGGGTGCATTCTATGGTTGCATATGACGATGGGTGGATACTACATTTAGTAGATAGAGTACAGTATACGTGTAAAGGCACAATGAATTTTACAAACTTGCCATAGATTTGAAAATATGGTTTCCTATCCTTTTCCCTCAAAAAACAAACTAAATTTATTGAACAGGATGACCAATGTGAATCATAAGAGGACACTCAAAAAATAACAACAAATGAATCTCAAGAAAGTGACTAATAATCGAGATTTATATGGAGCCTTGTAATCATTAAGTTTGGGTCAGGCATTTCTAGAATGATAGACGAAAGGACCAAGATGAGTAGGATATTTTTCATTAGCCCATGAATGTCAAGATGGCACTATAGCTGTACATGTGTTGCGATCCTGTCCAGGACCATTTCACATCAGAAAACAAAAACGAAAACAAAACATGATTATAGAAATAAGAATGCGCAATATGAACTTCAAGCATTTTGTGTGCTACATGTAATTGAATGACCTTTTTCCCCCTGGGCCAGGACAAGTGGGATATCTTTCGGTAGCTAAGCTATTGTACAAGTCAGGGTGGCACCATTACCATTCAGACTCAGGCCGTTTTACACTGGCAAATTAAAGGGCATTCACACTAGAACATTTCTCCAATAGTGAAAGGAAGATCGTGAATGAGGTTCATCTGATTGGGGATTTCATAGAAATATGTTATTCTTTCACAATCACGAAAATTAGTTTGTACCTTCACCTTCCACTTTCGCCTCCCACTGGTGGCTTCTTCAGACTGCGTCGTAGATGGCGGTATGACGTTGGACGTGAGAGAATGGGATCTACCCATGTGAGTGAATAATAATTGGGCCGAATCTCTGTTCATTGTGTTTGCGGTTTTCTTAATGTAAATTGAACATATTTCTAGTCAAAGGAAGAGTATGACGAAGGGAATCCTTGTAATTTTAATGTGAATAACCATCAACTCTAATTGGGCCGGGACAGGTGGAGCATTTTTCGTTAGCCGAGCTACAAATGTATTACTTGCAACTGATTGACAAATTGCCCTACATCGACGTAAATAAGCACTGAATTGATTAGTGTTTTAGTAGTAGCCATGATAAAAGATCATGAGCGTACATACTCGAGCATGATTTTTTATCATGGCTACTACTAAAACACTGATCAATTCAGTGCTTATTTACGTCGATGTAGGGCAATTTGTCAATCAGTTGCAATGAAAACATCTCGACGGAAGAATTTCACTAATTTGAAATGTATTACTTGTCGAAATACATGTATTACCATTGTTATCTTTGTCCAATCCGTTCCACATTGGAAAAATTAGGCAAAGGAAGAGTATGACGAAGGGAATCCTTGTAATTTTAATGTGAATAACCATCAACTCTAATTGGGCCGGGACAGGTGGAGCATTTTTCGTTAGCCGAGCTACAAATGTATTACTTGCAACTGATTGACAAATTGCCCTACATCGACGTAAATAAGCACTGAATTGATTAGTGTTTTAGTAGTAGCCATGATAAAAGATCATGAGCGTACATACTCGAGCATGATTTTTTATCATGGCTACTACTAAAACACTGATCAATTCAGTGCTTATTTACGTCGATGTTGGGCAATTTGTCAATCAGTTGCAATGAAAACATCTCGACGGAAGAATTTCACTAATTTGAAATGTATTACTTGTCGAAATATTACCATTGTTATCTTTGTCCAATCCGTTCCACATTGGAAAAATTAGGCAATCGTGATTATTCATTCTACAATAGAATCGAGTTCAGATTTGAAATTACTTTACATCTCAAACTTACCTACATCTGCAACGACAACTTGTATAAACAACCATAAATAACATAAAAGAAACGTTTAAAGGAAGACACACAAAGTGGAAATTGTTAGAGATGGGAGTGGGGGTCACACTGAAAAGCTGAGTTTGTAGATAGTGGGTCCTTCCAATTGCCATAACACGTATCAAAATAAGTTGCGTATTCTTAGAGGAAACGATATTCACAATTTACGACAAACCGTCGTATTCACCAAGTGTAACAAAAAGAACTCCAAATGTATTGAAATATTTTGGAGTTTACGATTGCAGCGGCAGTTATATAACAATATGTGCGATCAAATTAACTTCCAGACTCAGCTAGGACAAGTGAGGTATATTTCGTTCTCTTATACTGGTCTAGACCGAAAGATTAGTCTGTATTTATCGTCAAAAATGATATAAAACTCCTCCAAACAGATGGATTTTTCTGTCTAATACCGGTCATAAGAAGTGGCAAATAATGATATAAAGGCTTCTCCCGTTAAAACGAAGTCCTCGGGGCCGGCTGTTTTCCTTCGTTATATCGGAAATATCGTTATAACCGCAGGGGATTTTGCACCATAAACCATAAAGATGATGATTTTGGGACCTGAATTCTTACTTCGCTGTAACGAAATTTCGTTATAAGTGTGTAAGTTGTAACGGGAGCACCTACTTACTGGCCCAGTCTGTTTAACAATGCCAACTTGAAGGTCACTCGCACTAATCGAAACCCTGGACACTTCAGTCGAACATAAGTCAGCATGAAGAAATGTTTCTGATTTAATGCAATACATACAATGAAATTTTATTTTATATTTCGTTAATTAGCACGGCTAGTCATCGTTAAGATAAGTTATAAGTCATCGTTAAGATAAGTAATTGACATACCCAGCCTGTTTTACATTGGAAAACATGAAGCTAGCAATAGCGAGTTGTGAGACCTTCTTGCTAGCTAGTACTTTTAGCTTCCGTACTAGGATACCCCCGAAATCCGCGCGATCCGAAGAAGTCTGCAAGAATCTTCAGGCTATTGAAGGAGGCAGACTTAACCAGAAGAAGAAGAAGAAACAAGACAAAACAAAGTTTAATAAGATACAGTAGGCTTGAGAGAGTGAACGTGATCTAAAGTGTGTGTGTGTGTGTGTGTGTGTGCGCGCGCGCGCGCGCGTGTGTGTGTGTTTTCCCGCAGTCACAGGAATTGCGCCTTCCCTCGGACGGTGTGATTTAAAAGGACTGCGCTATGATGACATGCTAGACGGACTGTCGTCAGTTATTGCGATTCGTTACGGATACTGGAACTGGGAAACTGCAGGGTGAGTGATGGTAACACTGCACTGAATGAATTATACATGTACAGTAGTTTGTTTGTTCATTTCCATCTGAGAAGATGGCTGGATATCCCATATTCAGCTACGCTATAAGTTGGTCTCCAATTGGGTCCAGTTGGATGTGAGGCTTGACCACTTCACCAGGTTAAACACCCTGCTCTTTGCGATGAATGAATGAAGCGGGATCTTTTACGTTCATGAGTTGTGACTCTCTCACACACGGGACCTCCATTTTATGTCCTATCCGAGGGACATTTAGTGACTCCATACTAGCATCAACCACTCAAACTGTCGACATGTTGTCATCATAATGTGATTAATTTGCTAGATCTCATCCTTGATGGTATGGCAGGAATGGATTTTAACTAGAGGTCTAAGTCACAGACGTACTTATACAGCATATAGATATACTTATACAGCATATATATATATATATATATATACATTGTATATATGATTTTATCGCAAAGCGAGTTAAACCCATTCTTGTTTAGTTGAGATATTTGTGATTAAAGCTGCTAAAACCCCCAAAATAATAAGAAAATAAAGAATATGTTTAATCATAACCTCTAGAATATTCCTTGTTATGTTACAAGTGATCGAGGCATTGAAAAAGGTTCAATTTTCCTCTATCTGATAAGGGACTCCCCAAGCTTTATCTAAATGGGGATAACATAATTATGTGTGATGCATTTATATATGACGCATTAATTTTGTGCATGTGTTGTAGCTATAAATACCTGTCGGCCTAGAGCCTGAGATACTGCACCAGTTTTCACAGCATAGATTCCTCGTCCCCACCCCCACCCCCCCCCCCCAAAAAAAAAAAAACTTTTCTGCGTATGTTTTTGTGTTGTCAAAATCACCCTTTATTTTCTGTTTAAAAAGATAAGAATTTTGTCTTTCCCTCTTTCCTATGTCTTGGATCATTCATCTGAAGAACTCAAGACATTGGAAATGGAAGAGTGTGGGCCAAACATTCAGCCAGCCATCGCTACCCACGGGGGTGCCTCGGCCATCCCAGACGAGTTGAAGGAAGCCCGTGCTCAGGGGGTCCAGCGAGCTGCGAAGGCGGGCTACTGTCTCCTGAGGGAGGGAGGTACGGCTGTAGATGCTGTGGAGGCTGCCATCAGAGTGCTGGAAGATGACCCGGTCTTTGATGCAGGTGTGACAAAAACCCCCATAATAAGGATGTTGCTACCAACATTGTAACAAGTACCACGTAAATAGGCCTATATAATTAACAACACGTAATTAAAGGGGAAATTGCAAACCAGTTAGAAGTTAGTCTGAAACGAAAGAGTTATTGTATAACAACAGTAAAGAAAAAAAAAATGATAAAAATCGGAAGAAAGATACGGAAGCTATAAGATTGTGAAGTTTTACTAATTGAAAAAAAAAATCAGTTCTCAAACAATTGAAAAATTAATTAAGGAAATGAGTGGACTAATGATGTTATCCCCTCACATATTTCCATTGATCGCGTACAACAACTGAGGAAAATTCCATTTATAATGCTTTTCAGATGTAAAACATAAACGTTATTCTTGGCTTAATAACTTCAAAATAACCGTCGCGTAAACACCGTAACTGTCCGACGTGTAGACACCCTCGAGCTTAGGAAGTGTAGATGACGAGAGGACATCTTCACACTGGTTCCTATTTCCACGTTATACTCCATTTCGGACACTTGACTTGACGGTAATCGCTGCATCGAGTTTCGAAGTTCATTTACTTGGTGTCTTCACCACCGACGTCGTCGTGGCCTTCCCGTCACTGCTCCGTCTAGTTGACTCCTTTCCCGTGATCGTGCCTTCCTTATGTGCATCTTTATAATCGGCTTCACTACTTCTCGATCCATCACACTGATCCTCTACATTTTGGAAGCATCGAAGTATCTTTATACAACGTCGTGTTGTTGGATTTCATTAGGCTGCCGTCACACTGTCCCGAAATTGAGCAAAGATTGACACGCGATCAGGGAAATGTTCTAATTCAGCTCTGATGGTATAAACTTCGGATCATACATGAGTATATCCTAAGCCATCGTAGGACCACCGATGGAGTTTCTCAGCGGGATCCGACAGCGACTTCGTGAGCGGCGGCAAAATCTTTGGCAAGCCAAAAATTAGCCCGAAGATCTCCCGAAGGTTCAATTATAACAAGGATTCACATCTCCGTGAAGCCTAGTGTGGTTCCGGTGTCATCGTGAAATCTTCTGTAGGCATCGTATATGTGCTTCAGCTGTCGGTTGGCTTTTAACCGAGTTCGGGCCAACTTAATGCGAAATTGAAAATTCTACCGTTGTATGGCCATCTTGTATCAATTTCGGGACAATGTGACGCCACCCTTTCTGCAGGCGTCACACTGCCGCGAAGTTGAGCAAAGATGGACACACAATAAAGGAAATGTTTAAATTCGGCCCTGATCGTGATACAAATTTCGGGTTATTCGTGAGGACATTTTAAAGTCATCGTATAACCGCCGTCGGAGTTTATTCGGCTGTTAACAAAGGAAAGTACTTGCTTTGGCTATTGATCAGCTTTTTACCAGGTTCGGGGCCGACAACGCGCGAATCGAAAATTCCATAGTTTTGTATGGCCATCCTGTGCCAATTTCGGGACTATACGATTGTGTCGCTAGATTAGGACAACGGACATGTTTTTGTAGTGGCATTGCTGTTCATTATGAGTCAATCCTCTCTAATTTGATGAAGTTTTAATGTTAAATGAGCAATCGATTGTCAATTTCTGTAATATTAAGTCACAACTATGTCATTAATTGTCAATAATTGTCTATGTCAATAATTATGTCACAACTTTGCAGAGCATGATTTACAAAGCCCTAAATAACAAGGAAAGCACGAGGAAAGTTCGATCGTGTTGTGGCGTTATTCTACGATGGTATTCTAGCTGTGTTTAAATTAAAGTAACCTTACATTACAGATTGAATTCAGGATACACAAATTGCCATTTTCCCTCCATTTGCCACGGTTGTTCACACATCGCGGGTATACCATTTTCGAACATTTCTTACTTTTATACAAGGTCACAAGCCCACACACACCTCCTTTTAACTTAAAACTCCCTAAAAATGTATTTAGATTTTGACGAAGAAAAGAGAAGCAACTGCTATATGTGGCAGGACTAGAATCCTCTGGGTTATATTATTCGCATGGTTATACTCTAGTCAAGATGTTGCAACATCAATGAATTAAGATTAATCGGACTATAAATTTAAGGAAAAATATTGAAAGTATCACAGTCTGTTTCAATACTGAAATGTCAGATTGCATCCGTGATGTACTAAATCAATATTTTGTGAGAAAAAGCAATAGTTTTAAGTTGGATTGATTGGACTTCTGATTGGGTAAACTTTCTACAGGAAAAAAAGATGAAGATGAGAACTGAAGTGTATGTATTGTTCATGACACTGCCTCTAGATTATACCATTCCATGGATCGTTCGGGTGGGCAATTGAGTTGTGTTCACAGAGGGATTATAAGTTGCTTTTGAACATGTACCGGTATTAAGAGAAATCTATGTAGGTCTTTTGTGTTTTAGGGCAATGAATGAATGAATGAATGAATGAATGAATGAATGAATGAATGAACATGATGAATGAATGAATGAATGTTCACAGGCTGGGTTGCATTTTTTTAAATAGAGTGGACTGCCTGAATTTAATCAACTCAGTACATATTAGTAATCAACTTCTGTCTGTAGAATCCTTTGCTTCATGTTGTGGACAGTTAGATTTCCTTGAGGAATGAGGAGTCTAAAATTGGTGTTCAGGAAGTGCAGACATGGGATAGGTAGCTGTCATCCTGATAGGGCTCTATTATAATGTACACATTTTGGATATCCCAGGTTGTTTTAGCAGGCGTGGATGAGGAAACTGAAGTGAGTTAAGGAAAAACCCCATGCGGTATATCACTTACACATCTATCCTTTACTTCCTCCTAGGGGTTGGAGCGGTGCTAAACTATGACGGTGAGGTTGAGTTGGATGCCATCATCATGGAAGGCAAAGAGCTGAGGTCAGGAGCAGTGACCTGTGTGCAGAATATCAAGTACCCTATCTCATTGGCCAGGAAGGTCATGGAAAAAGTGAGCTGCCTTCGTGGGAATCTTGTTCCCTCAAAAGCGATACAGAAAATTAAAGGAATTCTTTAGATTTCCCTGAAGCACACACGTAGTAGCCAGATTTATGAGAGAAATATATTTGCAAGTGGCATATTTTTCTTTGTTTGTCAAAGCTGTCAAGACGTTATACATCATGGAGGTACCATTTATATCCCTCAGAAACATCAAGATTAGATGTTCTTTTTTTAAAGTAGTAAATTGTTCAATTGCCGTTAGGCTTAATTGGATCTTGGTGAGTACATCATGACAAACTGAAATATATAACATTTAGATAAATTCTCTTCACAATTGTATATCAAAAGAATTGTTTCTTGAAATATGAAGTCATATTCACGTAAACATATAGAAACTGTTTCCAAATGTGTTATGGACAGTATACTATGTGTTCATCTTATCAGTTAACTATGAAAATAAAAAGCCAATTTTTTATTACCGCAAATTGTAAGTATGAAGACAACGACCGTGGCCCTCTGTGTCATTTGCTGGAATTCATATGCATACATGGTAGTAACTTTAAATGATTGTTAAACAAGAGAAGAACATAACCCATTGTTAAGAATTCTTGTTCAATTTTCTTTTTCCTCAGACAGATCATCTGTTGCTTGCTGGAAAAGCCGCCAACCAATTCGCCAAGGAGATGGGAATTGATGAAGTCGATCCGAGCAAGCTGGTGACTGAAATGGCGAGGAAAGAATGGGAGGAATATCGCGAATTCAACAAGAACGTTAAAGTTTCCTACACAAATAGGTTGGGAAAATTCATTCTTTCTTGTTGACTTTATCATACATCATGAATATAGTTGTAAAATGACATAGACTTGTGGAAGATTCAGTTGAGTATGATAAAATAACACAATTAGTGCAGTTTATTAATCGAAAGGTTAGAGCAACGTCGATCTGGCGCTGCTCAGTGGCTGCCGGGCCCACGATCAATATTGGGCAAAAAGAATTTCCATTCTTGGACAATAAAATTTGGAGTTTATATCAAAAAAAAAAAAAAATAGCTTGCAGTGTGTTGGTAGAGTTAGTAATGAGTGGTTGTCTTTTGCAGTCAGCGGAAGGTGTGCAACATTTACAGAGCAAATTCCCTCTTTGGGTTTGTTGGATTTCAATTGAACTTCCCTGAGAAGTGTGATGTCTGCTAGGATCTTCCCGATGATAAAAGTCCGGATCGATGTGAATGTGTTTTCAGTTCTTCATCCGTGTGAGGCTTTGTTAAAACAGGGCTTGCATCACTATAAACTCACTTCTCCGAGTTATTCAGCATTTCGTGCTAGATTTATCCTCATTCTCTTTTATACCGCCCGTGGTGCTCTTCCGAGGGTATGTTGGTATCGTCAGTGTAGGCACAAGTTGACCATTGTACTATTAGACAGTTTTTCCCTCATTATAGCAGTATTTCATATAGCAGGTTTTAGGTTGTTTGTGTTAACAATGCAAAATCTGATCCTGCTCCATTAGACTGTGGTGTTCCACAAGGATCTGTCGGGGGCCCCACCCTTTTCTGGATTTATCTGACTGGTTTGAAAGAGATTTTACATTGTCACTCCTTTAACTATCATTGTTATGCTGATGATGTCCAGATTTACACATCATTTCTACCTACCCAAACCAATGTCACTGATAACATTCAGAAACTTGAGGGTTGTATCCATGATGTCAAAAAGTGGATGAGCTCTCAGTAATTCAAGTTAACTCAAGAAAAGTCAGAGTTATTTATTGGCTCTAGCAATGTCTAGAGTTCTTCTTGACAAGGTCAGTCTTCATTCCCTTATACGGTTGACAAGGATGATGTTATTGTTCCATCTAAATTGTATAGAAATCTCAGAGTATTATTTGATTCTACAATGTCCATATCTGGTCAGATCTCTGCTGTCTGTAAATCCGTGAGGTATTAGTTACGCCATTTAGGCTTTCTTCGCACGTTTCTAACTCGTTCTGCCACAGAAATACTAGTAATAGTTCATGCTCTTATATTGTCCCGACTTGACTTTGGTAATGCACTTCTGTTTCAGCTACCACAGTCTCAACTTTCACGGTTACAAAAATTGCAAAATTAGGCAGCCTGTATTGTTACCCTTACCAGAAGAAATACTCACATTAATCCTGTTTGATTCTCATTGATGTGGTTTCCCGTTGAATCTCGCATTGTGTTTAAATTATCATTGTTTGTATTTCATTGCATACACGGATCTGCCCCAGAGTACAACATTAATTTGCTGTCATTTTATAACCCTCTCAGATGTTTAAGATCATCCGATTGTAGATTGTTGTTCCAAAAACGAAGAAATCAGTGGGGGTGGGGGGGGGGGGATCGGTCATTTGCACATGCTGGACCTTACCTGTGGAATCAATTGCCTCAAGCTATCCGTTACATTTCGAATGTTGACTCCTTTAAAGTTGCCCTCAAGACTCATTTGTTCGTAACCGCTTTCTGCCAGTAGAATTGTATATTATGATTTCTTTTTTCCATCATAATTGTCATTCATTTTCATGGGCATGTGTGTGTAATGATTTTTGTACTTTATAACTCACTTTTCCTACTGCGCATTGAGCACATTAGTCATGTGGAATTGGCGCATTATAAGTATCTTATATCATTATTGTTATTATTATTATTATTATTATTATTATTATTATTATTATTATTATTATTATTACTATTACTATTACTATCATCATTGTTATTATTATTATTATTATTATTATTATTATTATTACTATTTTCCCTCACAGAGCTGACTTTGGTCTCGAGCACGAGACGGTTGGATCAGTGGCTATTGACAAGTGGGGGAATGTGGCGTGTGGTACGTCAACAGGTGGTATTACAGGAAAGCTTGCTGGTCGCGTCGGAGACACACCCGTTATTGGTAAGTTTTAACCGTAAACCTATTCAAATACCACATTACGTGTGTTTTCATGTTGCACAGTTGCAACTTAGGTGCAGTGTGCAGTGCATAAAAGATTCAGAATTGCAGTCACAGAACGAGTTGATGCTAGATTTTACTATCTACTATTTTTATGTCAATAATGTTGCCATTCACTTCACTTCTTACAGTAAAAGTGTATGAGAAATATGCTGTGACTTGCCATATACCAAGTATATCATTTTGTTAATGGGCTTGTATGACAGTTTTTGGAAATGATATTTAGATTCACTATGATGGAATGAGGTTTTTGTTGTTGTTTTTTTCCAGGAGAAAAATTGATGCTGGGAAATAGCTTGGAGATGACAGTGTTTGTGGAACAGTCTGCTTGCAAAATTCGTGAATAAAATATGAACACAGCAAAAAGTACAGCGTATACAGTAGTGCAGTACATGCAGGTTCATTTGAAATATAATGTTCATGCTGTTATTGCATTTTATAAAATGGGTTCAAGAATGTAGCCAATAGGAAGCTCTGAAATGAGACACACCTCCTTCCTTTACTTCAGTACTATTGCACTGCCTGTAATCCTATGGTAGATTGCCGATCGTCTGTGCGCGCGGCGGCTCCTTTGATGAATTGCATGCATACGCGTACGCGCTGTCAATCCTGTAAACAACTTCTAGTTCGGGCTGCCGGCCGGCCGGCCTCCTGTCTTCCCTTGTGCATAACATATGTGGCGTACGTACGTATACTGTACTATACTACGTACACTTTGTACAGTACAGTAGACCAAGCGTTATGGGACCGGACGCGTACATGGAGTCACTTTGAAGAGCAAATCCAACGATTTAGCAGGTTAATTCTCACGCCGTTTTCAGAGTATGTTGTCTAGTAGGCCTATATGAGGAGTCTATATCAAGTCTTTAAGGTAAAGGGTGCATATTCTATGTAAAATAAGTAAGTTTTCATGCGGGTGTCCGGAAACCCAACCCCCCATTATACTTATAGTAATACTGTATGTGCGGGACTTCCGCGAGTGCGACGTGCGTAAAAGTTTGGGACGAACATCTTCGGACGTCTTGACCCACAAAGGTACGTGAAAAACGCTGAAAAATGATGTTAGTTTTCGGATTTTCGACCCATTTTATAAAACAAATGATGCACAGGATTATTTCGTGGCGTTAGTGTAGGCGTAGCTCACTCTCGGGTATTTACAATGTAGTGCAACATGCACTCGGCTTCGCCTCGTGCATGTTTCACAATTGTAAATACCCTCGAGTGCACTACGCCTACACTAATGCACTCTATCCTGTGCATCATTTGTATATCAGTAGTTCCTCATTTTGAATGTTCTTGCATGATTTTGGTTACTATATTACAGGCAGTGGAGCCTACTGTGACAATGCATATGGCGCTGTATCGACGACTGGTCATGGTGAGGCTATCATGAAAGTCAACCTGTCCAAGACAATTCTCTCCTACATGGAGCATCAAGGTACGTCAGAACTTTTAGCTTTGTCAGAAAAAAAAGAGATAAGAACGTCGAGAGCAAAATATACCAGAGGTTATAACGTTGTCCGTGGTGGAATCTTTTGAAGATTAATTGATTAACTGCCTGATTAAAGTTTCGGATTTGTTAATGTTGTAAACCATAGTGAAATTGTAAGCTAAACTTGCCAATGGTATAGGAGTAGTATACAAACTAATGGAGAAAAGCATTTTTCAAACTATTGGGGCCTGAGAGGTAAAATGGACATGTGACCCGACGGAAGGGGGTGTTTATGTCCTTTAGTAATCAGTTCGCTTAATTTTTTAAGCAAACTTACTGTACTTTTCCAATTTTCCTTCTTGTCATTTTCAGTATTAATGATGATCTTATAACCTGTAACATAATAAAACCTAACTCCTGGACGTAACCGAATTAATGAAACATGCAATTTCTCGGAAAATATGTCGAAATTCATCGTTAAAAGTTCATGCATATGCATACTATGTGTCGAAAAAGTGAACTTCGGTTAGAGGAGGTAGCTAAAGAGTGAGATTGAATTTCACTGATGTGTTAAACTCGTATTGATGCATTCACTGTATCCACATATTTATCATGAGGTCCTCGTTAACACATCAACAACATTTAGGAGACTGAACTTCGTGCAGGGGTTATCTGTTTGATAAAAAATATTTGTAAGAGGGATTACAAAGGCTTTCTGATCAATAATGAACAAACAATGAACAAACAATAAATATACATTAATGCAGTCAAATTCTATTTTCAGCTAAATCTGTGAAGATCTTTGAAGGAAAGAAGAAAAGTTTGCACTGTTGGTGCAGGTTCTGCCTGGGATCCCACATTTAGCAGCTGGTATTACACTTCATTTGTAGCACTACTAGCAGTGAGAGACAGAGAGATGTTCTATGAAATACTGTTCTGTGGTATAACTCTGAGAGAGAAATTGTTTTCAAAGGCCAGGTCTGTAGAGGTCTGAAATATGGCAACATATTAAATAATTATCTCCAAAAGTCAGAGCGTGATTAGGACAGTGATTACAGTGATAATAGTTATGATATGTCTTTACGTCAGATGAGGCTGGGGCTGATGATGTGCGATTAAGTTCAGATTCTGAACGTTTTTGATTGGGTTTTATCCTCCCTGTATACCGCACACGGCAGTCTCGCACACAACCGCCTGTGATTTCTTTGCCGCTTGGTGGCGATACCCCGATAGTTTTATTTTATTATTATTTTTTTTTTTTTTCGGGCGTGCAAATTCTCGGGGTGTCGCCACCAAGCGGCAAAGCAAGCACAGGCGTTGTTTTTGAGACTGCCGTGGATAAAACCCAATCAAAAACGTTCAGAATCTGAACTAATGATGTGCCAGCAATGTGATATTGCTGCCATCTAAGAAATTCTCATCACTCATTTTAAACATGACAGTTTTTAGGATACATTTTGACATGACACTACGTGAGCAAGATTGACGATGTTCTTTGGTGCAAAGTCAGGAGAACTTTGGAAATATTTTCCTGTTTTCTATGCAGGACTATCAGCCCAAGAAGCGGCAGACAAAGCGGTTGGCTTCATGCATCAACGGGTGGGTGGAGCAGGTGGGGCCCTAGTGGTCAGTTCGTCGGGGGACCTTGCGAAAAGCTTCAGCTCGCAGCGCATGGCTTGGGCTTTCGCCAAGGACAACTCTGTGAGATATGGAGTGGATCCCGGAGACGATCACGATGGCGGGAAGATCGCCTGACAAGGAAACCCGGCAGTTTTCATATTATCTTTTCACTTCAGATAATTTGTAAGGATCTGAAATTATAGTGGTTCTCATACTGTCTTACCATTTCAGTTTTGACTTTGTGTAACTTTCAGTAATCTTCATTGACTCCATTTCATTCAACTTCCGTAACTTCCGTTTTACTTTTAGGCTCTTTTTTTTTTGGGGGGGGGGGGGGAATGGGCGCTGATTTTCCGTGCATCCATTTTAATTGATTATTTGGTCTCTTATATACCTGTTGTTTTGTAATTCCACGCGCTTTCCAGTGAACCTGGTTATTGTAATGGCAACTACCAATAAAAGTAAAAGGATGATTTAGAAATTATAAATTTACTTTGTTCCATGTGAATTCTACTCACACATATCCATCCTGTGTCTGTCTAAAAAAAAAAAAAAAAACCACATACACAAAGAAAAACAGCAGTAGTGCTCAAGTAAATTAATGTTGATTAAATGTGTCCTCCCCTAGAGTTTCAATAATATATGTCAACATGAGCCCATTAAGAAGAGGAAAGACAAATCAGTCTCCCCCTACTTTTTTTGGAAGTATTACTCGTTAGGGTGGTTGGGTTATCCTCGCTATTTTCACATCCCCAAGAATCACCACAGGAAACTTTCACAATCAATTATGGTATATATACGGGCAGAGTTATATGACAGATATCATGAACACAAATTGGTTTGGTTTGGTCGGGTCAAGCACAGTTTTGTTCATTTTTTTTTAACGCAGTGCGACAGCCTACTTTGTATAGTGGCTAGAAGAATGATTCACAATACTTGATTAAGCCTTAATAAAGATCAAATTATCTTTCATAACTTCTGCTTATACACCGTATTCTTAATATCCTGATATTAAATGAGTGTGTGTGTGTGTGTGTATTGTGTATTTTTGTATGAGAGTGTTGGATACGTAGGAATAGTTTAAAAGCACGATTAATTTTACACTCATGTCATAGTTTTGAAAATATCACCCTCACTCTCTTTTCCTTAAAGACAACAGCAGCAAGCAAGCAAGCAAAAAAAAAACAAAAAAAACACACACACAAACAAACAACGTGTATGAAATGTAACAACCTGGGTAATTTCTGATAAGGCAATAAATTATTCTAAAAGATTTGACAAATAGTATTTACTTATAGTCTTGTATTTGTTCGGGTCAGGCAGTGTTGTAATGTTAGATAAAGGCAAACGTCGAGAAGCAAGATTCTTGAAAGAATAATCCTAACAATAATGTTTGAGCTGAATAACAGTGTCGTTCAGATAAAAGAAAATACCTACTCAAAAATTTTCTCGCTATGATATCGTCAGCTCTTTCTTCATTTTGTCAGCTCTATGAAGGGCTGATAGGAAGAAGTCCTTGTTTGCAAATTCTTCTTTGAAAATAAAATTAAAATACTTCTTGTTTGTGTTTTTGTCAGTCCACTCATGTAAACACCACTCGCTATGAACTACAGTATTTTGTCGAATACATGAAGTAACACTACTTGTTACTCTTGCCTTCCAGGAAGTATGTTATGTCATGGATTATCTTTGAATGGAAAAATGCTGGTTTAAAATTTTTACGATTTTGTAAGTAACTTACAAATTTTACGATTTTCTACATGTCGCCCATGGCAGATCTCTTTCAAAGACAAAAGGCAAATCGAAACAGCGCCCCCACGTTCTTGGCCCTCTCTCTCTGGGAATTCTACAGCACTGATGCATCAGAAATATTGAAAATCATCTCTCCGGCACTGGACAGAATACATATCCATACAATTTGATTGAAATCATTTTCATGTTTGTTTGACTTTTTAGAGTTTCCACAACAGTATTATTTTGTTATCAATTTTACTGTGAAAGTAAATGGGGATGATGTACAATATATTGCTCGAAGATGCATTCAATAGGCCAATGTAAACAAGACTTGAAGAATGTAGTGTGGGGCAATCGTAGAACGTGATAACATTCAATCATCACAAACATCTCACTGTACGTCTACATCACAAAGTCTAGGCCTCGGTCGGTCCATCTGTGTATTTACTGTGGTGGATCCAGGCAGGTATGCACCCACTGGCTGCGATAGGCAGGTGACCGCTATACACAGGGTCTTTTCAGTGGCCGCTGTAAGATAGACGGGTGGCCGCTAAGGCAGGTTTGACTGTATAATACAGAGATATCGTATGACAGCTCGCTAGATACTATGTGAAGGCTTGTGAAGGCCCTATTATGTATCACTCTGACAGCAAGCATAAAGGGTAGTGATCACTAGCTGGCGATCTTTATGTACGAACGAATTTTCGAGCAGAGGTATTTAGGTTATTGACACGCCAGAGATTCGTGGACTGTAAAATCGCAGTTTCCATTCTATTGTGTTATTAACTTATGAAGCGTCAACTTCCGCTTTGGAATCATAGTATACACTTTATGTGCTGTCTTCTTCTCACAAAGCTGTGTCCTTCATATAGCATGCACAGTTGTCAAATATCCCTGCCAACCTCTATGCTTTTGGTTATAAGTTCCTATGTCACGTTCATTGAAGCTCCTCCGGTGAAAACGAATAACTACTCTGATTAAAGGGTATTATGTCACACTACTTACTGATATGCATCGATGTATTAATTAGTTATTCGCTGGAATGTGCGATTCCGATTTTTTTATATTCAAAGCTGGTTGATTCTAAGGCAGGTTTTGGTGTAATGATTGTTCCTTCATAATGATTATCAATATTTACATGTTGATCATCAGAGCATACTTCTACAGTCCATCACTGACTGCCTGGAATGTGCTATAGGGCCTATATATCCTCGTTATAACATCGTCGTAAATGACATACACTATCAACAGTAGTGCTTTATAAAAACATTCTGTAATGGCAGTGGTACGACCTATTGTAGGCATCGTCTTTGAGTGACATGTTTATTACCATGGAGCTACATTATAACTCCGTGTTATCACGAAAACACGAGAATAGTATATTTATACTAATGTTCACCGAAAGCGGGGTGTATGTGTTAATATGGGTTATGAGTTCATTCCCACGAAAGGCTGAGCATACACTGTTTGTTGACTCCAGTCATGTGACTTGTGTACAAGTCACATGACTCTCGGCTAATATTGATAATAATCATGATCACCGCGATAAGCGTCTTTCATCGTTTCAGTTCAATAATATAGCTTTTATACCCATAATAATGAGAAAGGACGCGATGAGTATGAAGAACTGTATATCAGGTCTAGACAACAATTACCAAGAGCTTTTATCTATTCGAAAGGTCGAGATTAGCGTAGGGCCTGTAGAACTGCTTATCCACATACGATATCAAAGAGTTGATATGACTGTACTGTCTTCTACACACAATTATTATCAGCAACCAACGTATCTTTATAATATAAGGAGGGGAATAGTAATCATCCTGAACCATGATCATGACCTTATTTCTCTTTATAGAAGTCCATGATTTACACAATGCGAGTGTTTACTTCATGATTACTTTACGATTAGATAACTTTGTTATAATGGGAACTATACTTTTACCAGTGTTTGATGCAGATAAATTTGACTTTGAAATTCAACATTGAGACAGGCGTTGTATTGATGTTTGACAAACTCTTGAATAATTATGTCTGCGCTTTGAACCTTAATGCTTAGTATCTTTTTAAGCGAGATGGAAATATTTCACTGGAATGAGCAATTTAAGGGAATAGTTTCCCGTTTGCGAAACTTCAATCAAACAATATTCAGAACACAATGTAAAACATTGTTCATAATATGGTTACAAAACGTTAATATCATCTTCAAAATATGACATCATTTTACTCAGTGATATCATATATCTTGTAAGATGTGGGACAGACGGATCCAGTTTAATTTTAAAAAATGGATAAATTCCAGCAATGATGCTTTCGTACCCTGTTGCTTGACCATTGCACAGTTTGAACTGAACTCTATAATGCATGTTTATTTTGTACATTAAACATTACGCTCAGACAACTTTTAGCTCAATTAAAAAATTCAGCAAAGATTCCCCCCCCCCCCTTTACCAAACGTTATTGAAACAAAATATTGAGTAACTCTTGGAAAAAAAAGACAACAGATAATCTTTGTTGACTTTTGTTGGCAAAAAAAAAATTGTAAGGGTGTATAGTAGTGTTTACTACCATGTCAATATTTGCTGAAACACTTGACGAGATAGACACGTCGCGTGGAGTTTAGAATATAATATCTTTATCGCAATTTCTCCGCCAGTGTGGAGACCTCGGTACAGCTATTATAAGCCACGAAGAGATTATTGAATTCAAACACCACAGACTTCGGTGGCCTTTCACCTATCGCTATATCATTATTCTATTGCATGATTCATTTCATGCAAAACATATCCTTCCTGCTTCAAGGACAGAAATTCACAAAGGCCTCGCAAAATGCGTGGTGAAAGAAAGAACGCACACCGTTCGTCTGGTGGTTGTTTCCTCAGCCGGCGGCGCGTGATAGTGTTGGAAAACACACTGTTACTCGATCGTCGGGTTATTTTCACGGCACTTCCGTGTTGAGTGCTCTGTTTACCTGCACACAAGCCAAGCATGTTCACTCGCTCTGTCCACGCACACGAGCGGTCAGGCTGTAAACTGAGTTGGCCAGAGTATGTCCGGGTCCTGTCTTTGTAAATCGTTACCTTCCGTTCACTGGTATTCACTTTAGAGCGACGTGCTCAGGGCAAGGGGAACTACCCTTTGATTCTTGGACCCATCAACGGAGCTTTAACACCCTTTGGTATATATTTTGTTTGGGCGTCAAATTTGTCCTGCGAACACAGCGGAAAGGAGAAACATACATCAGAATTTCGTTTGTTCTTGGATAGTATAACCCTTTCAAGGGAAATTCTATCACGTGACTCGAAACGAAGAAGAAGAAGAAGATGATGATGATTATGATGATTGCAACCAGTGGATTATCATGAGAAGCGGACAACGTTAATGGCTAAAGGCTTCTGCGTCCCACCCTTCTTGTTTCCAGATCACCACGGTATTGGATAACTTCGTCTCATCGCCACAATCTTCGCGCTCGCAAAATCTCTCATCGAATGTCTTTTAATGGCATCCATGTTTCAACCACTTGACTTCATTATGTCTTCAAGTTTCTTCAGAAACACCATGTGACGATCATGAAGTTGTGCACCGAGTAACCCCCTAAGTGCAAATTACCATATAAAACTTATTTGGCTGATTTGCACACCGAACCGAACCGTGTGGACAGTGGTGGACAGAGTCATTAGATGCGCCTCATTATGAACTGCTTTAATAGAGAATTGTTGGACGGTAAAATTCTCATTATCTTCTAAAATATTCCGGTTTCATGTGCCTGTATTGAAATTAGCAGACGACAAGAAGTTAGCTGCGATAAGAGCATACCCCTTTCATCCGGCAGTGGGTGGTTTGCTGCTTATTTGCTGACCATGGCTGAAGGCAATAACCCTCGTCACTCGAAGGCCATAGGTCTGCGGGTGCTCCCGGGGAACGATGTCTGCTCCGACTGCACTCCCTGCCACTGTCAAAAGTGTGCCTTGGAAGGTGAGATGGGTTTCGCCATGTTTCTCTTTAACTTTCTGGTTAATCCTTTGAATGTATTACACTGTAACATAATGTAAACTTATATGGCCTGCGTGGGGCGATGTCTTGTTATGATATTGATGAGTCGGTGATACATGCGTCGCTAAAACTGTTCTTGTAACCTTACATGAATGCTTATAGAAAGGAAGTTGGTGTTATGCATCGTATCAGGACAATTACCCCCGGCAAAGTGATAGGGTTAGAGTAAAGATTAGGGTTAGGGTAGGTTAAGGGTTGGAGTTAGGGTTAGAATTAGGTTCAGGATTAGGCTTAGGGTCAGAAGAATGGTCTGAGGTAATTGTCTAGTGGTAATTGTCCTGGAACCGATAACATGCCAAAAGGAAGCACTTTTCTGTCCATAAACTCAGAGAAACAAAATCAATAGCTTCATAAAAGAATTGAATTAAAGCTGAAACATTACACGAAATTTAGGATCATTTGACTTGTATGATGACACACATGGCCGACAAGATTTTCGGTAATGCCTCCGTAGATTATAGTCTTCGTGCTCTCGTGGTTGTTCCTCCGTTTGTGTGAACTCTTCCTTGTGCATAATTCATGTTGCTTGTTTCTTAAAAAAAAAAAAAAAAAAAAAAAACGCGTATCTTTTCAAAGCCCTGCTCATGCCCACGAACAACCCTCCGAGGAAGTGCCATTTCTCCCTTATTAAAACACAGCGGAAAAGACATAATACGTGATACATGATACCACATAAACGATCGAGCGGCGCCAAGTTCACATGACGAAGGAAACTCACGTAGTAATTCTCCTCAACCGCTTTACACTACCCCACTGAGCATCGAGAAAAAAAAATCGTAATATCATATTTGTGAGAAGTTGTTGAAATCGTCTGTGCCCTGTTCCTTTGATTTCAGCGAGCACATTCTTTATACCATTGTGTGTTTCTAAGGTTGATTTGCTTCATAGGGTTTTACCGTGCAATTCATGCATGTATGTTAATTCAAGCAGAACTCACAGGACCCGCCACTCAAATACATGCTGACTTGTGACGATTCCCAAAACCTGGTCATCACTTATGTGGCCAAATGAATATCTATACATGCCATACATTTAATGAAATATATATATATATATATATATATATATATATATATATATATATACATATATATAAATAGCGAAAACTTTGAGCAAAGAAAATGGGTTTTCTTGAAATAAAAACCCATTTTCTTTGCTCAAAGTTTTCGCTATTTATTATTACAATTGTTTCTGGTCAGTTTTTCCTTCCTTGTATCAATATATATATATATATATATATATATATATATATATATATATGTCTTCAGATTGCTTGAATTCGCCCACAGCAAAGTTTCCAACCAAGATTAAGTCGACTGTATCATTATGTCAATCACTGCCAATTACTAACGTATTGCTCAGACAATCATTTCTGAGGTCATTGTCCTCGTCAAGCGTTTGCTTATGATGATGGTCTCCTGAATTTCTGTTACATCAATAGCTGCTTAATTCGTCTTTGAACGACAGATATTATACGGGATTCTATGTTTGCATAAATATATTCATAAAATAATGCCTGTTTGTTTTCATTTTGCATTTTGTTAGAAAAATTGTTGGATAATTGAATTAATCATTTATCTATTTTAACTGTCAAATTCAAATTATACTGTGCTCAGTTTGTTAGTTCAATTGATTTTGTATTTCACTTAAGTATGAAAAAGAAATTCAGAAATCAAATCAAATCAATCAATCAATCAATCAATCAAACTCAGTATGACTAAAAAAAGACATTGGAATGCACCATCCCTATGTAAACTAAGCACAGCTTGCATGTTTCTATATTAAAGGGATCGTATAGTTTTGGTTAAGACCTAACTTCAGGTTATTTTTTAGTTGGCTAATGAGAAACCTTTTATGAAATATGAAAGAACATGTAAATCCAAGAGGGATTCAACCTTTATTGATGAAAATTGGTTTTGAAATGGCTGAGATATCCAAAACAGAGCAATCCTAATAAAAGGTGGGGCCCACCTTTCGTCAGGATCGCTTTGTTTTAATTTGTTTTTTTATGTCTCGGCCACTCCAAAACCGATTTTCATGCAATGAATTTTGAATTCCTCTTAGAATGGTATGCTCTGTATAATTTCAAAAGTGGCTTCTTGTTATCTCGCAGAAAGTTAAAAGCCCAATCCTCATCTCCACCAATACTATACCATCCCTTTAACATTAATGATTACAAGTGACAAACTTCATTTTATGGAAACATGAAGTTATGCTCGGTGTAGGGGAAGGTGCATTCCAATGTCTTTTGTTAATCTGCTCTTGAGCTAGACGTGATTGGCAGATGACGTCATCAACAGAATCGTGGTTTGGAAGATTTTGCTGTTGTTGCAGTATGTGAGCTGATTTTTTTTTTCTGAAGAAATAGAGCAGAAATATGGCATTTGTCCTATATATTCAAACGGAGCTTTCGTTTCTGTAACTCTTGTCGTTGTGCAAAGAAATTTAATATTTTGTACAGACATTACATATATATCATTTTAAAACCCACCAAATGATTGATTCAAGTGGTGAATTACCTGAAAGCAAGAAAAAAAAAACCCACACCATCTTAAACCCATATGGTTTAAAGAGAAGTTTTGGTTTTCACACACTTTAATTTGAAGACCACTAATTCCTGGTTTCGTTTTCGCTTTGGGCCCCACGTTTTGAAAGCAAATGGCAAAAAAAAAAAAAAAACACCAAGAGGCGTTGCTCCTTCACCACTTTGTGAAAAGCTACGGAAAGCGTGCAAGATCTTATATGTAGCTGTGTGCAGTATAGTGTTGCTTGGGTCAAAGCTACCAGTGGCTACTATTATCATAGCATCTATTCTTTCTGATGTTGAAAATTATGTAGCAAAATTCAAAATCTATAACTTTTAGTTTAGATTTTTTTTTTTTTTTTTTTTTTGGGGGGGGGGGGGGGGGGACGGGTGGGGTAGCCCGGGGTAGGGTGGTAGAGAAGCACTATGCATATATGAGTAACTTCTTTTTGTTACTTATCATGGGCTTTTGAATTGGTAGAATAATATGCCTGAATATTTCCTTCCCCCCCCCCCCCCCCCTCAAAAATGATAGAAAACGACTTCGCCATGAAAGTCACTCAATCTTTTTACACCGGAACAATCACCTATGGGTGCCACTGTGGTGCAACTAACAACGTGCATGGCTTTATGAGAGTCAATTTCACCACCTTGACAACATTGGTATACCTGTCGTCTGGGACCCCCGCACTATAATGAGAAATAGCTTGAGATGATCTGCATGCTCGATTTGTGTTGCTCGGTAACAAATTTTGCAACACCTTAGGCAACGCAGAGGTGCTCAGAGAACTTCATTGCCCTTCACAACACAGCAAAGAGAACTTCCTTGCCTCTTTATTCTGTTTTATAAAGATCCATGACAACATTGTTACACTCAACGCTGTACCCTGCCTCATTCATTATTTTGTCGAGACCAACCAGACATGTGCATTTTCCCCAAATTAACGACTAAAAATTTTGAAACGCGAATTCATTAGACGATTTTCTCTCTGAAGCTAACCCCCCCCCCCCCCTCCCTTTACAGTAAGGACATGTGGAGCATCCATTCTCAGGATGTAATATATTCTCCATCATTAGAAGATTTCGATGAGGACTAATGATGATCTACACTATGTAAACTTCATGTAAAACTGGATTTTTGTTTTATATATTTACTTGTAATCTGATTGTTTAATTTTTGTATCGTACAGGCACGTTCACCGTTCGCACAGCATATACAGTACATCAAACAATCGACCGTTATTAAATTTCTTTACGATTAGCATTCAATAAAAATACAATCGATGCGTGGAAGAGAATAATTCCGAACTACTTTCCAAATGTTTGCCTAGTAATATCACCACTTCGGTGTTTTACTTGTAAACTGCACTCATACCACGGACATTTCTCCGTACTATATTTTTGTGCTTATTAATTTTTAGGACAATTTCCTGGTCAGTGTAGATTCGTCACTAGAACTTTCAAAAATATGAAGCTTTGACTATAGGGGAATAACCATGAACGTGATAGATACTAATACAAGGTCTAAAAAAGGCCTCTGACTTCTATGAAATTCGATCTGACGGCCTCTGTAAAGCGTGTCAGTATTATTACCTAGTCTTTCTGTTATGTTCTTTGTTTGCTATGTACAATAAAACCGAAACTGAATTGAATTGACTTGAGAAATATTGAATTGAATTGAATAATATACACGTTGAATTGTTATGTGTGAGAAATGGCGGTAACTTTCTCCCGCTCTATGTATAAATGAATTCTGTAAATTACAGTGTTAACCATTAGCGTGCTATTGAAAGCTACATTTTTTTTAATTACAGTCGTGGTTGCTAATAAATGAGCGATTTTAATTGTTTAAACTGTCGTAAAACCATCATCATTATTAAGATTGAGAGCGTTCGAAGCATGCGTTTAAATATTTTGCAATAAAAGGAAGTGCAATAAAGGGGAAAACTTACTTCAGTGCCTTCAGATTGCTCTTGGTATCTGACGACTTAGGGCCCGCATTTTTGCTTGACCTCTCCAGTAAACTCCTTAATTTCCTTCTTTCTCTTCCTTCATAATCCTTACATTTTATATATTGTATTCTAATATTCTTTCGTAGACAATCGTCATCCTATAGTTTTGGTCATCACGTTTATCAATTCCAAAAAAAAATCTTCATCATCATCATCATCATCATCATCATCATCATCAAAATCATACAGGAAAAATTAGCCTCAATGATAGACACAATTGCCATTGTTAAGATGATGATATGAGTATAGAAGTATAGGGGTGAAAGGAAACCATATCCTATTTTTCACTCAGTGCTATTTACATTATTTGTCTGGATCTATTTTCCATGACCACCGAGGCGGTACTTAAATGACTGTATCAGCAAGATAACAGGGGACATGACAGCTTTAAGTCTTCAAAGGAATGTAGGCTAGGAGGATGAAGTGCATTGCCTATATTAAGGGCAGGACCACCGCTGTCATGCATGGGACTTGAACCAGTGACCTCATGTTTGAGAGGTCTTGGTCTTAATTACCAAGCCATAACGGCTGAAAATGACAAGTTTTCCAAAGTAATGTTTGATTCGAGTTGGTTTGATTTATTGGTTCCTGCATTATCGTTGTACATAATAAAAAATGCACATACATGTACACTTGTAAACACATTGTTGATATCACATATATTACATATATAAACAAAGGTTGTTTACATAGTAGTTTTATCTCCACTGGCTTTACAATGTGAAACAAAACGAATCATCTTACATAATATTATATATATATATATATATATATATATATATATATATATATATATATATATAAAAGATGAAGAAGTAGAGTGGTAATGCATTTTGACAGTCCAACAGTGCTATTTATTCAGACCAAATTTTCGACGAATACATTCGTCTTCCTCAGGGTCGACAATGAAAATTGTCAACGATAACGACAATTGTCGACAACGACAATTGTCATTGTCGACCCTGAGGAAGACGAATGTATTCGTCGAAAATTTGGTCAGAATAAATAGCACTGTTGGATTGTCAAAATGCATTACCACTCTACTTCTTCATCTTTTCTATACCGGTACCAACATGCGGACTACAAGTATCATTATATATATAATAACACAGAAGAGCTACAGCTTAAGCGTGATAGCTTGATTTGCCAGCAGCCCTTTACACAATACATGTTATAGATAAACTAGAAGGGAGGGATGACTTGCGTAGAGATAAGATAGAAGGAAGAAATTTAGTGTGCTTTCACGAAGATTCACACAATGTTATATCACCTGGATCACTGATCAGCAAGGCATGACAAAATATGACAAAAATGTCATGGGTATTTTTTTTTTCATGTCTTAAAATCTATGCACTGGAAGAAGGGAAGGAAACCTAGATGTGAAGAATACTATATCTGTGGGGTAAGAATTTTCTTCAATTTGTCTCCCTCTTGACAAATGAAATTTGTAAGATCCAGGGCCCTGTTTTATGAAGAGTTGAAATTGATTATCTATTTGATTTCAACTGTAAGTGTATGGCAATCTGTATAGTAAGGAAATTTAAAATCGATTTTATCTTTTGATAAAACGGGGCCCTCATCTGCTGATCTGCAGTTTTCATTTATATTTCTGCTATCTGTATTCCATATTGATAATAATAGTGATGATAATGATGATGATAATAATAATAATGATAATGATAATAACAATAATAACAATAATAATAATGACAATAAAGGATATTTATATTGCGCATCTTCTATGATATTACTCTACTGTATGCGCATTGCAAATTATTTGTCATGACACACATAACTGAAACTGAAAGTATAGCGTTTTTCAGAAGATGAGTTTTTAACCTGTTCCTGAAATCATTGGTACATAAGTTCACATTGAAGTGTGATTCCATTCCTAACTTTCCATGACATTTCTAGGTCAGGACTCTCCGGTGTGGGCGTCCGAAGAATGGGGGATCCTCGTCTGTGAGGCCTGTAAGATACTTCACGAGTCTGTCACCAAAATCCAGTTCAAGTCTATATGCAACCCGTCAGACTGGACCGACGAGAGCTGGGCGGTACGTCGATCTGTACTGGGTCAAATTTCAGTCAGTTCATATCAGTTACAAAAATGAATTGAACATAAAATTAGAGTTGGAAAGCGCAACTACTACAAAGTCATTCTAAAATGATATGTTCGTTTGTGTGACAAGATATTGTGACACCAAACCATCAAGTTATTTCTGAGAATTGACTCTAATTCTGTGGTTTCAATTCAGTATCCTTCTTGCCGAACCTTACCCCTACCGATTTGAATACTGAGAATAATTCTTATATCACATGAAACGAAGGAGAAAAACGGGAAAAGGAAATATGCTTTATTTATGCCCTATTAGATGTATACTTTTTACTGTTAAAGAATATGTACTGTAATCAGTAACGCCCACCACGCTCATGACCTCACGGGGAAATGGGACCTATTTGTCTTTTTGTCGCTCTTTGAGCATATTCTGAAAATCTATCAGTATATTCAATACGGGAGTTCTTGATATTTTCATAAGATATTCAGGATATGTATTCGAGGATATCCTATGCCAGGAAATTCGCACGAGGTCACCCAGCAGATTCAAAGTAAGCCTATCACTCGGGTCCACACGAAGAAAAGAATGATAGCATTTCCTGCAGGGAACAGAGTTCTAGCGGTGAAATTTGCTGGAGTTGCCATACACGAAACGAGTCAGGTTTATGTACTTTCTTAGATATAAATAGCACGGTAGTGCCCCCCCCCGCCCCTGTAAGTTTCTCCCACCCCCATATTGTATGTGTGGGACTGAGTAGTTCATTACACCTGTAAATCGGCCTTACACGTGAAACTGATGAGCGAATAGTTTTATACTGTACATGTGATAGCATTTTGTAATCCTGATGGAACGCAAGGAGATGGCAATATTCAACCTCTCTCGTGTCTTCTACCCATTCCTCATTATTACATTTCACCATACCAACAAAATTTATAAAAAGAATATCTTGTAGTCTTTAAAGGGATGGTATACAGTATTGGTGGAGATGAGAATTGGGCTTTTAACTTTTTACGAGATACCAAGAAAACACTTATGATATAGTACAGAGCATACCATTTTAAGAGGAATTCAAAGTTTTTGATGAAAATCGGGTTTGGAATGACTGAAACATCCAAAAACAAAGTAAAACAAAGCGATCGTAATAAAGTGTGGGTCCCACACTTTATCAAAATCGCTCTTTTTTGGATATCTCAGCCATTTCAAAACCAATTTTCATCAAAAACGTTGAATTCCTCATAGAATTACATGCTCTTTCATATTTCATAAGAGGTTTCTCATCATCTCACCGAGAAATGTTGGAAACCTGAAATTAGGTCTCAACCAAAACTATACGATCCCTTTAACACCAGGGTACCATTTCATAAAAAGTTGACATGATAGCAACTCTTGCTGGAATGGCAATTGTCATGGTAATGACTAGAATCCATCTTCCTGATTGGCTGTTGCTATGGAAAGTTTCCATTTCAGCAAGAGTTGCTATTCTAACATCTTTCATGAAATGGGGCCCAGAGTGTTCAACTGCCGAACAGTGCATTGTCACTTCCAGTTAACTTCAATACGGGATCCCAGATTGAGGGTCCTCGAAATGTGCTTTCATCCGTGGCTATATTACGTTCGTCGGAAATAACAAAGGACAAAACACGATTGAATGGTTAATTGGGGAGGTGCTGGGTCGATAGCCGATGTTGTGTCGTTGGGAGTGAAAAGGGATTTCCCCCTCTGGAAGAGTAAGAATAGGGATAATCATACTGATCTGATTAAGAGACATGTGCATCAACCAAATGCGACACGACAACGCTAAAGATTCATACAGGTTAAAGGGATGGTCTAGTATTGGTGGAGATGGGGATTAATTGGGCTTTTAACTTTTTGCGAGATACCAAGAAACCACTTATGAAATAATACAGAGCATACCATTCTAAGAGGAATTCAAAGTTTAGTCGATTAAAATCGGTTTTTGGTTTTTGGGATTGCTCTGTTTTTGATATCTCAGTCATTTCAAGACGAATTTTCATCAAATAAACGTTGAATCCCTCTTGGAATTACATGCTCTTTCATATTTCATAAGAGGTTTCTCATTATCCCCCCCCCCCCAAAAAAAAAAAAAAAAAAATATTACAAACCAGAAGTTAGGTGTCAACTAACACTATAAGATCCCTTTAATGTGGGACAGACAAAACAGGAATGTGGAAACAGGGCGTGAAGGAATCATGTTGAATATAAGATTTTCATTCTTACCCTTTTTTCTACGTTTTGAATATTCTAGATGATATACAGTACTTTTTTGTTTTGTTTGGCAGCTTCCGTGTACCAGATCATCTTTGTGAAAATCGAGGATTCAGATCGAAAATTCGAACAGAGAACAATGCTATGTTCGAGTCACATGACTCTATATGTAGGCCAATCAGTAAACAGGATTTCATCGATAGGAGATATAAACTATGATGTAATAATATCCAGTAAAAGCTGTAGTCGAAAGAACCGAATAATATTGGCGGGGGCGTAATGTATAATGATTGTGTAATATGTCAGGTATAATATGAAATGTTCTATGTTCTCAAATTTTGATATTGTAATTAATTCGATATCATAATACTATGTAAAATGTCTTTTATACACACGTTCTTCGCTACATTGCCCTGTGAGGGGGGGGGGGGGGAGGGAGAACACTTTTTGCAATATTTCCAAATGGTTTCTGCTGACTTCCTGAAACTACATGTACTAAAGATCATTAAGACTCCAGCTTAGACTGATGGCAATTGAGATGGGGATTCAGATCTTAATTTTTCGCGAGATAATTAGAAACCACTTATGAATTTTCAAAGAACATACAATTTTAAGAGGAATTCAAAGGTTGTTAGATGAAAATTAGTTTTGAAATGCTGAGATATCCAAAATCAAAGAAAACAAAGTGGTCCCGATAAAAGGTGGAACCAACCTTTTATTAACACCTCTTTGTTTTTCTTTATACTAGAATATCTCGGCCATTTCAAAACCGATTTTTATCAAATAAACTTTGATTTCCTCTTAGAATTGTATAATGCTCTTTCATATTTCATACAAGTGGTTTCTAATTATCTTACAAAAAGATATATTTTGAATCCCCATCTCAACCAAAACTATACCATCCCTTTAAAAGACAGTGCACTATAGCGTTTGTCTTCTGTTTAAATGGTAGTACCATGAAGGGAGGTCACCCCCCTGGTAGTACACATATCTAATGTGCTTAGATGAGCATTCCTTATCTTTTTTTTCGGATTTCTTGCAGTATATACAGCCGTTGTTAGCTTCTGCGCTTGTTTGTGTCAGAGTGAGCTCGTAATAACCCGATCGAAAGCACAATTTGTACCATACACACTAATTCCGAAGAGGGGGAAGTCCCGAGATCTGTTATCGTGTTATAGCCTTACTATCAAAGTTTTGTCATTTGCCAGCCTGTTTCAATTACAGTATAAAATTTAAAAATGTGCCTCACACAGACTGAACTGTGTCAGAAATCACCAATATAGACCACCGGTTATAATACACATTCTATTTATGCGTCATGTTTGGACTGTTCAATTTGCTCCGTGCAGAGTAAATAGTGATACTAAATAAGATTATATTAAACAGGGTAATGCCATTAGTTTTTACTTCATTGCCTACGTAAATGACTTGCGTACCAAAGTCAAGAATTTTGGATGGGTAATATTCTCTACACGATATTTAAACTCTGTGAAGATTCACATTCTTCGAGTTCAGAGTGGTATTTTCATTCGCTGTTCCACAGTGCTTTAATTAATGTTGCTGTTGTCGTTGTTGTTGGTTTTTTGTTTGCTAAGTACATATTTTTCTGTACATTCTGTTTTTCCCCTTTGCTTTATCTTGTGCAGAAAATGGAAAATACTTGCAACAACGCTGCAAACGAGAAATACGAGGAGAAAGTGCCGCCAGGATACCAAAAGCCTACCAGATGCTTTCACAAGTGAGTTGGTGTGAATCCGCTCCACCAACACGGACCAAGGAGCTTCAAACACATTGAAACTCCTTGGTTCCACCAGGGAGGTGAGACTCTCACCTCCCTGGTTCCACCTTGGTGGACCTTTGTGGATGCATGGAAGAGAAGAAGAATGGACAATGATGATGATGATGATGATGATGATGATGATGATGATGATGATGACGACGTTGATTGTTTGGGGAAAATGCGCAGTAATAGTTATAGTTATTTGAGTCTTGACAAAAAGTGCTATATCTTCAAAAGATGTACAAACCAACGAACAAGTTTTGAGGCGATATTATGATCGCCTCATCGAAAATGCAATACGTGAATTTCACCGACATTTACCCTTTCGTGAAAACACGAGAAACGTATACATTCGATAGTTTTTCTAACTTCTTGTCCAATAGAAGCGAAACTTTCTCTGTTCTTCCTTTTTTAACTCTTGTTTTTATGAAGTAAACTTAAACATGGAGTGGAATGTTCTTTCAATGCCCAATATCTATTTTATGCCCGGCATCTGTCAAGCCGTTCAGCTCGTTCAATATTTGAACCTCTTGACTCTGACCGGACTGAACTGCGCTTCTCTTACGTAACCTGAACCCCGTGACTTTGATAAGTGTTTGGACACCTGGTATCATTGCAGTGTGAATCAAGAATGAGTAATTTTTTTTCTTATCCTATTTCGTCCGTCCCCTTGATTTGAGAGGCTCTTCCATAAACGGGTTTCGTTTTGGATTCTCTGATACTTTCTGTAGTTCTTGCGACAATCGCGATTTGAATACTATCAGCTCATGTGCACCTTCAACCCGTTACTATAAATATTATGTTAATCGCGGGGAGCCTCCGATATCTGGAGAAACTACAGAAGTTGTTAGGTCATTTGATATCAGATGATTTGTGACACAAGATCAGTTGATAGGTCAAGATGACCACTGGATGATTCACATTTGAAATGTATCCCAGAAGATATCTGAATATAAAGGGTAACACTCATCAGCTGAAGCTGAACTGACTTAGATAATTCTATACCATAGTGCCTTTTTGAGAGGAGAAGGGGCGAGGCGGCTACTTATTGTGGAAGTATAATGCCAGTGACTATAGGGGTATTCTTCTTGCGACTGTTGATTCATGACCTTTAGAATTGAAGCGTATACATTCTTGTGTGTTCATCAGTACGTCACACAATCTGTAGACATGAAAATAGCCTTTGTACAGAACCCTGGGTAAGCATTTTCAAAATACGTCAGCGATGCAGTGTATATCTGTTGATCTTTGACGTTTTTATTGTGTTGCACTTTTTGTTATCTACTAAAAAACAACCTTTGGTTCACATCATATTTGTACGGATGCCACGAACGCAATGATTGCAATGAATAAAATGAAACATTGCATCCACGAGAGGTTAAAGTCCTTGTGGATCGAGAGAGATTCTCTAGGGGTCAATATGCTCAATCATTCCCAAGACAAGCTTGCCCGTTTTGTGAAATCTGTTCTAAACTGTTGGTAAGACAAAACCCCATACATAACGGTTGATCGTTTGAATAGGAAAATTCTGAGTGAAATCACAAAACTTCCACGCTACAAAGTGTACTGTACGATTATAAATATTTTTAGATGTTATGATTTTCTCCCATCATTTTCAAGAATGAATATACCGGTAAATCAATATTCAGACTTCTCTGTCCGAGCATTTCTTGATATCTGAACTTTACTTGTATGCAGGTTTTATACGATGCCTTCTTTCACTACGATCATGAAAGCAGAATGAAGTTCTCGGTTCTTTGATGATGTTTTCTCCATGCTGTTTATACTTGTATTGTAATCATACTTCAGATAACCGACATGATTAATATGTAAGGCAGGTGATGTTAACGTCATCTAAGTTTGCCTGACATAGCAATCCTCTGACAGACGGGTAATAATCGTTGGTATTATCATGACGACGTGATCTAGATAAATTTACCCGAGATTCGCTTAGTGGTTTAGAATCAGCTCAGGAATCGCTGTAGAAAAATAAAAAGGAAACCAACATTCCAAACTTTGTCGAGGTATAGTAGAGCTGACAGATCAGCAGGGATTACCGTGTAGATGAAAAATAACCCGAGTTAGATTGTCCCTAGTCACAGTCATCAACTGACGATATGACAGGTCATTTTAACCACGCCCCCTTGGAAGTCCCTCTAAAAATAATGACCGCATGGGAAAAAGATGGCCGAATTAATTGCAGATCGAAAAAAAAAAAACAACAACAGAAGACAACATTGAGCGATTAATACTCCATGAAACAAGTTCTTTTCAAATTTAGGTTATTCCCAGCAGTTTGTTTGTTTGTGTGTGTGTGTGTGTGTGTGTGTGCGTTTTTTTTTTTTCGTAAATCGTTTATGTGGACGAGCTGCAAGATTATGGATGAAAGGATAATCTTTCTTAGATTATCTGATTATCCATCAGTATGCAAGGACTAGCATCACAAACCACATTACCACTACGGTACTTACCGTGTGCCTTTTTCTCTACTAATAATCGCAACAGTGTCTATAGGGAATCGGTTAATTGGTTATGGCAGGACTACCTCCACAGAGGCTTCATAATATGCACAATTATATCGGGTTGGAAGAAAAAAAATAGAGTTCACGCAGCAGTCAGACTAGAGACAAGAGTGAGATAGAGGGAAAAGAAGAGATGAAAAGGGGAAGAGAGTGAGTGGATGAAGTCGGAAACAGACCGTTTTTAATATTAATATCTAGCTTTTTTTTTTACTATTTTGAAAAGCAATGTATTTCAATATTCATTTGAAATAAATGCCTCAGTATGTCAATGCTGATACTATGATATGATATCATTACACACGGCGGCCATGTCAGTGTTAGCACTCTTTTCCAAGAGGGCCCTGTCATTATTACCATTCCTCTAACACACAGCAATTATCCGCCGTCTGCTATGGGTGTCATTGAGGGTAAGATAACTCGTCCAAGGGTGTAGGTGACCGGGCAGGCATGGCTTGAACCGGTGACTACATGTTTTAGAGTCCAGTGCCTAATCCGCTGTACCAGTATGCCCTTCCAACTACACATTAGTAAAGCACCAGGTTCTGGCGTATCTAGCGATCTCATCAATCCTTTCGAATTCGCACCTGATGTTTGACACGTTGTTATGCACCCTGCTCACGCCTTCACGCCCTCACACGATGAGCAACTTCCCTTCACTACAAGATAGCCAGGTTGATAGCAGCGATGACATCCTGTGTGGAGGCTGGTGACCTTCTCCCCAGGTAGACGAGGGACACGTTGGTATCCAATCAGTGAACAAGACAGAATTAGAAGAAGAACAAGTAGAAAGAAGAAAAAGTAAACGTTGTGAGGACTTGGGGGAAAGAAGAACAAAAGGAAAACGTAAAGAAAAGATGGAGAATAAGGGGAATAAAACGGAAGATGAGATAATTAAGAGATGAAGAGGGAAGACTGGAAAGCGAACAAGAAGAGAATGTGAAGGGAAAGATGGGAAAGAAGAAATAGACCTAGAGGTAAAAGGAGTTGGAGGAAAAGAAGAAAATAAAACAAAGAAAAAACGAGGATCGTAAATGTAACATTCCCTAGTCAAACTTCGTTTCCTTAAGGAAGTGAGAAATAAAGAGACAAATTCGAACTGTTGACATAATCGACACGTCATTCTCCAAACGGTGCAGGGCAGCTGTCAGAGAGAGGTTTGGTTTCCAGTATCAGAAGGTAGATCACCATCCTACAACAAAAGATATCAAAGTGGCTATGTCCAAAGGGAACATCATACAGCTTCGCACAATTTACAGGAGTGAATCAATGTCAAGTTAAGTCAAGTCAAATCAAATCAAATAAAATCAATCAGGTCAGATCAGATCAGATCAGATCAGGTCAGATAAGGTCAGATCAGACGAGATCAAATCAAATCAAATCAAATCAAATCAAATCAAATCAAATCAAATCAAATCAAGTCAAACCACACACTGTATGCCTTATTACTAATTATGAAAAAAAAAAGATACTGACGGCATGCTTCTCATTTCTTGCCTTCGCAAAATCATTTGCTCTTTTTAAAGATTTGATACCAAAAATAACGTTGTGGAACTACTACATTTTACATTCTACGTGCAAGTGTGGGGAATGTTTGATGTATCCCTTAAAGGCCCAACAGAGTCATTAGCATAGATTCAGAACTGCGCTAAAGGAATTCTCGCTGTGAATATTGTCAAGAACGATTTTCCAAAATAAGAAACATAAAGCCTGTCATTACTCATTCAAGGATCACGAGTTTGGGGGCTGGCTTCTGGAATAGCAGGAAATAAAGAATTGAATTGTCAGTTGTACTTCTGGCAGCTGACGTCATAGTTGTCAAGAGCTGTATCAGACCTGTAATAACTGCCACAGGTCCTGTATAACATTTGCCGTCATTCGAGATTACAGCATTGTCACTCAAGTCAATATACTAGTAGTATAAGGGCAAAATATTTAGTTTTGCGTAGATACTATGTAGTATGATTCCCTCATGATTCCCTCATTTTCAATCTCCTTTTTCATTCTTTTTCGCTTTTTCTTCCTGTTTCTCTGCTCTCCTAGTCTGTCACATTGTTTTATATTTTTCTCCATGTATGTTATTTGATTCTTACTGTTCTTGATTCTCCTAATCCTCCTCGAAATGGATATCGATATAATTTCCTCATTATGCCGATATTATCATCTCCGTGCAACGATTTTTTTTGAACATTTAAAAAAAAAAAAAGTTAATATTTTTTGTCTGATGGTATGGAATTATTTACAGCTCTACCTGGCCTTACTTTTTGGAGTGAAATCAACTTCAGCTTGCCTGGAGTTTCTGTTTAACCTGTAAATGCCTCAGAAATCATATTTCTGAGGCTTGTTGCTGTCTCGGTGTATTATAATTGTTATTGTTCTTTGTTAGTATCACATACTGTACAGAATTGCAGTCTCTTTTATCTTTTTTTAAGATAAGTATGATAATAATGTGTGTTTCAGTAAACGCTAAATTTACAAATGATTCTCTAATGGCAACAGATTCTAGAGGAGTAAAGTTCCTGTTTTATTTTCAAATTTTTATTTAAAATAATGTCTTTCCAATTTTCTGCAGATCTAATGAATTCAATTGATTCCATTTGGAGAAGTAAATCAAGTAGTGTCAATTTAGTGATGACGAAATAATTCATCCTGTATAATTCCTCCAGATTTGATCGCTCAAAAGAGAGGATCACCAATTCACTGTGTCCCTTAAAAGTTGACATGGCACTTGACTGTGGTTGACATTGTAAGAGCCGTTCGGCAATCAGTTTATCAATCCGGATACCCAAGGATTTAGCCTCTTTTCCGCTCCGTGTTATACTTTTGACTAACATCTCCGTTTATCATGTTTATTGCAGTCAGATGCACGATAGGCTGAAAGGTTCAAATCGGGGAAAATCCCTCTGTAGAATCACGTAATTCTATGTCGATTGTGTACCAAAGAAAAAAAAAAACCACCACCAACAACAACAATCAAGGTCTGCCGGTAGATTTCCATGGTTGGATCAAGTCGTTTAGGTCAGGGAAATAACAATAGCGACTATACTCGTAAGCCTGTTATAAGGAAACGAATGGAATCAAGAATGGAATCTGACTTAAAGAAAAAAAAACAGAAAAAAAAGAATGGAATCTGAAAATAAAGTCTATCACTCCTAAACATGTCTGCGAGAAATCAAGAAAACATCATGACTCGAAGATCGTCTCTCTCTCTCAAAGAAGTATTAATTTGCTTTTGGGTGATTTATTTATTTATCCCCTCTAATACAAAAGCAGGGTAGTCCCATTCATAGCCACAAAGGCCTGCCATATACATTATAGCCTTGCGTCATACATAGACGTGTGCACAATCAAAAAACAAAATCAAAACAAACATAAATATGATAAATCTGATAAGCAATTGATTTGTAAGGGCACAAAAACATATAAAAGAAAAAGAACAAACAAACATAAAAGCAAGTGATAAAATGGTATCTAACCATACAGCTAGTGCAATGTATCATATTACATCAAAATAGAGATATGTGTTGTCACCTTTTCTGCAAAGAAGAGGCTGTTTGAATTAATGGGTATTAATGAATGAAGGATAATAAATGAAGGAACATTTTTGTTCTATTCAGTTTTTGGTTTGGGTACGCGCAATTGATTGATTGATTGATTGATTGATTGATTGATTGATTGACTGGTTGGTTGAGTGAATGATTGATTGATTGATTGATTGATTGATTGATTGATTGATTGATTGATTGATTGATTAATTGATTGATTGATTGATTGATTTGAATTGACAAGAGAGGGCAGACCGAGTGGCATAGGTAACAGAATGTTTGGTCACGAGGTGAGTGATGATCTATTATGGGGTTAAGTTATTATGTAACCATTTGTACACCATAACACAGCAGTGGTATTGTATTCTTTGTTCAATTGACTGCCATTTTGAGACCATGAGTAAGATCTTGTGCTGGCATACATGTATAATAACCTTAATTTAGTACCAAACGATTTGGTACCATGTACTGTAAAGTGCTGGATCAATTTCGTCAAAGTAGAGCAAGAAATATCGTTCGTGCGTATTACTGCCACCAAGATTTTACCTCCCTTTTTTCACCCTCTTGTATATCAATGGAGGTCATGATAATCTATCTTCCAACCTTGAGTGACCATAAGGGATATGCCCGATAGGTTATGAGGACTCTTTCGGTAAGTTCAAGTACTGCTCTTGCATTGTATCTAAAATTTTAGTTTCGATGAAATATAAATATGGTAATTCTTCAGTCTTAGCAGGCATTGTATAAGATTGTGAAAGAGAGTACGCGAAAGGAGTGTTTGAAACCAAAACATTCTGTGGGGATAAACATTTGCTTGAAGTTTCCACAATGTCGAACCTTGGTAGTATACGCGGAGCATTTAATTATCAGGCGTAACGCGGGAAATACATTGCCATTAGCAGTATTTCCGTGCAGGGAAATGATCATGGGTAAAGTTCTTACAGTGTCAACGGCAGGGGTACCAAAACGAAGCAGCTGATCAGAAAAATGTTGTCTAAGTATCTGAAAAGAACTTGTATTTATGTTTTTTTTTTTTTCATGCGGACAATAAGCTATCTTTTACGCCCTGTCATGGATGCAAACAGCGCAATCTCGTTCAACACAGTCATGACAGATAGTGAATGGCGAGGTCGTGTGTCGACGTGGTAATTGGGAGGTGCCTACCACAGACCCATGTTTCACATGACTACTTGATCACCTTTATTTTCTCATCTCATTTCGCCGAATTTTCCACAGTCTGTTACTTTAATTGCCTAACCGATTTCACTCCAATTTGATAACCTTCCCTCCGAGGAACATTCTCCTTTTACCCCTATACAGTCAAGCTGCTTCTATCACTTTTTCTTACTTGTCTTGATTCTTACCTCACCTCCGGCCCCAAAATTTGTTAAAAGGTGTAAAAACACATCGATGACGAAATTCGGAGAGTCAGGAGTGCGTATACTGTATTTTGAACTCTGAGTCGACCTATACATTGTCGCACCATCCGTGGAGTGTTTGATTTCCTCTTTGATGTGATATTTAATGTGGTCTCTGTGACCCCATGGCTCTTATTAAAGTTCTAACATTCTGGTTAAGTGTCTGACAAAATGTTTCTTCAAGCCTAGGGACAAACACAGACACACAAACATACTCACACGAACTATCACATCACATGCATTTTCTTTTTCTCACATCGATATTTTAGTTATGTTTACATTCGTTGTCTTTTCTTTTTTTAGCCAATAGCCTCATCAAACGCCGCTTGTGTTGGAGGTCTTAACTTGTATTGTTTCGGTTTTCTTATGACACGAAATAAATCGTCAGGATATTATATCAGAGAAATTACTTGATGTATGAATAACTAACGTAGGTAAGAAGTAGAGATGATAAAATAACTTCTTTATAATCTTGTTTATATTCTGTTGCGGTGCCAATTTGTATTCCAAGTCATTATTCTATTTGTGTGTATGTTAATCGATAATAATATGCATAGATGAATAAAGTTAAGTTGAGTTAGAATATACCTTGCAATTCATGACACCACTTAACTTGTACATATTAAACTGACATAACAAACCAATTATTTCTCGTTTTACAGGACGTTTCGAGAGCAATGGTTGACCTCCAAGTACGTCAAAGGTCACTTTGCGTCGCCAGCAGGATTCCCATTCAAGCCTGAACCTCTTCCGGGTTTCATGAAGATGGGGGTGAAGACTGGGTATCTATGGAAACGAGGACGGGATGACAACATGTTTCAGCGGAGATGGTTCTGCTTCGCCCGCAATTCGCTTGTATACTACACAGAAGCCAAGGTATGGAATACATCGTATTATGATTATATTACAATTATTTACATTGTATTATGAAGGTTGAACACAGGAGAGATGGAATGTGGGGGTAAGAAAAGACGAGAAAGGGAGGGATGGTAGGGGTGCAGCAGTAGAGTAGAGAAGACTATTATGATAACATGAATAATCATTACATCACAGATGTTTATCTCAAGGAATTTAAACCAACATGCCTGTTATTGCAAATTACGTTTTATCTTCTTCTTCTGCTCATGCACAAAGTCGAACTACGAAATGGCTTATGTAGGATGTAATGTTGAAATGATCGAAGAATAACTTTAAAGCTCCTGGAATGTCCTGCTGCTACTACGTGCCAGGTACTGCAAAATCTGACATCCCTCTTCCGCTTTGCGTGAAAATTCGACCTTGTTACTGCCTGTAGGGGGATTTACTGTTCTTTGGCTTCATATTGTAAATATGATTAACAATATCATAATCGGTCTGTGAGGTTTAATCATTCGGAAGAGCTCTCCTTATAGAGAGAGAATAAGAGAGAGAGACACACACAGAGAAAACGAGAAAAGGGAAAAAGAAAGAAAAAGAAAGAGAGAGACAGATTTTCAAAAAAAAAAGGACAAAAGAAAAAATGGGCAGCAAATTTTGAGAAAAACTCAGACACGTTGCGACATACGTACGATCATGAGAATTCAACCAATCGTTCACTACAGACTCTTTATGAAAATTTATGTTTTATTATGTTTATGTTTATTTATGTAATTATTATTTAACTTATGGATCACATAGGCCTATATAAATATGTAATATCTATCCAACTTTTCATATCTCTCTCTCTCTGTAAATTAATATACTATGTATGATTTATAAAAGATATGTCTATAGTGATACAGTATAACGGTAGATGGAAGATGACAACACTAAGAAATCGCTAGGTGCATCATTTTCCTACTTTGATTACGACATCTTATTATTTTGATGTCGTAATATATATATATATATATATATATATATATATATATATATGTATATATATATATTTCACTATCAATGTGTGATCGTCATCCCAATCAGATGCAGACTATGCGAGGGGACATCAACCTTACTGACGTGCACGTGTGTCTCGCATCCGAGCAAAAGATCCACTACCCAAACGGTCTTCAGCTCATCATCGACGAGGGAGCGCGGGGCGTCCGGATGATCTACCTCTACGCTGAGCAGGAAAAGGTAAGCTGAACGAGGGACGTCCAAAAAACAAAACAAAAACAAAAAAACAAAACAAATCAAAACAAAAGCAAAAGCAAAAGCAAAAACCTAAACAAAAACAAAAACAGAAATAGAAATAGAAATAGAAATAGAAATAGAAATAGAAATAGAAATAAAGATAAAAATACAGGTAAAAATAAAAACAAAAATACAAAATAATAACAAAAACAACACAAAAGCAAAAGCAAAAACAGAAGTAAAAACATCATCAACAAAAAACCTCCATGACAACGAGAAAAATAAATGACTATTGACTGACCGAATTGATAGATGGATGACTGAATGAATGGATAAGTTTATGAATGAATCAATTGTAGTTATTGATAATTGCGTACTTGTGATGCGTAATGTGTAATGTATGCTTTGTATTTTTTTTACAACTTTTGTTTGAGGTAAAAAATGACAAATTGAGTTGAACTGAATTAAAATGAATCCACATACATGAAATATGTATTACATAAGGTGCACAAAAAAAGGGCAGAACTGCTGAGCGTATCGATGAATAAATCAATGATATATACTTGTATAGATTAAATTCATTTATACGGCAATGCGTACCAGACGCACACATGCTTTCATACACATATTATGTATACATAATTACATTGCACACCTATATCTAGGCTAGAGCAATCTTACTGGAGTGTATTACTTGAACACTTATGAGTAGTACAGTGCAGACTGAGTCAAGTAACAAACTCATTTATTTCAGATCTTTTTATTACAATATGTACGCCGTGATTATCACCAGAAATGGCTGTAGGTAATGGAGGCTGGAGGCTTTGTTTCAAAGGAATAGTTGTTTCGATGTTGGTGGTTATAGCGAGAATGTCTCGGTATTGATTTGGGAGTAGTGCTGGTAATCATAATGTTAAGACTGTAGTATTGATAATTTTCATTAATTGTGTCGTTGTGGAATATTTTAGAGGTTGATGAACTGTTTGGGCATACAGGTCTCAGCTGAATGTAATCAGGTGTTTGAGAAGAATTGGAGCCATTAGAGTTCATTTGTGGTTGAGTCTCTTGTGGTGCCGCTGATATTCAAGAAACAGTGCTTACAAAAACAACGTGTTCTTGTACGTACGAGGTTTTAGTGGGTTTGTGTTTGCAATGACACCGTGCTAGACTTTGTGTAATAGAGTGGTGGTTATTGAATGGTGTAAGTGGGTTTGTGTATAGTAATGATGCCACCGTGGTAGAGCTTGTGTTATATAGAGGTGGTTATTGAATGGTGTTAGTGGGTTTGTGTTTAGCAATGACACCATACTAGACCTTGCGTTATAGAGTGAAGGTTTTTGAATGGTGTTCGTGGGCTTGTGTTTAGCAATGACACCATGCTAGACCTTGTGTTACAGAGTGAAGGTTATTGAATGGTGTTCGTGGGCTTGTGTTTAGCAATGCTAGACCTTGTGCTGGAGTGGTGGTTATTGCATGAATGATGTAAGTTGGTCTATTTTTAGCAGTGATGACACCGTAGAATAATAATATGTCTTAGTCATTATGATTTTTAAACTTCTTATATTGTGCCACCCTTTTTTAAGGAGGGAAAGGAAAAGGTTGAGGACATTTGCCACTGTGAGGAGATTGAGACCGATGTAAACATACGCTATTCATCGATGTATACATGTACACGCAGTGCGCTTCCGTTGTTAGCTGGTTGAAGACCCAAACAGGATATGAATGCAAACTAGTTTTGCTTTTACTTCTTTTCTATATTTTGAAGTGTCCAAGTGCAAAGGGACTTTGGGAATTCCTGACTGGTATGATAGTTATATGCTGTATAACTATGGGGGAGCTGTGGCATAGTGGATAAGACTCACGACTCCAAATTGGAGGACATGAGTTCGATTCCCGCCCAGCCCTTACGTCCTTGGACAAGATATTTTTACTCATCATTGCCCTCTCGACCCAGGTGTATACTGGCAACGCTGGGGTAATAATAATGGCAGGGCCCTCTGGTAGAGCAATGGCGACACTGAAGAGGCTACCCTTGATAAAGAAGACCTTATTGTTACATATATTATTATTATTATTATTGTTATTATTATTATTATTATTATTATTATTATTATTATTATTATTATTATTATTATTATTATTATTATTGTTATTGCAACTAAGAAAAGGTTTACCACAAACTGTGGTAGTGTGGTATCGTCATTATCATAAATCAAGATCATTGTCATAGTAATTATAACGTTACTCTCTTTATTGTTATTATTGTCAATCATTATCATCATCACCATCGTTATTATCATCGAAACTCCTCCCCTTCGACACCAAGTCGAAGGGTGCACATATTATATAAACAGCTTCTGGGCACCCGCCAGTGAGGATATGCAGCAATTACTGAAGTGCTTCAGGAAAATGTTGCGGTGTCTACAGCCCTGTTTTTAGCCAGGCCTGTGTTTTTAACTCTGGGATTCCATCACGCACACGGACGTCATCACTTATCGTTGTTTATGTTGGTCGACGAACGCGTTAAGAGGCCCCACATCGTATTTCAACATTGAAAACGTTCAAAGTGCATAAAAGATTTGCAGTTGCCTTCTGCGCTGTGTTGCACGTTTTGCCCTTAAATGTTCAGTCAACAAACCGGTTCTCTGTCCTGTTTTGAAGATTGCATGAGGAAGCTTGTTACTGTCCCAGTCTTTGTTAGTCTAATGAGTGTGAAGAAACAAGGATCGTGCGTGCTCATCAGCGCCAGCTGATACTCTATACGAGTGACTAATTGTTTATTTTCCGGGATCCCAGTAAAATGCTACAATGTATTCCTGTAAAGCATATCTAGGATCTGTTCCTTGGTCAATACTTCTGTCGCGAATTTTGCGCTCTACCAGTCTACTGCAATACTTGTGTAATAGACTGCCTGTAACACTTCTTTCACGTGATTATACAAGTTCACCTCTGATAGTAAATTCCTATAGAGGTTTTGTCAATGATGATAGGTATGAACAACGTATCATGTACAAAGTGCACATGATTTCTCTACTATGCTGCTTTCCACGAAAATAAATCGTTTTATCTTAATTCTCAGATCTTCAAAATACATTGGTGTGCTCAAACTCCGTCGAAAGGTCCCAATCAGTGAAAAAACACATGATGGTGTGTATACGTGTGTGTTAAATTCATGCGGAAGGTACAAGTCCCCTGAATTCGAATGAAAGCGTGTCCAGCATCCAATATGTAGGTTCCTTTCTGAGCACCATCATTGATTAAAACTACAGCTTTCCTCATCAGGTCTGTCGTGTTTCATTTCCATTTTGACTTCAATATCCTTGGTTCGAAAAGTAGAGACCGAAATGGAGACCAAATAATATTTCATTATAGTACACGTCACTGTCATAATATAAAAGTGGATGGAATACGCATTTGTAGGTATAACTGTTCTCCTGAAAACCACAGAAATCCCATGGTGAAGGTGGTTTTTGAGAGTAGGTCTACATGTACCTATAATGAATCTAGAAATTAAATGTACTAAAATTGTATTTTCGTAAATACCCACTATTGACCTGAAAACAAAAGTTCATAATTCCCATGAGAGTGCCTTTGAGGCATGCCCACAAACTAGGTGTTATTTCGAAGTTAGTACAAAATGCACCATTCTCATGCTTCTTGCCAATTTTTCTCACCCACTGATAGTTTAGTTTCGATTTAAATCAAAACTGCGCTGAAGGGACAACGTGGGACGGAAATTCCCCAAACCGTATGTTTCCATATTTTCGCTTTGCGTCTTCGGTCCAGACATGACTGGTTTTATTAACCGTTCTGTTGTTTAGACCCGGGATAGAGTAAGTATGTCCGACGCAAAGTAGATACGAAGTACACCCTGCGACCCGGATTCAGACAGACGATTAGCTGTCGTAAAGTGATCTTGAGATGCATCGTACTGTACTTACGAAACGACATAATATCATTGAGGAAACATACATTCAGATCTCTTTTGGTAGAAACCTATTCTTTACAGTGCTAATTAAATGGGCCAAAGCGATCCTATTATATCTTATACAGTAAACACGGACGTGAAAGATGAAATTAAATCACCGCTGGAAGTGACATAATACACCGCGTGTTGGACTGTGTTGTGACAAAAAACACGTTGCTTCGCCAGGGTACCACATGATAACCATTCATACATTGGTGCATGAGAATGACTAATAACTTCCTTTGCCGAGAACGAAAGAAATCACCAATATAAAACCTGTAGACTGTGTAATTACCACGTTTTAGTCTTACTAAATTTAGTACTCTGCATGCGTTATATGGGATTTTGTAATGGACTTGCAGAATTACAGCTACTGGCTGAGCAAGTTCTTTTTATCACCGTGTTGAAATTTAAAAAAAAAATGAAAATAAAATGAATTAGGTGAAATGAAAATAAAATGAATTAGGTGAAATGAAAGCGAAGTAAACTGCTCAATCCAGACGAGAGATTAATGTCCATCCTGGGATATATTGGACACCATGATGAGATCAAAGGAACTTCATGATATGAAGAAATACATCTCATCGATGGTAAATATTGGGAACATTTTGAGCCAACCATGATCGTTTACTCAATATTTATATCATGTGAATGGATCAATTGAACTATACAGACTATTCTAAACTTTCGTTACGGTCTTGCTCAGTTGGCAGGTTTGAAAATATAAAAACAACAGTAATTATATTCAAAGACAACCACAAAGATCAAACTAAACACCAAAAATTGCATGCTTGCTTCTTCGTCGGCTTGTGGCTATATATAAGCCTCAGTTTCTTCGTTGAAATATAATCTTTAACAGCTGTTTAATTGTTCTGAACCTGTAATTCGTCATAATCAACAAACATTTATTTAATGTTCACATGCACTGGTATATCATGATACATGCAGTATAAAATGAATTTTCCCTCAAGTTTAAGAGTGGAATACTAACTCACGCAAACATCTCCTTTGAAAAAAAAAGAAGCAGACCTTGCTTAGATCATCAAACTGTTTTATCTGTTTTATCAAATGATGTTATCTTCATCAAACCATCATCAAGTTAGGACTATCACGTACAATACACGCGAATTCAACTACAGTCAATGTCCTCTCTGTGTTGCTTTGTGCGGTTTTTTTTTTTACGTCAGTTTAAACAAAAAGGATTGCACATCAACTCTCCTGACACATCTAACGAGTACATGTTTAATTCTTTTGACTCTTTGTTGGCAAAAGGAAAAAAAAAAAAGATGAGGATTGTAGAAATAAAGCCAGAGAGATGCAAAGAAGTTTTGAAAGTTAAAATTTTTATTTTAAAAGAAAGACGTTGCATATACATTGAATGTTTTATCATTTACGAGCCTTCCGCAACGCTCTACAACCATCACCACAAACAGCAGCAACTTACTAACTACCACCTATAACAAACAGCAGCGACTTACTAACTACCACCTATAACAAACAGCAGCGACTTACTATAACTACCACCTATAACAAACAGCAGCGACTTACTATAACTACCACCTATAACAAACAACATAGGTTCTTACATCTTATCAATCAACACCATCGGTCGGCGTGTCCCATTTATTGTTCTTGAAATGATCAGATATCCTTGTTAGTAAGATAGTTCCGACGTTGACCAGTGGTGCTAATCAAACAGGAGGCATGGTGTTTATTCCATGCAGACGCTCGTAAGTTGTTGTTGGTAGTCCTGACGGCGGAGAATTGTAATTGTGTGGTGTTTGTAGAAAAGATACATATTCGTCATTGGACATTCGTACGTGGCTTCCATCTTGAGTGGAGCTATTTGTTTGGGGACCATGAGGGTTGAACGGCCGCCAAAGTTTAGAAGTAGAACACTACTATTGCTCAAACTATACAGTATGTGGAGTTGGAGGGCGCTCCATACGTTCACACATGGCGACACATATTACGAAAACTTCAGACTATGAATAAACACCCTCGTTCAGTACGCCTTCCAAACAGTATGAAGATTTTTCTTAGAGTCGCAAGAAAGCGAGAATCTCTATAATGCGAGCCGAGTGTCTAGAATGCTCGTGAATAGGACATTAATATGAACGCTATTCAGAAATCATCACACAGTGCTCCATTACAATCCTGTTTCGCAAATGACATCTCATGACCTTTACAATGCCTGCACATCAGTTCTATAGTACTTAAAGATATTTGAAATCATATTTTGGATAAGACATTAATTATCTCGTGATTGATTGGAAGAGATCATGTGATTATGATATATTTTCAACTACTTCAAAGTGTTTTGTTTGTTTGTCTGAGAAGATGGCTGGATAGCCCATATTCAGCTGGACTTCCATGGGGTCCACCTGGCCTCTTTTACATATTCCATGGTATTCTATTCTGTTTTGGACGATATTTTCCAAATAGTGCACTATTTTGTGTAATGATGTCTCAAAGTAAGTCTGACACGATTGCATAGCGCGCTGCCTTGGCGATGTAGATAGTAAGAGCATTCTTGGCCAGCTCAATTCTTATAATGTTGTAAAAGAAACTTTTATGATATGTATTACGTATAATGATAGAATTTAATGCAGGGAGGTAAACTGAAAGATACTGCCCACTATTCCGGTGTATGTGTTTGTTTGTTTGTTTGTATTTATTTCCTAATCATTTAAAACGCAAACAATAATAGATAAAATGTCAACATCATGACTATTGTTTATTTTTCTGTGCTTAAGATGCAATAACTTCTTAGAACGAGAAAAAGTTACATATCAATGAAATATAGTGTATAAATAAGTCCAGGTACGTCACGATCGGCTTTCGGTCACGTGACCGTATCAGGTGTTCTTCCACATGAGCTAGCTGCAGTCTTTTGTATACCAATAGAATCTGTCAGTGTTTCCACTGTGAACGTACATATTGATTGCCAATTCAAATGTCCATTCCTCTTCAAATACAGCATGTATACCAAATATTTTATTTGTCTTTTTAACTTTATTCAATGTTATTCTCCAAGCTGGATTTGGATCGGAAGCAGCGATATGTGGATAGGTATAGACCTAATTGTAGTCAAGCCCCAAATGAGGCTTCTCAAAGAAGGGCCACTACCACGCGAATTAGGTGAAGGAGGTGTTGAGCTTTTGTAAACAGTGGTGCACAAGAATGCATGCAATACTGTACATAAACACATAACAACAACGTTGCTGCATGTTAGTTGATCTCCCCTGGCTATCTATTATATTAGTTAGCAGTAATTATCAATCAATTACCATCTGTAATCACAAACGTCTCCAATTAATTGCACAACAGTACAATGAGGTGACAATGGCGGTCATCAGAAAAACAAATGACTGTGATCGACACACACCGAAGCAGACAACTTCTCGTCGGTTCGCGTTAGTCCTACTCGATCCTTTGGGATGCTGAAGTGAAAGTGATGAGTTCACACATGGTGGACTAGATCACGTACTGGTGTTAATAGGCGACAGCCGGTTTTAATCAGTGTCCATTATAGTGATCTTGGGAGTGGGTATAATGGAATTCGCTTAGGACTATAACACACAAAACACGCAAAAAATATGATATGTGTACAACAGTATTGACACACTTTTTGACGCAATCACAGCATGAGAATGAATGATGAGAGTGAGTAGATGGGGAAGAAACAAACAAACAAATATATAGCGGTATGTCCTCATCGTCAGCCATGTACTGACCTAACATTATATCACTAAACTGCTTTTTGAATAAATACAATCGTTTAATGCTGTCGGATAAGGAATTCCAGGCGTCCAGCCCCCTATGTCTTCAAATATTTTTTGTTTTGTTTGTTTGTTTGTTCGTTTGTTTTTTGCTACGGGACAATTCTTTGCTGGAGTTTTCTAAATGATAGACAGACGATGTGTTGGGTAGGAATAAATAGTAGAGTAGAGATTAAGAGGTCATTGAACGCTGAAGGGAGCTGGTTGAACGTGTATTCATACCTAAAGATTGCTGTTTTGAAGATGTGAATGTCACTACAGTGTTTTAATTTTGGAGATTGTTATGTAGCGGGAGTTCGTGATCAACCGCATGATGGCATGTTAAAGCAGTATTACGTTTGCCTTGGTAGAACCACAATTTCCCCCACAGCAGGGAATGTACGGTAATGTTTTACATGTTACATGTTTACATTTTACAAAATAGTCAAGGACTTCTGAGAAACAAATTTTTCAGACGGTATAGAATTCTGACACCTCTATCATCATGTCTAGAGACTGTGGTATGTACATTGTGGAAGTGATCGTTCGACGATAAATTTGAATCAATAGAATTACATTGTTAAAAGTTCAGTAAATTCCTTTTCGACAATAATTGGATGTCCGTCAACACAAACACAATAATCGGTAAAATTAACACTACAGAGTTATGAGACTTAAATCTTATAAGATCTTAATTGTCTTAGATATATCTAGTGATAATGTATTACAAACAAGCCACTTTAAATGAAAAGAAACTTTAAATATTTCTAACTTTAGTGTGTTGATGAGCATTGCAAACCTTTTATTGGAATTAAAAAAAAATGTTTATGTCGTCTGCAAATAGTATAAGACTACGAAGCGGAGATGAATTTACAATATTATCGTTAATAAAGATTATATCGTTAAAAAGGATTGAAAGATGTATAATATTACTGGTTATTATCTTTATCCTCTTCTTACAGGACATGTATGAGTGGTACCAGTCCATCTGTATTTTCAAGTTCTGGGTCTTGAAACATCACATTCTGTGTGTCAGGAGAACTTCTGTGGACGATAAGGAGGTACAATGTAATACAATTACATTTATGAATGTAATTAATAGTAATTTCAACGACGAAGGTACTTTCTGTGATTTTATCATAGTATGCTGGGACTTTCTCAGTGCTTTTATTTATTTATTTATTTATCTATTTGTTTGTTTGTTTGTTCAATTATGAACAATGAACAAGCTAATCCCAGATGGTTCGCAATACAGAATGTTGGCTCCAGTTTGAACTGTTTCAAATTTCACCCCATTTTTATTTGATTTTACAAAGTTAAGTGTGATGAAATACCCAGAACAGATATATTGAGGAAGTTGATAATATTTCAAGTTTCACATGTTGCCAAACTAAAGGTGATTTTGGTCACTATTCAAATAATCTTAGGCAATCTCACCCTGTCGCGAGTCCTCCATTGACCACTACACAAATCTTCACTAAATTCTCTTTCTGTGACATAAATTCGAAAAGAAGAAACTATGTCACCGGTATCAAAGTACTTAGAGTTAGAGATAATTAAGCAGAGGGGTGAAGATGAGGAATTATTATCTTTAATTTGTCTCCCTCGGTACAAATTAATTTGTAAGATTGCAATTGCTGATCTATACATTTTAACAAACATGTCATGGAAAACAGGAACCAGCAGTTGCGATCTTACAAATTTATTTGTACAGACAGAGGTAGACATATTGAAGAAAATCATATCCTACTTAAGAGTTGTTATGATTTGCAATGATAACGTGCTTGAATGGGAGGCTCTAATAATACTTTGCTATTTGTTTCTTGTTCTGACCTAAGAGAGATATCTTATTCGATGACATCTAATTCAAATGTAATAGTGAACGGCAGTATTGCACTCATGTAGCATAAAGACATGACGAGGTTTTAACTGCCACGTCGTATATCATTTACTCATGTCCGATGTGCAGCAATGTTTCACGAAACTTTCACTCTTTCGCATCCGCTTTCATTCTATACTTAAGTCAATTTGAACAAAGGGGTGGCCCTTTATGATCAGTTTTGATGAGGAAATGAAGAGAATTGGTTGAACGATAGTACTCCACGATGACCCAGTAAACCGACGATAATCTTGCAAGAGAATTACTTTCACTGCGAGTTTCAAGGCTAGTGCTGCACTCTTCACAACCTATTTTCGAGTTTATGAAGTTGTCTAGCAACAACAAGCCGCACGCAATTCATGTTGAAGTACTTTGCACCACTCTAGTTGTGAAATCATAGATTATTTCACAAACTGTTAAACAGTTCCTCTTTGTGGCAATGTCGATTCACATCGGTCGACAGCTAACGGGATGTAATTCAATACTTTGTCAGAAACTTTTAATGAAAGGATAGAGTAAGTATGTTCGCCTCAAATGAGAATTGGTAATGTTTCCCACATACTTTTCGCGTTCCTTTTTTTTTCTAGCTGTTATTCCCCTTGCTGAGGACAAGTCGATATTTTGCCAGCAACAATTTCTTGAGAGTCGTTTGATATAATTCTTCCCTCGAGTACGTCAGTATTGTATGATCTTCATCATTGTTATTTTGTTTCAGGTTGTAAATATTTTCAGAAGTGTGAGTAAATATCTGTGCTCGCTGGTCATTATGTGAGTGTTTGTTTGTTTGTTTGCTTGCTTGTGTCTTGTTGCACAGGTCTCACGAGCTCTTAATCGCGAAGTGACCATGGAGGGCTATATGCAGAAGACGGACAGTACGGGCCGGAAGCCCTTCAGGAGACGGTGGTTTGTTCTCCACGGACAGAATCTCATGTACTTCATCAACCCACTGGTGAGCAAGTGATCGTTAGCGACAGTGAAAAACATAATATCATAGGTCATAGTGACTGAAGGCCAGCACACGACGTACATCTTGATTTGTGCCGGATATAATGACTCTCAAAGGCAAAAACTGCTTGCACTCATCGGTGCTGAGTACTGGAAGTATAAGCTCATTACATGGATCAATGGGTTGTAACTATATAACTATATCTTCAATGATGAGTCGGACTATCAGTTCTTCTTTTTTTTTTTAAGCAAGACCCTGGAAGGCTCAAGAGGCATTGGTAGAGCTAACCATAAATAAGTTGCAAGGGGCGCGTCCTCGTTATTTGAATGTACCGCCAACAGATGAAACGTGCATCTTTGTGAGTTTTGCTATACTGCCTTATCACTTTGTGTTCGTCGTTTATACCCATATTGAAATATATTATATCATGCATAACGATATATTCGTTTAAAACAAAATTGTCACCATTTCGACCAACATTACCACCAATACTCAATATGATACAACCAATGTAACCATCCCAACCACGACTATCACCCCACCTATCATCCTAACCATCAACACCATCTTTCTCATAATCGTTCGTCTTCAATCAAATCATTAGCATCTCATCATCTCTCATCTCTTCAGCACCGCACATCACCACCACTGTCATAAGCAACATCACCATCGTCACCATCGTCATCATCACCTCATTATCACCACCACCATCGTCGCCATCATCATCATCATCATCATCATCAAAATCATCATCACCATCATCAAAATCATCATCACCATCATCATTTTCACAATCACCATCGTTATCACCATCACCATCGTCGCCATCATCATCATCATCATAATCAAAATCATCATCACCACCATCGTCACCACCATCACCATCATCACCTTTATCACCATCACCACTATCATCACCATCACCACCAGCATCACCACCATCATCACCATCATCATCACCATAACATTACCATCATCATCTCAATCATTGTTGCCAGAAAAGCTCACAAGTATTGTCGTGGATCTCTTTCTGCAAATGGCTTGCTATAGGACGCCAATCCGAGGCGGTCAGTACCCCTGGGATCGTACAAAGATGGCTTCTCTCTCATCTTGACGGGCGAACATCATCCCGAATGGCCAAGCGGTTTCCACTTCCTCCTTAAAATACCCGGCAGAACGTTCACCTTCATCGCCGATACGGACCGTGAACGCCAGGCTTGGTATCACGCCCTTTTCAGCGCCTGCAAGACGGTTCAAGCTCAGTCAGGTTTAGTGTTCTTTGTTTGTTTGTGTTTGTTTGTTTGTTTTTATTATTATTATAATTATTATTATTATTTTTTTTTTTTTTGGGGGGGGGGAGAGGCACAGTTACAAACGTACAGACAAAATCAAGAACAACAACAGAACGACACAAATTACGTCAGACATTCAACAAGCAGGTTCGCATAAAAAGAAGCAGCACTGAGAAAGGTAGGTGCGAGCAACGGCACGTCTACATGTGTCTGTTTATACATTTGACGATAAACACTGCATGATAATACTTTCGTCTCCACATTCAGTTTGCCAAAACACTCTGAGAGTAAGTCCTTAGAAGCCACATAAACCAGTGAACGATGGTACTAATAAACTAGTTTCAGAAATATTTCATTCAGGATGTGAAACTAAGAGCTTGAATATTACAAGTGATGAAATGCTTAACTTCACGATTCGCTGTGTTGATCAATTGAAGCAAAGCTAAGGCGAATTACGAATAAAGGCTTACAAAACAAGTCACTGCAAGAAATTTAATGGCCACAGTCGACAAAATGCCAAATAAACGTATCGTCTACAAACAGGTCAAAAGCCAGACCCTCCGAGGCGGATGTCGGATCAACAAATTAGCCAAATGGTGCCGAAAACGCAGCGCAAATCGCTACCCCTTCCCGAGATACCGGTTCCCCGAACATCTTCACCGAGCCCGGATAACCGAACGTCCATGCCGTCGAGGATCGCACCGTCTCCACCCCCTATTACTGACATAAGGAGGAAGGTATCCGAGGGGACAATCGCGGAGGAGGAGGAGCCGCTCTACCAACGCACTGAACGTAAACCAATCCCGAGTCCTCGGGCTTTCGACCCGGACTATCTCAAACCGGTTATCAGGGAATCTGATTCATCTGGCGGTGCACCTTCGGTTCCTCCAAGGTGAGCCTATAGTCATAATTATTAACTTCGTTTGACCAGTTCAGAGTGTGTATCTTGCACCTTATTCCTGATATCACTGTATCAGTGGCATAAACTCACTGGAGATCTTCAGTCTAATTGTGCCTTTAATGAGGCTATACATTTAGATTAAATGCTTGGAAAGAATATACAAAACGTCAGAGGGAGGTGCAAAATGTGTGAACACAGACTGAAATATCATCGCACTGACTATGCGTTTGTCACAGTTCAGTTTAGGTTCATGTGTAGTTCACTACGATTTCGACATTAATTTTGATATCTTGCAGTACCGTCACCTTGTCTCAATTTACAATTTCGTATTATTTTTAAGAATAAGACTGTTCATAATATGATGCTGCAAACATTAGTTCGTGCACAAATAATTGATAAACATATCTTAAAATAGGTATTTGGTGGTCCAAAACGATTGGTTCCGCCTTCAGGTTGCTGATGAGACAAGCATGAGCATTGCACGGTTCACATTCCCACAGCAAAGCAAAGCAAGCAGTGATTTATTGTACATGCTACCAGTGTTCTCATTTATACTGCAGTTTCTTTTTTTTACCCAAAAGAATGCCGTTGCGTGATGGATTATTTAACACTATGTTACCAATCATCGACAACAGAAAATAAACCGTTCCCATTGTTCTACCGTTGTTCTTTAGTCGCATGAAACAAAAAAGAAAAGTAAAACTTTGCTGTTTTGTTCCTATTCAGGCCTCCTCACACGTTGAGCAGCTCCACGCCCATCGACAGCGGCCTGGGTACTGAGATCGACAGTGAACCGAATGACTACCTCGAGGTCGAGCAACCTCCAAGCGACAGCGACGACAGCTATGTGGAGATGGAGACCGTTCCCGTCATGTGTGTTCGTGTCGACGCCATGGGGACGAGTATCAAGTCTCATGGCTTCTGTCTTCGCATCCCGCAGAATTCCCTCGACATCGAGCCCGGTCAGAAGTGCTTCTTGTCCGTCACCCCGAGATCTTGTCCGGGGCCCGGGGAGGATGATGATGAGGGCGAGGAACTTGAGGATAAAGGGAGCGAGTCACTGGGTATCAACGCCCTCGGCGAGAAGGTGGTCGAGTGCCGAAGCTTTAACTACAACAAACCGCTGCTGAAACCCTTGCAGCTAGAGATACCACACTGCGCCATTGTTCGAGACCTGGCCGACTGTCGTGTGAAGATGTGGCACAAGAAGCCCTACGCAGGTCAGTCCGTGTGAAACTTTGCGGCCCGTACGGATTAACAACTTGCTAAGAATCATGCCAAGAAAACTTATGTTACATTATATAACCATAACAGACCAGCGTGGTCTAGTTATGATGACCCTTTACGATAAGCACTGAATATCATTCACCATAGTTAGTATGGAACAAGATAGGAAGGGGAGATGAATGAGAGCTCGTAGACTTTTATTGATACTGCAAATAGTTGTTATCACAGTTTAGTGAAAACAAGATCGTCAATGTTATTTTTCAGATAGAGGATTTGTCGTTTAGAACTATGCAGCATGGAAATTATCTAGACACGAGTGAAAATTCCTGCACAAAAAGAATAGTACTAGAATTCGAACGAGATTACAAGCCCGGCATTAATTCTTACCATTGTATGGAAATGCTCATACGCAGAGAATAACGAGACGTGGCGGGAAATCTTGGACACAAATCTAGCCGTGTCGTGTCGTGCGAAGCAGCGCTGTCTGCAAGTCACCACGCTTCACCTGGGTAGCTTCGCCTTCCTGCTGGAGGGGTCAGGGGTCATGGGCAAGACCATGCAGATGGCCGTCTTCATGAAGCCAAGCACGAGTCAGGACACCCTGTCTGCCAACGTTTATCTCTTCAATAACATGAGCAGTGACTCCGTCTGGACGGTAAGACTATCGTTTCTTGGGTCAAGGCCCTACCTTCAAACTTTCCAAGCACCCTTTCTCTCTTCCTATTTCTCCATTATGTCCCTTAATTGGTTACTTACCAAACCTCTCTTATCAGAACTCTGTTAAGAGGGTTAAGGCACGTCACGAGACCGACACCCACGAGTCATACATCCCACGAGTTATGAAACTCACGAGTCATACAGCCCACGAGTTATACAGCTCACGAGTCATACAGCCCATGAGTTCGACACTAAGCTAACAAGGTCCACGAGACCGACACATTAAACCCCGTGTTATATCTGTCAAACTCGTGGGCTGTTTTTACCTTGTGTCGAACACATGGGCTTTCTTGCCCAGTGTCGAACTCATGGGCTGTATGACTAGTGAGCCGTATGACTCATGGACCTGTTGTCAATGTCGAACTCGTGGGCTGTATGACTCGTAGGTGTCAGTTTCGTGGGATGACCCCTGTTAAGGTGTCCGTGAAGACCATAAAAGAAGTTTGGTTCCTGGTAGGAAGGACTCAGCTATGAGATGCGTCTGTTTTTCTGGGTTTCACGACATTTGCTCCTGCGACATTACTTCCATGAAATATCAGCACGCTAAGCCAAACAAAAAGTCTACCACAAATATAACCCTAACCCTAATTCTAATCCTCACATCAAACTAAACCTAAAATCCTATCACAATCCTAACCCAAACCTTCAGTCCTTGGAAGAAGACCGGAGCAATTGTCGCAGGAGCAAATGTCGTGTCATTGTTTTTTTTTGGTCATTTGAAAAGGACGGTATTCTTTTCTTGTCCGTACTATTGCATAATGATATTGTCAAATCATTTCTGTGTCTTTTTGACATAATTATAAATAACTTTTAGTCTCAGAATTGGAATTCAGTTTGTTACATTTAAGTCTGCACATCACTGAGATTAATACATAATGTTGATCGTCCTGTTGTTATATAGTAATGACATCCATGAGCGTAGTGACGACATGGTCTACAGTTTCTTGGTGGCATATAGTGACTCTACTTGATCGTTCTTTGCAGTCTGGCTTCCGCTGTTCACAACTGTAGCGGGCCGTAATATAATATCTTTGCATTCTATTTTTTTCTCTTGTGTAAGACAGTGTGGCATAAAAAGTAGTCATAATATTCCCTGGAGTCTCGGACCCTCCTTATCGGAAATATCGCCTTCCATAGGAACAGTTTGTCTTTGACTCGGGCGATATCATTCCTATATAGCCAAGACAGTAGGTCCCTATATATTACAATGAACTCCTCCCACCTCTTTGAGGCCAGACGACAACATACTGATACGCTTTTGTGTCGCCTCTTAAACATTTGATTATCACACAGGATATTGAAGAAAATGAGGGTAACAACAACGCCGTTTTGAGTGACGTCAGCACAAGTTTTTCTGTACTAACCGGAAGTTGTGACCTGTCACTAGAGATCCATTCCCTGGATGGTCTAGGGCTACCGGAAGACCAGCCCCGCACCGTGGTAATATTCCATTCTCTTTCTCGAGACAGGCCGAGAAATTGTTAACGACAAAATACGATTCTTCACGCAAGGGATTTTTTTTAAAATCCTTTAGGATCATCAGATTTTCGAGTAAACCGAAAGCAAAAACGTGCTAATCATCAGAATAACAATCTGAATCGTTTACTTGTTGTTTATCCTTTCAGTGCCAGGGTCTTTGGACAGTGTTTCCAACGCTGTGGGGTTTACTGTTGCAATCGCTCTCGAAGCACATAAAGGGTTGAATATTAACCATAGTCGTAATATAACACTCAAAAAGGAACGCTTGGGTAGTTTAAGACAGGGTAAAGCCACCCAACAAGGAATACAAAGGATAAGTAAAGATTATCTCTCAAAGAGAACGGCACATTAAATCAAGAAATGAACGAGGTTATAGGGAGAATTGTTAAAAGGCTATAATGGTCCCTTGTATGAGAATGATGTCACGTGTTCCTTTTCTTCAGCCAATCAACGCCAAGGATCTCTGGCAGAACTCTTTCGTTCAGTTCCGGCTTAAGTTCAACATCACGTCGAACTCGGGCAAAGCCAGCATCACTTTCCACAATGGGGAGAGTCGAGAGGACGTCCTTTTTAGTTACCTTTCAGAGGTAAGCAAAACGTGTTCTGACTATACTACTGATGGTAGTAACATTATCAACTCATTTAGTACTGTTAACAACCATAACACCACCCAAGCTCTTATTAGTATTATAAGGAAATGGCCATCAGCCAGTTGACCTTACGCAGTGTTAATAGCAGTAATTTAATGCCTGATGCATATCATCTGCCCTTAGAAACATGTCCCCTTTCTATGTAGCATTCCACACTCTCACCTTGGGGAACTCTTCAGTCGATCAAACGCTGCCCCACTAAGTAGAATGTGAAAATGCTCAACAGATAGCACGATATCATAGAGGTCCTCGTTCATTTTTTCCCGAAGAATATTATGTTTTGCTAACGTAATTGGTATCATCATTGGTTGACTTTTGTAATGGAAATACGTGCTTGATTAAGAATCAATGATAGGGCAGAAGATCGCATGCATATGGAGTTGTGTATTATATTTTTGCTGAGACGTCAGGACCAGACACAGTAGAAGAAGGAGGGTCTGTGGAGATGGGTGGTGGTCTAAGGGACAACAGAGGCAGTGGGGTCAGTTTCCATCCTAAATGGTTCAGCTAGGGTAGGTCTTTTTATGCCAATTTGTGGGACAAGACTGAACACTTGTAAAAGTTATATAGCTCTAAAAAAAAAAGTTATTTTAGACAAAATCAGTTTAGTTTGAATAAAGGAATGTGAAATTGCAAGATCTAGGGTTCCTTGGAATAGAGAATGCCTAGGGTCCCTCCCCCCCCCCGAAAATGCCTGCGTACGCATTCACTGTACTGAAATAATTGTCTCTGGCTTGCATGTGCTCGTGTGTTGCATCTCGTCTGACATATGCATGCGTAAGAAGCCCTTGTTTTGTTGACAATATTATCTTATGAAATGATGATATAGATCCTAATCAAACGATATTAGCTCCATGGGGAGCTATTGCGCAACCAGTCTGAAGAACCAGCTTTACTTTTCACCGGAGGTTATTACAGCATAATAATGACCGGTACTATTGACCGGTACTGTATTGTCCGTGTATTGTTTGTATGTGGTTCGTTTACCTGGGAATCTTGTTGAAATGAATGAACTATTAAACATTAAACCCGTGTGATAAACCTTGATAGACAATCCAGGCAAATATTACACCGGTCATGAGTTTGATTTACACCACCATGTTTTACCTAGTTTGCAAATCGCAATAATTCTGCAATAGTTATTAAGGTCACTCCTTAAGGCCTATTTCTTGATCAATCTGTCTTGTCAAATTTGATAAAGAACCTCAGCTGACTCCATGAACATACAGTTAAAGGTAGAAATCATACGTCCTGCAGCGAGTAAATAATTTCCTTTATTGTTAAAGTACTTTTCCTTCTGCTCTTGGCGTATAAAGGGTAACCATGGTAACATAATTACTACCAAGGGGGAGGAAGGGTAGCCACTTGAATTGGTATACATCCATATGGAGAAAGGTGAAGATGCTTCTCCCGATGGTTATGGAAATTATGAACACGGAGTTTGTAATCCACAATGGTGAAAGCTGCATGAATAGCCAGATGCATGAAATACACTCTTCAGCTTTGAGTGTCATCTAACAAAGCATGTGGAATGAATACCCTGTAGCATATATCAGACTTACCTCGTTTTAATTGCGTTGATCCTTCTTTACCCCGTTTGTTGTGCATCATGTGCATGATGTTGAATGTATGTCTTGTTACGTAGGAGCATGGGCACTACATCACGTTTGATGAGGAGTTCATCCGCAGAATGGAATCGCCTCAGTCCCCCTCCCACCCTCTCGTTCCAGGCGAGGATCCCTACCGTCATCTTGACTTTTACCCGCCACCCGCCCGCCACTCGTCGGAACGCGGCGCGGCGAAAAGGCAGCAGACCCTGCGACGCCAACGCGTGTCCTTCCTCCTCCGATCCCGCCTGTCGCCGATGTCCCGCACCACGCCGCGCTGTCTGCGCAGATCCAGCTCTCAGGGCGAGACGTCGTCCACCACGACGACGAGCGAAACGTCGGGCAGCAGCAGCGATGGCAGCACCGGCAGCATCCCATGTCAGTTGAAGGAGGACCTGGGCGTGATGTTGGACGACTACGCGGCGTATGGCAACGACTGGTCGATGCTGGCCAACTACGTCGGGTTGGAGCACCTTATGCACAGGTTTCTGAACAGCAGGCACCCCACCATCACTGTCCTTACATACTGTGAGAGACTCCATATATCTCTGCAGTACCTTGAGCAGGCGATGAGGGACATTGACCGCCAAGACGCCGCCAGCCTCATCAAAAGCTACATCGCCCGGACGGACGGCGCCGGAGACAGAGATGAGGACCACCAGCTCTAAGGATAGGGTGGCCAACCAGCAAGATATCGGGAGGCACGCCATCAAACAAACGACTCTATATTCATAAAATCAGAAACATGCACGTAGAGAGCAAAACCAGAGGATGAATAGAGACCTGAACGACAGCAGATCATGTTAAACGGAGGTGTAGGTTAAACAGATGACTGGTGTAAGCACGAATTGATTGCTATTGCAACGATGTATATGTTAATTCTTGTATATCCCTGTAGAGATCTAAAATAATTCTTTGGCTGGATAGATTGAAAAGGTTTATTTCACAATGTAACTTTCATCGATCTGCTCTTTTTTGTCTTTTGTGAGAGACCTTTGCTATGTGAAATTATCACGACAGTTATCTTTGCAGAACACTCGACTGTGTCCGATGTGTAACAATGATTATAGATGTGATTTTGGAATAGAAGTACAATCTTATAATTTAGTGTTTAATCGCCAGGTCTCTGTAAAACAGATTTTGCTTATCTCAACAGTAGCTGTTATTTTCTCATCTACTTTCTCCTTACAAGGTGCGTGTCTCTTTCCCGTTGTTGTTATTTCCCCGCAACCACTTTGAGTGTTTCCCCAGAACCTTTCAATGATCGAGACAGACGACAACTCTACTTAAAATCCTGCTGGCGGGATAAAGTATTATGACAGCAAATCGTGTCAAGTTTAAGAGTATCCCAGGGCACAAAGATTTTTGTTTCAAGGGTCAAACTTTTGCAAGAAAAGGAACAGGGTTTATGCCGTTCTGTGGTAATGTTTGAATGAAGTGGGACGCTGGTGCAACATTGTATTTTTGAGAAGAGTTATATGCGCATGACACTTTTACTCGTATTTACAATTAGTTGCAAAGATTTATCATTTCTTTTTAAATTCGTGCGGAAGCAAAGCATCTTGTTCAATGAATATTTGTATGATAGTTATGTTTACATCTTATTTTGATGAGCTTGGATTGGCGGAGGGGTCTTTCTGCGTGGAAGTGACGGAATTTAGCGGCCGCCATTTTACCGATGTGTTCAGCACGTGGGAGCTGCACAAAGTAGGCCTACAGGCTATAGTGTAGAGACATGATCCGTTAAAAGGCGTGGACTATTCTGATCACCGTGTTCGGTTATAGAAGGAACAGTCCAGTGATATAGAATAGAATAGTATTCCATGGTTTTAAGTGTCTAGATGACTTAAGTGCTCCTTATCTTAAAGATTCGTTTACATTTATTTCGCATAACTATACGGCCTTTGTTCGGATAAATCTTTTACCCAAGCCCTAAACATACCAGACCGAATACGGTAAAAGAGTATCTATGTACAGGGGAACATGCAGCTACAATGATTTACCGCCAGAATGAAAGTTTTGTTCAAGTTCACGCGCTTTCAACAAAGCGATAAATTATCTTATTCCCACGTTTCTGTGATTATTCATCAACATAGACCCATATTTTTAATTGGTGATTGACCAATCCACAGCATTTTTTTTTCAACTTTACCAATAGTAGGTGGGTGGGGGGGGGGAAGGGTGTAGTGTTTTTATTCATTTTTGGTGCATGTAGTTTCTGCTTTTGAGGATTATCGCTGCGTATTGTTTTCTGAATTCCATAGCTTTTTTGATGTATAATGTTGCTGTTCATACGGTTTTCCTGGACTCTCAGAAGAACAGCAGTGTCTTGTAGACACAGCTGAGCAGGGCAATCCAGCTGAATTCCAGGTAATACTGTTTGAAATAGAAGGCAATGGAAATTATCATAAGGTGTCTGTGGGAAGAGCAAGTTTATTGTTTGAAATCGCCTCCCAGGCGAGCAATAACAAGACGGTCTGATGATTTGCTTGCACTTTCTTGAATTGATCAACGGTACGTATCGTACGTCATTGCATATCGCTTATTTTTGGACCCCATGGAAGAACAGATCCATCCCATCGGCATGTCTGTAATTGGCTATATCCACCGTGACGCTTTACAGCACCACATATTCTGAGACATGTTAGTGTTCTCTTGATTGTTTATGTTTCATCTATCCGTGTACAATATCTTAATTTTGTATTTGATTTTTAGTGTTACGGAAACAGACAGCCAAAGGAGCTATATTTCTTTTAAGACTGGTTCAGTTTGGTTCATGCTATTTACAAGAATAATCGTGGTGAACAATGATAGGTGGTAACTAACATGCATTTCAGTTTTTTCTTTCTTTCTTTGAAGGCGTCATGTAAAATCAGTGGGTATCTTTACAGTTAGAGAAAGAGTAGTTTAAGGAACTCGTCAAGCCAACTTCAGTATAATGTGTCTAAATATTACAAAACCAAGTTTTGTTGATATTCGATATTACGTGCATAATATATACATACACGAATATATAAAACTTAATCTGGATCCAGATTAAGGGAGACAGTATATGGAAAATGTGTATTAAGCGTTGCCAGCAGTAAAGCATGGATGGAATGGGATACAATATTGTTGAAAATGTCAAGGAGATACAAAGTCTAGTGTTTCCATAATGTAGGTAGTGATAACCATTATTGTCTCCTTACGGTGACATCCAAAGATATATTATTACCATGTATATATAATTTGAATTGACCAAAAAGAAGAGATTACATTTATCCTATATGATATTGTGTAGCATTTCCTGAATTGTCTTTTTTTTTCTAATTCGATAGAATGATTTTTTTTTTCTCTCTGTCATTCAGTGATATTTGGCCTATTTCGGCCTGGCAACATGGTATACTATACAGAATGTGAGAGGCGACTACACAAGACTCAGTCTGCATTGCTTCACGCTTTAAAAGTATTACATTCCTCTATCATATAATTCTGAATGACATCCATTTGAAACATCTGTGTAAATTTTGATTGTTTTATATATTCGAGAGAGATAATATTCGAATGGCTGTATGGTATACTCCATGTGATTTCTTATTTCAGTTGCAGAGACCTACAACTTCATAACTTCCTAGAGTTTCTGAACGTAAGTACAAAGAACCCCCCCCCCCCCCCAGAAAAATAAGAGTGTAAAAAAATGATCTGTCAATGTACATGAAAACAAAATCAGTATTCTTCCAAGAGGATGAAGTGCGGGATATTCTTCTATTGTATCATTATCATAATCATCATTTATTTTTTATAATCAGCCCTTGAGATTAAGTATCTATGCTCGATCATTTCGTAGTACTATACGTACTTGTGAAGGTGGCGGGAAAACTTTGTCCTAATTAAGGTAGACCATCAAGATTCTCCTACATTTTAGATGTAATAGATCAAACAACTCATACTTGCCATTTCAAGAAAAGTACTCTTCATCCGCATATATTCATGTGTATATCGGTTTTAACTGGCGGCATACAATGTATTACGAAAATTAAATACATGTACTTGCGTGTCCGCGTTTCCTTCCTGAAACCGGAGTCTGAGGATGTCGGTAGACGTTATGTCAATGCATACATGACTGTGTGTGTGTGTATGTGCGCGCGCGCGTAGGTGCGTACGTCAATGTTTGTGCTTGTTTTACCGTGTGTATTACGTCATTAAATTTTTTATCAAAAATTTTATCCTCCAGTGATTGGGTAAAAGAACGTCACGTGATTACTACTATTTTCAACTAAATTATTAATAATGTTGGTACATATATTTGACACTGCATGTTGTTTGTGAAATGATGTCTCATTTTATGTTCTTCTTTTATTTACATTTTTGATCGAAAATACAAAACATATATACTGTCTGATTTCGAGTTTCTGGTTAAAAAAATGGGCCTCGATCGGTGCCTGCAATAGTACTGTATTCGGAGTCACCTCTTCCCATAAACCAGAAACACTCAAGCACGTCAAGGCTAGGTATTTATATTGTACTATATCTGTAAGCACAGTCGCGCTGCGAAGACGGCAAAGATTAGCAGTCTTTTTAGAAGATCAATACCGTACACACGTGTGTGTGTGTGTGTGTGTGTGTGTGTTTGGAAATATATGTAATTGGTAAAGAGTAGCAGTCTTTTTAGAAGATCAATACCGTACGCACGTGTGTGTGTCTGTGCGTGCGTGTGTGTGTGTGTGTTTGGAAATACATGTAATTATAATAAAGTCATATAAAACTAGGTGGGCTGGGAAGTGCGGAGTGGTTTTGAGAAATGCTATTTCGTCAGTTTCCATTCTAACACTTCATACACGATGAAATACAATGCACGTCTCTTTCTCTCTCTCACCCCTCTCTCAAACACACACATACACACACACATGAACATACGTAAGTGCATATATATCAATATCTACAAAATAAGGTAAAACACGAGTAAAAAATGTGTCCATCACTCGTAAAAATACTTTATTTACAGCCTCTACGAGTACAAAAGAACACAATTCCGTACAAGTAGACTGTCTCCATACATGGTATAAAGTTTCGTCTTATTCCACCCTTCTTTTGGTTACAAAAAAAGGGAAAACCCCCAAAATAGAATAATAGCAAGGCAAGTATCGGGAGGTGGAGGTTACAAAGCTAGATTCCAAAACATAAGATTATTAATGACAAGTTTTACCATTAAACATATTCTCGTCCAATGTGTACTAGTTTTATCATGAGATGTATCGTTAGTAGCATTTGATAATTTTATAAAAAAAGGAAAAAAAGTGAGCTTTCTTTAGTAAATATACCAGAACTCCTATCACAGTCCTTCCACATCTTCGTCACCCTGTGTTTGAAGGGGAGAATCCTCTACCGTGATATCACATGTCAACTGAGCTCATCTATCCTTTTGGCAGGAAGAAATGAAAGCTTGGCGTACAAGCCATCTTTGTTCGCCTCGATGAGCCTATGATTTAACTCTCATCTCCTTCAGTCGATAGATGGCGCTATGCACATGGTGGCTACAGTGCACTAGCTTTGGGGAGTTGATCCAGCAAATGATTGATTTCAAAAGCACAGATGAGTGAATACAGACAGCTTAATGCTTGAACACGATACTCACAAAATCAATGTCTGGTATGAAATAAAAACCCAGAAGGAATAACATATCATCGAGGCTACATGGATGCTAGGACATACGACGTCTTGTTGACTATTTCCTGGTCTTTGGAGATCTGATTGACTTGAACCTGACTGACCTGTTAGTAAACCACAGGCCACCAGCCTGCGATGACAGGCTATGATCCAAAAGGGCTTTTCCCTGAAGGACGGTTAACTCTATGTATGCAAAAGACCTAGGTAGCAATCTGTGACCTTCTGTGAATTCACATCTTTGGCATTTGATGTAAAACCTTCAGCATACAAGATTGCACTAATATAGAAATAAATATGCATGTCATGGGCGGTGTTAAAAAAAGGACAAGAAAATATAAAAGAGTTAACAGAAAATGTTAAAAGCACAACAGAAAGGAAGATACCCACATACACAAATCTGTGAGAATGTACCTACATATAGGAGACAGTTTTTCTTGGCTGTTAGAAAAGCTATGTCGCATTAATATTTTGGAAGAAAGACTGTCTCCTTTGAAGGCGCATTAACAGCAACAGCTTGGAGAGACAAGTTGGTAAAAACACTGGTAGGAATTGTAACAAAAACTAAACCATCAAACACTAATACAGAGTGGTAAACTCCGGAGAAGGATGATAAAATTGCTAAAAGCAAGAAAAAAGGAGAACATGAATGAAGGGAAAAAGGAAACATGGAGATGAGAATGAGTTGAGGAGACAGAGAAATGGAGGAGAATAAGATAAAGAAATGGAAAGGGAATTCAGCAAATTATTTATGTTGACGATTCAGCGTGATAAAATAAAGACAAAAATAATCAAGTGATGATACATCGAGTACACAGGCATGCAAAAAGAGAAGAAAAAGAAATATTAGTGCTCTGCCTATGGACGCCCAAATATATAGCTTTGCTGTCCATGTTAATGCTAAACCAAGAACACTCCCTCATTATACCAGAGACTTAATTATTTGCACATTCTGACCAATCTCTACAGGACCAATACAAAAAAGAGAAGCTCGATAAAAAGTCGAAGTAAAACATTACATCTTGCGTGCTTTACAAAATAATACATTTGGTATGTAAGACTTGAAAATAAGCTAACATCTTACCGGGGTAAAAGTCAATAACAAAGAAATAAGAAAATAAGAAATGAAACATGCTAAGAAATCTTGAATACCACCCCCACCCCGACAGTGTACATAAGAAAACATGTTTTTATTCTAATGGGAAGTTAGACCAAACTTGGGTCTGTTCTGGCCAACAAACTGCCCCCAGAGTACTCCTCCCAGCATCCTCCCTACAGACCCCTCTCTGTCATACAGTAAATCAGCTTTAAAATGCCTTCAACAACTTTTGTTGCTTTACCACAGGCAACAAGCCATGACAATTTTGAAACGACAAGTGAAATGCGAGGGTCTGTTCCATGATTTTGCGAGGTGGCATCTATTTCTGCCGTCTCCCCTGAACTATGCAGCACCCTGCAATGTGACATATAGAGATACGGCAGACACAACAGGCTGCAGACACTGGCAGCAACTAAGACTCGTGTATGAGTTGCATATTCCATTTGACACTCATCAGATTCAATAAATATCCAAATTGGACAACAAAAAAAAGAAGTTTGCAAAAAAAGGGGTACAAATAATACCATCCAACAAGATCGATTCTGCTTCTCGGCATTTCATATTTATGTGCAAATAAGTTAGCTATATACTGAGATACTTACAATTCTGAGTCTCCCGAAAAAGCAACAAGTATAAACTATATGTACACTTGTCGATGACCGACACCATTTTCTCGTATCAAAGAAACATACAGGAAGCACTCGAACAGTATTGTAGTGAAAGGTAGTAGACAGACATGACACAAAGGGCAGTATTTCTGCTCCCATTTTGGTAGAAAAGAAGCGTGTCTCCATGGTAACTGCCATCAGTTACAATCCGCAATGCAAGACAGCCGCAAGTGTGTGCAGTTTTTACCAAAAAAAAAAACGCATCTGCCCTCCTGCTTAAGTACTTAGCACCATCTTGAAAAATTTATGCACAGCGACGGTGGGCGGTTCCATGCACAATATTTTTTCTTTTGCTTTTTTTTTTTTTCGTCTTCAGACAAAACAACAGCCAATTTGTGTTTCATCGCCATTTGCTCCAGTACATGACTTTCGGACTCACTCTCAGATCTGACGAGTTACAAACCTCATTTAACAATCAAACTTGCTGAGGAAGAGATGCTGGATTCTGAATCCATTTTTCCTCTTGTCAGCAATACTGATCCATCTCCCTCACTCGTTATCAGTGTCTGCTCTCCTAGTACTGATTTGGGCAAAAACGTGGCATCTCAACAAAGTTGCACGGTTCAGAAATTGAACAGTTTGTCTAAATGGAACAGCAAAGTGAGCAACCAACATAGAATGCAAGCTGAAAAAGGACACAGTGTTTGTTTGCTGTTATCGTCTTTAAATAAAAATGAAACTAAAAAACTGAATTTAACATTGCACTTCTTTGCATTACTTTAACATGCCAATTCTGAAGTCGGTTAGAACTAGCGAATACAGGTCTGAAAAGAAAGAGTTATACTCATTGCTATAAAGCTCTTGAGAATATAACACGCTCTGATACATCAGCATCTTTATGTATTGCTCTTGCAAGAGAAGCAGTAGAAATGAATAGAATGCCCTTGAGAAATTAGCCATCAAAGGACTCTGAAAACTAGCAAATCAAAACAAAAAGGTCACCAAATTATCTCTTCTGTTTTTAAGTCTATGTAAAGCATTCAGGGGTCATTTATGGTATCTCTGAGCTCACATGTTCAGGGTGAATCCACAGCGATTCTTGACATCATGCCTTTTTATGATACACCTTGGCATGCCTGTCACATCATCTCTGTGGAAATGAGCAAAATCTTCAACTGTGTCACTTTCTCAACTTGCACACATGGGCGGTAGTACACACAGACATCTGAATCTACGCTAACCTAGAAATGAAAAATTGCTTTAATGGCTAACATTCCTTGTACATCTGTCAGCCATCATCCCGAGGACTCGCCTGGCCTGTTGCAACCTCTGAGGGCGCTATACGGTAGCGTCTTCTCCTGCCCAAGAAATTGAGAGTAAGAGACAGGAAGGAGGGTATAGATATGTGCAAAATGACTTAATATATCAATGACAATAGAATGTACAACAAAAAGGTATCATAAAAACTCAAATACACGAATAAATAGAAAATTTTGAGGAAAGAAGAATAAAAAAGGTGAACACAACAAGATTCTGATCAAACAAGTGATGCCACAATTATCTACATTTACTGCAAAGACACTGACTAAAATTGTAATAAAATACAGTGATATATGTTATTACACCATCCCTGGCAGTCAGTCATTTAAAACAAAATAGGAGCCTAATGGAAGTACTGCTGAACAGTGACCTTCAAAAGAACACATGTATCAGGATCACTGTACATGTGTATATCAGCTCTCCTTAGCAATTCTTTTTTTTTTCTTTTTTCTTTTTGCTCAGAACCACGCATTTCATCAAAGCAATGTACTTACAACTTTAAACGTTTAAAGAAGCTTATAGCTCGATAAGAGAAAATGCAATTGAATGGAAATAACTATAACATTGGAAGGATACAGTAATGAGTAGGTATACAGATACAATGTGTTGAAGAATGAATATAGAATTAATAAGCAAAAAAAAAAAAAGAAAAAAAAGAAAAAAAAAAAAAATTACAGAACTTTTCCTACCTTCCAGAGACAACAGACTTGTCGGGCCTTTTCCCAGGAGGTTTGGGTTTGATTCCTCCAGAACTCCCTGACATGGAAGAAGACTGACTATCATCTCGTGACACAGAGATGTCGCCCTCGTCTCTCCTACCCCTCCTTTGGGGTACCTCAGGCGACGAGGCTAGAAGTCCTCGAGGTGTGCTGACTGGAGTCACGTCCTCAGCCAGCGAGACGGACACGCTTGTTGCGGCTAAGTCATGCGGCGACAGCCTGCTGGCTGCTCCATTGCACTGGGGCTGCTGGGATGAGTGGTGATGGTAATGATGATGATGATGATGATGAAGGTGGTGGTCTGAATCCTGCGTTGGCAACCTCCCTGTTGGGTCGAAATGCACATGATGCTCTGGGCTCCTGCGTAGGTCTACACCACTATCAGGTGCAAGTCTCTCTGACATTGTTTGGTGTTCATCACCATGGCAATGGATGCCATCTGCACATGTTTCACCCGCTGGCCTATCAGGAGCAGCGCCTCCAGATGCAGCAGCCACCTCTGCAGAGGCAGCAGCAGCACCAGCCTTTCTTCGGTTTGACAGCATCCTCTCTCTCCTCTTTCTTTGTCGAGGTGTCAGTGCCTCCCACGCAAGTCTTGATGCCAGGGCCAGGCCATCAGTGGCAGCAGGTTCATCGCGATGCTGGGAGTCAGTCATGCTTTCACCCAGCTCTTCTTCCAGCGAGGAGGCACGTTCACCCGACAGATTAGATCTCAGGCGATGCCTCCTGGAGGCTGCAGGCGCATTGATGGATTCTGTCATGGAGAATATTCCTTTCTCCTTGACATCAGTGTCATCTTGCATAGATGAGGAACTTTCCCTCCGCAGAGGACCTCGCACAGGCTCTTCTCTTCCTTTCTTCAGATCACCCTCAGATGCACTTGTTTCCTGTGGCTGCTTTGTTTTGAAGATTTGTTCTGGTCCCGGATCAGTTCTCCTTCGTTGCCGTTTGGCAAAGAGAGCTGCCTTGGCTGTAGGTGATAGATCTCTCACAGGACCAATTCTGCGAGATGTTTTTCCAGACCCATCTGCTCCTGGAGCAGATACTCCGGATGTCACAGCCTTTCCAGTATCTTCAGATGATACTGGAACATTAGCCTTACTTTTGGGTATTGCACCGTGTCGCGCATCACTTCTTTCAGGTACAAACTCTGCAGAAACTTTCTTATCAATTTGATTCAAATCAACATGAAATCCTTCTTTAGATTTCTTTTCTTTTCTAACAGGTGTGTCTGTTGTAAGAAATACATCATCAGGTCCAATGGCAGAGGTATTTTGAGGTGAGCCAGGCCTGTCAGCAGAAGGCATGTCATCATCTGAAAACAATAACGGTGTTCTGGGGGGCTCCGGAGACTTTGGGGGAGATCTGGGTGGAGTTTTTGGAATTGTGACCATGAGTTCAGGAGGATTCAAGGTGTTTGGTACCGGTTTCTGTGCTACCTTTTCTCCAGGCTTTTTAGGGGAGTCTGGAGATTCAGGGGATGGTGAGTGTCGCTTTTCCTTAACACCAAACAGAGGAAGCTTTGCCTTGAGGGAGACAATTATGTCTGATGTTTTGGTTAGCACACTCTTGGTGATGCCAGGTTTTTGCTGGTCACTCTTTGAGTTTGCAATTTCAAGCATTCTTGCAGGGTCACTCTCCGACCTGCCTTTTCCCTTTGGTTGACCAAACAGTGATCTCCTGAGCTGCGGTGATTGTCCCGGAGATTTCCTGGTACCGTCTGGATTTGATGCCTGTTTTTCCTCTCCGCTGACTGGGAAGGACCCTCGCCTTCCCAGCGCAGGCTTCTGATCGAGATGGGAGGTGGGTTTCAACAAATAGGGCGATATCCTTTTGATGGAGTCTGGTGCTCTGGAGTCTGAAGGCAGTCGTTCCCCCACTGGCATGTCACTCTCAGTTCTGACTGTGTCAATTGAGGATTCACGAACCAATGGGGCATGGGTGGAAGACTCTACAAACATGCTAGGTTCCTGCCAACGCGTTGCACACTCAGAGAGCTCGGGGTTGCCACCATCTTCATGCAACACGCTCTGCATGACAGCATACGTGGAAGGATCGTAGATACGTCTCCGTGGAGTGGTAGGTGAGTGAGCTGGAGACGGATGGACCATCCCTTTCTCGCTCACCTGATCGCTCTTAACAGGCACAGAATGACTACTTTCAGAATGAAGACTGGACTCCTCAAAGGTGTCTGACCTGGATGGTTTGAATCTGCGCTGTGTCTTTGGGGATTCCCCTTGAGACTGTCTGGCGCTAGCCTGTCGAGCTGCAGAGCGATCTTGTTTCAACTGCCCTAGTTTACTTTCGAGGAGTATCTTTGGCACTTCTGGTAGCTTTCTTGGCTGCTTGATGGCTCGCCTGCTTTGTGCGGGACTTGTCATGCCCGGAGATGCAATGGATCCATCTTTTCTGGGGCTTCCAAGAGGTTCCTTGTTCGGATCTCTCTTTGGCGTTTCTGGAAGCTGCCTGGCTCGAACAGGGCTCATCCTCTTTCGACCCTTGCTGGAACCTGTTGACTTGGTTTCGCTAGTGCTTTTGCTCTTGTCTCCACTACTCTGTCTCTGCACAGGCTTTTTCTCCTTTGTTTTGCCCTCAGCCACCATGTCTGGAAGTTGCTTGTCATTCTTCAGGGCTTTCATGGGACCAGGTTTTGTGCGTTTAGGGCTATGCTTGTCTTCACTCTTCTTGCTCAAATCGGGGCTTTTGACATCGTCATGATTGCTACTTGTTAATTCAGACAGAATGTTTTCCATCTCCTCTCTGTCTTTCGATGACTGCCTGGTAACCTCTGCATCAATCTTTTTTAGATCTTTTAAAACAGGTTTGTTCTTTAATAATCCCTCTCCCTGAGGTATTCTATGGTCGCGATCCACTGGCAATGACGCCCTAGCCTCTGCTCCAATAGGCTCGGGGCGATGATTTGGTATATGTTGCTGTGCTTTACTGTCACCGGCTTTGTCTGGGACAGATTGGTCATCTTGTTGGAAAAACACATCATCATCCTCATGTGCCACAGTAGTAGAGAATGATGGTGCCTTCAGCATTTCTCTCCCATTGTTGACCTTCTTTGCACTTCCCTTGCTTACTTGTTCCTGCTTCTTAATCTCCAAACCTTGCACGGCTGATGGACCTACCGACGCCTTCTCGCTTCCCTTCAGAGTGGTGCTGGTGGTTTCATTCTGTCCATTCTCCTGCTGCTGTTGATCGGCATTCCAGTTGATACCTCCTACCAACATCTGCATTACATCTTGGTCCTTTTTGGGTTCTGAGTCCTCTGCAGCTGTAGTGGATGTACTCTCCGCTTTGTCTACAGTTCTTTTCTTCCCGTACACTGGCTTGTCATTCCAAGGTTTCTTCTTCTTTGAATCACTGTCCTCACTGGTAGGAGGCTTCTGAACCTGCTCCACCTTCTCCTCAAAGTCGGTCTCAGAGATCATGCCAAGGAACAGATCTTCCATCAGCTGTCGCTCCTCTGAACCAGCACGGAGCTTTTCTACAGGTGCTTTAGTAACTGTTTCCTTCACAACCACTGACGGCGATTTTTCAATGATTTCAGCCTTGTCAGATGTCACCTTCTTCTCATCCTTTGGAGGCAGGTGATTCAGTATGGGGTGCACATCTTGTTTTGTATCTGTCCTCTTTTGCACAGTATTTGGCACAAATTTGGTTTGGTTTTCAATGACCTTTCGACTTTCCATCTCCTTCACTTCCCCATTTTGAGTTATCTTTCTAGTCGGAGACAGAGGCTTTATCTTACCTATATCTGCCACAGGGCTTTCAGTTCTTTGCGGCAACTTGCCTACAGACTTTTCTTCTTGCAATGCTGTTTTTGATGGTACTTCATTCAGCAGGTGTGGAACAGGGGACACTCTATCTTTTGCCATTTCCACAGATGAAGTTTTTGCAAGACTTGGCGCCGTTACCTCCTGCTTGTGTTCATTTTGACTAAGCTTCTCTGTGGACTTCTGTTGTGTAATCACTGTCGCCGACTGTTCTGAGACCAGTGGCTTTGCTGGCTTTTGCTCTCGAGTGTCCTTGATACCAGTATCTGGAGACTTGCGCTGCACTGGCATCCCATGCTCTGCTGAATTCAACAGCTGCTTTGCTGCCGGAACGGGTGCAGCCTTCTGCTCCACTGCCTGAGAGAGCACCGAGATCTTTGCGTGGAGCTTCCCTTGAGTTTGCAGCGAGGCTTTGGATTTATCTGATGCAGTGGCCCCAGGCTTGCTCAAATTGGCAGAAGGTGGAGTGTTACTCTCTTGCTTAAATGACAAGCTGCCCTGCGGTTTGGGAGATGGTGCTCTCTCTGGAAGGATTGCTCCCTGCTTTGGAGCTGAGTTGGCAATTTCTGGTTGAGGGGACACTGCTCTGTCACTCTGATGAGGAGATTTCTCTTTGGACGAACCAGCAGCCGATCGATTGGGAGATGACGACCGCTCCTGCTTATTTACCACGCCGAGTTGCTGCACTGGAGATGGCGATCGTGACTTGGGTTTGACTGAGAGAGCTTCTTCAGGCTTTGGTGATGGGCTTAGGCTACGCTGTGAGACCTTGTCTCTGTCTTTTGAAGATGGCTCTTGCAGCTTTGGGGAGATGCTTCTCTGAGGTGATGGTATTTCTTCCTTGCTTGATATTGATTTCTTTTGCAAAACTGGAGAGACAGACTGTTGGGCAGGACTTACACCTTGTCTTGTGTCAGTCACCTTCAACTCTGGTTTCAGTTTCACTGTTCCTGGTTGCTTTTCAGTTTTCTCTGCCTCTACAGGGCTAACAAAATTGCTTTTCTTCTGTACACTAAGAAAATCTTGTTTATGAATTGCACTTGAGGATTTCTTGTCATCACTAGGTTTCACTGTTTGCTGAGTACCAATTTGAGCCCCACGGGGCTCTGTTGGTTTGAGTTTATCAGCTTCTAATACTACATCGGTTGGTGTTGGCACTATTGCCGGTGCATCCTTGTTCGCTGGCTGAACAATTGCTGAACTTGATTTTACACCAGGTGTCTGCATGTCTATCCTCTCTGGTTGACTCGAGGTAATTTTCTCGTCTGGTTTGTCAGCTTGTTTTTTAGCCACAGGGGTATCAGTCTCATGCACAGTTTGCGGTGCTTTGGGTGGCTTGGACAAGACCGCCCTGAGGTCGTTCTTCTGCTCTGCTTTCATCGTGCTCTCAGTCTTACTGGTCTCAAGCACCTTTTTGGAGGAATCCTTCGCAGGCGAAACGGGTGTGGCTTTTAAGTCATGTTTATTGGCCACCTGTATCACTGGACTGAGCTCTCTCCCTTGACGGGCATTCAACGGCGCACCAACGCCCTTCCCCGACAGCTTAAAATCTGACTTTGTGTCTACTTTCACAGAGGAACCGATGGGAGTGGGTCTGGGCATTAGTTGCTCATCTTTCTTTAGTGTCTCCGGTGCCACTGTGATACTTTTTTGCATAGTTGGCAAGTTTTCCTCAATTGAGGGCTCCCTCTCGCTCACACCAAATTCCATACCGCCACGATAGGTGCTGACCTCTCCCTCCATGATGGCGTGGCTGTCCATCGTGCGAATCTTAGGTTTATGCCTCTTGTGTAGGAGCCTCCGTTTCCTGTCCTGGGAGCGCTTGGTCTTCCTCAACGCAAACATCTTCTCGCTTCCCTTCACTTCTGTCGTCCCTTTGTCTTGCACCTCCTTCTCCTGAGTGATTCCTGATTCCACCACCTCTTCCTCATTCTCCTCCTCGTTCTGCTCTTCCTCCTCCTCCTCCTCTTCCTCTTCTTCCTCTTCCTGCACCTCCTTCTCCTCGTCCTGCTTCTCCTGGCTCTCGTCCACCTTCTCCTGTGGCACCGGGATGTTCTCCACCAGTCTGATCTCAACGTTAGCCTCCTTGATGTTCTCGTCAGGATGCATGATTTTGCCTTCCAGCTTCTCAGGACTTGAAGGTATTTCAAGTCTGAGGAAAGAAAAAAGAAACAAAGCAAAACTCTAAATCAATTACCAGATATTTCTTAGGTGGGCAGTATACCATAGAGAAAGTTTATTGAAATTTATGTAGAAAAACAATTTACGTAATATAGGGAGTTATGTGAATGTGATGTCACACGAAAGTGTCATGGCAATTACAAAAGAAAGAAAGCCACTTTGAGATACAAAAAGAAGAAAGATACTACATGCGACAATTTATTTAAATTAATGTGATCAGAAAAAGATCTTTATCCCATTTTCTTGAACATTTTCACTGATCTCTCGCTCCTCATATACTGATGAGACACTCAAAACTTTTTCTTTTTTCTACTGAGCAAATTACTCTTGACACCAATTTCAATCTTGAATCTAATATCTAACACCTTGGATCACATGACACACAATCACTTGTGCTTGTTAAAAGGAGTTATATCAGAATAAAATATCTAGGTACTTTGTTTGGGCAAATGATATGGGGATCATTCTTAAGAAATATGGACAGCCTCAAGAGAGGACAGATGATCATAATCACAACAGAATGGCCATACTTGCTGCAGCCACAAACAGCTCTATGAGAAATTGACCAGTTAATATGTTATTCCTGGAAGAATAACTTGAAAATAATGATCAGTCAGATCAGGATTTGAGACTGGCATAACTGTGGTTGCACAGAAAAAACTTTAAAATTCATGATTTTATGCACAGACTTTACGGCAAGTTGTGAGGTGATGAAATCATCAGTTCACTATTTGCATATTCATAATGACTGTTCAAGTACTGTTTTCATGTAAACAAACAAAACTTCACAATTTCATATTAAGTTCCCTAATTTTTATCAAATTTTTATCACATTTTTACCATTGTGCTTGTAAAATTTTACTCTTTCTTTTCACACTGACTTTGACTGGTCTGGAGTTCCATTACAACAGCCAGCCACGAGACGAACCATCAAACAGAGAAGGTGAATAGGGATAGTTTGAAGTAATTACCCTTTCTTCCGCACTGGGCTGGTGGGGGATGGAAGCGAGTTGACAGTGCCGTCGCCATGGGGACGCTCCCAGTCGTACATGTCTGTATCCTTGATGTTCTTTCGGTTTATGCACCTGTCCAGCAGGGAATGGAGGAACTGGATGATGGAAGTGGAGGGGCGAAAGGAGACAAGAAGAAAGAGAGAGAATGGACAAGATTGGATGAAATCACACAAGTATTCAACAGTTTTCAGCCACAACAAATGATAAATGAAGAAATGAAACATACAATAAGACATGTGCAAATGTAATAATGTACCCAACATTATTGTTGCTTATTGAATTCAGTGCTGAATTATAAGTCAAAGAGAGTCATGCTATCAACCATGAATCTGAGGCTTTGAGTTGCAATGGGAAAGCTTCATAAGTACAATTTTCTTCTGGGTGTATGGACTACAAGTCTTCAATTAAATCAAATCAAATCACCTGAATTACATTAAAATTATTAATCTTGAAAATGGCATATTTGCATGACATTACATATTAATGTGATAAATCAATTTATAGTCTTTCATATCTGAAAATCTGTCAGCCTATTGATTCAACTTATCTATCATCTACTTGCAGTCACATTTGAATCTAGAAAACAACACACTTTCATATATACAAGTGCATATGTAAGTTTACAGTTATACATGAACAATCAGATTCAAAGAGATATTATATCTGAGGCGTACCCCAGACAAAATGCTTGACACAATCCTACCTTATAATCTGGCTTATCGGCATACTCAAGGGACTGTATGTGTTCCAGGATCTGTCGGAACTCCATGGGCATGTGCTTGAGAAGGAGGCGGTGGTCGTACTTCTCCTTGAGGAGCCCAACTTGTTCCTGCACAGAGGAGAGAAGAGTTGGAATACACAAACAGATAAACGCAATTCTCAAATTTTTTAATGTAAGGCCATCATCAAATGAGAATAAATGAAATCTTTTCAATGACACTGCACTTGCTACATAACAAGAAAAGTTCTTGAAGATATCATTTGAATCATCATTTATATTCTAATTATTTTCTTTCAATTTAGGCAGATTGAATCTCAAATATAATAAATGGATAAAAATGGATCTATCTAAACTCTTCATGCACACAATGAACACACAACATTGGGGATGCACAGAATCAGGGGAACCGCTATCAGCTCAATGCGATGTCACGTAATGACTATTACTATAGGATCTAAACAAAGAAACTTAATTTATCATTATATTACAATAAATTTAATCACAAAAATTACTGTCTTGAATATATTTGTAGAATGAGCTAGTGGTGCAAATTAACTGATGTTAATGCACATGAAATAAAGTAATAGTGCATTCTCATTCACATACCTTATGAACAATCAGGAAAGAAAAAAGTGAATATTGCCAGGAAAAATATAGCATCAAGAACAGAGAGGTTCTTCTGCATGAAGTTTTATTCATAGTGTCGGAAAAATGTGACTCCAAAACCTTCAAACTAGGTGAAATAAAGATTGCTCTGCTAAAAGATTCATCTTGATTTTCTTGTACTCAACATCTGTCACCTTTAAATATCCACCATCATAGAATGAAGATCCTGTTCACATGTCAACCTATTCCACCAATCTCATGAATGATTTATGAGAAAGCGGAAAAGTTTGATGACAGACATTGCCAATCTTCTCTTTTATAACTTTTATTTTGAATATCCAAAATTTCTCCTGGAACCAGTTCTCTCTGCATAATCATGGCACACATCCCTGTCTTGCTTATGGTTTACGAATCATAATTATGTGATTACCTTATCCTTGATTTTCCTCCATGGTAACTGACCAATGACAAACTCTACCAACATGTAGAACAGCGACCACAAATCATCTTGACGACCCATTTCCTGAAACAAGACAAAGTAAAGAGAAAGGGTATGAGTCTTCTAGTCATCTCCACATCAAGGATTGGTGGTAATGACCATACAATGATGCTTTCAAACTGCTGGTACAAGCCTTGATTCAACTCAGATGATGTGATCTTAAAAACTGCGTTTAGACTTATCTCAGTTACAGTGACAACAGTTATCATGACAAAGACAAGATATCTAACAACACAGATATCTAAACAAAATCTTAGTAAGATCTACTGCAAGTAGATGATGACATCACTATGTACTGTTTGATGTCACCATGTGTTCATGACTCTAAAATATGAAGCATCCTAAAAATTTATTTATATCATCTATAGAGTTATCAATCATCAATTCAACATGTACATGTTACAAGACAAAACACAGTCTGGAAAGTGATGTGGTCTCAGCATCATGAAAATCTTTATGATGAAATATAAAGTTACAATATCTGACACCAATGACAGTTTCTACGAGATCTTATGAAAACATAATCACTTCCTTGAATCCGCCTGGTGAAGTTATCAACAGTGTAGGATTACGAAACTAATGATAATACTGGTCAGAGTCATTCACCAGTATGGGTGATGTCTATGTTGGGATTGGTAGGTCACTTTCATACGATAAGATCGTCCACTTACTCTATTTCTATGGGCATTGACAGACGCATAGCGAACAGTTCCACGAAAACCAGCGACAGGTCGAGGCTGTAAAGGAATGGAGCACAGGAAAGTACATCAGAACATTTCTCTGAAATAGTTAATATGTCTATATCACTGCTACATTGGAAATCTTCCCAAAGCAAAGTAACCACCTCCCTATTAGTAAAACTGCCGCAAGATGCATAATGCTAGAAAGAGAGTCAAAAGTTTAAACCAATATCAGTTATGGAGCAGTCAAAAGAAAATTTTGCAAACAGGAGTATATGATAAAAATGAGTTTAAGACTCCAAATCTAATTCACTGAAGAAGCTTGAATATTATGTTAAGAGTTGGGAACATATCTAACATTTGCCAAACTTTATTTGCACAAAGATTACTTGTTTCATTGTTCTGTCACAATAAAAACAGTTTGGGAGTCAACTCATCTTTCCCCCCCCCCCCCTCTTCTCACTCCATTACCTTTCCCAATTACAACAATATCATTACATCTACATCCACAATTGTGTGGCGCTCCGTCGGAATGAGTCAAAAGTCGCAAAAAATGAAATCGTAGTCATGCCTATAAGTGAATTCTACAGACTCTAAGCTTTACACTGATATGTAATACAACTCATTTCGACATCCCTATAGATCATAAAAACGAATATTAACCACGTTTGTTATGTCTGTTGATTTTCTAAATAACGGAGAAAATCGCTCTCAAAGTTCAGGCTATGTTCATGCTCACAACCTGTTTCTTTCACGGGACGAAACAATTCAACTGTCCTGCTTAGCGACGGCGTTTACGCTCCATCGCACTCACTACCGTATAAGGCGATAGCTTGGGTATGTAAGATAATCAACCAATCGCAGGACAGGTCTATCATTAACGATTCTGACCAATACGGCAGCCCGAATGTAAACTTCGGTGCGTTTGTGTCCGTGCCGCTGCCGCCGCATGAATGAGTCGGTACGCGTTGTGTGTCGGCTGCGTTGTGGTTTGCCGCAATTTTTAACTCACAAACAATAGGAAACAGTAGAAAGAAAAGAAGGCACGCAATGCGTCGTACGAGAAGCGTCTTTTAGCGAGGGCGTTGATCGCTTCCATTCTCCTCCCATGTTGTTGTCAATGGAAACTAAAGAGGATGCGTTTAGCATGTACCAATACCTAAATAGAACCTGAGAACCTATTGTAGGCGGGCACGCAATGCGTCTTACGAGAAGCGTCTTTTAGCGAGGGCGTTCATCGCTTCCATTCTCCTCCCATGTTGTTGTCAATGGAAACTAAAGAGGATGCGTTTAGCAAGTACCAATACCTATTAAAGAGAACATGAGAACCTATTCTAGGCGGGGGTTCAAAAGACAGCATCGGTAGAAAAAGTCAATGAAGTTGATTAACGATAGTCGTCTTTTGAGATCGTGTTCTTTGCGTGTACTTAAAACCCTCAAATTACGCACATGGTCGTAATGTTGCAGAGCATAAAAACTGCTTTCGCGTCTTTTCTGCTGCAGCTGTATACAGCCGTAACATTATGAATTCCCGCCATATTAAAGGCACATTTCCTTTATAGACGTTGCGTGCACAGTAATTATCGCTTATCACGCTTGCCAATGCTGCACATATTATACGTATCAGAAGCAAAGGTTGATGTAGGCTTGACAGCTTCACGTTGGGTTTACAATGATTCTCAGTCACTTTTCTAATAGCATAGCATATAAAAAACAATTAACTTGTAGCTTAAGCGGAATTATTATTTTTTTTTTACATCACATGTGCAGTTACAATCTTTCTGCGTTTGAGAAGTGGATCATAAATAATAATACTGAAAAATATTCGGAATTAATACTTAGGCCTTCTTCACTTCGTTTTGTATTCACAAACCTTATCAGAAAAAAAAAATGATTGCTTGATTACTTTCGGGTAAAGGAACTACCGGAAAGGAACCGCATTTAATTTTCTTGTTAACGAACCTAAGCTAATAGCAAACCATATTTCATTGTGTGATTAACGAACCTTCAGAATAATCAATTGTATTACCCCCCTCCCCCAAGGAACAAAAAAGCATTTCAATGTCATGCGTTGTCAATAGCGATAAAAGGCCCGTTTTTTTATTTCGTAGTGTGTCTCAGTACTCCTGTGCTTATTTCTAAGGATGTGCCTCTCTTAATGATTGCGATTGATGTTCAACTATATTCTTTCACGCGAGCTTGAACAGGAAGAAGCTAAAATTCAGGCAAGGAGACGAGTTTTCTTCCATGAGATGCAATCATTAAGACACATCTATTCACGAAAGTTGTGTGATTGCTTATGTGCTAAAGAATTGTGTCCATTACATGAATCAGGCACTATACAAAACGGTTGAAATCTACTGAAAGTCGAACTTCGTTTTGTTTTTTGTTTTTTGTTCAATTTCATTTCAATTTTAAGCGGGGATAGACTAGAAATTAGTTTGTCTATACTGGCAGGAGACATTACAGTTTTCCAGTACATGCTCCGCATTTAAACAGTCGCCATATTTTCTTGGTCAGAATCAGATAATGGACACGTGATATATTATAAAAATGAAAATAGAAAACAACGAACACGCCATATGTACAAACATAATGAACTTCAATGAATTAAACTTACCTGTGATATTCTGCATAAAAAACAAGCACGCCGATTAAATGATTTAATATAATTAATAGAGCACACAGCGATATCATGCATGGCAGATCAAATCAAGTTCAATTGGTGAGAAAGCTAAATGAAGTTAAAAAGTTGACTTCTTTTCGTTTCTCTTTCAATTCATGAAAACAGAATTACATTGTATATCTATTGAAGAGGATTGTCTCTGTTGCGAACGATCGCCATATATAGCACTGTTAGTCTCCTGCGCAAATCCGAATCCCTAAATACTTTAATTTTTGCTTGATAATGTTATAACCCTGCTCATAATTTCAAAAAGGACTCGCAAATTCAAAGTTTCAAACCGTATACTAAGACATTATATTGTATACGGTGTATTTCAAAAAACATTTTGAATGCGTTGCGTGTTAGCATGTTAATAGCACCAACCTGCCTTTTATTTTCCGTATACGTAAAGCGCACAGAAACGTAACCAAATGTTACAAAATACAGTGAAATGCATTGTACGGCGTGGTACTATCATTAGAAGTATATCCCATTCCTTTTTACTTTTATTTGCTTGAACCAAACCATGTGTCATTTTCGTAGCGACATCACTAGGAATTAGAATGTATGAAGATAATCGTTACTCATTCTTTTTTTTCGCTACTATTATAGCATTTACATTTTCCAACTTTTATTGACATGCAGTACTATGTTACTGGATTGTTACGATTACGAATGTTGGTTATGAATTCAAAAGACTGGTTTATTAATCGAACTACAAAGGTAATAGCTGTTTTGAAAGTAGTTCGATACAAGTTCAAAACGCGATCGAAGTCATTGTCATAGGGGGATCTGATAGCTCTAGAAAACTTGTTTAGGCTAGTAAAGATTGCCGTATAGGCAATCTTTGTAGAAAGTTTTAACTTAGGCCGTCTATTGAGTATTTTGAGAAATTTAATAAAGAATTATTTGTTTTGATTATGTCAAGAATTAGTTTGAACTATGAGAATAAAAAGGCGCGGTTACCCAAACAATGTCGTAGTTCGATTAGACAGTCATGATGGGTAAAGTGAATTCATGACTTGACTAATCCTTACTGAATTGATGATCACTTCTGTAAACCATCAGTTATGTCTTGTAATCGTAGTCAAAATTCTTTTGAGCGATGAGACGAAAACCAACAAACAAAATGCCGTGTATCATCGCTCGAGATTCCAACATTTGGCGTCACCCGACCAACAATAAGTGACAAATCAAATGGAATATTATGTTGTGGGATAGCAGACTGTGTTACGATTTTTAAATGTTTCGAGCAATTGTTTAAAAAAAGAGAGAAAATGAGGCAAAGTTCAAGAAATTAGAAAAAAAAAACACGTAAATGCAGGCGATCATGTTTGATAATCAAAGTAAGAGATTACAATCGGCCGTGCGGATGTATTATGATTGCCTAATTTACATGTCTGATTTCTGTAAACTATGTGATATTTAAATTTAAGTTCCCTTCCCTCCTTGATAGAAGTTTTGTTGGGTTTTCGCTATAGGCATTTATTAGGAAACGCTGTAAAAACGACAACAAATACCTACTATACATCAAGAGATGACCTATACATACATGAAACACACAAAAAAAAAAAAATCTCTACGTTCTGATATAAATCAACTGCTTGTTTGTTTGTTTGTTTGTTTGTTTCGAATTACCATGGTCTTTGTCGGGGGGAAAGATGAAGAAAAGTAGTAGAGTGTATCACTCTCAAATCCGGATGAATGCGATAAGTGTGTATCCCCGCCCTTTCTATACAGGTAAACGATTTAAGCTTGGTATGCTATTATAAAAGCCTGCATGTGTCACGCGGAAGAACTGATTCCGTGATCACTTTTAGCCTTTCATAAAATTCACGTTTTAAGATGGTAACGATAGCTTGTAGGAGATAGAGTAAGTTAGCGTCACTGACTGTGGTTCTGAACACAAAAGGAGACTGAAAAATTCCTTTACAAATTAGCAGACATAATGCCGATCCTCCAACACTGTTGCTCCATTCCGTCATTGATTCTGCTATCAATGGCGAAGAAAGAATACTGGTTGCGTGATTATCCACCCCTTGATAGCAGGAAGTTTACCTTTCATTGTTTAAGGCTTCGTTGATGCGGGGTTTACTCGGATACAAGGCGTGAACATTGCCGTCCGAGTTCTTTCATTTGAAATTCCTCAGAATACGCAATTCAATGGGCAATTAGCGCTGCTACTTGGCAAAGCTGTTAGCCAACCCAATTCTTTGCAGACTTGACCTCTCACATGTCAGCTACACGCAATACACGGCAAACAGCTATCTTTACAAACATTCTGATTAAAAAACAAAACAAAATGAAGAAGCACACTTTTGAGTAGCGATACAGCTTTCTGTCCCTTTCTCAAATAGGTCCTACTTCTAAAAAATACACAGATGACTAGAGTCAGAATATCCTCCAAAGGGAACACGAGCTATCTGGGCATTAATAATGTTTGTCTTCCGATTTCTCTCCATGCCGTCACGGCCCAAACCATCATAAGTAATAAGGCAATAAGTTTCATTAACCAGAGAAATAATAGTACGCATTACATACATTTGGCGAATTATCACACAGATTGTCGACTTTATAAAAACGAGAATAATTGACAACTTAGGCCCTACTATATCTCCAGAGATGAACTTTAAACAGCAAGTCACATACCAGGGAACGAAAGTTATGATTATTTGAACACATTAATTAATGAGGCCAAATAATAACCGTTGTAAAAGTACACACACGCATAAAAAAGGTTTCGAGTTCGATATGTGATCATTGTATTAGCTCATAGATAAAGTATCATAAATTTTGCGTGATCGTTCGTTGGAATTATTTTTTTCAGTGCGATTTGTGCGTCATGTCAATCACCACTCATTGAAATGGAGTGCATGTATCAAACGAAACTCGCTGGTCATGCAATCAATAGCCTTGGTCAGCTCACTATTATTGCGTAATTCTATAGCCCTCGCCGCTTGGCCGCCGACGCCGCCGCGCGCACCATGCTTTGTTTTGTCTTCAAAGGGGTCAAGAGCAATGCCTCATTAGCATACACCCTAGCAACGGAGGCGGAGTCTCGATCTGGCAAGAACAATAGGTGCGAAACGCAACGCAAAGGCGAGCGTTCGAAAAAAATGTAACCGAAAAAAAATTGTCTCAGAAAAACGGTGATTTGGGACACTTGTACTCATTTTCACACGCTGAAATTTTCTGTACAAACAGATAAAACATAAAGGAATCAAAATCCGTCATAAAAAAATTTCGACCCGAGTAGTGCTTCCCCTTCATTTTCGGCTCATTACGGGAAAACTCCCCGTGCGACTTATGACTCATTTTGTCGGAGCGCCACACAATTCCTAAAACAGGTGACAGCCCAAATCAAGACAGGCTATTAGCCTGTCTGGGAAAATGATCTTAATTTCAGAGGAGATTTAAATATTAACCAGTCACCATTCATCTTGTCTGTTTTGGAGTAATTTTTTTCCCCATGTATTCAATAAATAGAATGTCTACCCAAGATTGTAAGTCTTTAGAATACATCAAATTTTCTCGCCCCATGGATCAACTGAATATATCCCAGGCATCTGGCCTTGGAACCTTTGTGGGATTGATTCTTAAGGGCAATTCTGAGATGCAGTTTGAACATGCAAGAGTTGGCTAAAATACAAACAGATTCATGATCTGAGGCGTGATCTGACTATGCCTCAGTGATACATGCACAGTGAGAGGGTAGAAGACCTTTACAAAAAGCACTCTCAGTGCATGAATGCACTATCTTTGGATTGAAGATCTTAGTTCAAATTTCCTTCCGGATCACTGACAAAAGACGATACCGTTTCTCAAATTTCCTCTCTGAATGCTTAAGCCCTCCTCCTTCCTTTTTCCTGACATAGAATCATTCCACAGGATCTGTGATATTTTGCCATAAATATCTGACTGCATACTTCATAGTCTATTGCTCAGTCTCTGAAGCACAAACATGGAAACACGTACATGGGACTATTGAATGTTTTCTCTTTAAAAAAAAAAAAATAGAAAAGCCTTTATCCACATCTCCTGACTGAACCAAATGTGCATACATGCTGAGTGCTTTATCTCTACGATCATTGGAGGAACATAAAGTTGTTGATATTCTTTTGTAAAGGTTCCTTTTTCTTTTTTTTAACCATAAGTGGATACTGGGGTCTCTTCATAGAGTTCTTCTCACACTGATAACTTATTTGACTTTAAAATTATTGGTCATGTAATGACCAGAAATGGCATATGGTACCGTTAAACAGCAAGAAGCCTCAGAGCAGATGGCTTCTTACAAAGTCCTTCCATGAGATTTGCAATTAACCATTACTATCTGAATCCTACCAATTCTGCCACCTGTTACTGACGTAGATTACCCACCGTTCTGACTTGGCCTTGTGAGTTTGTGTACTGTCTGGCCAGGCCAAAGTCCAGCATGAACACCTTGCGCATAGTGTTAGACAGCTTCCCTATTGCGAAGTTGCTCTATAAAGAAGACCGTAAAAAGAGAAAAAAATGAAATAAAAAATAAAATTCTGCAGTTTCATACAACACCAATGCAAAATGGGTGATAAAGTTCTCATGGTTATTTAACAGACAAAAGCAATATGTACATTTATACTACTAGAGCTATATATCAATATACATTCACATTATTAATAGATATCGTTGGCTGAGAACAAGAAGGGTGCTAATGAGTTCTAATATTTCAGCGTACAATGTGAATAAAAACAAAACAATGAATGTTCATTTTTTTAAAAAAGTTTATTATATTTTCATCAAAAGTGGGTAGATTTATAAGCACTGTTTCAAATATTGGGTAAAATAGCGCCCTTGTGGTTTTGATTTTCAACATTTCACTGAAAATGAAAATAAATCAAAACTGACACCATTATAAAGAGGAGATCAAGCTCTACAATGTGATACCAATAATGCAACTCCCCCCCCCCCCAAAAAAAAACCAAACAAACAAACAAACAAACAAACAAACGAACTGCGATAAGGGCCTTCTGGTTCCCAGCTGACGATATGTGTGTATATATATACAGACATACATAAAAACTACTTTCTTTTCATGTCTGTGTATGTGTATGTATATGTTGCTTTTATTTTGTAGCAGCATAAAAACTCTGCACAAAAGAAAAAGAGAAGGCCATATATGAAAGTGAAGAAAAGTTACTCCTCAGAATTCTGAATGACAAATTTAAGGACAAGTTCACCTTCATAAACATAAGGATTGAGAGAATGCAGCAATATTAGTAGAACACATTAGTGAAAGTTTGAGGAAAATTGGACAATCGATGCAAAAGTTATGAATTTTAAAAAATTTTGTGTTGGATCCACTGGATGAGGAGACTACTAAGGCTCGTGATGTCATATGAGTACAACAGTATAAAGAAAATGTAAAGAAAATTCAACATATTTTAACTTTTTTCGCATACTAAAAGAGCACTTGACTTGCCTCTTTCTAAAGGCAATGGGAATAATATTACCCGTAACATATGTCAGTAGCAAGTCAAGGGAATGTGTACTTTTTTCAAAAGATGAAATTTTGTGAAATTCTCCTTATATTATTGTATGCATGTGACATCATACACTGCAGTAGTCTTCTCATCCAGCGGTGACTGCACAAAAACTTCAAAAATTCATAACTTTTGAATGGATTGTCCGATTTTCCTCAAACTTTCAATGATGTGTTCTACAAAATATTGCTACATTCTCTCAATCCTTATGTTAATGAAGGTGAACTTGTCCTTTAAACTCAGTAAGATGTACCAAATTGGAAAACACTCGCCTATGACAAGCATATTCATGTTTGAGGATGTCATATTACTAACAGAAAACATGATAGGCATTAGTGTGTCTGTGTATCCAGTTCCTCTGGGCTTTTAGGAGGAAATATGCTTCAATACGCAAGGCTTCAAATGAGCAAGTCCTTGAACTTTGGACCCTGCAATCAATCTTCCAGTGAAAGTGATGACGTGCACCGGATATCAAGCTGTATGCTTGAAGCTGATTAAAAAAAAAGAGGGATCTGTAAGATTACAGATATGAAAAGATAATTCTATTCCAATCATTCAAAAAAAAAAATCAAAGCACATAGATTTCCAACAGTCTATGTAACACTGCAAATATTTTTATCTCATTTGTAATCATTTCACACCATTTTGATAAAGCTCGTCTAAAGTTTGTCTTTTATTCGACTTTGTGAGCAGATGATCTGTATTGTCAGATTTAAAAGTTCTCGTTCATACACATCATTCAGCTGCTGCACATGATATCTGAGGAAACGGCAAGTGACACATTTCTGAAAGAATGTTATTACTCATACATTAGGACTTTTGCCCCTCCCCTGCAACACATGCAATATGCAGTTTACCCAATCCTTAGGATTATTGTTATGACAGATGCATAGTCCTTGCTATACAGTATGTCTACAATCGGATTTTCACATTGATAACTTCCAATATGATTAAACTGTCTAAATGCTACTTTATGGTCTTAAAATATAATGTCTTAGCTAAATTTTGCAGAAAACCCCATTCAATTTGGTGAAGTGGTCACAGAGAAATGTTGATCATTGTAAAGCATGTCATGGGTCTGATTCTTCCAAGTTTAGCGCTTGAATGCTCTTGGAACTGCATGTGGTGTGAACACAATAGACTGAACTTGGAAGGAAGGGATTCCTGACATGCTCTGTAAAACTCCTCAGTTCTCTTTGACCACTGAAGCAAATCATTGTGGTTTTCTGTAAGATGTGGGTAATAAGTTTTGAATTGATTCACTATTTTTAAAGTTATCATTGTGGAGGGTCCAGCTGTAATTTTTTTTTTTTTGACACATGGTATAGTATTTGTATATTCTAAGATCTTTCAAGGAAGTATTACAATTGCACTCTTATATTTCAACATGTATGGAGCTGGTAAATGTGTAAGTGAACATATGTTGTTTCCCAGAGGTCACAAGTAGTCTCTTTTGAAGTTAGACATTTTCAGAGGAAATTTATCATACCGCATTTTATTACACTTTGTAGCTTATGAAAATATGACAGTGTGCTGCAGCTGTAAAGGAAGAACTGAACATTGCACAAAATTTAGACAGAACACAAATCATAAGTTCTCTCATCATCCATTCCTTTTTACTGGCAGATTGTGTTTTGATGTAAGAGCTTTACTCTAAGGCTTCCCTTTAATACCCCTTTCCTCATTGTCCTTGCTTTCCTTAATCACAGATTATGCATCCCTGTATTGGCAGCCGCTGCCATGGTTGCTGTCAGTAAACCCTTCACTTCCTCTACTCCTCCCTTGTTATCTCATCCTGTCCATACAGAGCTTTGCATCCTGGAGTTGAAAATCAACATTACAATATTTTCCCACTGACACCCCCCCCCCCCATCTCACCTACACACACCTTCTACCCTTTTCTATTGTTCCCCCGTGATCTACTCATTGCTCTTCTTTCCTGGTATGGTTTTTGTCCTCCTATCCCACCCATTCTTCATTCTATCCCTCATCCTCCTTCCATCTTCAACCATCCCCTCCTCACTGGTCTATTAGCCCTATTACAGGAAGCAAACTTCATGGATTCTCTTAAAGGACAAGTTCACCTTCATTAACATAAAGATTGAGAGAATGTAGCAATATTAGTAGAACAAATCAGTAAAAATTTGAGGAAAATTGGACAATCGATGCAAAAGTTATGAATTTTAAAAACTTTTGAGTTGGAACCGCTGGATGAGGAGACTACTAAGGCTCGTGATATCATATGAGTACAACAGTATAAAGAAAATGTAAAGAAAATTCAATATATTTTCACTTTTTTCGCATAATAAAAGAGCACTTGACTTGCCTCTTTCTAAAGGCAATGGGAAAGGCAAGGGAATGTGTACTTTTTTTCAAAAGATGAAATTTTGTGAAATTCTCTTTATATTTTCCTTATATTGTTGTACGCATGTGACATCATACACTGCAGTAGTCTTCTCATCCAGCGGTGACTGCACAAAAACTTCAAAAATTCATAACTTTTGAACGGATTGTCTGATTTTCCTCAAAATTTCAATGATGTGTTCTACTAATATTGCTACATTCTCTCAATCCTTATGTTAATGAAGGTGAACTTGTCCTTTAATGATATCTCCCCTCCTACCCTCTCACCCTCCCTCCTACCCCTCAACATCCTTCCTACCACCTTACCTTCCCACCACCCCCAACCACATCCTACTCACTGATTTATTGTCCCGGGGGCGCTGTGGCATAGTGGATAAGACTCCCGACTCCCGATCGGAGGGCTCGAGTTCGAATCCCGCCCACTGCTTACGTCCTTGGATAAGATGCTTTTACCCACCATGTCCCTCTCGACCCAGGTGTATAAATGGGTACCTGGCAACGCTAGGGCAATAATAAAAGCAGGGCCCTCTGGTAGAGCAGTGGTAACACTGAAGAGGCTACCCTGGGTAAATAAGACCTTTATTATTATTATTATTATTATTATTATTATTATTATTATTATTATTATTATTATTATTATTATTATTATTATTTTTTTTTTTATTATTATTATTATTATTATTATTATTATTATTATTATTATTATTATTATTATTATTATTCCCGTAAGCTCATTTTGTGGATTCTCTTGCTCTTGGTGATCCCTTCTACTCCTTAATACCCTTTCATCTTCCTACCAACCTCCCCCTCCCTTCCATCCTCCTTTACCCCTCACCCCTCCTTCTCCATCCCAGTCATCCCCTACTCACTGGCTTGATGTCCCTGTGTAGGAAGCCCACTTCATGGATACTTTCAATGGCCTCTAGAATCTGCACCCCCAGTCGCAGCATGGTGCTAATGGAGAAGGTGCCCCGCGGCTGGCTGCGACGCAACTCGGCCAGGTTCTGCCCCTGTAGGGACATCACAACATAGTTGAATTGGTCGTTGCGACCACACCCGATGAACTTGCAGATGTGGTCCCTCCCTGATGAAGCAAATACACAGTATAACAGAGATGGGTTTAACATCACATGACTGTGTGCATCAACTAGTCATCTGCTTTCTGATCTACTTCCAAATTCACATATTGAGGTTTTCTATCTCTGACTACATGCTACTTCATTTTTTTTTATGTGTGTGTTGTTGTTGCAAGAGAAAGAGAAAATGGTTAAAAATGCACAGATGTATAAAAAAATCCAAGCAAGCAAGCATGGCACACTTCTGGAAATAGTAAAGACACATAAGGGAATAAAAAGACCAGACTGACCCATTTTTTTTTTCCACTGGTCCAACCTATCTGCTGGACCAGTGGGTACACAGTTTTTCCCTTTTTTACTGGTCCATTCCTGAAAAAAATTACTGGCCCAACAGTTATTTTTACTGGTCAGGGACCATTGGACCAGCGACAATGTGCAGCATTGGTAAAATACAAATTGCATCTGAACATTATCATATGGTAAATCATTCACAAAGACGTTCCTGTTCAGGTACATTAGCTTCTATGATGAAATGATAGTGGAAAAAAAATTTTTTTTACATTACTGGGGACACATAGCACGCAACTCATATTCTTCCATTCCTTTATGCCTTTGTGTGCACATGAGCAATGCACTCTTAGGGGATCATGTACACAAAAAGGATACTGTATATGCCGAATATTTCGTGACGTTTTTATTTTCGCGAATTTCGCGAGTAAGGTGCTATTCGCGAAATTAAAGACACACGAAAATATTGACTCTGATCCCGATGTGAATGTGACATACGCGTGTACACTTCTCCGTTCAGTACAGGACTCCGTGATCGCGAATTTAACCACTCGCGAAATCGTCAGGAAGTCCCGATTCGCGAAAATTTGCACTCGCGAAATCTATGACGTACAACTGTATACAGTAGTTAACATATGTAGAGGTAATTTGAGATTAATACAGTTTTATCATTAATGTTATTTTTTCAAATAATTGCCTAAATCAACAATTAAAAAAAACAAACAAAACAAACAAACTGTGAAACATGAGTGGTGGTTTTGCAAAGCTCATGGGAGGTTTCAGCACAATATATTATACACATATTGCTTTTTTAGAGTGATATTACACATGACAGCTTCGTGGGCCTCACATTTTCCCAAAGAGATATATTTTCCACAAAGCATGCAGCGCTGAAGGATAATTCTGTCCAGCAGGAGAAAAGATAACTTGCAAGGCACTGTCTAAATAAGTGTCATATCACGACAGACAAAACAATATTTGTTATACTATACGGTCTACATAAATACATATATTTCATTCTCTCAATATTCATGTTTTCAAAAGCAGGAGAGTTTGTCACTTCCTGCAATGTCCAAATTGTGGGGGGGGGGGGGGGGGAGGGAGGGGAGAAACTGGACAAACATCTCCTCAAATCTTGTGATGAAATGGGAATTTAGCCAGTACACTGGCTCTAAGATTTCATGTGTACACTGCTCTTGGAGGAGAAGGCAGACACAGTGCTCCAGTGACTGCACTAAAACATGTATGTCTCCCTCACGTTGAGTTGTGGGAGGTCCGTTGGATGACTAGATGATGATGATCAATGAGACTGAGTGATGCTCTTCTCCGATGAACTCTCCTTTCCAGGAAGAGATTCCGCATCAAAACAAGATCAAGACGTCAGCGGCCCACCCTACAGGGCCTGTCCACAGACATCAAATCATCCGCTGCTGTGGCTAAGCAGAAGATGCCGAAATGAATGACTAAATAAACGGCACCAGATGCTTCACAGCTGGCCTCCTTCTGATGCCCACTTTGACGGACAATGGTCGAGCTTAACCTTTCCTCAGAAAGCACAAGATCATCTTACAACTTTGAATATAATGGTCACTGAGTACAACTGTACATATCCCCTTCCCCATTAGACTTCAATGTGAATGATAACCAAACTGTGCACACAGATTCATTATTTGCCGACAAGACAACTTAAAACAAAGAAGGTTAGCGTCATACTACAGCCAGGGAGACAGATGCAGAGCAAAACAAAATAAACAGAGACGGGTAGAGAGTACTAGACCTTTGCAAATGAATTTCTCAACTGCCTCTGTGCTGTGATTTGTCTTACCCTCCACTGTTAGATCTCTGCCTCTGAATTTTCCACTCACATGTATAGTCAACTCTTACACAGGCCAAAGCCAAACACGGTAAAAATTTTGCTCGAGAGGTGAAGTAACTTTCCAGGCTAAATTCTGGGGGAAAAGAGTATTTTAAATGTCCACAGTACATCAAAATCCATCCAAAGTCATAATTTATTCTCCTGCGCAAATAGATTTGACTAAATGCAGAGTTAAACATACAGTGTACTTCATTTATAAGTTTTCGAGGTAAAGACCTGATTATACTGCAACCCACCGTGTAAAAGAAATACTGGTAGCTCACATGCTAATTACTTTTGCTGCGTGACATTACTACGGTAAATGGCGCATGACTTGATATCCACACAGTCATTATCCAAGCTGAATAATGGTTTTTAATTAATTAAAGCTAACAGGAATATAAGTCAGGTATTTCATCATGCTTTTTTTTTTCTTCTCTGAATACAAAATAATTTGGAACAAGTTTATCTAATGATCCTTAGCAGAACTTCTATTCTCATATTTTCTACCCATTATCATCCTTACAATCTGACAATCATTTCGTCTATAACTGCACCACCATGTCAGGCCTGCGATAAAACTCATCATTACCCAGAGATATTTATTCACCTGTATGGAATCTGAAAGCCACTGTTTACCATTAGGAGCAGTGATTACAAAATGTTAGACTTGATGTGTATGTATACAAAAGTTGTAGTTCAGTTATATCACATAACATTCTACCATATAAAAAATTGCAATAAAGCGACAACTACAAGAATATCGGTATATCACCAATTTTCTCAATAAACCATAACTGTATATGGTTTATTCTAGAAACGATTTTTATAAAACAAATTTGATAAAATTATTGTTCACATTTTGTATATTTAACAATATTAACATTAATTATACTGATGAACATTTTACATTGGTTGTTTCTATCCCTACCTCACATTTTAGAACCATATTGAAGCAATAATTAAAAGCCGTTTTCTTTTTCTTATCTGCAAACGGTAAATAGTGGCTTTACTAGTTTTTCATCAACAGCAGGGCTGTCTACACAAATTTGTAAAAAACTCTTGGGAAACCCCACTGAAACCAATATAGAATCTGAAACAACCAAACCCACAACGGCAACATTTATCCTTCCTGTGACAAATGAACATATGGAGACTAAAGAACAAACCATCTGGATCATTTATAACAATGCTGTAGAGATATAAATAAATCAAATAACAAGCCCAATAAATATTAAAAGAAAGCAAACAAAACCATCACTGGCTGTTCTATGTCAAACCCGTCTTTGTGTACGATACTAGTACTATTAGTACACACAAGTCGTATATCCTCACCTCATGTATGTACCATAATCTGTGATCGACACGCATTGTCGGCACTGTACATACTCGCATGCATGCACGCATTACCGCATCGCACACACAGCTAGCTACAGGGGGGAGTGTTAGCGCTGCGGCACTGCCCGGATAACTGGCGGTCACAGAACTCTACACAAGTTCTGTGCTGGCGATCCGGTTCTCACGAGTTACACGCAGAATGATCGTTGAGGGAGCTATATAAAGATTCGAACGAGCCGTTAGTAATTTATGCCGCGGTACCGCGGCGTTAATATCCGAAACCATTATTGCATGATTACTAAGACATGAGAGCACTTTGGGGCGAGTAAGTCTCACTGTTGCAACTGATTGACAAATTGCCCTACATCGACGTAAATAAGCACTGAATTGATCAGTGTTTTAGTAGTAGCCATGATAAAAAATCATGGGCATACATACTCGAGCAGGATTCGAACCTACGACCTCCTGATCACCGGACAGGCGTCATCTCCACTAGACCACCGAGCTTTCGCCCGAAAGCAAGTGCTGGTTCTAATCCTTATAGCATGCAGCGGGTACTGCTTTGTTATTCAAATTCATGATTTTCTTCCGTCGAGATGTTTTCATTGCAACTGATTGACAAATTGCCACGTCGATGTAGGGCAATTTGTCAATCAGTTGCAATGAAAACATCTCGACGGAAGAAAATCATGAATTTGAATAAGTCTCACTGTGTTGGTTATATGAAAGGTACTTTAACCTGAAACACAAACTAAGACAAGGCAAACTAAGGGAAACTTTATAAAGGTACCAAAACTTCATATTATCTTTAACAATCATCCCTGAGGCAAACAAACTAGACTAGAAATACACAAACTCAATGCATAGTCATATAAACAGTCATAACTCTTGTGGGTTCATTCATAATCCAGATGTACATATCGATGTGTAACAACAATCTGAAAATTCACAACATAGATCATATCTCTTCTTCACAGACATCATACTAAGTCTATCTAGGAAATATTGCTGCTTGAATGGTGTGAGGAATATTTGAGACATGCCCTCACATGTACAGCATTGTAACATTCACATATTCAATTTCAAAGAATTCAAGAAAGCATTTTCTCAATATGATAGCATGAATATTACCCGTGATGTGGACTTCTCTTACTATTATTACAGCTCAAAACAAATTTGAGGGTTTGTAGCACTTTCCACTTGGGTTAAATTGCAAAAAAAAAGTTTTGTCAAAGTTGAAAGAAATCAAATGTAAGTTTGATAGGTGCAGCAAAACTTCAGACAAACATATCCATGGCTTTGAGTACTCAAAGAGCTCCACTTGGTCCACACTTTTTTAAACAGGATGGTTCTTTGGCAAACTGGATTGCCCCGGGCCAGGTATGGTATGACGTCACACGAGGCGGGAGAATGGGGGTGTAATTGCATTAGGGTCGCGAATGCTGGAACTGGCCAGGGGAACAGCGCGCTGGCTTGGCAAAGGACCCTGCATGCAAGTATGTTTTGCCGCAAAAAATGTGGCCGTTAACGAGATGTACTAATCCTGGGTAAACCAATTTAGTCTCCCTGCAGACACGTTCCGTTGAGACCGGGTCAGGCAGATTACAGGGTAATTACTGCTCAGAAAGACCTCCCATTAGGTGACAAGAAGGTTATTTGCACCAATACATAACGGATGTGAAATAGAAAAAAAAAAAGACAAAAGCATTGTGTGAAAGTAGAGAGAGGCCAATTTTGATATCAAAATATAACAAAAAGGGCTGCAAAACATTTAAACAAATGTAAAATAATTTGGAAATGCCAAAAAAGGACAGATTCTAGAATCACAAAATTGGGTCAAATGTGTGTGCAAGGTATCTTTGCACATGGATATATGGAAGCAGTACTTGACAAAAAGTTGGCCAGATGTTTAGAAGATTATAGAAACAGTAAGACCCTGTAAAATATTCTGAGAAAATAACACATTGTATTGATTGAAACCTTTTACTTTACATTTCTAACCTCACATTAGGAAACAACAGAACAGCAAGTCTGTGGATCACACTAATCATGAGACCAAATCTTTCCTAAATACAGAACAATCCTGATAACATCATGTTATCACATAAATCTTGCCATTTCAGGTGAACGATGCGAAGTTGATCATCTACTTTCACACCATATTACTCTATTTTACCATTTTCTGGACACGGGATGCCTGCAATGATGTGCTGACGAAGCATGAGAAGTTGATAGCTGCTCAATATTCTAAAGGTACACATCCAACAATGTAGTGGCTATAACACCTATCAAAGGTAATACTTCTTTGTCAACTATTCAACCAAACATTTCTACAGAAACACGTTTCTGGCTCCAATGCACTTGCGATCGCACGTTTTCCCTCGTGTCAGAAACAAGCCTCTAAGACCATAATCAAGACAGCTTTGCATTTATTAACTGCCCAAAACTCCCTGAAAGTTGTTAGTTGTTGTACCAGAAGTGAGTTGATAAATGCACCAAGTGTCAGAATCACCTGCAACAGTCTACACTACAGCAGGGAGGTGCTAGAGAAGGAGAGGCAACTAAAGCTCTCCTTTGAAGTCATGCGCGGCACCGCCGAGAAGTTATGCGTTCAACTACAGGTGTTACCCATGTGCTTTGACAAAAGAGAGCATCAATAATCGGGACTAGCGCTCTCACATCTAGAAATATTTGCTCCTACTGCAATTCGCTCTCTCTTTCAATATGATGGCAACCATGAATTTGTGTACCTTGAATTGGAGCAACGAATCAAAATGCAGTGTAAAACTCACAATTTTAACAGCAAATAGTTTAAAAACACGCTAGAAAACGTTGGAACACGCTTTAAAGGAGTACTTTATTTGAAAGATCAAAATATCCCCTTATTAACAGAGAGAAAATTAACATGCGGAAATGTGCGCATTATAGAAAAAAATTAGGTTTTTAAGAGGGCCTAATTTTGATTTCCTTTCGATTTGCGAATTACGAAGAAACTAGAAATACATGTTAATAATATTGAATTCTTTCCTAAACTATTCTAAATCAATTCGAGTATTTCATTAAAAATTTTGCGGTGAAATAAAGCTTATAATTCAACGAAAGGTGAAATGCGTTCTTCGTCTCCGAACTTCGTCTTGCAACTAGAGCGGTGCCGAGCATGACTTCAAAGCGTAATGGAATGCTAGACGTCCCATTGTAACGCCTTGAACCCAAACATGTGTTTGCATGAATTACGAAGAGTTGCCACTCCATCTCTTTAACACCTCCCTGACTACAGTGAGGGGAAAATGCCTTTAACCCTTTGAGTGCTTTTTACTCAAAATGGCACAGAGACCCCCCATAAGAGTTGTACACACTGTCAAAAGTCCCCGGCACAGGAAGGGTTAAAGGGGCAGAGGGTGAGATTGATTGAGCAAACCATGACTCTGAGACTGACCTTGAAGTTTCTTGAGGACAGCCACCTCCATCTTGAGCACCTGTTTGGGCTGGAGGGCAGACTCCAGTTTGACGGCGACCAGCTCGTCCAGGACCTGGTCCAGGGCTTCGTAGATCTCACCTGTCGGAGGGGAAAGATGGCATGGTCATGTGACTGTCGTGCAACTGCTACTGCCAGCCAGCTGTTTGAAACAGATTGAGCACATCGCTGTTCCATCTTCATTCACAGCAGACTAAGCAACCAACGACAAGCTCATTGCTCGTTTAAAGGCCCTGAACTGTTTTGAGAAAAACCACCAATGGTTCTCCTTTTCTCCTTATAGTGCAGAAGAGGTGATATAACAAGATATTATTTATCATTAACATGAAGGATGGTACCAACAAATATTTTTCAATAGGAAGAACAAATATGAGTTGATAAACACATCACTGATTCAGGTATATAAAACATGATCTCACCAATGGTTTATCAAAATCATGTTTGTGAATTTCAGGCACATGGTCTTCATCTAAAAATACAATGTATAGTTCGCAAAATTTTGTACAACATTCTGTGCTACCCCACCACTCACTTAAGTTTGCAGTTTCCCTTGACAGAATGTCTACTGAACTCGACACCATATATGGGCTTTTTTGTGGTTTTCAATCACTGTGCCCACATTGAGAAAACTGCACTGTCTTGAAGTGCTGTGGACTTAAGCAATCTGCAGCCAGCTGAACCTCAAAGGCAAAGGGTGTGACTCTGTTACTGTGGGGGTGCTTCACACGACTAATTAGTCCTACCAGAAATACTATCAAGGCTTTGGTCTTGAGTGGAGGCTAAACTGAGCTCGCAGTGCGCCGAGAGACTGACGTGATTGGGCGACTAATGACTTGAGCAGTTGTTATTCTTTGACTTAATGAGAAGATGAGGATAAACTAGGTCTTGGGATGCTCTGATGCTCTTTGTAAAAAATAAAACATTTTTAATATCTCTTCTCTGGACGCTGACTAGACTACAACCTTTTAGCAACTCTCCTACAATAAATATTGTAGGCAACAAATTGCCAGTGATAAATAACCAGGTCAGGAGTTTGTTTTTTTTCCAATCTTTTCAGCTCAAAAGACTAGACACAATATGCATTTAAGATTCATATCACACTCAGAAAGCACAAATACAAAGTCATTTAACTTACCGAAGCCACCACCGCCAACTTTTCTGGTCTAATAGATGAAAGGAAAAGAGGAAAGAAACAAAAAGGGTGCTATTAGTAGTGCATCATTTAAATAACTCAAAGACACACATTGCTCGTGCATATATACTCTAATAGTACCAGATAATATGAAAAGCTGCTCTATGTGAGATATTTGCACACAAGCATACATCTTGGCAATAAAGTCATCAAACATTGATTATGTCCATCTTTGAATCGATTCTAGAAGACTTGCAAGGCTCTGAACTTACTGATCCAAACCATCACATCAATATTTTTATTGTGTTCCTATCAAACTGCAGGCTGCTGCCTCAATCCTTTGATTCTTTATGAAACATTTAGTATGTAATCTGAATGAATGATTCTCTAGGCAGGCAATCCTACTCCTTCATGAACACAAATATATACTCTTTAAGAATACAAAATTACCAGAGAGTTACATGCGTGTAGCTTACAATGTATGAATCAAACTTCAATTACTATAACTGAATTGAGGATTTCAGGGTTTAAAACAAGCACACAACAACTTCGGTAAGATCACAGTGTTGCTAACGTTGATCACATGAAATGTTCTGCTGACAACATTTATAACATGCATAATAACAATCACAAGTCCTTTTATGAGTTGTTTTCTTTGCAATGATTGCAAGGATATCACACTGCTTAATGAGTGCTTCTTGAGTTCTTAAGTGTACACTAGTTATTTTGAACAAGGTCTGTGATAAAAAAAAAAAAAAAAATAAACAGAAGGTACTACAGGTAACAGTAATTCAAAGCACATCACAGCTGAACATGGCTATGGGAAACTTCACTTGCCATCCATGAAACACTTTGTGTACATGAACATGGTGTATTTCAGAGTAAAACATTTGTCATACACCAAGCTGTTAACTTCACGACAGAAATTCATGTGTCACGCATCCTGTGAGTGAATTTGTTATGCCAAGATGAACACATGTTTTCTGTTTTAACCGCAGGATGCTACTCTTCTGGGAGATGCAACTTTAAAGTGATATTCAATTTCAGCACATGTTCAAGCTGGCTTGGATATCGATGGCAAAATATGAAAACACAAAGAACGGTAGATGTTTAACTGAATGGAACATGAACATAATTATGGAACTGATGTTTGTTTGTTTTTTTGGTGAAAATGTGCTGAAATAACCCAGCTATGATGGCTTTTTTGGGGAAATGGGGTAGCCATTGCAGAAAAATTGGCCAAAATCGTGATTTACACAATATCTACGTGTACACGTATGTGTACAAACAGATAGGAGAGTTTCAAGATGATGACACCACAATTTTCTTGACCTCAATGATTTGGGAAGACGTACCAACATGCAATTTCTCATAATCATTTTTTTTTCTAAAAAATTGATATAATTTCAAATTTTCCTCATTTTCCATGCAGCAAAGGAGCTCAACTGCACATTCAGTGTTGGGTACTATTTAAATTAAACAGTGAATCACAAACAAAGAGGTGGGAGCTGCATGTCTTATTTTATACAAGTTGTGTACATGCCTACTACAATTACCCATTGGGGGATAGTCTACTATTACCCATTGGGGAATAGTATAGGTATTGGGGAAATAGTAACTTCAACAGCTTCCATCATGGGGCATAGCATAGCCTTATTTCTATGCATGCTATTATCTCTTTGGATCTCCCTCCCCAGTACATCTGCTGACATTTACACAGTGCTGTGTAGTGTTCATGGCCACTGTTGATTGTTCTAGCCCTAGCCCCTCCTTTGACCCCTGTCAGACTGATTCCTCACTCTCTGTAGCCAATCCAATCTGTACAGAGAGAACATCAAACCCATCCTCTAAAATAGGGCTTGCCTTACATAGCTTGGCTGATCAATTCAACGATACCCCCCCCCCCCGAAAAAAAAAAAAATCAGACAGATACAATGTAAGTTGAAATCTGCTTGCAGATGAATACTGTATACACCATATATTTCGCGAATCGGGAATTCCCGATGATTTCGCGAGTGGTTAAATTCGCGATTGTGGAGTCCTGTGCTGAACGGAGAAGTGTACACGCATAAGTCACATTCATATCGGGATCAGAGTCAATATTTTCGCGCGTCTTTAATTTCGCGAATAGCACCTGACTCGCGAAATTCGCGAAAAAAAAAACCTCGCGAAATATTCGGCGTACACGGTATATAGTAAACAGAGGGATACATACACTAATTCCACACATAATACAAACCTATTTTCGACACAATCTTAAAGAGCATTATTTGTCTACAACATATCAGACTAGAAAATTGTCAAACTTTAATACCCCAGACCAAAACAAAACCAAAGGAACAAAATAGGTTTGGATGTAGAAAAAAACATGAAGAATACCAACAACAACAAAAATCGCAGCACAGGGTGAATGGTCTGTGGACAAGTACTGAATGATACCCGACTGTCCCTAAAACTACTGTTAATTACATGTAATGTATTCATTCTTTCCATCTCTGATTTAAAGGATGACAGCTTTGATTATGACTGAACATCAGAGATTCCATTAAATACAGTAAAAACTGAATACACTAGATAATAACTACTCTCCAAAAATAGACAAATAAACATATATAAGGGATGAACTTGACATGTGCATTGGATTTATGCAGATACTTTTCCCCTTCTCCCAATCCTCTCTGGCTATCTAATGTTCACTCCATGTTAAAAAGAAAAAAAAAGTAGAATAATCTCTGCCCTTCTAATCAAAGCAGAAACAATTTCAACCTGAGGATGTCATTAAAAAAATACAGACTGAATACTTTGTTTTTTTTAGTCATTCTGATTTATATCTCGGTCTTTAGTATGCGTATCCTCTAGTGAGCAAGTACTTGTGAAATAAGGTCGGAGTCAAGCGTGCCATCCTCAACCGTCGCTCCTTGAATATTCAGGAGGTTTGCATTCGCACTGCCAATAACACGACGGGCATACTGGATGAGGTAACTGTACTGGTTATCACGGGCGCATGCATCTTCACATAGGATCTCTCTGGCTGCCTTGAACGTTTGATGCACCCTCCTTCATAAACAACCGACTTTATCTCAACTGACAGATTCTGAATGTAGCCTCCTATCGACATTCATCCATCCTACACTGTCTACAGTCTGCGGATTACATTCAGCAGAGAGGCAGGAAACATGGTGTGGTCGACCATATCATCATATTGTTATCTCCTAAATTATGTAAAACAGGAGAACAACAATCTACTCTGTGATAATTAGAAATGTACTTTTCACAAAAACTGCAGGACACTACAAAAGTTTAATGGCGCAATGAAAATACAAAAAAAAATAAGATTATCTGTTTCTGTGGTTATGGCCCTAGCTCTGCCCCAGCGTGTCTCAATATTCATTTGGAAGGACATGGAGTGCTGTGATATACCAAGGTGAATCTCACATATGAAGTGGCTGATACATCCCAGAAAAAGTCAAGTGCATCTCTTCATTTGTCAACCTGGTTCAACCCCCTCCGTACCCCTCCCTTCCCTCTCCTGTTCGCACAGATCTTGACCTATTGTTAACTTTTCCCCCACAAGGCCTCTGAGCCTTTTTTCAAGTTCTCTGTTTATTTCACATTTCACTTCGACTTTAATCAAAGGCGTCATTTCAGATTGTAAGAAAGAGTTGATTACAGTAAGTGTATTGTATGCATTGTATTTGTTGTATTTTTCATTTGAAATGGAAATAAATAAACGAAATGAAACGAAACAAGAGCATCTAGAAACTAGTCTAGCCTGCAAGACTTCCTTCTGCACTGAGTTATTAACCTCACGCCTTTATGGCTTGTCGGCTCCTTAACACCCATCCATATAATTATAGTTCTCAGTCCTGGTACAAGACTAATTTATCAACCCTGGGGTGACAAGACCTCGTATCTCAAAATCATGAATTTTCAGGAGAGTGAAGAAAACTTTTTACTTTCACAACATTCTTGAAAAAGAGCATCAATGCTGCTGTCACATTATGTAATAAAAAAAAATTGTACTGGAATACATTAAAATAGGGTAATTGTTTTGTTTAAAGAGTCAAATCAATATTTTTTATATAATATTCAAACTCAGATCAGGATTTTTTTTGGTTCTTTTTGTATGCCATTTGAAATATGAGGTCTTCAACCTGAGGGATGTTATGAACTATGCAGAGTCGGGCAAAGACTCTTCCACACTGTGGTTGGATGTGATCATCTTTGGAAAACAAACTTCCCAGACTCTTATATGTCAACAAGTTGAAAGAATCCCCTAGAAATTTTCTGCGCAGGAAGGTTTTTACAATATCCAAACTCGGAAAGGACTTACGACATCTAAACTCATGCATATAGGAGAGTAAAGTGCAGAGGCCGCGGCCTTAATTCAATCCCGAGCCCAGATGGGGCTGGAGATTGCGTCGTCACAAGCTGGCCGTGTGCTCACACTCTCACTCTTTCTACATCGCCCAGAGCTCCGCCACGCAGAGCCAGACTATCTGTGTCTTATGAGTCATGCAATTAAAATCTGATGTACGTGCTTATTGACTCTCTGTGCAGCCTTTTGTCTGTGGGACCCCTTATTAAACAGCTCATCACTACATACCGGTACTTCATGATTATCATGGTCCGTACTTGAGCCATGTTTCTTCCTTGAAACATGATTACTGTCTGAAGTTATTAGTGGACGAGGAGGGTTAAACTGGCTGTCCCCTTTTCTAAAACTGCATGACTTCAAAATCAAACATTTTTGAACTCACAGGTGCAGTCTTTATCATAGATGATTCTCAATAGGGAATCACAACTTGGTAAACAAATTATGATGAAAATATGCTCATCATTGAGAAATGGTGGCGTTGAAAATTACCAAAGTTCATATGACATTTCGGACATCATTCAGATGTACAGAAATTCAGTTAAACCCTCACCATAGAATATTGCAGAAAAATGTCCAACAAACGTTTACAATGAAATGTCTGAAAAGGAGACTATAGCTGCCCATCCTCAGGCCATTTTTGTCTGATATGTTTGCTAGTTACCAGTAATTGATCCCCTAGGTCTGGAGACAATCCGATAAGTGTGCACAACTAATGTTTGAAGACTGTGAAAAACCAAATGTTTAGTACGACATTATAACATAATGTGAACATACTGGCAGCAATATGCTTGTGAGCACTCAGTATGGTCTCCATGCAGGGGCGGATCCAGGAATTCCGTAAAGGGGAGGTGCCTTTACAAAACTAGAATTATCACTGAAGGTGATTAATACCCCCGCCCCTAGTGTTTCTTCATAGTATGTGATGTCATGAGGGCAATGACGTGAATACCAAGTTTGTGCACTTGTCGAATTGGAAACAGAATAATTTTAGTTTACTGTACAATTACAGAGTTGACACTGAGCATAAAACTTACAGCAAATAGAAACATGCTTTCCCCCAGTATCACTACACTTAAAGACCATCATACACACCAAATTTGACCTTCATACACTAGCTTGAATGGTTTATTTTGATACAAAAATGAGTGGTTACAATGGCAACACATTTTCCTTAAACTAACACACTGGTGTCTTGCTAAACTACACTTCTAGATCATGAAACGTACTGAATTTGACTTTAATTGCTTGAATGATGGAAAAGTTATTCGATCTGTGCAAGGTTTTGGTAAAATTGTGGTTACCATGGCAACGGTTTATGTGACAAACACAAAAATGATGTGTTCCACATCTATACCTCAGGACCATAATGCCTACCAAATTTGGTTTCAATTGCTTGAAAAGTGTGGAAGAAGTTCACTCCACAGGATTTAAAAAAAAAAAAAAACATGCCGTTACCATGGCAACGCATTGTCCGATACAAGTACAAAGGACATTTTGCAAAACTACACTAAAAGAGCATCCACACCAAACTTCACCTTCATAGATTAAACGCTTCAATTTGATACAAAAATGAGTGGTTACCATGGCAACACATTTTTCTTATATTAACACATTGGTGTCTTGCATAACTACACCTCCCGATCATCATACATATATACTAAATTTGACCTTAATTGCTTGAATGATGTGGAAGTTATTCAATCCACAAGGTTTTAGTAAAATTATGGTTACCATGGCAACGCTTTGTCCGACAAACACAAACATTATGTGTTCCACATCTATGCCTCAAGGCCATAATGCCTACCAAATTTGATTTCAATTGCTTCAAAACTGTGGAAGTTGTTCACTCCACAAGATTTCGAAGAAAACATGCGGTTACCATGGCAACGCTATATCAAGTACAAACACAAAGAGTGTCTTGCATAACTACACCTATAGATCATCATAGATACTAATTTTGACATTGATTGCTTAAATACTATGGAAGTTATTCAATCCGAAAGGTTTTGGTAAAATTATGGTTACCATGGCAACGCATTGTCCAACAAACACAAAAAACATGTCTTGCACATCTATACCTCAATATCATCATTTACCCTAAGTTTCATTTAAATTGCTTCAAAACTGTAGGAGGAGTTCGCGACGCAAGATTTTGCAACAGACCGACCGCCCGCCCGCCCGACCAACATCACGGTGATTCCTACATACCCCCTTCACACTATGTGTGGCGGGGGTATAATTAAAGGGGGGGGGGGGGCGCATAAACCCCCATTTGTTCTTTTTATTTCTTTTGTTTTCACCAAAAAATGAAGAGGGGGCGCGCGCCCGATGCGCCCCCCTCTGGAACCGCCACTGCCATGTGTAGTGCTGAAGTTTCCAGTAAACCGGATGTACACAGTGTTGGGACAAAAGAGGGCTTCTCAGTGCATTGAATGAGTAGCATACAATTGTAAATACATGTACATACACTCATGTCATGCTTTGTTGTGCATTAGATGGGTAATCTTATGTTCATGTTTATTTAGCAATGTGTGACTGCACTCTGCACTCTAATGACTAGCCCCACCTGGGGCTCTGTGATTACACTGCACATTGGTTTCCAATTATATCTGGTTGTCATGGTAGCAGAAGTAATTGGGCTGCATAACCTCAACCAATAGTTGATACATTGTGAATTATCATCTATATAAGACGTTTTAGCGGCGCATTAAAAACGCGTATTGTAGTCCGCTCAATTTTTACCGTTCAATATGCTCCGATATTGAACGGTAAAAATTGCGCCCCCCTCTGGATCCGCCACTGCCATGTGTAGTGCTGAAGTTTCCAGTAAACCGGATGTACACAGTGTTGGGACAAAAGAGGGCTTCTCAGTGCATTGAATGAGTAGCATACAATTGTAAATACATGTACATACACTCATGTCATGCTTTGTTGTGCATTAGATGGGTAATCTTATGTTCATGTTTATTTAGCAATGTGTGACTGCACTCTGCACTCTAATGACTAGCCCCACCTGGGGCTCTGTGATTACACTGCACATTGGTTTCCAATTATATCTGGTTGTCATGGTAGCAGAAGTAATTGGGCTGCATAACCTCAACCAATAGTTGATACATTGTGAATTATCATCTATATAAGACGTTTTAGCGGCGCATTAAAAACGCGTATTGTAGTCCGCTCAATTTTTACCGTTCAATATCGGAGCATATTGAACGAATCGCATAGACCAACGTATTAATTCCCTATAGGCTACCGTTGTTAATTGCCATTCAAGATCACACGATATTCAATTCTGTCTCGTTTATTGCGTGAGCGCTTGCTGAATGCGCAAATGCTTGCTACTAAGTGCGCGTCATTTTGTTACATTTTTCACATGCGCGCAAACATCTTGCTAGTTGTTTGTTTCAATACGCAGTTTTAGGGGCTTCCCCTTTTCAGCGCTGGGATGGGACTGCCGAGTCAACTTCAAAGACGAGTAGAAGCCGGGTAATTTTGTGCAGTTCATGGTTGCTCTACTTGATTGTATAGATGATAATAATTATATTGGATGGCCTTGATTCATGGAATACCAGGGAATATTGCACTCGTTAGAGTCAATATTGCATTCATCTTCGATTCGTGCAATATTGGCCCTAACTCGTGCAATATTCCCTGGTATCCCATTCATAGCCATCCAATATAATATAAATATTCCACCTTGAACTGCAGCACTGTAGACATCTGCTGACAATGGTTGTGATTCCACATGAGAAGCACAGTATTTGTTTTTTTTGTTTTTTTTTTATATTTTTGTAAATTCATCACTGAACATCTCCGTAAATAATCAATTCATTTGCGTTACACATCCCTGTGTCTTGTACACATGTGATCACATGCATGCATACTGTCCAGAAAGGAAACTCTAAAGCTATGCTTAAAAACACAGCACATATTTGTACCCAAGTATTTCTGATTTGTACAACATGTTCACAATAAATGACCACAAAAGAAATTATGGCACAGTACAGTGTAGTTGGGGAGTACTCAGTATTAAAGCAAATATTTTACATACTTTGTACATGATGCAGGAAATTTCTTTTCTGCGAAGGGAACTGTTGCATGTTACGGTATGTATGCAGTATCCATGGTAACAAATGAAATGCTCTCAGTTGATGATTGGTTCTTGCATGGCTGTTGCCATAGTAACTTAAAATAATGTACAACTGTACCTTGCAATATCAACAGAGCTCTACATAAAGAATTTTCCCAAGAATGTGAATCAAACTTGCCCTAACACACTATTCCAAACTTTGTTTGTCTACAGACAACCTGATAAGGTACCGGTACCACTTTCTGTCACATATTCATACTGCACAAGGCATAATTCAAGTAAACTCTGCTCTATCGCTCGTCGACTCTGGAGTAAGTTTGACCTCATTGCTGTTCTCGGGCCTGATAGCTCCCTTTAAGAGTCTCCCTGCGATGCAAGGCCAGGCGCTGGAAAATTTCTGCCGCGCTGATAATGTGTGACATTTGTCATGAGCGCCACAGATGTGCGAGAGAGAAGTGCCAAGTGTAACAGGGCTGGGAGCAGGCCACAAATAGACATGCATCTCCCTGCATGGATGATCGCGATAGCACCTCGGCAGAATGTGAGTTCACAAGCATGTTGTCATGGCAACTTAAAGGTGGTCCTAACCCTCAAAGAATATCATTTTGAATATACGCAGTAACATGGAAGAAACAAATCAGTGACATGCAGGAAAAGATGGGTCCACAGGGACAGACATTGTATGTGAGAGCTGACCAGCCTACTGTTAGTGCAGTGTATGTCATTCAGCTTGGCTATGGGCATCTTGAAATGACCATCCTTTTCATGTCATAATAGCAATTCCTTATGTTTTTGTTGTTGTTGTTGTTGTTCTTCTTCTTCTTTTTTTGCATACACACATATCAATAATTTTCTGAAATTAAGTGGAAAAATTTGACCTACCTGTACTTGGAAACATTTCACAGTATATTTGTTAAACATCTTTTGAAAAATCATGAAGAAATTGCTTGTTTTCCCTTATTTTGCAAACTTGTAAAAGATGAGACATTCCATGCAAATGACCCACAAACTAATTTAATTGGTACACTGGCTCAGTTGTGTGTGCAAGGCGGCTCTTAATAATGGTCAAGTAATAACACTGATTACTGATTTGCACTAAACCCCTCACCAGGTCATTTACATCATGACTTTTATTCCCACTATTTTCTTCTGTAATAGCTACAATCCAAATAACAAAAGACAGCCTGTTACACCTACTAGCCTCACGCTGGAGGTTTGATTATTGGTTTGGTTTTTTATGCCTTTCTTTCCTTTCTTATTTGTCTCTAAAGATACTACAATTACTCTCTATACAAATAATGAACTTAAAAAGTAACAATGATTGAGAAATCACTTCAATCAGCTCACCCGTGCTATGGCGATTAAGGGCATTGGCAGCACATACATGTATTTGTATTGTGGTAAAACATGATTGGTCCACATTACGAATGCAAATTCTCGCACACTACCACTAGCAAATGTGAAGAAAACTTCAAATAATATCAGCTATACCCCTACAATGTATCTACCTTGATATCAAAGATAAGAAATCTACAAATTACACATCAGTTATACCCTACAATGTACCTACAATGTAAAATGTGAAATAATTTCACATATACAACAAGCAAAATATGTGCACACTTCAATTTTTGTGCTCATTTCGTGTTGCAAGGTAAAATTTTCCACCCTTTGAAAATTTCCACTTTTACAGAAATTGAACTGTATTGGGTTTGGCGATCTTTGTGGCTGCACGGATTAAAAGTCTGCATTTCATAGATGAAAATTTCTTGATCAGGTTGGATAGCTTGAGATGAATCTTCACTACACACTGGAAGAAAGTTTTATAAACAGAATGAGGTACAGGTAGTAAAGTAATCTAAGCTTGATCCAGTAGGGGCTTTTCACCGGATGAGGAGGTGCAGCGGTAAGGACTCGATTACTCACAACTTTCCATCGATCTTTCACGATGGCCCCCGGATGCAGCAGGTCCTCTGCCATGGCGACCGCCGCTTGGTATCCAGGTGATGGGGGAAGTTACTGCTACGTGTGGTCCTCACCCCACTCCTCTCTCTGCATCCTGGAAGGAGACGGAATCAGGTAGACAGAGAACGAAGATTAGATGGGCATTTAGGATTATCAGAGAGATGGTACAGTTTTGGGTTGAGATTTGATAAATGGTTTTTAAAAGGGTTTCAAAAGGGTCCTTGCCATACATTAAAAACAAACAAATATGTACATTCAACATTGTTTCACTGAAAACACAGAATAACTTACATGTACAAATGTACTTTTACAGACACACACGAAAAATAAATACATGTCTATATAATAAATACATGTACTATACTGTCTTTAATGTAATGAAAAGTTTCACCCGAATACACATTTCAAGCATTCATACATCTATGATATATGACATTCAAATCATCATCCTTAAAATGAAAATTATTCACAGGCAACTGGGCAAACCATCTCAAAATCAATGCTACAATTGTATTAAAAAAAAAGGACAAAATTGAAAACTTAACATCCTAAATGACATCATTGGCGGCAGAAAACAAAACCATGAAATTGTAATATACGCATAATGTACAAAATGTACCTCAGATTATACATTGTACACTATATTTGCCCCGACAGTTTGAAGCTTGCATTGCAACACACTTCACTATAAAATCCCAAAATAATGTTGAAGTGTTGGTCAAGAGTGAATGCCCTTAGCACAACTTGACACACACCCTGTGTTCTGTCACTGTAAGTCTCTTCCTGACATTAATTATAATCCATCGGACAAACACGTCTCATCTTTGGCAGTACGTTGTCTCGGGCCTACGGTGATGTAATCTCACTGAGGCTGATGTATGAACAGGCTTATCAACTTTTTTGACGTCAAGTAATCGGAAGAGAAAATAACGTGTCTATATTTTCATCCCCACTAGAGTGTACAGCTGTACATCTGAACCGTTAATAAATGTCGAAGGCAGCTGTCTCCTTTACTCACAGATGTTGAAGACACAAAGCAGCCAGCGTAGATTTGTCTTTCAGAAGATAAAGATGTGCATTTTTTAATTCCAAAGGGCAATATATCATCATACACATACTATTACAAGGACAAAGGGAGGCTTGAATTGCATATTCTCCACACTGTTTTCACTTTGGCTTTAAAGTTTGAAGTACAACTTATATGTGCATTGTAATGCTATGAAGTGGGGAAAATGTCATATCAGTTCCACCACAAAATATGAGCTTTAATGCAAATTTACATTTACACTGCAGAAAGAGTAATCTGGTGTTGAATCTGTGAAGATCAATTTGGGTTGTAGCTCAGCAATGAATGAACCTCAATACAGTAACCAAATCACAGTATGTTTGTTGAACTACACGACACACGTCGACAAATACAATAAAGTAAGTTGGTAAACAAGTAGTATGTGTGCTTTCCAACTGGTCACCAGGAGTGGTCAGCCTCTGGTCCATCTTCCCTAAAGTGGACAAGCAACCACAGGTGCTGTGGACTAGAAACCTGCTCCCTGTTAGTACTAATTCACTTGGAACCATGGGGTGTCCAGTGCTTGATTACCCCTAATCTACTACAGATCTGACATCTACATGTAGGTACATTGTAGAATGTGACATCCATTACAACTGTACATCCACATGTTTGCCACAAATTCATCACAGCTGGTTTAGTTCAGTTGGACTTTTCCTCTTTTGGGAAGGGAAATTATCGGTAACACTTCGTTCCTTTCTTGCAGTGATTATTAAGCAGGTTACTTAAGGTGGAAGAAACCAGAAGCTATCAATTTCTGCGACTTTGTAGATTGCTGTCCTGTTCATCATGGCAGGATAACATTTAAGCATTAAGTAAAAACTAAAAGATGAGAATATGAGTGATGTTGTGCAATGTGAGCAATCTTTTGTGTGAAAAACTTGCCAAGATTGACAACATTAAATCCCTCAAGTCACATAAAACAGTCCAGCTTCCTACTTAAATATGATTGAGTGAACAGACTTCAGCCGTGGAAGTCGCTATTTCCAGTTTTATGTGAATGTTTGTCAGAAGGGATGAAGCGGCGTGGAGAGGGAGGCACAGGGAATCGTCCTGTTGGTTTGTTTGGAAGGAAGGCATCCATAGAATTCTTGGGCCGTATGTCTGCCATCGGCCACGCAGGACTCACATAAACAACACGTCAGACTGACTGGAAACCTTCAGCCCCTCACACCAAGGCCAATTTAGGCTGAGAGAGGCAATTAATATAGAATTCATACTAAACATACCATGCATTTGATGACTTCCTACAATAGGTGTTTGATGTCCCAACTGAATAAACCTTCACAAGTCAACATCAAAGCCTCGCACCTCTTAAAGTATAAACAAGAGAGGACAGAGACCTCTTTTCAGACACAACGGTATCTACAGTATGTCCCCCCCCAAAAAAAAAATACAATCGGATTTTCGCCATTGATAACTTCCAATATGATTAAACCATCTAAATGCTACTTCAGTATTAAAATGTAACATTATAGCTATATTATGCAGAAAACCCCATTCAATTTAGTTAAGGTTTCACAGAAAAATGTGGATCATACATTGTAACGAATGACATGGGTCTGATTCTTCCAAGTTTAGCACTGGGATGCTCTTGGAACTGCATATTAATGTGTGAACACAATGGACAGAACTTGGAGGAAGGGAGTCCTGAGTGACATGCCCCCAAAAACCCCTAATTTCTCTTTGAGCGTGTTTCTGCTGAGCGACAAAAATTTGAGGTGATGCCAGGCGATGCGAGGTGATTTGTGGTGATACGTGGTGATGTGTGGTGACACCTCAAATTTTTCATCAGTAGAAACAGATCGGGTAGTGGTCGATGCGCGGTGATGCGAGGTGCTCCGTCGTCCACCTTTTGAGGTGGTCGATGCGTGGTGATGCGAGGGACGATTCTCAGTAGAAACACAGTGAGTAGCGAAATTCGCTGTGTACCGGAAGACTAGAATTATTGGGAGCTTTCGCCCGCGCTTTTCAAATCGGTTCAACCCAGACTCCGACACTTGTGTACACAGCGACCATAGTTTCGCACACATCACGCCTTGTACCAACTCCTACTAAATACATGAGGTGGTACATGTGAATTGCGTGCATTCATCGTCTATAATTGTTTGCGTGCCCAACTACCTATCATACTATAGGCCCTATACTCTGATTTTTACACTGCGTTCATTTTCCCATAATATCATATCATCTCGAAGTTGTAGATTCCCTAATTCGTTTTTGCTGGAATACTAACGTTAATATGTTGGAGCCCCTAGAGAGCATTAACTGGACCCTAGACCTGCAACAATTCCTAATAACCAAGTGGCAGGATATGTTGGTGAGGGGCATTTTGAATGGAAAGACTAAACAAAATTCAGTGGCCTATACCACAAAATGGCATCGCAGAAGCAGCGTGACCCGATGTGTGACCTGAAAATATGTTGACTTCCGAATTCACCTCATTTTGCACGTCACCTCGCATCACCGCGTATTTTATCGCTCAGTAGAAACAGCTCGAGTGGTCGTAAAATACGAGGTGATGCGGGAGACAAAATTTGCGGTGATGCGAGGTGATGCGAGGTGCTCTCAGTAGAAACACGCTCTTTGACCACCGAAGCAAGTTTTCTGTAAGATGTGGGCAACAAGTTATAGTTTCATACCCTGAACTATATTTGGACTGATTCACTATTTTTAAAGTTATCGTTGCAGTGGGTCCCATTGTAATTTTTTGAAGGACATACGGTACAGTGAAAACTCAGTGTGGCATACACATTGTAAAGTGTGACTTCATCATGGAATTTGATGTTCTTTCTGTGCATTTATAATGTGATGTTTACTTGAAAATACATGAATTCAGACACTCATGTTGTTTATGTCAAATGCTATGTGACTCACATACAATAGACTAAGGCTTGTCATTAAGACAATCCATAGAGTTGTTGAAACAGAATTCAAAGGACAAAATGGCATCTACATGTACATGCAGTGTGGCAACTTTCTAACGGAATCCAATATTCTTGCTGTGCATGCCATGATGTAACGTTTCTAAAACATGAATTCAGACACTTGCATCACGACTGTCAAATGCTACGTGACACATATTGATAAAGCCTAAGGATCATCAGAAGACAATCCTTATAATTGTTGAGACAGAATTCAATCAAAGGAGGATGAGGGAACACTGAGAGTCAAACAAGAAATGAGGATGGACCGTAGGCAGTGAGGGTGTTGGCTTTCGTCTCCTCAGCTGGTAGGATCCTGCCGTAAGGGATCCATGTGATGATATGGGTCACTATCATCACATCATTACCCTGGTTACCTACGGGGTCCAATGGCACTGCTGGATCACACAAAATCCATTGGATGCCTGCCACATACGTCCACACCAATCAGGATCTCTGAGTTGCTGAAAGCACATCGCTCGTCGCCCTCTCTAGGCTTACCGTGGTGAGCATTGTCTCCAGACCTTTCTTTGTGTTTCCTGCTCATCAGATAAATGCATCTCATTAGGACTGGCAATATTTACCAGCATAGTTTGATGCTGAGCACTTCATAGCAGTATCGTATGACATCAGATGTAATACACAAAGATATTGGTGAAACACTATTAGAGATCGCAAGGCTATGACTTTGAGACAGTTACATTGTACAATGTTGTATCTGACCTTTTTAGGTCACTCTCTTCAGTAGGGCAGTCCAATGGTCATCAGCAATGGTCACTGCCAATTGTCAATGACTTGTGTCCAAAGCCCTCAAGCTTTCAATCATCTTGATTGGGGTTAAAATTTCAAGGACGCTTCTCTACATGTACCTACATACTCTAGTCTTCCAGTGGAGTAAGGCATCTTCCCCCAGTCAGAAGAAAATGATGATGCCCCAACACAGAACTCCCTCTAATGATCTCTCAGTCCAGTTGGTTTATGAGACGGCAAAAAGGAATGCTTTGTTGGACTGCAAATCAACATTTCTGCACAATCAGCCAAACATATTCACAGCTCATCAGATTTCATCTCTGATGTTCTGAAGGAATTTGACCAGCCTAACATCATCTGATTACAATTTTGCCAATGGGTAGCAGACTGCTGTGTGATTCAAATTCTGTAAAATGCAAGTGTAAAAAAAGAAAAAGCAGCATTGTGGCTTGCCTGACTTAACCAGACAACACAACTTAACCAGACAACACAACATAACATGGAGAACTTTAACAGGGCTGGAATCACAACTCGGCATGTGTGACGACTCTGTGGGGTTGTTTCAAAATTGTACAAATTTGAATCAGAAACTATCTAAATTTGCATAAATTTAATACAATGTAGATGTGAATAACTGCATGTGTACAGAATTAGTTTGAGGTAACTGACCTCAGCGGGTTTGTGCAATTGATGATGAGGCCTAGCTATGCTGGTGACACATGAGAAACTTGCCAGAGATAACGCAGAGGTATTTTACCAGTGTTACACTTCCACAGGCGTGACGATTGGCAAATGATTTACGGCTCTCATAAATACACTGCGTGGAGGAGCCTAAACCAACCTTGCCAAGCACTGACGTACTTGGCTGATCTACTTTACTCCCTACAGTACCTACAACAAAGCATTCTCACTCTTTATGTGGAAGCTAAAAGCATCATTTTGATGTTCTATGTATATCAATCAATGTTAAACCTTCAGCCATTCTCAAATCAATTTCTGTCTAAGCAAGAAATGAATTTGTATCAAAAGATCAGACAAGGTTTGTTGGCATTCTGAATATTTTGTATTTTGCAAGTATAATCATCCAAATGAAGGACAAGTTTTTATGCTTGCATGAATAATAACATGCCCGATGCCGATGTACACAATCACCAACAAAGGTAACTTTTGGTACTACTTCAAAAGATGACAATCCAAGGATAATATTGAGACATTATCCAAATGATCTTCCTTTTGTTTTGTTTTTTTAATGGTTGTACAAACATAATTCTTCTGCTCATGACAAACTGCAATCTACATAGATAGTTTGCAAGACACAAACATTTCATGAAAATGAGCCTCGAAATTGAGACCGAGAGTGTGAACAGTATACGCAAGGTACAGCTAGCTTCAGTAGATTACGACTTAGTGGGACTAAAGAAGTCCTTTGTTGTCCCTGCTCCATAAATATATAGGCTATCACAGCCCCCACCACCAACTGTCTGCTAATACACATAGTGCCTGTGCCTGCTGCTTGCAGGAGGAACTGTATAATGACACCCAAGGTCAAATGGCACAACATCTGGGCATTTGATTTCTGCCCAGTATAACACTGTATGTCTGCATATTTGGCTGCGCAGACAGCCAGACAGATAAGAGCATTCACTCTATCTATGGTCAGGGGGAAAATAAAAGGACCATCTGTGCCTATATGGCATGGTTGGGTTCTTCAAAAGAAGAAGAGGGTGTAGATTAGCTTGTTTTCCTCTATTAGAGGATATTTTTTAGTAGTAACTTATATTTCTAAATCTTGCGATATTATGATTGAAAAACAGGTCTTTTTATGTTAATAATTTTCACAAAAGATAACACACACATGCTGACGTAAGAGTCCACATTCAAGTGAATCTAGTGTTCAGCTGACATTTCAAGGGAAAGGTTTATCATAAAGATGCAGTCATGATCTTTAATGAAACGAAATTTACACACAGTAATATAGTCTTTGCTTCCATCATTAAGAACTCTCACTTTTCCAGTAGCTGCCTGTGAAAGTAACATGCGTACTATCTAGTGTGTAGGGCATTGACACATTCACAACTATCTTTCACTCTGTTGTTTATCATCCCAAATCTTTCTCTTCCTCCATATTTCTCTACGTTTCACATCATTGGTTGAATCACAGGAATTTTTCTCTTTTTGCACTGTTCTCTACGCTTCTTGCTCTTGTAATTAATCCGCAATATTATTGTATAAGTTGTTATTTTTGTGAAGGTTTAATTTTCACGTATTTCGTGAATCTCTGTAGGGCCACATTGTAATAACACAAAAAAATGTTGCCATGCATGAGGGTAATAGTGCACTTTACAATAGCCTCGTCAATTCACAGAAACATCTCTCGAAAATGTCTGTGACCTTATTCAAGAAAAGATCTGTATGCGAAAATAACAACTTATACTTTTGTACAAATGTATTCATTACAATGTATTTAAATACCCAATGAGTGCAAATCCAGTCATGGGAGAAAATTGACAAGATTTATATCATTTTTTTTTTTTCGCTCAGTCTTTCCATTAATTTAAAGATGTAAATAATTCAGTATTTCCTGAACAATATCTAATATATTCTTCATTATTCAACCGCCACCCTTTTAAGATATGATATCCTCTTGAAGAAAGGGGATATCTTTCTTCATTTTATCATCATCTCAAACAACTAATTAATGATAGAGCAACCTCTTTTAAAATGCACTGTATTTAATGACATTACTTGTTTTACGATGAACAATTCCTTCTGAAACTGCCTTGATGGAAGAACTACAGCACAGACTGTATCTAGAGAGCTTTCTCATCTCATATGACATCAGCATTCAACATGCCTAACCTTACAAGTATTTACATTAGACATAATTAGATCACATCCCTCATAAATGTCTATTAAGAATTACGATGTTGAGCACATCTTGGACAAAGTGTCAGTATGAATTCTTGACTCCGGACAGATGTCCCCATTTACAGCAGTCGCAAATTGCTTAATTTATAGCACTTATCTGTCATTAGGCCTTCCCTCGCTGGGATCTCTGATTGCATAAAACATGGTATTTATTGGAGTGCGTCATGACATGTGCACATCATAATTGGCAGCCTCAACAGTAAACTTAGTTTAATGGCATAATTTATGTATACATTGCATGTGCCAGTATTCATTCCGTACAGCGTGGGGATTTCAACATAGAAGGAAGCATCATGCACGATACAAACATAACAGACACAACCACAACCACACACACACACACACATACTTTTTTTTTCAGTAATCTTTATTTGATTTCTGTAATTTCACAAACAAAAACATTCATCTTGAATGTATAAACACAATGTACAAACAGCAATATTTAAAAAACAAACAAAAAACAAAAAACAGACACAGACACAGACAGACATACACACACACACACACATTGTGACAGGATAGACAGGCAGGCTTGCAAGGAAAGGAAACATACATCAGAACATTATCAACCAAAATTACTATATTTAGCCCAAGTAGGAAGCAGACGTAACACTGACAATACAATTGACATTAAAGGGTGTGTACAGTTCTGGTCGAGTTGAGGATTTAGCTTTTAACGTTTTGCGAGATATTCAGAAACCACTCTATGAGATGTCAAAGAGCATGCAGTTCTAAGGGGTATCGAAAGTTTATTTGATGAAAATCGGTTTTGAAATGGCCGAGATATCCAAAAACAAGGTGAAACAAAGAGATCCTAATAAAGTTGTGGCATGTCGCCTTTTATTATTAGCACTTTTTTGGATATCTCAGCCATTTGAAAACCAATTTTCATCAAATAAACGTTGAATCCTTCTTAGAATTACATGCTCTTTCATATTTCATAAGAGGCTTTTCATTATCTCACTTAGGAATGTTCAAAACATGAATCCCCGCCTCAACCAGTACTGTACAGTCCCTTTGGTTTGAAACATGGTGAAATTCATCATAAGCAGCTCAGGAGCATAGAACAAGCAGATGAAAGTATCTGAAATATCTAGTGTGTGAATACAAGATGGAGGGCAAAGTTGAGAGCTTAAAGGTGTTCACAGAGATTTAAAACTGTGGAAGAGTGTATCATCAACTACACAAGGAGACAGAACGCAGTGTGTGTCTCAACATAAAAGGCATCTATTTTCAGATCTGGAGAGAGGATAATAAACATAGCTATAGCACACAATGTACTTTGGGAAGATCAGACTTGAAAGAAGAGGTCCATACAAAAATAGAAAGGAAAGAGAGCTCATAGACAGAAAGAAATAGAGATGGAGGGAACGAGAGAGATGGAGGGACTGAGAGATAGATGGAAGGAAAAGGAGAGAGGGAGAGATGGAGATTGCTGTGGAAGAATGAGAGCAACTCTCACTACACTGGGCCTCCAATAGAAAGTCACATAGCTGGCATACCATTGGACTGTGTTGTCTTGTCCTACACCACACGGTTCATGTAGCGTCCCGTCTCGTCGCTGGATGAAACTTCACAAATATTACAACCCGACACACAGCACTATACTCTGAGGTGATATACAGTAAGCAATGACTGGTGGAACAGTTCCTGTACAGCAGTGTGACGTTCCCTTTACATGTATTTACACACACTCCTTTTCAGAAGCTTGTGTACTCAGAACAGCATGCAATCTAAAAGGAGAGTCTGCACTCCAATTGTTTTTGTAAGTTTCAGCACTGTACAGATTTGATTTCAATAAATTACAAATGTATCCTACATTCACTTTCATATCCATAACTATAAATCATATTAATGGTATAGCAAACTGCAATAAAATACCAAAGAGCTCTACAATGTATATGTATTGTCAACATAACAAAACTGAAGGTTTGGACACCTTTAATTCAGTGTTGTTAACTTTTAGTCAGTTGTTAAGTACAATAAATCTCTTCAATTTGTATAAGCCTCAGGACTGTATTCTCCTTTGAGGTAGATTTATATGCACATTGATACAAGTACATCCTTCCCATATGCTCACATTATATTTAAAACTATGAAATCATGACATACATGTAAGAAAACTACACTGTATATTCAACCTGGGGGAAAGGGGGTGGGGGTGGGACAACTTTCACAGTACATTTCCAAAGACTGTAGAGTACACACAGTCAACTGAGATGTGATTATGGGAATGTGTCTTTAGAGATTTCTTGAACAGCAGCCTTGGGATGCTGCAAGATTCTTTGTTGGGCAGAGGAAGATTATTTCATTAGATATCATTTTATTCACTGAATGTAGCTGCAGTAAAAGTTCTACAGTCTGTGCTTTTGTGCCATTCAGGAGGGGGCAATGACTAGAAGGCAATGACCAGGAGATCTGTGATGTCTGTTGGGTGTGTACTTTCATAAAGCAATGATCTAATAAAGCAGTGCATTGAGAAACACCTGGCTTTTCTGGAACTGAGCAATTGAAAATGCATGCATACACTATAGATAGGACTAGACACTGCTCCACTGTGATTTGATTAACTTTACTTGTTGTTATCAAAATTGTCAATTCCAAGACATTACCCACAGTGGCCCAACACTGTCAAAATATTTGTGGTTCTTCCTGTATAATCAAACCTTTTCACACGATGTTAATTGTTTTTTTTCTGTAATGGAGTTGTAAAGAAAAGCAGCTTCACTACACTTTCTCCTGGTGGCTCCCACAAGCTTAACTTGGCGTTTAATGCTCCCACATCTCTCTTAGTAATCAATTATGTGAACCAAGACCTTACTAAATTATGCACTAACAGTTTTATGTCTAACTTCCCACACATTTTCAGTCAAGTGAACTAATGCAACAAATAACAGACTAAAACAAACTTAGTTAAAATCAGATACAGGATGCTACTGCATACCAACATCTAGAAGAATTATATGGGACTGGTCTGATTATGAATGAGACATTGATGAAATCAGCAACTTAACTGTCACGACTTTGGTCTCATCTGGAGCAAATTTGCAGCAAAAAACAATTAGACATAGGCCTACACCGTACATGTACTTCTTAAGACATCTCCTCTCAGAAAATGGTTAAGATAAGGCAGACCATAAGGGGAAAAATATTCTACTCATTTCAATGCATTTTTTTTTTTTTGGTCAACAATGCAACAAAATGGAAAATTCATCAATAACAAGCACTCAAATACCATTGTCATTTTCATATGAATTCAATAAAGCACCCATGGGAATAAATATACCCTTGCTTGTTTAATGACTCCAGTAGAGGTGTATGGAGGCACTCCAGTGGGCACTAACATTCTCTCAACCCGCTATACAGCCGATTTCAAAAGGTCACAGCTATATTTGAAGTTTGAAGGCCAAGGGACAACTTGTAATAGAATGCAATTACGCCTTTTCAAGGCTACATGTACCATGTTATACTCAACATACACCTGTAGGTAGCATATCACTGTCACGGTTAACCCAACTATTAAAGATTTCTGTATGTACGTTGTAATTGTAGGTCATTCACAGGTGAATCCAAACATTACAGAGTGTACACATGATGACCCAATGGATGGGTTGAATGTTCTTTCCCGACTTAATTGATTTCCTTATATTTCTTAATACTTTTTTTTAATGATTTAAATCTATGCAAAGTTTACTGCACAATCAAAAATTGATATTTCATGTTACTTGAGTGCATTAAAACAAAGTCACTCATAAGCAGGATCTATAAAGCATTCCATCAGTAGCAGGTTGCTGCAATAGTATAACATACTTAGGGATATCTGTAGGTCCAAACAATCATAATGTGAAATAGATGCAGTAGTCGAATGGCTAATTATTGTATTTGCACAAATACTATGACAAAATCATTTTCATTTTTACTTTTTATTACATCACCCCATAAATGGAAATGTAATAAAATCAAAGTGAAGTAAACATATCCAGACCAAAAATTGCTTAAATTCTGCAAGCATCAACAATTGAAGGATGAATGTTTTAGATCTATTTTTATATATATATTTTTTCAATCATCAAATTGTACTAGGCAAAAAAGGGTTCTCCCACCTACACAATACATGCACATCCCCATCCTTGACACATTACATGTGAAAACTGTAATGTATTGATTTACTGTCACAACAAAGGCATGCTTTCCAATTAAAGCATAGTGCAGACAGTCTACAGTACTCTAAAAAATGTCTGTGATCCTGGTTTCAGTTTGGAAATGTATGCAATCAAAGCTGTCAGAAGTTGAAACTAGGTTAAAGTCCCAATAATAATTTCTGAGGAGCCTACTTTTATTGCATTTGTCTGCTTTGAGAGAAAAACTTATCAAAGTTGATTTCATAATTCCGGCATACCCATTAAATTATGGCCTTGCAAAGGTAATAACCAAAATAATAATGTAGAAATTTAGAGATGGTACATGTACTTGGATCTTGAAGACAAATATTGAATGAAATGAATGAATGCAGTTCCTATAAAATGGCAATGTGGCTGAAATTCCGTCTTTAATTCATTTTCTAGAGCGTCTGCATTATGAACTAATGTATTTGGATTATGTTATTTATTTTACACACAACTTTGTACAAATGTGCGGAAAGAAAATGTAACTTTGTTTTGGTGACTTTTATCCACTAAAATGTACAATATCCGGTATGTTCTAGGACTTACAAGTTTTCATGCCTGAGCTCCTTTCTGCCAGTTCCCTCATTCAAATAAAATACAGCAGCATGCTTGTGTGCCAATCAGCAACAGATAGCATGTGTCAAGACAAGCTTGAAAAAAATAACAAAATGTTCTTGATATATAATATTTCCTGCAGAAGAAAATGCTAATATCACCATAAATTTAATGTAAAACCCTTTTCCAATTTGGGCTTTTGCTCCATTCTATATCTATCACAATAATCTGGGCTGAGAATTCAACTATCGACAAGTATACACATATACTTTTACACAGAAAACAAGTTTTACAGACATTGATATGGTATCTTGCAAAGAAACGATGTAAATGTCAACAGGCCAAGACATTCTCATCACAACTGATATCATGCTGTGTAGGCCTACATTGTACATATCAGTCAAGTAGCGTCTGTACTCTCTCCTCATGAATGCCCATACTTCAACATAGAGGGCATGTCACCTGTCCTATGTCATACCACATGACTATGTGAAATATTTCCACAGTTTCAAAGGCACACAGAAAATGTGTCGTGCACTTGCCTCGGCTCGGGGCAGTGTTTACGTATGGGATCTAATTACTGCGACGGTCAGAGTCGCTAGATACAGGAATCTCCCCTTAGAATACAGAAAACCATTAATCAAGGGATTCATATCTCAAAGGCCTAATTAAGGGAGTATACCATAAATACAAGATGAGAATTATATTGCATTTGGCACAGAGTAAGACAAAAAAATTAGACATCGAATACACTGGCAGGATTTTGATGCTTTATATTTCAATATTTTTCCTCCCTTAGGAATGGCTTTCTACGTTTACAGTATATCCAGGCCAACACCAGATTCTTTCCAAACTTTCCGAACTGCTGCAGTGTCATATTTCTCATCATATTTCATATCCCTTGGCTTGCATTCTACCCGCCACACATGCCATTCCATCCACGGACTAGCAGACTCTCTCACTGAAGAAGAATCACAGGAATTTGATGGACAAGTTCTGACTACCCTATATCTAGAGTTGTATCTGCATTTAAACAGACCCGACAGATACAATACAGTATGTTCCCCCCCCCCCAAAAAAAAAAAAAAAAAGAATTACAATAGGATTTTTGCATTGATAACTTTCTAAACTGTCTGAATGCTATTTCAGGGTCTAAAAATATAACATCTTACCTACATTTTGCAGAAAACCCCATTCAATTTGGTGAAGTGGTCACAGAGAAATGTGAATCATTGTGAAGCATGTCGTGGATGTGATTCTTCCAAGTTTAGCACTTGGATGCTCTTGGAACTGTATATTAATGTGTGAACACAATGGACAGAACTTGGAGGGAAAGGATTTTTGACATGCTCTACAAAAATCCTCATTTCTCTTTGACCACTGAAGCAAATTGGATGGGATTTCCTGCAAGACGTGGGTAATGAGTTCTGGTTTAATACCCTGAAATTGTATTTGGATTGATCCACTATTTTTAAAGTTATCATTGCGGAGGGTCCCACTGTAATTTTTTTTGGACATACGGTATGAACATATTTCGTAACTCTCTCTCTGATGAAGAATTTCCTCTCTCAACTCACTACAAAAAGCTCCACTACAAAGTGTCTACAGATAAGCTAGACTTTACAAAAACTGTGCACAAGACTCAAAGTCTACATGTATGAGTCTTCATAGCATATCATTATGGAGCAAAGTAAGCCAGAAAGCAAAATATTTACCTGTGACTTCATGGGATAAATGTAGAAAATCGATAAATGGAAGTAGGGTGGAAAACAGTGAGCCAGGTGTGTAGTTACAGCTGGGTCATGCCGATAGCATGCATTCCCTGCTCACAGAATCTACATTGGTGTGTACTTTGTGGGTGAATCAATGTGGATAATGTCTAAATTACACAAACAAGCTTCATTCAAGGCTCACAAAAAAAAAAGGGAAAGGTATTCAAGTTACATAACGGGAGTATAGGCCTTTGTTTTCATTCTATTTTATTTTTGCGTTGTCATTGTTCTATTAATATACCTTGTAAACATCCGATGCCGCTGTATATGACTGAGTTATGGTGTGCTTTCAAAATCAATGGAAATGGAAATGGAAGGTATTTCCTAGGAAATGGAAAACAGATAACAAGCAATGGCAATTCTAATGATAATGAAATGATAAAACTAGTGAAGGCTATCAACACAGTGTAGAGAAGTTCTATTGCCACTGTGCATTAAGCACCATTTACATAGTATACATGTAATAAAGAGAGAGTTTCTTTGGCAATATCTCTGAAGTGAATAACCAGGAAGTGTGTACTGTTAAACATTGTGTGTGTTTTTAAGCTGTCAGAATTCAATATACAAATTATACTTCTATGGTGCTTCAGAGTGAAGATAGCATTAAAAATTTGCATTTATAAGCTTGTGACAAATGTGACAGGTCTATACAGATTGCCTGGTTGCTGTCAGCTTCCCTTCAACACACACAAACACAAATCTTCTACAACACCAGGCAGAGTGATAAACAGGAAAAGACAAGACAAAAGTGACATTGTCTCTCTACTTCCTGCTCAAACATTCCAAAGAAAATGTTCCAACTGTCTCAATATACATGTAGATTCAAGATCAATTCGATTATCTCATCTTTTGAACTGCTGGACTCCAAACAACCTCCAGACACTAGGAGGATTTATGCAGTGTAACAACTCAGGCTTATAACTTTGACATGATAGTAATATCATCAAATCACCTCTGAGTAAACTTCATTATTTGCTAGTAGCCCTAGCATCAGGACGTTTCACAGCACAAGTCAGATACTTCAAAACCCTAAAAACCCGCTGTAAAGGGCTTTGTAGGGTTTAAGTTTTGTCGTCGAGGTCTGATGTCTTGTTATCACTTCATACATTTCTCTGCCTGTACATGGTAATATTTTTCTGTACATTATTAATAACGGTTTTGGGAATGCTTTTTACATGCTCTGCTCTTTAGCTTCCTTTGATTTCTAAATTTCAACATTATTCAATAAATATCATGCATCTAGGCTTCAAAATTTGTTGCTCATTTATTTCATATATAGAATATGTAGAATATGTATTAATTGATTTTTTGCATGTTTTTGTACAAATCAAAGTGAATGAAATGAAATGAAATGAAATGAAATGAAATGAAATGAAATGAAATGAAATGAAATGAAATGAAATGAAATGAAATGAAATGAAATATCTCCAATCAACACAGCATTCAGATGGAGTTATTTTGTGCACTGTAGTGTGCATATTATTAACTCTGGCTTTAGTTTCTGAAAAGAGACTGAAGAATAATCAATTAGTAGAATGCACATTTGATACATACACAATGCAGACAAGACTCTCGGTATAAAAGTACTGTGCATCGCATGTACAATGTACCAAACTAACCTTCGGATCTGCAGTAGTCTACAACCGTACAAGGCTACGGAAGTCTACGAACAAAAGCAGCATCTGTACCAAAACTACAACAACCCAACGCTGTTTCCACACACAAAATCACTCTTTCTGCGATTCCCCTGTGAACATATGGCATCTCAATCTCCGCGCCTGCAATCGTACAAAGATAGTCAGAATATCCCGATAACCATATGGGCTCAAAGAATGATCGCAGAACTATACTCTGCACATGATTAAAGGTATAGAAATGTGTTTTAAAGGTCTGGTAGAGGTTGAATATCATGCTAATGGATCACATTACATGCCTACTCGCAATGAATTCAAATCACATTGAATTCAGGGAAAAGTTCATTCATAGTCATTCCTTCCAACCTTTATATTTTATACATATTCAAATGCAAAATAGAGATACTTTTCCTTTGACAAGAACCTGAAAACAAGCAAGTTCCAAAGTATGACTACATAAGAATATGAGATCATTATATTGAATGAATAATGATGTTTCAATATTTGACAATGTATTGTATTAATCTTTACATTACTTTTGTTCCCTTTTATTTCATTCTGTTAATGTGCTATATATTTATAGGATGCTATTGAATTCACTTACAGTTGTATCTGTTATAACCAATTACTATAGGCCTACAGCCTTGCTGAAAAACAGCCATTTGTTGAGAGCATTTTTTTTTTTAACATAGTGGTAGGGTAGAAAAAAGCAAACAAACAATGAAATCAACAAAATAAAATCAAGAAATCAATGCAATCAGGGGTACGTATGTACATGGTGTATATTGTATTAGTAAATTGCAGCCATTTACATTGTAAATCTTGGTAAAGCAACAGCCATTGTATGGACATTTGAGATACCTGTCGTGGCAACAATTGCAATTTCCGTCACACACATTACTAGTATTTGTTTTCAATGCATATTTTTACAATACAGATAGAATCATTGCTCTTTCTTTAAAAATACAAACAACAAAGGACTGATGGATCTATTTACATCAAAGATATTGCCATAAAACACAACAGTTTTACTTTTTATGTAAAAGCAAGGAGCGTAAAAGCAAGAAAAATCCTTATTGTTTATTCTTGGTCAATTTAGGTACAGAGCCAGATGCAATGTATTTTGGGTAAGGTGTCCAGCATGTGATTAACAAACCATGATACAACTCACAGGACAGCGCACTGGATGCAATCCTGTCATTCAAATGGTCAGAACTTTCTCATCATTGATCATAATTTCCTCTGATTTTCAGTAACCTACAACTTTTCCTGTTTGATATCAAGCTAAAATCTTATGGTATGGGGAGTGAGTGATATCACACTGTACTTTCAGTAAACATGAAATGATCACCAGCTGTTCTTGCCCATTCTGAAAATATCAATAATGTCAGCATTTTTACCATCACACAGATATATAAACCAAACACAAGCTATATGACAGTAGGATAATATCCTAAAATTCATCAAATAACCCCCTTCAAACACACACACACACGCGCGTGCGCGCGCACACACACACACACACAAAGATAAGAAAGAAATGAAAGTATGAACTTTTTTTTATACTTCTGCATGACATTGATCCTTTAACATAAAATTCATCAAATACTTCTCATAATTTCTTCTTGCTCAAGCCATACGAATTTCAGCTGTTTAAAGTGCCCTCCTTTTCCTAGTAGATACGTCTTTACCTAAGGAAATTTTGCAACCGCCCTTGATGGTACACGTTTTGCTGGTGAATCCTTGATTGATTTGGATTGTGACGTCCAAAGCTAGGCAGTGGATGAATGTGGGTGCCTCAGTACTCACACCTTGAGATATGTGCACAGCAATGACAGGGAGAAGATGACTACGGCTCTATCACCATGACAACGAACTTATCTGTCAAGAATTCAGTGGAAGCTAGTGAACATGGGTTAATAATGGGGAGAAAACAACAACAATTGTTGGGGATTGAATCACCTGCACATCACTCGCACATCTTATGAAATACACAGAGGTAAAAAAGTGAAAGTGAGACAGTACCTCGTCGAAAGCTGCCAATTACAAGCACGATTAACACTGGGATTAATGGCCAGTCGACCGCTCCAACGCTTTATGTGTGTATAATCCAATAAATCCTTGTAATTCCGCAGTCTGCTGGAATGATTGATATGCGAGCACACGCCTCACGCTTTCTCTCGTATTTCCTTGTTCACCAAGAATCTTTGATCTCCCGCGAGACAGAAAAAAAAAGATAAATATATACACAGACGGGGGAAAGAGAGGGGAGAAGAAAAGAAGCTATTGACATCTATCCCTACAAGCGACTGCAACACGGAGATGAAGAGGAGGTTGAGATGTTGAACGAGATGGACAAAGGCGATGTTGCGCCACTTCTCCCAGACACTACCAACTGTCTACTAAGAGAGGAGAGGAGAGACTGGGGTATTCGTCTCCCGGTGTTGGGAGGAGAGCATCCCGCGCTCCCACGAGCCAGATGTAGCGCGGGAAGATATTAACTGCAAGCACAGTTTTAAAAGAGTTCTGCCCCCCCCCCCCCCCACTTCATCCTCATCATCTCCTCTCCCTGGAAACTTATACCATCAACCTCTGTGACCTTCGAGGAGACATTAGATCTGACGCAAGGACTTCTGCTGATAGTCAAAGAAGACCCCACTCACACGGATGCCATCTTCTACACAGTGTCACATGGGAGCAGGGAGGACATTCATAAGTGTCAAACACAGTTAAAACCCTTCTAGAGTGAGTCAAACAGTATCTATAAATAATACGCATCACATGTAGAATCAATGCAAAAGCTATAGGTCACCAACCAGCTGACGCATTTTTACAACAAGCCTTACGATCTCAAAATAGCCCAGATTAAGAATCCATTTGAACACAACATAATATACAAATGTAGTGTTCAACACATATTTGATTTGACCTTTCTACAGCTCAATTTTATTTATCTTTAACAATAATGGCTAATCAAGGCATGAATTTAAAGTGACAGGAACAAATTCTAAGCTCAATCTTACCAGCTGAAAAAAAACCCAAAACATTAAAATGCTGTCTTAACTGCATCTTGCTATCACATCCGAGAATCTGTCATTTTGTTTTTATTGATATTATAAGATGAACACCTTATCTCAAATACAAACATGTTTGCTTGTGTGTCTCGTGAGTTTCCTGCAAAAAGCCATAACCAAGTTTCCCATACAGAGGTACTCAAAGAACATCGGAAGGTAGCAGCACTTCAGCTGCACGCCTTAAAGGACAAGCTCACCTTTATATGTAGACATGTGAATTGAGGGAATACAGCAATAATTGAACATATCAGCAAGATTTTGAGGAAAATCAGACAATTCATTTAAAAGTTAAGAATTTTTGAAGTTTCTGCTTAGTCACTGATCACTGCATGAGAAGACTACTACATGTACAGCTTGTGATGTCACATGTGTACAACAATATAAAATCCACATGTATTATGAAAGTGGACTTGTCCTTTCATGGTGGGGGGGGGGGGGAGGAACAGAAACAAAAGGTTGGACTGAATCTTGGCTAAGGAAATTGAACAACAAAAGACAAATTCCAGCTACAACAAGAAGGAAGGACTTTGCAATGGGGAGTACTGATCATTTAGTCTTCCTGCAATCTGTGAATATTCTGAAGAGTTTCCCAATCATCTCCAAGTAAAGCAACTGTTCTCAACTACAGCTGTACCATGAATATTGACTATTCACCACAAATTTGCAGCACTGTACATCTTGATCATGTATGATTGCACTTGGTTCGTGATCCCTGTTATGAATTGCACAATTTTTACGCAGCAACCTTGCAGCCCAAGAATCTCACTTGCCCAGAGTTGACCGTTACCAATGAGCATACGCTTCAGTGCACATATTCGCCGATGGCAATTTCTATTCTGACAGGCCTGTGCTAGTCGTAGTTTACAAACAAATGATAGCGGGAGGCAGCAATCTACAAGAGTTTGCAAGAACATTTCAATCAAAGAACCATAATATCTGACGACTGACCACGTTCTCTTTAAATCAATTTATCCTCATTGCTGTCAGTCATCTGTTTTATGAAAGCATTGGAAGAAGTGACCATCGGTCAATCTGTACGTACAATGTGTAAGTACAAAAATGGTGACTACCTTGTCTCCCAGGCTCCATCGTGGACAAATATCAAGTTTATAGTATACGTGTACATGTATGCCACAGATACTTACTTAGGTCTATGGACAGTGTCAATATCTTCCTGGGGTTTATCTTCACATATTGTTCAAAGTACCCCATAATCTTCCAAGCCATAAATGAGGAACAGAAATATGAACAGATGGGACTACAGCATGGTAGAATACACAGTGCAGAGCTATAGATGCAACATTTGTCCAGCCATTTTTGTTGATAAAGCAACATAACTTATAAAATAGTCTTCTCTCAATGTACTGGTACTAACAAAAAGTAGTTCACATCACAGAGTAAAACTTCTGAAAACCTGATCACTCTTGAAAGCAATACCAACATACCCTTGATGGTTCTGATGTGAATGAGTCCCAACTTCAGGGGACACTCTTACTTTTCCACTTACTGTTGATGTGCACACACAGTTGTGGTCATCTACAAAATTGTAGCAAAGATTATAGTCACTGATGGACCAACTATGTATTACAGTTTGATCTCAAGAAAATTGCTTTTCATCAAGATGGAAACTCGAGATTACAGAATGATGTGACATAAATGGTGCTAGAAGACTTGTTGATGACACCATTTTCTTTATACTCTATTGAATCATGAAACAAATTAAACAAACATTAACTACACAATTGTTGGATTATCTTTTTTCATAAAGTTAAGTCAAGACTATTTTGCAACAGCTGTAAACAAGTCCAGTATTGTGTTGCAGTTAAAAGTAATATGAGTAGAGTCTCTTGACTGAGACTAGCATCAACATCACTCTCCTCCTGCTTACACGTAGATGTATAAATATACCAGGAAGAGGCCCGTCTCCCATACCATATGATGCCATCCTTCCCTCCATCCACTGGTATGCATAGTTAATGAGCCAAGCCCAGCTCTACCAGGACTGGAGCCAGGGTCTTTGTGCAGGATGAAAGATGCTGTCTTTACACTTGGTATGTATGCAAGTGAAAAAAATATACCTACAAACATGTGTTAAGTGAAGGAAACAAACACACACACACACACACACACACACACACAAATGACAACAGAACTGGTATTGTGTGCCTCTTAATTTCTATTAGCCCTATCATCATGAAGCCATTGCTGGTCCTGAAATTAGTAAGTTTTTTTCAAGTACATACAATGTACTTTCAAAAACTTGTGATGATATTTAACAAGTCTTTACATTACCCTGATACATCAATGTATAAATTTGACAGACTGAAAAAAGTCCCCGTACATACACATATCATTTTCTCTCCCTCTCTCTCTGTATACTGTATCTCTAGCACACACACACACACACACACACACACACACACATACGTACTCACTCACATTAATGAAAGTATTTCAAAGCACTTCAGCAGACCTAAACGATCATTCGATCATTTCAGTTTCACTGGAAATTTTGAAGGCATCAAAACCAGACAGGCCATCATGGTATAAATATAGATTTGTAAATCAGCAGCATGGTATCCAACCTGGTTAGCTTGCCATGAAATCTATTCTGTCGTCAGATGCTATCTGCTACTAAACTGATGATGAGGATCCATTCCAAGTGCCCACTGCACGGTCAACTCACAAGTACATAAAAACACATTTTGAGAAGTACGCATGCAGGAATGTGTTTTGTTTTAGTATGTATCTTTCTTCATTCCTTTTGTTTCCACAAATTCTTAGCTTAAATTAGCATTCTCCCAATTCCTCTTTTTTCCAAGATCTGAGTCCTTTTTCATAAAACTTGCTTAAATATCAGTGACAACTGCCACATTTCTTTGACAAATTTGCTCTCAGCCAATCAGATGCAAGGATTTTAGTAGCTTGTAACAACAATCACAACTTGTCACTGATAACAAGTTTTATGAAATGGGGCCCAGGTCACTAATCTTTTTTTTACAATTTATAGATCTATAAATCTCATTTATTTTCCTTTAATCTCCAAGTCTTCATCTCTCTCACATAATTCTCTCCACCCACCTTTACACTTTCAGATGTCCCTTTATTCCTCCTCCTCACGCACTACCAACTTCCTCCGATTAAAAGATACAAACTCACATGTGAGCAAGCAACTAAATAATTTATAAGAACTCCAGATTTAACACATCCTTGAAAGCTACATTCCCCTTATCTTGATACTTACGTCATTGTAGCACACAAAATATCCCAGTCATGACTTTTATGGACTGAGCACTAGCACACAAAATATCCCAGTCATGACTTTTATGGACTGAGCACTCAGTCACATGTCATTAATGCCATGTAGCACCAAAGATAACCACTTCATCTGTGCTATCTCTACATGACTAGAAGCAGCAATGTACATTGTATCATCGCTAAAATGAATGGACAAAAAAAAAATAATAATAATAATAAAATAATGAAGAAAAGAAAATGCAGAGCTCCAAGAATTGATATGATTCCAATTTAAGAATGAAAGTTACAGGGTACATGTATATAATGAAAAAGAAAATATTAGATTCCATCATCTGTGCTAAACGGTGTTGAAATGGAGTAGCTGTGGCCTTATGAACGATTATGAATTTTAGACAGAAACTATTCTAACAGTCCATGAGATTAAAGGGGCATAGTCCCGGTAGTGTAGAGGGCGCTGTTGAAGATACTGCCGATCACCGTTAGCATTGATACGAAGATTACCGAAGTTGAACTGTCATCAACAGTAAAGTGCTTAGCTGTTGCTAAGTAACGTTGCCTTCTTTGTCTTCTCTGCGCATCGCGCAGTCAGTAGTAATGCCAGGGTGCGTGCATATGTGCTTGTTATTATGACATCACAAAAGAAGTTTGCTAAAGCTGTCATCCTCCTCAGCCGAATCATGAGCCGAACTGTGATCCGACCACTGACTACAGTGAATCGGACTTCTTCGGACTCGGGGAAGTGGGCCAAAGTGTAAGCGCTAAAGAGGAGTCGATAGCGTAGGTCTCTATAGGAAACTTGCGCCGTGTGCCCGCGTATGCATTTGACTAAAACACCGGGACCATGCACCTTTAAAACTAAACCTTTACCAATGGCTTACTAACTGCCATTCATGCACTGATCTGTTATAGACTTTTAGACTGATTCATGACACACTATTATTAGGCTATTGATCTGAGATGGATCTAACCAATAGTTTCACAACCACACCTCTTTGTCAGGTGATATTCTTGTTTTAATAGTACAACCTTGTATATCTGTATCATGTACACTCATACATGTATGTGCTATGTACTCTGTAGGCCATGGCATTTGTAAGATGACTCAGTTTGATTTCATTAAACACTTGTAGGGTATAAGTCCCGTTTTAGTTTGTATTTCAAGTCTGTAATGATGGATGTAATGGAGTGTGTTCATGTTCATTGGTATTTTGTGACACACTTCTTATAGAATCCAATTAACAATTCTTAGGGAGGATCAAAGAATGAGTAACTTTAAGTTTGTAGGCCCCGAATACAATACTTGGTGCTAGATTTTTTATGTATCAACAGGGGCGGATCCAGGAATTCCATGAAGGGGAAGTGCCTTTACAAAATTAAAGGGGGGTGCAGATGCTCCCATTTTTTTCTTATTTCTTTGGTTTAAAAAAAAAAAAATAATGGGGGGGGGGCACCCAGTGCACCCCCCTCTGGATCCACCACTGTATCAATGCTGTACATGTAGTTTAGTATGATCATAAAATGATACTTGTATTGCCCCAGGGATAAAACCACAAATTTATCAAATGAAGGAAGATTAAACAAAGGCACAACCAAATGTCTATCCTAACCTAATTTGATACTGTTTTTTTAGAATCAGCTACAGACATACAGCTGTACAGTATGAATGCAGACAATATGTTTACAATCAAAGCTATAAACCTTCAATGTATACAGAATATGTTAACAGGGTATCTGTAATAATGTACATTTTCCAAGAAGGTTAATCTTATCTTCAAAACAAATAGGTAACCTAGTATATGGAATGCAGAATGATGTGCCTATTGAAAATGATGATTTCAAAATATCATCAGGACCAACTGGTATCAACATTTTTCTTTTAACAACTATGAATGTAACATGAATTATATAATATACTCAAAATGCTATAAATGTATTTCATGAACTCTGAACATGTTCTAGGAAATTCCTACATGTATAACACAAACAATTTAGAACTTGGAAAGAAAGAAAGACATGTAGATGATGCAGAAATAAAGAAAGAAAGCAAGAAGTCTCCTCTGAGATTTATCACAAACAACTATTGGTATTACAAGGAGCGCTGATGCTCAAACGGGAGACACAGTGACTATCTTTATACAGACTGTACATCTAAACACGAGTTCTAACAGGCAAGACAGACACTCGGAGTATTTCACTGTACCAGGTAGTCACTCTAGAGGGCAGCATACCATTAATAATTTAGTCTATGGCATCAAAGGGGCAGGCCCTAAACATTTGCATAGGTTGAAAGTTACTGTACAATGTATCTGAAACTTCACCTATGATAGCCTTTGTGGTTCGCCCCAGGCGACAAGCCAAAGTCAGAAAAATAATTATGATATCAACCAGGCACAGAATGCCATTTGAATAACAGAAGACCTAGATGCTGACCCAGTCCCAGGGCTCACTATAAGATTTTTGAAGGTCATAGCCATTTTTAAAAGGGCACTTTCAGCTTGGGGCAAAGTGGCCTTGGATACCCCCAATTTCTAGGGGCATCAAGGCCACTCAAAAGGGCATTAAGGCCACTTCCAAGCAAAGGGCAGCTAATTCTGTTCAAAAGGGCACTAAGGCCATTTTTTTTTCTAAAATGACAAGTAGCGCAACCTAAGGCACTTCAGTACCAGAATTGCAACAACACACAAACACACAGACACACACAGACACAGACACAGACACACACAGACACACACACACACACACACAGAGTTTATATTGTATTACTAGCGATACCACATTTATTCAAGTCTGAATTTCAATTCATTGGCCTTTCAATTTGGATGATATGACAGAGAAACAGCGGCCAAGAGAAAGAGGGAAGGTAAATTCATGGCCTTGAGAATATAATTTTTCTGGGGGGCATCACAGCCAACCAAAGAGGCATAGACCGCCATGATGGACATTGATTAATTTGGGCCCTGCAGACCAGTCCTAAATCATTTACGTGTACAATCATGTGTACAGATACCAACATAAGTAATGCTCTGATCATTTCATAAAAATACCTACAGTTGAACCTCTCGTATCCGGACAAGGCGGGACCGGGGCTCGTCCGGATAAGGGATTTGGCCGGATACGGGAGACTCAATGCTTTATATATGTAGAGTCTACATATACATCACTGGGGGAAATCTCTTTGATATACATACACATAATGTACTGATGTAGCCCATTGTAGTACCACATGTAGTAATGTGTATACTGCAACCTTTTCATTGTTACACACAGTAACAGACCCAAAAATAGAGGTTCGTGTTTGCGAGAATGAAATCATTTTCTTTTATAAATTCTTGGGATGATTTACCTAAATAATTATTAAGAATGTATCCGTTGGGAATCCCCCTTTCCTCCCGTAATTATTAAAAAAAGATTTAAAAAATCACGGCGAGATTGCGTCCGGATAATAGAGAGATCCGGATAAAGGGAGGCCGGATAATAGAGGTTCAACTGTATATGATGAATTTCAAGGGAAACTACAGCCATGTATTCATTGTCACATTTTGGCCATGACATAACTCTACTGTGATGTGATAATTCTTACATTAAACATTTTTGGAACAAATCTGTCTATACAGTCAACAAATTTGACTCTAAAAAAAATGTTGTTTTAGGTGTAACCAATTTTTTTTTTCTTCTGTATACATTTTAGTTTTAAACTGAGAAAAGACCAGCTCTATGATGGTACAGGTAGTATCCTTACTCTACAGTCTACTTGTCCGAGTATTTGCTGCTTTTAGCAGGGTGTGACAGGTTGGATTGTGGCTTTATGACACACTTATCCTTTTTTCTATTGGTTAAGAAATAGTTTTAAATATCAATACAAGCAATCATTTTAAGTCTATATTCCACAAAAGTAGGAAACAAGACGAATGGCAATGACAACAATAAACTGAAGATTGAAATATCATCAGTACATGTGCCTGGTATTGCTGCTTCTGTAGTTATCATCTTTACTTCACAAATGACTGTTGTATGTGCCACTCACTGGTGTTCTTATACTGCCCATACAGAAGTGGGGAGACATTGCTACATTTGCATAATTTACATAGGTTATTGGCTATGATATGGCTACATATACGATATACTGCGATGTAAGTAGAACCCCATCCCTACATCATCTTACGAGTTCCTTGAAATTATTATTAGTATTCTAATTACTAGCTTATTTTAGGGAATCAACGCACAAGTAAGGGAAAATATGACTTCCATTTCATTTTATGGTAGGTTTGCTACAAAATCGGTAGATCAGAAGAGAAAATCGGTAGCCAGTCAAAACCTCTAAAAAGCGGTAGTCTACCGCCCAAAGCGGAAGAGTTGGCAAGTATGCCTTATATCCTCTGTTAAGGTGTGCTGAACTACAGCATTGTGCCTCTGTATGTACCAGTACTTTAAAGTTATTCATACAGACTCAACTTGTTTGTATGGAAGGAGAGCTTTGTAAATTTGATCAGAAAAGCAGTGCAGTTGTCAGGACCACAGAAATCATATTAAAGTCAGTTCGGGAAACCCACTCACAAGGGGGGCCCCTCCTTATAAGTAACCCGTCCCCCTTATAAGTAACCCCGTCCCCCTTATAAGTAACCCCGGGGCACCCCTTATAAGGAGTCTCCACGCTTTTTTGCAATGCAACGCGAAAATGAAAGGAGTGCGGCAATTCGCTTGATTATGTCCATAAAGCTTCACAAGTTTCCTAGTTACTCACGAAATTTGAGCAAAATCGGTTTGAGGCATCATATCTAAAATCATGGATTTAAATGCGATGTCAAATGACCCATGCGAATGCTGAAATGCGAGCGATTACTGGTGTGAGTGTCGCCAGGCGCGGCGGCGCGGCAATGCTTGAGTGCAGACGTGGCGACTTCTATACGGAGACTTTCGTACTCAGTCGCCACGTCTGCACTCAAGCATTGCCGCGCCGCCGCGCCTGGCGACACTCGCGCCAGTAATCGCTCGCATTTCAGCATTCGCATGGGTCGTTTGACATCGCATTTAAATCCATGATTTTAGATATGATGCCTCAAACCGATTTTGCTCAAATTTCGTGAGTAACTAGGAAACTTGTGAAGCTTTATGGACATAATCAAGCGAATTGCCCAGTCCTTTCATTTTCGCGTTGCATTGCAAAAAAGCGTGGAGACTCCTTATAAGGGGTGCCCCGGGGTTACTTATAAGGGGGACGGGGTTACTTATAAGGGGGACGGGTTACTTATAAGGAGGGGGCCCCCCTTGTGAGTGGGTTTCCCGAACTGAAGTAGACATCTACAATTTACAAAATCATAATGCAATAATTCCCACATGACATGGACGTGCTGTTCTGTTTTGCTTCTTTTTTTTTTTTTTTTTAAATCTACACAAACTTATTCATGTTATTGTTAGCAGCATACTGTGATGTGTGTATGTTCATCTGGCCTGGTGAGACACTGTTCATATCTTGTAGTCTGAATTGTTGCAATGATGTTGCAGTCTGTTCACCATTTTGGAGGCCTACAGCTGAGTGGCAAGGTTCAGATTCTCGCTCAGAATCACTTCTACCGACATTTAGGCCCCATATTGTATGTAAAACGTCCGTGTTGAAATGCTAAGTTGCTTATCAATCATGACCATCGCCATCGCGTAGGCATCGATTAAATCGGGCGCGGGCATGACCGATCGCGATCGCAAACTTTATCCAGAAATTATAGAATGAATTTACAGGGTAAATCGACTTTATAAAAAAATCATTTAGTAGAATGATGCTGAAAACACAGCAGTTAGTAAAATCTTTGCTATTGCAAGCAAATATGTAAAATAGACTTATTGTAATGGGAGGGCCGAGTCGCTCAGCTCAGCTCAGCTCAGCCAGAGTCGGATACACACGTCGACATGTGACCGCACACTGCTCCATTTGCTAGCGGGGCGCACCCCGGTGTATGTTGAGGCGTATACCGCAAGCAGCAGCGATGGCATACGTTGCCAGATCTTTCACGATAAGCAACGTAGATACGACTCAATACCTCACCAATTACGAGCGTAAAATCAAATCGATATAAATTATGACCCCATCTAATATCATATCATGACTTGACACATACCTGCTTTCTCTTAGGTAATCGCAGAGAGCAGGAAATAGTATCCAATGTCGTCTTTCCGATCAGAACAGCGACGAAGACTACAAACACAACATCAGCGATCCCAGAATGCTTTGTACACAAAATGATCGTAATCAACTAGAATTTGATAGTCTTTTATTAAGCCCCACTAAATCAAACGCTGTGTGGTGACTACAGAAGGTACACACTTTCTCGCCTTGTTCTTTATCAGCTTTTTGACCCCAATTCAACATAGACCTGATTCAGATTTAAAGTTACTTGTATGTCGTTCAATACCAAATCATTACAATGGAAATTTGTATACAATGATATTTTTTTTTTTTTGTACATTGAAGCAGGCGTGGCACTCGGCGCCCCCCCCAAAAAAAAAACACATACAACTGCACCAGCCTACAGATGAATGACAAAATATTAATGATGATGATAATAAAAATAATGATAATAATAATAATAGCAGCAATAATAATAATAATAATAATAATAATAATAATAATAATAATAACAACAATAATAATAATAACAATAATAATAATAACAATATTAATAATGATAATGATAATAATAATTATAACAATAAAATAACGCAGGATTATATGTATACCATTATAGGCCATACTTATGGAAATATTAGCTACAACCTACATTCACTCACTGTAGTGTAGAATTCTTTTATATTTTTCAAATAATTTCTAGATTTCAGTAATAATGACTAGGACATTGCTGCGGTGGTTCATATATTCATAGGGGCTTCATTTGGCAAGTGTAAAGAGAATATGATTTTCATGCAAACAAAGAAAAAAAAAACACGAATGTGAACCAACGTTATTGTGCTGACATGTTGCCTGGCATCTCACTGAAAATCTCATCATCTCGCCAGGCACTAAGCAACTTTGCCAATTGTGCTGTGTAATGTATATATCATACATTTCTTTTTTCTCTTGCCAATCCTCGGGTTTTTTATGATGACTGCAAGTCAAATGATGACTGTCTTGCAAAAGTACTTTTGAATACAATGTATTTTGAACTTAAATTATTTGCACATTCAACTCCAATTTAATATCTTTGCATGACATTGTCCACATTGTCAATAAAGGTTAGTATCATGTTTTAAATCGCATTTCAAAAACTTGTCTGGTTGAATGATTAATCATTTACGTGTCTATTTGTTTGTAACACACAAAAAAAAAATTAGTTCGATCACATTCTCTCTGTGTTTGCGACCTTGAGAATGAATTATGAAATCATAAGCCTGTCTCGTGTGCCACTAACAGTACTTGTATTATTTCAGTTAATTTGTTTCCCGGGTCTGTTTCAGAGACTAGATAGAAAAATGAGTCTTGGACTTCCCAGCATCCTTTGCAGCACAAAATGGCCCCCTCCATGCGACAGACCACGATGATATGTAGTGTATGCTAGCTAGCTGTGCGAATGAATGCTTGCCTCTACAACGTGCACGAATGATCGTGAAAGTATATCTTTATTAACCTATTTTCTGAATACTAGTAGTAGATGCGATCAACAGTCATTAGAGCAATGAAGCTCATTACGCACAATATGCTGACATCACACGTGAAGGGTGTAAAAAATGGATATCCACTAAAAATCGAGGTGAGTAAATTTAATTTAATTAGTCTATTTTTAGGGCCTAGGCCCTAAGGCGGCTAAGCTTAGGGCCTAAATTAATTTACCACAGCACACTGACATAGGTCATTACGTGTCATTAGTGACACTGACAGTCACTGGACACTGTAACAGTTTAGCGGAATCGGTAGTTTTCTACGACTAAACTTTAATAATGTTACGATACGAGCGAGATCATGAGATGGATGCAAGGTCATCGGTCATGGAGAGCGAGAGAGATGCATAATCATGCATGATTGAATGATTGATCAGTTCAGTTGATTGACCGAAAGATTGGTCTGTATCTAACAACGTGTTACTGTTAGTCTTTGGGGCGGAATATGTTCCGTGGAGTCTATACCTGGTAATATTACAAACAATGTACGTCTGGCTTCACAGAATCCCCTCCTCCGGAGGAAAGCGGTACTCGGTAGATCGCGTCTAACGTAATATGTCAAAAAATGATTAAAACAAAAAATTTTCCTGATACAGTGATAGAGAGAGTGAATTAGCATTGATTAGAATCTAAGGTATAGTGAGGTGCCCGCACCTCATCAGGGGCCCGAATACCATCACCCCGCTTAAAATTGTTACAAACGCGCTAAAAGCCCGGAACTATGTTCAGTACGCTTGAAACTTGACAGGGCTACCACAACCAAGCAAATTGTGGTGAAAACCGAACAGTTTTTTGCCAAAATCTGAAATTTTATGAGGAATACGTACGTGTTATACAAATTGTAAGTATCATCACGGTCACCCGCACGCATCTTTTACGTGTATGTCTATGGGAGCCTCACGGTCACCCGCACGCATCGTTTACGTGTATGTCTATGGGAGCCTCACGGTCACCCGCACACGTCTTTTACGTGCTTTCTCTATGGGAGCGCCGGTGACGAGTTGCGGGCCCCTTCCTTAGCGCACAACTATTCCGAATCGTTCGCTTTTGGCAACGATAGCTGCAAATTTTCGATATCGGTCAGTAAATTTGTGATTCCATTGGAATCTTCAGCATTTTCCCTGTCATGTGAGTGGGATTTCATAGAATTTCAGTGTCGTAATGTGATTCAAATATGCACGAACATTAACTATGATGAGGTGTGGCCGTTGGTCACCCAAGTATACATGGTCATGATAGACAATGGTCAATGCCATGCCATCATTTTATCCCAGGCATCTATTGGCCCATAAATGAAATACGTGGAATGTATGGCATGGCCATGAAACTAAAAGTGATAATTCAGAGTGCTAATGGCCAATGGCTAGTTCCATGGTATGGCAGCTGTGTGTACTGCAATACCGTTACAGTGGGACTGAAGGTGAAGTCCATATCAACAGGTGCACACATCAGACATGTAATCCCTCAAATGCACCTCTTAATCTAGACGCTGACCGAAAGATCAATCAGTAGAGCCTAGTGCATTAAGTAGTGCTGTAGTGGTAAATAGAGTTGTTGGGGATATGTTCCGCACAGTCTAAGGAAAATGGTTTTATGCCTGGCTTCACGGAATCCCCTCTGCCTGGAGAGCCATAAAAGCAATTTTGAAAAACTGATCAAAAAAACTCCTCCAGATGGTAAGACAGACAGATTTTTGTGTCTAGCATAGACTCTACAGTGTATTTCTCTAGATGTAGATTATGATAATATTACGTTATATGTGTTGTATGTTCAATGTGTACCTGCAATTATCTAAAGAGATAATTGACCTGGTTATGTATAAACATTTTCTTGAATAAAGAAATGACTCAATCAAAATCAATGATCAGGTAAAGTTTAACTGTACATCATTCAATTCATTGATTATTGTGCAGTTTTCATTCTTGATCATTGATCACAAAGTACTGTATTTGAAGTAAATTACACAGTACCAGTACATAGACTTTATAGAGTCTACAGTTGGTCTAACTATCCTGTAGATCTATATGTAGACATCTAGAAACTCTAAATTATTTGACATGTTATGATATGAAATGGCCAGGGTCCATGGAAGGATGCAACCGTACATGCTGATATCTGTGTACACTGCCTTGATAATGATATTAGACATGCACCATCATCATCGCAATTTTGTACCGGTAGTCAATTTGAATGACCTTTCATCATTGTGCAACAGGCTGAGAGCACCAGAACCCTGGAGGTGGAATTCAACCCAGACTTTGTAGCCAGAATGATCCCAAGGATTGAATGGGCTGTACTATACGATGCTGTCAGCAGCGTGAGTGTATTCAAGTGGTTTGTCATTGTCAGACAGGTTTATAGATACATTTATTCTGCCAACTGTTTGATAAAATTGTATGATAAAAATATCAAAATATGTGTCACATTCTAAGATGATGAAAGTGTTTGCTGTCTGTGGCATACAAATTGCATCTACTGTACGTAGTATGCAGCTGTACAGTATATGTTGTACATTTATGAGGTAGAAAGTCTCAAATCAAGAACTGTCTGCGTAAGTTTACTTTCACTGTTTAATTTGTAATTTTTGCCATTTATGATTTATCACATTATAAAGAAAATGAAATTGATGTATTGAATTGTGTGCAATTGAATAGATTAAACATACCGGTACATGAGATACTTATTTTGGCACCCATGTGGATACAAAATGTGTGTAACTGAGGAAAAATGTTTGCTTCTGTAAGTTTTGTTGATTCCTCTGCATGGCACAATGTTGCTTGAATATGTATACTTTTGTCACGAAAGAACTCATCAGACATAAAACCCACAGAGTTTCTGTGATGACTCTTAAGGGGTTAGAGTTAATATATCTATCATGTAGTCTGTATTTGAGGAGTATGTAGAATTGGACCCAGCTAGTCTGTCTATGAATCAAAGGGGATCAGCAGATCTGGAAGAACTATCTGATTCAGTCAGTAAAAATTACAGGAAAAAGGGACGATACATTCAAAACTCAAATGAAATGAACTAAAAAAATTGCAGGGAAATATTATTGCCCTCCCTTAGCGGAGCAGCTCTACAACTGTGGGATGTCACAGTGTTAGAAATATGAAATGCTAAGTATCGGGGTCATTGATGGAAAGTACACAATCCTTTGACTGTTACTGAGATACTCTCTGTGGAGGCAAAAATTAACTCGCCATGCCTTCTGAAGCAGCTAGGTAAAGGCTGCTTTACTGTCTTGGAAAAATGAACTCTATTTTGGTTGATAAATCCCCACAAATGTTTGTGGAAATGTTCAGTCTAATGTGAAATGTGCTCTTCTATGCTTCATTCTATAGCTCAACATGACAGGGAGTCTGCCCGCTCAACCTGTTGAAAACTATGAGAGTGATGAAGAGTTCCTGAAGGAAGCACATAGAGCTATGTTGGAGGTGAGATCATCCGAGTGTTCTGGAGCTGACACGCTCTTAGTCAATCAATCTGGGTGGGGACTGTGCCATGTCAGATCCTGATGTTGGTGGCAATCATGTCTTCCTCTCTGTTCTTGCCACACTTGATGAGCTCGAGAGGGGTAATACTACAGTGCACTCCCATTACAATGAACACGGATATAACGAAATTTCGTTATAACGAAGTAAAATTTCTGGTCCCAAAATTATCGCCATTAAAGTCTATGGTACAAAATTCGCTTATAACGAACACAGTTATAGCAAAATTTTCGTTATAACGAAGTCTTTTCCGAGCGCCACTGACAAAGAAAAACAAAAGAAATGTGCTCCGTTATAACGAAATGATGATCGCTTTCGAAAATAGCGGAACAAGCATTATTGTAGCGTCTCTGCATGGGCGAACACGTCACATCACTTTGTGTTTGCTTGGTGTGTCACGCACATATTTCCGAGGGGAACTTGCGTTATTGTAATGCAATAATCTGAAATGAATACCTATTTGTTTTATTGTTCACATAGCTTTCCAGTGTATGACGAGTATTCAACAAACAGAATATGTGACCCGCTACAACAAAAGGATCCTAAAGTTGCTGACAGCTGAGCCGAGAAAATCGAGTTTGAAGTCACATCATCAAAATTGGTCCCAAAAAAAAAATCGGATTTTGCTTTTGGCATAATTTTGAAGTCTAATGTTTTGTCTATCATCTGCCGAAATTTCGAAGCTAAATGATCAAAGGAAAGGCAAGAAATCAGCATTTTTCTCGGCCATGATTTTCCGACCTTCAACGTAACAGAATCGTGTCCGAAGGTTCGGATTTAGCACCGCAGCTAGACTCCGCCCCTAGCAACGAGGGAGTGATCTTATTGGTCAGTGCGTGGCATCCTGATATCTGATTGGTCGTGCATAGACCGCTTGTGTAAGCTTGAATGAACATCATGGAGGTCGCTAAGAGCATACCTTCTATTGTCAAGCGGTGAAAACTGTCTCGCCTCCCCTTGATCATGATAGCGTCGGAACAAAAACTTTCAAGGCGTTTTTTTCGAAACTCTGATTTCCACCACCACTTGACATGCGCTAATAAAATCATCGATATCTCCTCAACCGAGTAATCTTATGCGTTGTGCTATATATGAAATTAAAGTAGAAGAGTAAGGGAATAATGTCATGCCATTTTCAGAAAATTTTCCTCCCCCGACTTTCGGATCCTTTTGTTGTAGCGGGTCACATATGATATATGCGTGGCTTTCCTTGTTTTCGTTATAATTAGAACCTATATTGTATTTGTTCAGTTATAATGAAATTTCATTATAACGAAAGAAAACTGCCGGTCCCGAGCATTTCGTTATAACGGGAGTGCACTGTAGTAACCCTTTTGAAACCATCCCTAGGCATTGCCGTCCATGTGATCTTCAGTCTGTAATCTTTCCTCTTTTGACTACGTCCTCAAGCTTTTCCTTTCTCAAAACACATCCAAGATGATGTTGCTCTACTTCTTGTAGTGATAATCTTGATGAGCTGTCTGTTCATTTATTATTCTATCTGTCCGAGATATCCTCAACATTCTTCTTGGAACCATATCTCAGCAGCTTGAATACAATCCTGCAGGATCTTGCTGATTATCCAACATTTGGCTCCATAAAGCAGCTCACTGACCATATGTAGCACTTTGGCTCACCAGCCCCTTAGAACTGGCACAAGTACTCTCGACTGGCTCAATAGGATATTCAAATTCTGTGGATGCCCTCACAATTTAATGAGGATACTCTGCTCTGGAAGTGTAGAATTTAATTCTACCTTGAGTTGACTTTTAAGTTGCACCTTGGCGCTGTTCAAGTTGGCTTTAACCCTAACAGGGCGGGGGGGGGGGGGGGGGGGCAGAATCAGCCCCCCCCCCCCCCCCCCCCCGTCAACGTTTCGCGCTATAATTCTGTAACGCGAGAAGGCCTCGTAATGCGAGAAGGCTTTCAATCAGGCCTCGTCGCGAGGCTTCTTGACTTTCTTCGTTCAAGTCTCATGCAACTTTTGAGACCAAATTTGCAACATCCGCGTATACTTTTTCGAAGCCACGCCCATTTTTGTAACGGCATGTCGCCCCAAAACGGGCACCATTTTGTGTTTTTGTGAACATTTCCTATGGAAAACAGTGCTCTGTCATGAAAGTCATAAAAACCTGATTATTGTTACAATTAATCACTTTCATTGATTAATTTTATGCTAATTATGGTAGAAAAGTGGTCAGTGACAATTTCCAATAAAACAAAGAAAAAAACAAAAGTTGAAAAACAGAAATACATAAGAAATTCTGAAAACAATAAAATACATAAGAATTGAAATGAGTTTTGGAAGTTTTTGTGATGTACAATGTACAATTGTTGAGTATGCTAAAACAGATTAATAGACAAAAAAGTAGACTCTCAATGCTTTCAATCAGGCTAAAATATGATCTTGAGCTTAATTTGCATAATTAATTGATTAAAATTAGAAATTGATTGTTATTTTATGACACAATCTTGTAGATTATGATGTAGGTGTCACGCATGCCAAATTTCGTCGCGGTCACACCACCGATGGCCGAGATCTTGGGGGGGGGGGGGAGCGGAATCCGCCCCCCTCCGGTCTTAGCATAGCCAAAAAAGCCCGGCCTGATTAGGGTTAATGAATATAGTTATAGTAAACTTACAAGAACAGAATGATGGAAGTTTCCTCAAATTAAACAAAATGCAGGTAGTTTGTTTGTTTGTTTTTTTTTGAGAATCAGACTGGAAATATGATAAGGAAATTCTGATTTCATGTACACTGTATTTTAATGAAATGGTAATATTAGGAACAAGTATTTAGATCAGATGTTCATGTCATTGCCTCACAAGTCTCACACACAAAGTTCACCTTCTTTTTTCTCCTTTGACATCAAAAAGAAAGACTGATGTCCTTCAACAAATCAATTTGAAGTTATTGCAGTAAAAATGCAATACTGGCTTTTAAAGATACAGAGTTGTAGTAGCTTAATTATGTCCAAAAATATTTATTTATTTATTTATTTATTTATTTATTTAATTAATTTTGTGAACAAACCAATTTAAGAGTTTTGAGTTTACAATGTCATCGCCCCTTCTAATATGTGGTTGACATCAATGTCACTAATTACGAAAGTATGTCAAAGGGTAAAATTCCATTACTTTGTAATCCATTCATTCACTAACATTCTTTCAATAATTCATTCAGTGATGTTTCACTTATTCATTCATTCTTTCATTTATTCATTCATCCATTTACATATTTTATCATCCATTCATTTTCTCATCCATTATTTTGACCCATTTAGGACAAACTGATTTTGCTATAACATGCATTTCCATAAACACCTGCTCAAGTTTTCTTGGGACTAGTCTTCAACGGGTTTATCATTCATTCATACACTCACTCATTCATTCACTACTCTATTCATTATTTTAATTGTCTAGTTATTAATTCATTCATCTTTTCATTAAAATTCCAGGAGGCTCACTTTGCCTCATCTGCCCTGTTACAATGTCCAGGCTATGGGTAGAGATTGTATTGTGTGCAAAATATGGAGGGAGCCCTCTTGAGTTCTCTGCAAGGTCATGTGCTAACAATCCCACATGTGTACTGAAGTGTTGTTTACAGTGAAGTGAATACTCATGTTTTGAACATTCACCAAAAACCAATGTGAAAATGGTATCCCCTTGAAAATATCGTGCTGCAACACATCAGCTATCAGCTGTCAATTCCTTGTTTGCTAAAATGCATACACTATTGTTATCTTTTTAGTAGTACCCTTTATGAATATCAACCAAACATTTTGATCAGTTTTTCCTATTGTCAGAGTGATAGAGTGGAAGGAATAAAGTGTATTTGTTGTGTCAAGATAAATTTAGAATTACAATTACATGTACATGCATTTTGTCATGATCTGCTTTGCATTTTGTGTGTTTTTCTCTTCAGATTGAAATAGTGGAGGGAAATCTTGTATGTCCTGAGTCTGGAAGAAAGTTTCCCATTAAGAATGGCATTCCAAACATGCTGCTGAATGAAGATGAAGTATGATGAGGTAAGCCCATTATATTGGTGTCTGTTCATCTTTCTATTTGTTTATTTGATTTTCATGCAAACTTTTAATGTTTGAAACAGTTTTCCCTGCTTTTGCACTCTTCATGTATCCTCAGAATGTTTTTAATTCTCAGAATAGACATTAAATTTATCTAATTTTGCAGCCCTTCTGAAAGTCCTGATAGATGTTGTACCAAATATTACATTCATTACCTTGTTTCCTTACTCAATTTAAATATTTGCATTTTTATGCCCCTGCACACCCATGCTTCCAGAGCTGATTAGGTTTAGGATTGCCTTTCTACTCTTTCATCATCCATGGTCATTTATTTTCTCCATGATGAATTTGAGAATAGCTTGTGGTATCTAAATGGCAGAATAGCAACGGATTTCATGTTTTGTTAATGCATTGTTATAGTAGCTTTTTCCTGCTGATAGATGTGTAAAATTCAGCTTCAGGATAATGCAATGATATTCTCTATGATACTATACATCAAACACGAGAGCTAAATGGGTGTGGAAATGTCATTTCATTTGCTGCAGAATTGTCAACAGAGACTACTGTGGAAAAGTCCAGCATCACTCCCAAGAAATTCTTTGCGGACATGATGAATACTGGACAGAGTCCTTGTGATTCAACTCACGAGAGTGTGGACTTTGCAAAATTGTCAAGAGGACTGGAGTCGTCTTGTGTCCTTTAGAACTGCACTGAATGTCTTGACTCTGGTAGCATTGCAAACACTCTCATTCACATTCATTAGACAAGTGTGTTTTTTTTTTTTTGATACAATGTGTACTGTACACTCTTAGGCCCAATTCACACTCATTGGATAAGTATGTTTTATTCAGAGGGATATGGGAACTCGGTTCAAGTGAGTGCTTTGATAGTCCATTGGTTCACCTTTCCAACTTAAATGGATGCATTTGGGCATCAGGCACTCCAGCTATTACTCCCTCCCCTGACCCCCCTTTTTCCCTGTTTAATTATCATTGATATTAGATATAACACTCTATTCTGCTTGGTGAAGCAGTCAGTGTACCACAGGCAGGCGTGGTCTGATGTGAGCACTGAATATCATCGATAAATGGATATATATATATATACTGTATATACAGGTATGGTATTACCGGACAGCATGGTAATTCCGGACACGCACATTTCTGCGTACTGATGACATTCCATACGCGCAGGGCTTCATAGACTAGCCTCACAGAGCGTTGTATGGACCGAAATCGCGAAAAATGCGACACAAAAATGTGAAAAATGCTAGTTTAGAAGCAGGCTTCGATTTTTCCCATGATTTCAGTGCGTGAACTGTTCGAAATGTTCATGTCAGACACTCGAAATTTGAGCATCATTTGCCGATTTTTTCTTTGTCGTCCGCTCGGTAGGAATGTGTACGGTGAATCGTGGGTATGAATTGCAATTCTGGTGCAAGGACAAGGTGCGAAAGACGTTGATTATTCCATTACGAACAACGTGTCCGGTATTACAATGCGATTTTGCACCGCGCAAAAAGACAACTTTTTTTAGAGGGGTATGTTTGAAGCGTATTTTCTAAAAACTGGAGCGAACAATTGACAAAAGTTGGCTGAATTGTAATTTCCAGGAGTCTGTGAATAAGTGGTGTTATTTTTAGCCGAAATTTCATCCTCTAAGTACGGAATTCAGAGCCACAAAAAAATAGCATCCGGTGATACGATCTACTCTCCTACTAGCCTTCTGTCATATTGGAAATTTGATTGATAGTTAGCAGTGCGTTTTCATTGGAACAGTTGTAGGCAACACTGAATGCCTGTCAATGCATGTGAATGCACTAATCGTGTTTGAGAAACCAGAAGGTACTAACTCCATGGACTGTGTGCATTGTTACATCCCTTCTTGTTCTCAGCTGATGTAATCACCAATGTAAGCACTAATTGAGAAGCAGAAGGACATTACCATCAAATGCATACAAAGAGTTGATACTGCCCATGTAGTACTCGACTAACTGTATCTTGTTATAGAGTGGATGATAGCCATGAACAGAAAGGCGTAACTACACTGTAGTCAGAGTGTTTTGATCTTGGAAAAGAAAATGAATTTCATGAAAATACTGGTACATTTCCACTGTTTGCATATCCATCCAATAGAGTTGTCAGCCCTGCTATATATGACAGCTCCTGCTCTTATCTCCTGCCTGTAAATATGAGTCATCTGTCAGTGCTGGCATCTTAAAAATCCATGCGCTGAACTTTGTTCAACAGAGACATATCATATCGTAGTTCTTACAATAGATTTTATGACATTCAGTGGCAGTTCATGTTATTTATTATTTATGTACCTAAGAGAAAGGTCATTACTGTGGGTTTTTTTTTTCCGTAAAGGGTATGAAAATCAAATGTCTGTTTGAAGTTTAATGTCTTGTGCAGCCCACTGGACTTTTATCTACTGCAACAGCTTAAAACTTTGCTTTAATTTTGTGATATATTGTGTACATATGTTTAAATGACATGCATAGATAGTCGGGAGAGATCTAGTTGAAAAGATCTCACAATTCTGTGTATGACTGAGTCTGTGTGCTTGTCTTTGGTGATGTGATCACATACAAACGCAGAAGATTTAGTATTGTCAGATCACATTTTATGAAGCATTCATATCTATCATTTTCTTTTTTACAAGGTATGTCATGATTAATCTTTTGAGCATTCTTTGATTGTAGAATGTTGGCTTAGTTGTGAGTTTAGTTAAAGTTGCCATGATACCACACAAGTACTGAGAGGGAGGTACTACAGTGAAGACACTTTGCTAGGTTTGACAGTCACAAAATTTCATGGCTTAGTACGTGCCATTGCTTTTTGGAATAATTTAAGTTATAGACATTGTGTGTATTAATGGAATATCTGAAGTACATGTAGTATGTAACATTATACGTATATGTGACAAGGAACTGAGTTGTTTCAATAAATTTTTAGACTCGTGCAAATGATACTTGAATTCTTCTACATAGAGTTGTGATGAATCTGACAAGAGCCAAGTATATTGTATCTAAAACATGTATTTTGGGGATTGTTGAAATTGTTCTCTCCAGTTGCATTTAGAACGTGATTATAAATTGTATATGCATGATAACTCTTAAATTCAAAAGATGGACACAAATTAGAAACCGCATTTTATTTTTTTGTCTGTTCTTCCCCGAGACTGAAGATGAGGGAATTTCCGAAAGAAGTGAAATATTGATTACTACATTGTGCACTTTAAATCTAACACTGTTCTTCAGATTACACTTTCTTAAAAAGAAATCAAATCCTGAGTATCTTTGTGAACTGTATACTGGTGTTTGTGTCATAATATTATAGAATCTTCTGTTCATATAGAGTATTCTTTTATTCAACACAGTGTATTGTTTGCTCAGTATAACCTCTCCCACTTTATTGTCTCATTTCCATCTTTTTATTTCATTTTCCTGTTCTGTCCTTGTCTGATACACCGACTGGTCAAACAAGGTCTCAAATATCTGTGTAATGTTTTGATTAATAACAAAATATATGTCAGAGTAGTATGTATATATCTTTATACATATGATTAACCCTTTCTGTATCATGGACTTTAGACAGTGTTTATAGTGCTATGGGGTTCTCATTGCCAATCGGCACTCACAGCACATGAAGGGTTAGGTGTATGTACTTTGTATTTCCATGTACAATGCAGTGTGCAGTTGGTACAAAATTTCATGTATACACCCAAATTCCCCCTGGATTCATATCTGAGCCCAAGGCAAAACTTCTGCAGGATGAAGAAGAATACTTAGTATAAATTAGATACATCATAAAGAGACTATATAAGTAGAGTTTTAGTAATGACAAGTACATGACACCACTTATATACCAATATTTCACAATAAGACATTTTCCAGAAAGATATTTCATGAATTTATTTACAAATGCACCAAACAGAAAAAGTTATTTACACACAATTGTTTTACTTGGCTGAGCCACACGTCTGAAATCGACTACCGAAAGACAAGTCTGACATGAATTTCATGTACATAACGTGAACTTTACATATACATGTACTTTTACAAAAAGACTTGGTGAACACACATAGATATTATACAGCTGAATAGATACATGCTGCTGTTTTTAAAATGAGAGAAAGGCTCGTGAAGAGAGAAAAAAAAATCATTAAATGATTGGAATTCCTTAGGACATTTTTCCCCCTGTATACATCAAGGTCAATGATGCTTCTGGGGCTAGTAGCTTACTGAGTCTCCTATTGCACCAAGATAGATCACAATGATTGCAGGGGAAACTGTACATATTCTCAAAAGAGATAAGTCAGGGTTCACATGCAAAGAAAAAACGTCTATACAGATACAGTGTATATGATAAATCACCACCACCAGTGTCCGGGAGCTTACTGAGTTGAAGTCAAAGACGCTTAATCTACTATCTTTGGTTGAAGTTATAAAACGACGATATATGCAGAGCTAAATTTCTACAAAGTCCACATGCCCCGGAGGAATAAATCTGAGTAATCATCACCTTACTGCGCTGTATGAACAAATCTGAGTATTTACTACTTTTTATCAAAACAATGACAAGAAAGCCGAGTTCTATTAATACTGAGTGTGTATTCATAGGCTCAAGAAAACTAATCATGGACCACCGATGTTATCTTAATGTACAAGACCTTATGAGGCACCTGCAAACATCATTGCTTGGGTTTCCATTTTATTGAGACGCGTGGCTCGCACGCGTTTACACTAATTATACGTTCTGGCAGGTAATGATAGTAAAAAGAAAACCAAAATCCCAAAACGAGATAACAATAATCATTCTTATCATGAAAATAGAGATTTCTTTTGCATAACATTCAACTTAGGAAGTGCAGAATGTGTGTAGGTTGAAATACGGAAAATTAATAAACCCAATTCTCCCGGTTCTCTTCGATATTGAGAGTGACGGTGACAAACGTTACTCTCGGAATTCCAGCTGAACCAATAAAAACACGAAAGTAATTCTAGATACAGACAATACATGTAGGCCTACTGTATCATCTACATGTATGTTTCACCTGTTGGAGCTCTTTAGCCAAGTACACTGTACAGGTCAACAGTTAATGATTTAAGGCTATAACGTGGTGCCTAAGTATCAGTCTTATAAGATCTTTCTTAATCAATGTTACAATTGATATTATTCAACGACACTGGTGCGTACAGAGTTCTGTTGATTGAAATGCATGAACCCCGACCAGACAAAATCGATACACTATATTCCTTTTTGACAGAACAAGAGAAAAATTGCAAGAGGAGGCAAATCTGTTATCACAGGAGTGAAAGATGAATATTCAAGGCAGACATTAAACGACAGCCAATGTTTAGTATTTCAGTCTTTTCTTTATGGAAGATAAGAGAAGGATAGGCAAAGTTCAAGCATATAAAAGACTCTTTTTTCGCCAGACTTCAGGAAGATACCCTCTCCTTCCCAGGTCTTTTTTGAATTTGACACATTACTTTATTATAGCTGTCGCAATGATGCAGTATCTTATCGAAGTTGAAAGAACTTGCAATAGATTTTGTACTGCCTTAATAAACAGCAGCGAAGAAAAATATTTTTTACTCAATGACAGAAGCAGCAAGCAGGTTTAAGTTAAATCACATGATCATTGTAATAAAGTATTTTGCTGTGTTTTATGTTTTACTTCCACTTTTTCCCGTTGGCTTCGTTAAACAAACATTCAAACAAACAAACAAACGCAATGCTGGAATTGATTTCTCCTTCTATAAGTACAACATACACACAAGTTCTTGACACCTAACACTTCATAAATAAAAGAGCGTCAACGGCGTCGGATGTGGAAAATGCAAAACTGTAAGATCGAATTCATCTGTTGCCACTGACCTCGCGCTAATAAATAAATTGATGGACATCTTCAAACGTCCTGCTAAAGTTAAATAAGGCAACTACCACCCATGGAATGAACGAAATATGAATGTAATTTGGCAAGCTATATAATGATAATGTACTTTACATGATGCTATGACTGCCTTACATTGGGACTGTCTCCATTAATGTCGATCAGTCATAATATATTGTAAAAAGCCAACTTTTGAATGAACGTCGTCATCAATGAAACTGAACAATTTTCAAAGCGAGCAAAATCATTCTCTTATAGTCAGACATTCAAAAAATAGACGGCAAAAATAAGCAATGAAAGCTACGACACAGTCGATCATACGAATTGAACATAAATATGACTTATGATCGTGCAGCGATGACATAGTACAGATGTCAATACTCATGGCACGGCGAATTGTGGAGCTATGCAATAAAAAAATAAGGACTCCAATATACAATTGACTTAATAGAACGATGAAAGAAGGTACTGTCGGTGCCTTAGTACGGTATATAAATAACTGAAATGTCATTGCGTGTATGTCAAGATGATGTGGGTGGGTTGATATCGTTTCCCGCTTTGTGATGGGAGTTTGATACGAGGTTACCATGGCAGCCGATTTGTTGTTCACTCTGAACTGGAGCCTCGTATGTAGCGCCCTCTGCGTTGAAACTCTCACTCGCAAATGGGCGACTATCGAACAATTCAAGGTCTATTGCACTTGTTCCTGGCGATGGCACATCAGAGTTTTCTATGATCACCCAGTCTTCTGGGGACGAGACGCCCAAAAGAGCTGAGAAGGAGAGTGTTGATGGGGCCTCCTCTGGCTCGTTAGAAATTTCACCCCCAAAGCCGCGGCTGAGATCGGTGCTCACCCCCGTCGACTCTCCGAGGGATTTGCCTTGTAATGGTTCATCAATCTGAGCAGTGCCCGAGGTCTGGTTAGGGATGTGAATGTCGTGACAGTCGGCAACCGGAAAAGAAAGGTCGCAAGGTCCGATAGCACCGTCGCCGAGGTATTGCTTCACAAACGATGACGAGAGAGGATCCTCGTCGTCATCCATTTCAGGAGTGGGAGGAACCAAAGGAGGGAATACGGCCTGAAAGACATCGGTGGTGACATCCGTCGTGCAGACGCTAATCGATGATGCCATGCAACTGTCGACGTCACCGGCAGTGTCTAACGAGGGTACGTCCATGGACACCATTGAGGTGCAGGGAAGAGGGAATGTTGGCGCGTCGTTCAAGCTCGTCGGTGTCAGCAACGCTGGCGTCGACGGCTCCGTACTGCTCTGACTCCACGTCGTGGACGGCGTGGGGGACACATGCGATACCGAAGCATATCCCGATGACGATGCTGTGCTGGCTGTAGACGGTCTAGCCATCGTATCGCTCACGACATCTTTCGTTGACGTAGACAAACGAGTTCTCTTCGCGTCGGATGCGTCGACATCCAGTGACGTTGTCATTGCGGATTGCTTAAGGCAGTTTGGCGAGTGCATATCGAGGAGGAACTGTAGCTTCGTACGCTCCGCTTCCAAACTTTTCATCTCACTGCGGAGCTGGGCGTTCGCCGTCTCAAGCTCCTGAGCTTCCTGGAGAATTCAACAAAAATAAACCAAAATGAAGGATTTGCAGGAAGATCGGGACAACAATGGCCGACATCAATCTAATTACGTTTGAAATGGTCTTAATTCAAAGATTGTTTTAATTCTCCAGACTTATTCATGTTGTCAATTGACTATCTTGCACAATCATGGTTGCATAGGTGTACAAAAAAATTCACATTGAATTTGCTGAATACACGGTGTAGATTTTTAATGCGGAGTAAAACATATCAAGACTATTGAGACACAATTCACACCCTCACTATAATTTTAGTAAAGCATAAGTAATACATCGCGTCTTAAACAAGGACACAATCATCTCCCATGGTAGCATTATTTTTGTATGTCATCAAACAGCAAGAGAACAAAAACATTTCAATTCCAGCCTTATTTTTTTATACCAAGATTGCGAAAATACTGCACCCTTTCTTTTATTGGACGACTGAGAATATTACGATATGCCTTGAAGGCGCGATATAAGCAGTGTTCTTGTCGCAGCTTGATCCGTGATTCCAGTCAAGCCTTTGTCTATTCAAAAACAGAAAATCTTACAATATAGACAGCCAATAAAAGTCGATGGTAAGTACTTTTCAAGTGACGTCAACACCATGAAACGGACATGTTATGAGACCCAACAGACGCCATATTTGATGATGTACTGGCAAGTTATCCTATAACTCAGATCTGTACTCCACCGATAGTGCACTGAATTTATTTCAGTGCTTGCTTGTTTGGGTTTCGTTTGTTTTTACGTGAATGATATTTTCTAAGTAGTTTTATTCCCACTTCGTGAGTAAAAACGAAGTTATTGAACCTAGGGCTATGTAGCACACAGAGAATACGTACTTCAACCAGCCTCTCCACGGCATGTCGTTTCTTGCTCCGGCACTTGGCAGCCGCCGATCGATTTCTTTCCTTCTGCTGCTCTCTTCTCGTCTCTTCCTCTGGGGTCAACTGTGTGCAGAGGGGAACAAGAAAAAACAAAAACAAATAGATAATAAGGATGATCTCACTTGACAGTAATCGACAAATACATTATCTTATGCTTATTGTGCTTTTTTAGTGATATGAAATGCATGGATTACCGTAGTACGAAAAGTGTCATCGTGTTGTAGTTGACAGGGTTGATGACAGAACGTCGTAATGACGACCACCGAAGGTTTAGGCCAACACGGGGAGATAAAAGACTGTAATTATCATTTAAGTGTCACGATTATGTACTGCCTACGGAGGCATCGCTTGTCCAGATATCCTTGATTATAGAAATGCAAATCCCAACAGTTTAAAGGGATCGTACAGTTTTGGTTGAGACCTAATTTCAGGTTTATAACATTTTTTTTTTTGGGTGAGATAATAAGAAACCTCTAATGAAATGTGAAAGAGCATGTAATTCCATGAGGAACTCAACATTATTTTGTTTGATGAAAATTGGTTTTGAAATGGCTGAGATATCCAAAAAAGTATGATTCTGATAAAGTGTGGGACCCACACTAAACCCTTTTCATGACAATCACTTTGTTTTACTTTGTTATTGGATGTCTCAGTCATTCCAAACCCGATTCTCATCAAATAAACTTTAAATTCCTCTTAAAATGGTATGCTCTGTACTATTTCATAAGTGTTTTCTTGGTATCTCACAGAAAGTTAAAAGCCCAATCCTCATTTCCACCGATACTGTACTATCCCTTTAAATCGAGAAAGATATCTTATTGTTCACATTAACATTATATGTATTTAGTATAGGGAGACCCTTTCTGCGAAAGGATGCTCCTCATGATATATTCAATGGCTGAAATATAACGAGCTTTTGAAACAAATCAAGTCAGGATAAATGTATTAACCAGTGATAAACAATAATGCCCAGTTTTCTTCCTGTCATTCTTATCCTTTTTAATATGCAGCTGATTATTTTGCGTTGACTCATTCAATGTCATTAGAAATCTTGAACCACTAAGTCCTATTCCTGATTCTGTAAGTCCTGCATTTCCGGTTAACTTTGATGGGTGCAATCATTACTAGCTTTGACCTGATTCTTCATTTTTCGTGATATAAGAGAGCAGGTTTGCTTCTATTGACATAAATGTAATCGATTCAGATGCATAGCACCGAATAACACAACATGACACTAATTGGCACCACCGAGACACTATGCACCATGACATGAATATTGTGATATTACGCCGGTGTCAGTTCACTTAACACCACAACACCACTTTATGGTACACCAATTCCGACACCAGTGTGGATACACTGATCACGATAAATGACTGCAGTGTTGGTGCTGATAAAAAGGGGCAACATATGCCTATACATTATGGCACACACACCGTGTCACTGGTTCCAGCCCACTGTGAACCATGACAAAGCAAACGTCTTTTGCCCACACTGGTCAGTCTATCGTGTTCGGTGTCAACACACGGTGTAAGATGACACAAAAACTTGAAACAACCACGGTAGAGTGTTTCGTCAAGTTCACTATCATCATGATCATCTATTGTGTTACACTCTACTGAGTCTGCTGTCAATAAACCTCCTGTTTTTATCTACGGTTTGTCTATCCATCTGTATCTCTCTCCCTCTTTATCTCTTTCTCACTACCCAGGGGCGGATCCAGACATTCTGTAAAGGGGAGGCGCCTTTACAAAATTAAAGGGGGGGGGGGGCGTACGAGCCCCCTTTTTTATTTTTATTTCTTTCGTTTTAACAAAAAAATAAAGAGGGGCCCGCCCCCGGTGCGCCCCCTCTGGATCCGCCATAGCCTTTAAACAAGGCGACTCGCTCTGCGTGCCCCCGTATAGCGCGTTTACCCCACAAACCTGTTGGCCGGCGAGCGGAGCGAGCCGCCTTTATCCACTCGTTCAGGGATGTGTACTTTTGTCGTTGTTGTTGCTTTATATTCTTTGACAAATTTGCGTACAAATTTGACGCAGAAAATACACACGGCACCAAGGCAAGCCTCGTTAATATTAAGTAGAATAAGAATAGTTAACCAATCATAATAATTATATTAACGAGGCTTGCCTTGGTGCCGTGTGTATTTTCTGCGTCAAATTTGTACGCAAATTTGTCAAAGAATATAAAGCAACAACAACGACAAAAGTACACATCACTGAACGAGTGGATAAAGGCGGCTCGCTCCGCTCGCCGGCCAACAGGTTTGTGGGGTAAACGCGCTATACGGGGGCACGCAGAGCGAGTCGCCTTGTTTAAAGGCTAGATCCGCCACTGCTACCGCTCCACTGTAAGTCTTCTCGGTACTCTATACTATTTGCTCAGGCATGCGTTGACCTATACAAGCCCGACCAGACGCCGCGCGCAGCACCACGCGACTTGGCTGTACACCGACAAGGTTGTGTATAGTTTGTGCAAGGAGGCCGCCAAGTACCTCCTTGGTTAGTGTAGATCCAGTCCTTTGATCACCTCTTGCTCTGTTCATCCATTTTCCATCTCTCTTTTCCAGTAACAATTAATTCCATAAGTAGGGCCTATAAGTGCATATTTTTGTTGTAATGCATTGTATTGTTTTCTTTGAATCTGTATTGATAACAAACATGTGTTATTGGAAATAAAATTTCATCTGATTTGAATTGAATTGAATTGATATGTATTATTTTCTCTCCTGTTTGATAGAACAAGCTATATTTTGAATGTTCACATGGTGGAACTGACAGCATTGTTTCAGAAACAACTGAGGATAAAGATTAATTTATCCGGAGCAATCCAAACCTTTTCCCACCCGATTTTCGACTCTTGCAGCTCTAAAACGGCAATTGCAGCTTTTTGTTCTCTCTCTCTCTCTCTGTATCATTCTATTCTACATTCTATTGTATTTGAATAAATACATGTATATGTATAAATGAAGAAACAATCTGGTAATGCATTTTTGGCCAGTATAGCATGACTCAAATCTTCGGCGTCCTACGCCTTCTTCATTGAGAGTCTTGACTAAAGACTCCTGAAGAAGAGTTAGAACGCCGAAAATTTGAGTCGAATAAACTCATGTTTTATTGGCCAAAAATGCATTACCAGTTTGTTTCTTCATTTCTTCTTGGAGCCAATACGTGAAATATAAATATATATATATATGCACATAATATGTACATAATTGTATAATCATTCACACATACTTGCATATTACACATGCCATTTCTTTCTTCTTCTTTTTTTTTTTGTTCTATAACCCCCTTACCCATTTCACATGATCTATAAAAAGTATTTCCGGTATCAGCCCATCGGAATTAGGACCAAGAGTTTCTGAAAATAGAAAGTAGAAGTAGGCCATGGGAACGAATTCCTCTTATTGGGCTCAAAACAGACCGAGAATGCATCCGTTACCCAAGACACTGCTAATACTGTTTATTCTCTATTGAAACGGCTCCTCCACAAACGACTGCAAACAATAGGTACATGGTGGTGATACATTTCGGTTTGACGTCACGCTTTTGTCGGCGTTTTTGACGAAACCCGTGCTAGCCCTCGAAGAGTGGCGGGGTCTTACGTAACAGTACAATACTGCTCGATCAACTTGTCGTCACATCTATAGATTGAACCGTCGGTCAGTTGGACTCAAACAGCAAACTGCTGATATCTAATTACAATATAGCTAGCTACCGGTAACTGGTGTACGCCAATACATGACCTGAAAATTGGAATACATTATTGATTGTGCAGAGCATGATTGTACAGGGTGTAACAGGACTGCTTTATTTTAGCAGTCAGCAATGATTTCAGGTTATTCAGTGGCCACACATCTGCATATAGAACAACGATCGGAGCCTATAGTTGTAAATTGTCAGTCATCTTATAACACATTATATTTGCCATTTACAGATTAAACGAAGATCCAGCTTTAGTGCTTTAAAATAGTTCTAAAATGTGCGTTCGGGATGGAAATAACAAAAAAAAAATTATAATCAATGTTAAGTAGTGTTAAATATACAAAATGTGAACAATAGCTATAATAAAATTGTTTCTATGCTAAACCATTTACAGTTATGGTTTATTGAGAAAAATAGCGATATCTCTGTACATTTTGGGCTTTGAAGTGCGAAATTTTTATATGGTAGGATGTTTTGTGATACAACAGACCTACACATATGCATCATAGTGTGATAACTCGAACATTTTTGAAGTCACTGCTCCCAGTATCTTTAATCTTCGTTTCCTGTTCTGGTGAATGAATTGAGTGACGCGCCTTCTTTTTCGTCTTAATGTACCTCACTGGTTTAGATTAACTTATCCAATATTAGTCGGGATCCAATAAGTGTGGTGTCCTCTCCATAACTTTTTTCTCTCTCCTATTAACAATTTGATAGCAGGAAACTTGCAGAACATCAATCTGTCAATGTCCATAACGGTCGAAGGCTCCTAGCTTGCTAATCAAAACGCATTTTCTGTAGGTAATTTTTGAGAGTACTGTCTTTTTATGACACATAGGGCGTCACTATCTCATCCCCTCGACGTGCATTTCCATATGGCCTTCCTTCAATTTTACTGGATTTTGCCTTTGCTTCTGCTTTTTGTGAAAGCTGCCTCGAATGAAAGTTGACACATTACATTAACAGCCTAAAAAAATGAGTGAAATCGCACAATGAAAGATACCCATCACATACACACACACACAGTGATGACGTCACAATCTCCGGGTCATGTCTACTATTGTCATAGGTTGGAAGACATAATCTTTAGTTAGTTACCAGACATTCACTAAAATTCTGGATATCTTGACTATGATATCTAATTTAATAGTTTTGTCAATAGATATCGGAAAAATCCTTGCGCAATATATAATTCATTTCCTGTGTAACTTATGTGTGACTTCTTTTGAATTGAAAAATGTAAATGTATTTTAGCACAGCCAGTTACATAACATACTTCTCTGCAACCTGTTGCCCTTAGTTATTTTTAACACGCCATGTTTAAAGTTCTTGCGTTCCTTTTACAACCCCGAAAATAAAATTCCTTTCATAAGCTGATATATTGTAGAGGTATATATAGGTACTTCAGTCCTTTGCTCACAATAACAAAACTGGAAACTTCCCTATGATGGAGGGGGAAGCAAAACTGTAGATTTCCAGTGAATTTATTGGGACCTCGGAACAAAAAAAAAAAAAAAAAAAATCCAACCGTTATTCTCTGTACAAAAGGGGATTAGTTTTAATTTCTTCAACAAAAAAAAAGCTATGAGGTGTATTACCATAAATTTTCATACATAATGTTGGGAGACATAATTCTTCAACCATGCAAAATTTCGTGACGTTTGCAAAAGGGACATGCGACCTTTAAATGTCAATGCATGTACGAGAAGGGAGCTGGAGACAGATCCGACATGTCTGAAGAAGTTTACCCTATTAACTAACATGAGCAAATGCATGCATTTCTGTATCATATTTTGACCCCATCTACATGACATGAGTTGTATCACCTCACTCTCATTATCTGTCACGACGTCTGTCTATCTATACACTTGTCTATACGTCTATTCATATCTGTGTTCTTCTGATCATTTTATAATCTAACCTGGCTTGGTGGTTTTGGCTCAAACTCAATTTGCACGTCTGGCAGTCCGTGTGTCTTTCTCCTCGACACGATAGCGTGCTTCAGCTCTTCCTTCACCAGCGGGCTGATGTCGAAGTTAGCCCAGTCCGACCCGCTGCAGACTGACGCAGAGTCGCTCTGCTGGTCCGATGCAGAATCCGACTGTGTGAGGACCGACGACTGCGAATCGCTCTCAGTCAACGACGGCATGCGCGTCCGGTACGGGCCGGGGTTGGTTGGAGTGATGGGAGGGCCGAGGAACGAGGTGAGGGCGTGGGGAGTTCCTGGAGTTATGGGTGTGGCAGGGGTCTGTGGGGTGTCAGGTGTGGTCGGAGTATGGGCGTTGCTGGTGCTTTGGACATGATCGGCAGCCTGAGATTGGCTTAGACGCCCATCACTTCTTATCATGTCTTCAAACTCTATGAAGAAACGGTGAGATCGGAAAGAAGAGTACAATATTTAGATGTCTTGTTCTCCCTTACAACACAATGTGAAATCCAGTCACAATGCATCTAACTCTTTTAGTCCCGTGGAGACCTGTTCATACACAATATCAATGGGATTTTGTGATGATGGGTCTGAGTGCCTTGGATGGATGAAAAAATCGCTGACTAAGACTATATTTCACCTTAATCAATGTTCATAAAAGTTTGAATAGTGCAACCCTATGGACGCTCTTTACCTATAGTTCGTCATTTTTACTTCCTCTCCTGCAATTTCGCTTCCTCACACCCCCCTTCTATATCTCATCTCCCATTTGGTATTCACGTATATTATATCTGTTCTGTCAATGAATAAAAATGCAATAGAATTCAGAGGGCGAGTTCTCAGTGAGAAAAACGAGGGTAACGCTTTACAACCACAATTATTCTTTCTTTTCTTTTTTTTTTTGTCATCAATCATAACTTATGAAACGAAATGGTCCCTGGCTTTGTTTGCTCTCTTCAGAGTTTCCTACTAACGGGCTTGTCCCCTTTATCTGACCTCCAACCTCCGACCTCCCTTTCTCATAGCAAGCTTCAAAGTGCAAACAAATGGACGAGTTGCCGGAAGTCGGCGAGTCGACTACAAGGGAAACCGTCGAGTCGATAAATTGGGAACTGCAGAATCGGAACTATTAATTCTTTTATCCCCATTTTCTCCAGTTGATGAAGTGGACAAATACTCTACCAATTTTACATTTTTTTTAAAAACCCCATGGTTTTGATAGAGTAATATTAAACAAACTAAAAAAAAAAAGAAGAAGAAAGAGTCAAATTGGACATGGATAAGTACGATATATCACAAAGTATCTATAGTTTTTTTTTTTTTTTTGCTTTTGTTTCGTTGTGCGGCGATAATATCAGCAGTTTGTCTAGTTTGCATAAGAGGTTGCGACCATTTTCAAAAAGTCATGAATACTTTGGTAGTTCACGGCTAAAAAAAAAAAAAAAAAAAAAAAAAAAAAATTCTTGTGAAAATTTTACTGCTCTGATTGTTTGATTTGATCCTGGCAATCAAGTTCACATCGAACACGGAATGGATTTTCAGTTTAAAGGTCCAGTTTACCTTTGGGAACAATGATTGAAAAAAATTTCAAGATATCACCTTTGATTCATATGTGTATATCTGTTGTATCACAAAACATCCTAAAATATAAAATTTTCGCAATAAATCCTAAAATATATGGATGTATCAGTATTTTTCTCAATAAATCATAAGTGTAGACGGTTTACTCTGGAAGCATTCTTATTATAACTATTGTTCACATTTTGTGTATTGAACAATACTTAACATCGATTACTGATATGGATTCAAATTTTTACAGTGGTTGTTTCTATCCCTAACTCACATTTTAGAACTATTTTAAAGCACTAATGCGGGGTTTTAGTTTCATCTGCAAATGGTAAATTATGCCTTTAAGCTCCCTGCCTCGGCGGGTCTTGACCCTCGATCATCTCACCTCTTAGGATGGTTGGTCGGCCGTCGGGCGATACGCAGTGGTCAATCAAATCTGGCATCGAGTACGGCCCCATGAGGTCACTTGGACGAGGATTGAGTGATGAGGGTCAAGGGTCAAGGGTCACCAAGAGGAGTTTACAGAACACCTGGAAACAAGATTAAAATTATGACTATGAAAAGTGTCTGATCATTGTTGTTCTTAAGCAAATGCCATTCTCTTTGTCTTCGTTTTTTTTTGTCTGCTTGTCATTACTATCATTATCAATATTATCGCTGTATTATTTTTTTAGCGTCATCACTATTGATAAAGGAAATATAAATTATTACCATGGAAGTCATACCAATAAGTAGCAGTAATAGATAAATGACTGGTGAATACAGAGGTGATTAACAGCATCGATGCTTGGAATGATATTGACAAAGAGCCCGTAGTTGTCAGTACCATAATAATATGGTCATCATGCAATTCATGTATGTACGTATTGTCTATTCACACATTCCTTATGTGATCAAATTTTAAAATCGAATAGCTTTATAAGTGATATCGTGAGACACAAAGGCTATGAAATCTTTGCCTTCTTTCCACACTTATATATAGTGATTAGTCCATAAGGAAATGATTTCAAGATTTAAACTGAAAAAAAAAAACCTGCAAAAAAATAACCCCCAAGAAACAAAAAACAAACAAACAAATAAACAAACATGCAAACAAACAAACAAACAATGAAAGCATTGATCGAGGCATCGTAACACGAATACATGAATGAAATACGGTGGAAATGGAAAACTAATTGTAAACCAATACGTAAAGTAGCACACTCTTTCTTACTTGTATTCAAATGTGTTTTTTTTTTCTTATCAACAGAAGCAAGAAGACACACTATAAGACAATAACGTAAAACCAGAGTCCATCTGACACAGAACAAAAGGAGTTACAAGATGTTCTATCTGTAAGTATTATGGATAGAACATGCAACACGCTGTCTTTATCCTTTTCAAATGGAAGAATATACCTGGATGACAACTGGTATTGTATTACGTACATGCCTGGTCGAGGAGAAATCATAAAGCAACGCAAACCATGACTTGCTTGTGTTGTAATCAACATTATTTTGATTTAAAATAACGATGCAAGCATAGTTCAGCGAGCCTATATTTTGTGTGATATGGATATTGATCCATTCCGCTAAATGTGAGATATCGCTGTCGGTTCCCATTTCTGTGATTTAAAAGATATTGATCACAATCATGATTTATACGCGAAATCGTATCGTAGCATGAGTGGCTTTGACCCTTCAGAGTTGTTCCTATTCAATCTGTGTTTAAAAAAAACAAAAAAACATACATATTTGACTTACAAAACGTACATACCGAATCATTAAAATAGCTCTGATCACACGACGATAAAGGGTGGCGACTAAACGCATTTGACAAGCACTATAGTCGGAAAATAAACTGATCAAGGCAGTCATCACGGTTTATTATATAGTTGTGACCTGCGGAAGAATTGAAACCATCATCAATCTTCCCACTCTACGCCGCTGGATGGTGACTCGCGTAACTGATCCGGGTGGAAGGGGATAATATCGGGACTACTATATAGTATAAGATTTCACAACACAGGGCCGAGTTTCGTTGCTATAACCATTTTGACGTCATAATGAACGAGCCCGAGGCACACAAAATCCTCTTGCTGGCAGCCACGTGACCTAGCCTACGGGTAGCGAGGACGGATCACAATGTGACGTCATACCGGTAAGCTGGTAGTATTCCACTGTCAGAGTCGCGTCGGTTACTCACAGTCGTTGTCATAAGGATCCTTTGACGTCACAATATCCTTTACGAGGGCAACGAGAATGAAGGCAGTTTACAATCACATTACTACTGAATGAAAGCTTGACATACTCTCGGTAGTATTCCACGTGCGATGCTATTTTCAGAACTGACATGTGGGTAATAAGTATTTTGCCTCACCCAACCCAGTCGCTTTCAATGCATGTGCATCGATCATCCTGGGAGTTTTCCATGCATTCTTTCTTCTTCTTTTTTTTTCACGTGTCTGACAAGCTTCTCTTGATGAACGTGTGAGGGGATGGAAAGAATTAGTCACTTCACTTTTCATTATTAACAAAGTTTTGGGAGGGGGAATGCATTTTCCCACCCTTATTTTGTGTGTTTAAAAAATACTTAACCAACAAAAAGACCACTACGAGTGACTTATTTCTTCCACTTGACAACGTTCATTTGGGCTTTTTATGGTTGGTTTTATTTCATTTTCCCTTCCCTATCGACAAGGTCATTGCATAATTTTATTTCATCCCATAATAATCTCTTGTATATGTAGACTTTATCTATCTTATTCAAGAGGCAAAGCTTAATTCCTAACAAGGGAGTGGTCGCTCTATCTCCTTCAAATGATTAACAAATTACTCATCTCAACTGTCTGATGAAGAGTAATGGACCTTTTGTACTTATCATCCTTAAGCACTCAAATGATATTTCCTTCCTTAAATGTTGATCGCTTGATGAAAAATATAATTGTTCAATCTTGTTTTGTCTGCTTAACCATAAACGATCCTGTTTGTTGACGTTTCTGTGAAGTGGGCTAAATAATAACATATATGAAAAAACATGAAGTGGACTAAATAATAACATTAAAAACTATATGTACACTTGAAAACACCAACCCCAAATAAACATAGATTTTCACAAAAATACATGAGTAAACATTACGAGCAAGCCAAATTAGATTTGGTTTTCACTGTACTCCAAAACATTACACTTTCAAAGTTAAAAATTGAGTGTTTTATTGAATGCTGCGAAACCGAAAGAGTCATTAAAATTTGAGAAGTCACTCGATGGTACATTCATAACTTTTTTTTTTTTCCAGCAAGTGTCTTAACGCTTTCATTATAGCTTGTTGACCTTACACTCAATCCAAGAATAATTAACCTAATATTTCATTATCTTCTTATAAAATTTAATTCTATTAACATCTTGTAATGGCCTATTAAATTCCAATACTTTCTAACTTCCCGTCGTAGAATGGGTTGGCATACCAAAATACAAATAACTATCCCAATTCGATATACGTTATTTCCATCCAACAAAAGGTAAAACATACAGAGTATATTATTTGACAAATTGTATTGTTTGAACAATTTGTAAGACGTCATAATTATAAATTATGATAAAAATTATAATCATGTTTGAATGTCAAAGATGACAATTGCGAGGGAAAGGAACGCTCTACCGCCGATTGGAGGTTGTAAGAAATAGATCTATATGATAATTGTTATTATCTGTGATGCAGGTAATATATAAGCATGTTATTGTAAACAGTATTTATTCTAATGCAATACGTTCATCTGAGCTTTTCATAACAAAGAACAACCACCGATTAAAAAAATTAAATATATATTGAAAACGTAACACACTCATAAACGTTATTGAGCACAAAAACTGCCCCAAATGGATTTAAAGTTGAAAAAATTTTATATTAAGTTTGGAAACTGATACAGTCTTCTCCCAACATACTGTGTGAAAAACGTCGATTTCGAGGGGTCAATGAGTTGAAATATTGCTGCAGTAGATTATGGGATTTTTTTTTTCTTGATATTAGCCATAATGTTCCATCAAAATCAATGTCAAAAATTGATTTTCATGCTAATTTTACGGTTACATTTTGTTGTGTATTCCACAATCTTTTAGTTTGGCTGACTCCAACAAAGAATGGAATAGACGTATAACAGTCGCTCAAAATTATCGAGAAATACATTGGAGAGATATCACTCTAGATATTGGTTTAGAATATAACATTGTCAGCACTGACGCATTTTATGATGTTCTATTTGAGTCATTAAAAGTTTGTGTTTTTACCCGAAAGATGGTGGAGTTCTATATCAACGTAACTACAAAATCACCCTTAACAGGTTGACGGTATATATTGAAAACACGTTCTATTCCCCCGCTGTCTAATTAGGCGCCTGGTATGTATGTGAGAACGTAAATTTGAACAATAAGCTACATAGAGCTACAAGAAATAACGACGTAGCAAATAGAGCGGATTAGATTGTAACGAAATCTTTTTTTTCTTTTTCTTTTTTGCAATACCATTTTGCACTGGTAGATACAATTATAGTAGATACTGCACACAGCTGCATGCAGGCACACACACAGATGACAGGGTTTGAAAATGCAAGGTGACAAACGGTCGCGAAATGTGTTTTGGATGAAGTAGACTCCGAAAAAGTTTCCCTGGCAAATAAGTAATGCCCCTATAGCTATTAATCCACATTCTGAAATAGAGCGTATCAAGTAATTCAGTGATAACAATAATAATGTACCTATACAATCCACCCGAAGGCTTTATTGTTAAAGGAGTTTTGTCCTCTTGATGAGCGTTACCGCCCCCCCCCCCCCCAAAAAAAAAAATACCACTTTCGTGGAATTCACGAGAATTAATTTCAAAACCACTTTACATAATTTCACTCCGTGGTTGAGTTACAATTGTTCTCATGTTAATGATCACGTCGTAAAATCTACCGGAGTATACTGTACAATTCGCGGTTTTTCATTTCATAACCTTAATGGTTACAGTGGCATGTGACTGATGATTTTTTTTTCCCAAGTTAATTTGATTTCTGTGGAAAGTGACACTGAAGGTAGGCACTATTTACGCTGAACTGGGAATATGCACAGTATGTAAAAAGACAATAGACTGCAGTGGGCCCCTTCCCCCCCCCCAAAAAAAAAAAAAAAGAAAAGAAAAAGAAATGATTGATGGTTTGCGCTACCGAGAGAAAAATGAAATGAAAAGCATAAATGGACATCTACGCTGAGGAGGTTACAAAGTTTTACTATCATCAGCTGGTGATAGTTGGATGAGATTTTTAAAACACTGATAAATCAAATTTTCTTCGCACTTCTTCAAAATAACTGATTTTCAACTTCAAATGCAACCATGGTCGAATTATTCATGGTTAACTGTGTGTGTGTGTGTGTGTGTGTGTGTGTGTGTGTGTTTGTATGTGTTGCCTTATCTACATACTCATACAGCGTCTTCTTACAGAAAAAGAATCTGTCAATTCTTGTCTCTTGCAGTGAGATGTCTCGTTTCATATATGCTACTTGGGGATCCCACCCCTAATGTATGGAAAATAATTCAATGACTGTATACGGAAATAAAAACTTATTCAAAGTACGTGTATATCCTGCTTTCCCACTCTGTTAATGTAAAGCAGATAATCTCCCTCCCATGTTGGAATACGATTAAGGGGACTTCATTCTAAAGCTAAAATTCACCTTGCGAAAGTACTAAATTCACTCTACATAGAATTAAATTCGTACAGAAAAGAACCAAAAATTTAGTCTGAAAGAGACACAATTATCCAGTCGTTTCACTCCAAAAGGAGCGGTCCCTAATCACTCTTCCAAACATGCGGGACTTACATTTAATTGTACTGCTATCATAATTACGAGCAAAGTATCATGTTCGTACAGTATTCTCAACACAAAACGCCATGGAGAAATGAAATTTAATTAAAACCACCATTGTAATCAAAATTACCAGTATGACAATAAAATTGCTCCCCCTCACTCCGGCAAGCAAGTGAGATGATTTAAATGCGACCATACAGAAATGTCATACACTTTTATAGGACGATGGCATCTGTGTCATATAGTCCTTATCATTGTCCGGAATTCATAGCGATAAAGAAAAACAGATTGATGGGTGCCGGCAGCGATGATTAATTAAGTCATTCTACTATATATAGGCGTAGCCAGTTTTCAGTGGTTTATCAAATATTGCTGCTACCACTTTCACTTTCAAGTATTCCAGCCTGACTATATATACAGTTTTTTTTTATATTTTTTTATAAGTACACAGGAGGTTATCAATTAAGTGATTCTAGAATGAGCAGTTTAATCCTATCATAGACTGATCAGACATCGTTATTTGTTGTTATTTGACTGTGAGTGGTGATTGATCCAACCTCGCAATAAATACAGCTTGGTGGGTCTATACAAAATTAAGTCTGCCATAGTAACACATGATTTGCTTGCTTAAATAGTAAGGCTTAAACGTTGATAATAATCATCAGGTACTTTAACTTCTTGTGTTTATAGTTTTGTTAGCAACAATCTTCACCGGATCGACGCTACCTCAAAACGAGAGCATTTCCTTTCTTGGCATTGTGTTAATGTATAGATATATCATTAAAAGTCTCTATCTACAACATAATTTCCGACCCTCAACATCAAATACAAGCCCGTACAGCGATCTGAATTTGTACTCTTCTCTTAGATCGACATCTGAATACTTGTTTTTCTCAGGAGAAACATATAGATTACTGTAGTGAATAACAGACTCACGTATATCTATACTGCGTGGAGGAACAAGGCCATATACACTTGCCGCGCTGATCGGCACGGCACAGTGTATTCGTTTCGCTGATCTGCTATGAAATACCAAAGAGGATAACTTTTGGTATGCACCTATGGAGGCTTCTACTCGAGTAGAATTCACAAAACGAAAGTTCAATTCATCTTAAACAGGAGAGAAGAAAGAAAGGGAAGGGAGGTGAGTTCACTCCACCCTCCACACAAAAACTCAACGAAGAACAGTAATGATGCCCTTAGTTATGATTATCGACATGAATCAAATAACTTCAATGACAGATTAATAAGATATCTAAGAATGAAGTAGATTTTAATAAACATTACAGCGATTATCATTAGGAAATCAAGTACTCACAAATGACTTGCAATTTCTGTGCCGAAAGGTATTGGTCACAATTTTGAATGTGGGTGTGATATTATGAGTGAGCTCAATGCATGAAACATAGTGTTTTTGTGTCTACACTTTTTGGTAATTACAATAAGTGTCACATCATATCGTGGCGCAAAATTATACTAGTTGATTGTAAACCAGAGAAAATTACGTTTGTGAGATCAACAGGAGAAATGAAATAAAATGTCTATGTGTGTGTGTGTGTGTGTGTGTGTGCGTGTTCCATACAGAGCACAGTAATTCCTCAAATTATATCTCAGCAGCAACATTGAAAACACTGGAAATGGCCGAAGTTACCTCGATCCCAATTTTATATTCTTTCCAACGTATACTATTTTATAAAGAAAAACAAAATCAATCAAATTCAGCAGAAAAAAAAAATACTAGGAGAAATATATGTAACTGTATTTTCATCCAATACACGGAAACAAATTCAACACTATTGCGGATGTAGCCTATATTCTTTGATATATGACTCATTCGATATGTTTTGGTTTTTTGGTTGTTGTTGTTTTTTACTCCTTCAGAACATTCGTGACATTGATCAGGGCACGTATGACTACATCCATTTTATGAAAAAAAAATATTTAAGCAAAACGTGTATCTTTAATTGGGTCTAGATCCGTTACGTCTTTTCAAATAGTATTTTTGAACTTTTTAACTTTAAAATATCATCTGAATCTCTTGTCATTGACTGCATTCACGTCTAATGCACATTAAGTCACGATGAAAATATCAAAATGGCATATAATGGCATGTATTGGTGAAATAACAGTTCTTCAGACTTATAGTTTGTGAAAACAGTTTTACAGGCTATGATATTCCAATATGATTTTGAGGAGATGTGCACATTCTACATCAGCTTGTAGAGTAGATTGACTCTTTCTTGATCATTCTAAGTGCTTAACTATAAGTCGGGTACAAGTTTCTAAGTTTTATTCTATTACATCTGAAAACAAAAAATATTTGGGAAGGATGGCAAAGGAAAGTGTATTCTTTAAAACTAGGAGAGAACTGAAAAATTAATCGGTTGATTTAAGTACTTCATAAAAGATAAAACTGAAAATCACCAAAATGACTTTTTAGTCTCCAGTGAAAATTCTAAGTTTTAATATTCAAAACGTGTGCCAGTTTTTTTTTTAATGTTTGTTAACGCTCGTAACAATAAATTCAACACGAAAGGAAAGTTAATAAGAAAAAAAAAATGTCTCGATAGCAGGTTATAAGCACTTGAGGAATAACCGCTAGAACACTTTTATCACAAACAGTTAGGGAGTTCGGTTTTCAATAATTAATTTGTGAAATCCTTTCTTGATTCGATTTGATATATTTTTTCATAATTAATGATACAGTAGTTTCATTTGATATGATGTATTATTCCATAATTACCATGAATAAATATATAGAAATTGAATGATATTAAAAAACATTAACAGAAAACGTATAATAAAAACAAATGTTAGAACAGCTCTTCTTGAACTGGCAAAAGCAAAACGAATAAATATTTCGGACGGAAAGTCAAAAAAGCATAGCTTGCAAAGTGTTGCTTTTAAATATTTTAGTAATTTCATTAAATAATTTCATGACCTGCATCTTGACTTTTTCCATTTTATATGATATGCACCCTTATTATCTGTCACACGTGCATTTCATGTAGAAAAGATTTGTCACGTCTTAAAAACAAAATCATTTATTTTCTAGGTGATATTTTGATGTCTTTCATTGATTGTGTCTGAATCACACTAACTTATTTCATATCTATTGCAAATCATTGTAATCATGAAAGCGATAACAACACTGAAGCAGATGTTATTTGCTGGGACTATTCTTCAAGATGAGTTTGTCAAAACAAAATATCACCGACAATACTGTTTGACGGGAGTTGCACATTGTTGCACAAGATGTAGAAATTTTGGTGTTTTTTTTTTATTTAATTATTTGGTAAAGGATTTTTTAAAATTATTTCATTTTTGGTCATTAGAGTAAAATTCGCAACATATTCACGTAATCATCAATTTGAAAGGAATTAGAAGGAAAATAGTCAACTAAAAATCAATACTCCGATCAGTATTCCAATTCAATATTCCGATCATTTCATCTGTACTGAAAACATTTTGTATATCAATTTACTCTACTTCTTTATCAAATATCACACACGTCATATTAAGACGGTTGGCATGAGAAGGCTTATACTGAGAGGCACAATATTACAAATATACGAGCATAATAGAGCAGCGATAATGTATAGTAACAAATAAATAAAATGAAATAAAATAAAATATATATCTAACATCATTACATTGGTCATAACATACAATATGATATATATATAATATATATATATAATTTTATGATATTCCTAATATTGAGTAATAGATGGAAGTTCACTTTGAAACTTTGACAAGAATAATGGATCCACTTTGCAAATTTCGCCACATATGATTTCATTTCTGACGACATGATGTGCGTAGTTATGTTACATTGGATCATGGAAATACTCATAACTGAGGAATTAACATACTTTCTTTTATCTTCCCAACTGCATGCACAACACCTCGAAGATCTAATGACAGACGTGAGAAAAAAGCAAATAAGACGTAATTTTGATCAATTTTTAAATCCATTAACCAATAGTTTGTACCGCTTTCATAAAAGTTCATTGACTCGTACGGGTTTACTGACCAGTGAGCTACTGCTGTTTGAGTAAAATACGATTCAATGAAACCTTCGATTATGTACAATTAGGAACGTGAAAGTAACACACTTGTTTTTCAGGGGTGTATCAACATTATGTTTGTTTGTAGTAACATAGATATTGGTGCTATGTACGAATTATTTAGAACTGCTCATCAACAGTTTAGAAAGTAAAAAGAAAAACGTTTTACAGATTAAGAAAATTTAATGAGTTAAACTTTAATTCGCTGATGTGTGTTTCGTCTTTTCTCTCATTGTCGATGGCCATAATAGTGTCTGATTCATTTAAACTTTTGTGACAAATAAACTTTACTAAATACAAGAAACAACTAAATACGTACTAAAAAAGTAATAGGCCTATTTATCTTCTCTGTAATTGATTTTAAGGAAAACAGAGTATGCTAAATCGCCTCCATATCATTTCTGCGACTCCAACGACTATTCTAATGTACTGAAAATCATGCTACTGCAACTACTAGACAGTATGATTACTATCATATCTCGATAGTAGTACACTTTGGAAAGTACTGCCATCTTCCTACTATAGTATTCAGGTTTCTATGAGAAAAGGACGAGTGAATTTTATGACCACGAGGTGATTACAATACTGGCATCAAGAGTAATTGCTGGAGTGTTACGATACACACCCAGTGGTCGGGACATTTAGATTTTCCATGTGTTAGAGGTCTGTTTTAGGTACATGGTTCCATGACATTTCCTCCTGCGACAATCGCTCCCATGAAATATCCTCACGCTAAGCCAAACTTAAAACCCACCCAGAAAGGTGACCCTAATCCTAATCCTCGCATCAAACTAAACCTAGAACCATATCAGACCCTATCTCTAACCAAAAGTCCTTGGAGAAACTAAGACTCGAACAATTTATTGTCACAGGAGCAAGATGTCGTGTCACTATTTTGGGGACACCATATAGCACTGTGAAGCCATAATCGTGCCCTCACGTTCTACGGAACAGTCCATCTTGGTTTGGCCGTCGCGCCGGGGCGGCTCGGCGACCTTATCGACCTCTCCAATGCATGGAGTGACTGTGTTCATTAGAAATCATGTTCCCTTGCTTTTTAATCTTTGCACCATTAAGAAGATCCATGTCTTCATAACATTTTAATCAATCTTATCACATTCCAGGTCATTTTTTTTTTCATATTTCATTTCCTACCTTCCCTCGTACACAATCGCACATGATTGTAAAGCCTATAGCTGCAAGAAAAATATAACCAGATAATGCAAATGTGATAAATACAAAATGACAACGCAGTTTGATTAAAATACTCACGCAACAAAAAGTAGGAATTGATAACGTGAAGAGTGTGATGGAAAGCAACACAATTGGGAGAAGCAACTCCAACATGGCATTATCTTTTAAGTGGTATACTCGGCATGACCTTCTTCATGTTTCAAGACCAGCAAATTCGAGTAAAATGTCTGACGTACAACTTGGCTTGTTTTCATAAAAGATCGTACATTATGAACATGCCGGAAAGACGTCACTCCATAAACGGCAACCGTTACAGTAAACGTGACTAGTCGAGGCTGCAGGGTCATTTCAGCCCGGCGTTCTTTGAAAATTGTTCCGTATAAATATCCATTGAAACTCAAATAAAACTAATGGCCATTGCCTGGTAGCAGTTTGGCAAAATTAAGTGTTGTATCAAAATATCAAGCACCAGGAGGTTGTTAGTATAATGTCAGCGAAACTAAATGAATATGACACTCGCGTGTCATTGCCACTGTAGCGTCTACTTTACAAACTAATAATTTTAAAATAACTTAATAACACCCCCAAAAATTGTCCTTGGCGGCTTCACAGGTTGCAAAGAATATTAACGGGTTAAACATACTGCAGGTTAGACGCAAGTAACATTTTGTTTCTACTTGATTTGTCTTATGGAAGAAGAGTTTCAGGGAAAATTATATTACTAAATTCTATAAAATAACAAGCTTCTGCTAGGAGAGCCTGTGTAGGTACACTGTGGCAGTTACACACGTGTTGCAAAGGTGTCTAGCTATCCACGATATTCAGGCGTGATGGTGTTGGACAATAAGCCGGGAGGCTATGCTCTAATTCCTCCTGTGGAGTTCATCTTTTAGATACTTCTGCTGAAGGGATGTTACATGAGACCACTGTCAAAAGAGGAGTAAATCAACGTGTTTGTTTGCCGTGACAGTTGCCAACAAAAGGAGGTGTTACCAACACTCCACCTATCAGTCCAATTCTAATTCTTGGAGGGAAAGTCGAGGGGGAGATCGGTCAAAATTTGGAACCGAAAGCCAAATGGACTGTTCCGAATTAGCATCAATCATTCATGATTTAACAAGGACTCGTTTTCGACAAAAAAAAAAAAAAAAATGAGTTTTTCTTGCTGATTATAGTGTTCAAGTATGAAGTAAGGATGACATCAAAATGTGCCTTACAGACTTGTAAATGAGATAATTCAAACCATGGGTAGCCTATTTATGAAACACAGAAATCGAAGATAACGTTATTTTCCGCACTCGGCTAGCACAGTACCGTAAAGTAAGTGGTCATGCCGCCGAAACGGCTGGCGCCCAAACCAGAGTCCGCGTACAGCACACACAAGTCGACAGCAAAATATGATAACAGTTGGCCTACACAAGGTGACGTATTTGTGCTATGTGGTGGTTTAATGTATTTTATGTAATTATTCGCATTTCCAACATTATCTCCATACATAGCAACAACAAGTTGACTTCATTAAACATCGATAAATTAAGAAGATCAAACAAAGTTCCTGTTTATCACAACATGATCTTTATTCTCTTCAACAAAACATCGTATAGCAATGCTTGCGAAGGTAACTTTACTGCCAGTGAAGTAAACGATTGGGAATTCTTATTCAAGATGTATATCCCCTTCATGATTTACTACTTACGGGTTTCAATCTCCCTTCAGCCTTTTTTCTATTCCTGTGAGGATCTGTCGCGTCTACGATTCTCTTGTTTGGTATACCCTGGTTTTGGTTTTGGCACCGGGAATTTCCCTCAAGAAGGTAGGTCGTTTCGTGAGTGGACGCAGGTGTCGTCTTTTCGCGCTTCAGTTCGTCAGCTGAAGTAACAGGAAAGTCAATCTGATACGATAGTCTTGGTCGTCTTGAGGCAAGCAAAGGCTTAAGGCAAGAATAAGCGCTCAGGCAGTTGTCGATTGGACCATTTGGTCGGCTGGGATTGGCGCTTTTTCCCGGCGGGCTTACATGCAATTCAGCTGAACGAAAGCAGTTGAGTTGGCGTCGTCTGCTGCTAGTATGCAATCCATTGTGAAGGAGTCGTGTGTGGTCGTCGTGTTAGACGCTGTTAGGAAATGATACTGATGCTGTTCAAACGTGGGAGTCTATGCTAAAAGAATTACCATAGATAGTTTCCAATAATCCCGAAGTGCCAGCTATTACGATACAAGCGCATATAGCTGGCGTATTATGCGTTGCGACCCATCTTGACTACGATTTTTATATAAATATCGTATCAGAAATTCAAATCGTTTGATACGTAGGCGAGAAAACACAACTGTATGACCTGACTGGCACAAGCTTCTCTTCTAATCTGACATCATTCTGAAAATGAAGAGAGAGGGATGACTATTGTTAAATTTGCGCCCGTTCCTCCATAAATTTAAGCTGTTTGCAAAGCTTGTCCCGAGCTTTTGTCTGTCATACGTATGACACGTGCGTATCCCAATGCTGCCATACGATGACAAGGTAGCGGACGAGAGCGCTGCGGGATGTTTGCACGCCGCAAGTCGGGTCTACAAGTCACCTGGAATCGCAAAGCAGGGGAGGGAAAATAAGTCCCCTGGCAGCACATTTACTAGTGAGGGCGTGCTCTCAATGATAAATCCGGGATGATGATGTCATGTCTACGATGATGTCATTTTTCCATTCGAGCGCCTATTGTAATGCTCAGTACGTACGTAGGAGGGAGACCGGTAAATAATGTGGATAGAGTAAATCGTCTGCTATAACCCGAATGCCATTTTAGTTGCTGCCTTAAAATCTTACTTCTTCTGTTAATTTTTTGCAGGTCTTAGATTTTAGACAACTGTATTGTTGTATACATGTTTTTATTATCACCATGCAACTCATCCGGTGTATCCTCGCAGCTACACTGTACACTTACCATTTAAATCCGTGGATGTCTCCTTGTTGGAGTGTGCTGCATTCATTTTGTTGATAATGGGCTATACTACTACGTTTCTTTTCAAATGAAACAAAACGCTAGTTTTGAATTGATAAGGGGATAAGACCACCACAGACCATTAATGATGAGACCCATCACCCTCCATGGTTTGAGTTCTGTGGTAGCATAGCGATTGTGCCCTTTTTCATGGTAATTTATCCTTTTTATTTAAGTATATTCTGTGAACTTATATAACTTATTCTGTAAACTTATGTTTTATTATGTATTGTTATGTAATTTATGTATTTGATTAATTCTGTAAAATGCCTATATGTTTCTGTTAGAAATGGAAAACATAAATGAATGAATGAAACTGAATATTTATGTATACTTTATCCTTTATATTGTCTTGTCCTTAAGGGGCTTTCAGCTGTCGGTCCCTTGCATGGTAGCTTGCTGCGCATGAACATTAATACTTCATTCGTGGCGCGTTTAAGTAACTTTTGACACATGCCATAATAATATTATTGACTGGACCCTAACAAGATCCTACATTGATAAACCATGACATTCGTTTCAATATTATTCTTGACGTATTACATTATTTTACCTTGAGTAAATTGCTTTATACTTCTTACTTCTTTATACTTCTGCTTATTTCTTCTTGAGTATTCAATATACGGAGGAAAGTGCTTTTATTTGACCATGCTTTTATAAATGAACAGACGAACAAACAAACTTTTTTCTCTCTCTCATGCGGAATTGTCTCATCAAAGATTTGCGGCTGAAACTTGCACTTGCTGAATGTGACGAAGCTGTGTGTTCGTGCATTCTCATTCATATTTCAAAAACCAAACGCGCGAAACCATTGACAACATGTTGTTTTTCACATGCTGCACAATAGTTCATGTCCGGATTAGTCACCAATATCATTTTACATTCATTAACGTCTCATGCAAGGTTGTTGACCACTCCAAGCCTACGACAATGTGAGTCATGGAAAGTGGGCAAATTGATAACATTTTCTAAACTGTAAGAGATATTCTTTCTAACTCAAAAAAAGATCGTAATAATTCTTATACCTTTTTGTTAAGACCCTTGAAGGGCACACTACATCTGCAAATTGCAAGTAACATTCATTTATTTTCGGCCAAACGAAATAAGTTATATTTTCTTAGTATAAAGAGAGTGCGAGAGCCTTAGTATTCCTCATTCAAATATGAAGCGCGTTTTTTATTTTAAAAAAGCGGAAAATAAAAACGAGTGTTTTGAGATCCTTGCGAGACTTGGCAACAACTAAACTGTTTGCGAACTGAATTCCACGAAATGAAATTTATTCAACATGATTGAGTTCGTGCAGTCAGAACGTTAACAGGTCTGGAGGAGTGGGTGGGGTTGGGCCGGAATCCACAGATTCGAAACTACTTTAGTATTAGTAAACTGGCTTTTCCCTCAAAATATTTTCTATGACAACAGCTTACTGCCGTGATGTTATTTCACGGGAAACTGTCATCTCAAGTGTCATTAGATCTTCATTTGCTTGATTCTACTGAAGATGACTGTGAAAGAAGAGCAGCGCATTCCAGAGATATGTCACTGCTAAACTTTAAACCATCCTAAAACAATACAATGTTTACACCGTTGCTATACAGACGGTCAGCAGCTATCAGTAAATTTATAGGACACCATTAAAGTGCCATTACTATTCCGATACCGATCGTGTAGCAACGAATCTATAAGCGTGCTACTCGAATAGTACTTATTACCCTGGGACAGCGAAGGTTCATTGATAAAATTCTGACTTCATACGCACGTTGGGATTACGACATCGACAGCCAATGAGCGACGAGCAAATATCGGCGTAGCATTTACGTCATTGCATTGTGATTACCTACGTGACTGTGAAGCGTACACAAACCCTGATGTGCTTCGCGGCAGGTCAACCTGCTTCACAATTCAACATTCTTCTCCCATTGACAATGACAATTGACAATTCAATTTCCATTGATACTAGCAATTTCTATAGTAGACGTGATGTTAAACGCTACATAATTAGCTATTAAATCGTCGCTGCTCCTAATGTTAGTGTTTTCCGATGCTGTTACACATAGGTATAGAAACAGCAAGATTTAGCAGAAACCCAGTTGATGATGGTTGGAACATGCCAAGCACGCACTGTGATAGTAATATCCTGACATGAGATTTTGACCTCGATTTACACCTGATGTTGGGCAAAGTCTTTCGAGTAGTTGTTTACCCGCGGCTGATAATGGTATATAAATGTGTATGTGTGTGCTGTAAATAAGCAATAGTGATAATGACAGAAATAATGATGATGATGCTGTTTTACTTCCGTCAATAACAATCTGAATGACAACAATAATATAGGTTTTCCCGGCCAATTTCGCACTTTAGTCAGTCCAATTTCTTATTGCTGCATTCAATTTAGCAAAATTTAGCGCAGATGACATGTTCGGTATTTCAATTTTATGATCTCTTCATTTAAATAACCTTTAACCCCATTCTAATTAACACTTTTTCAATTGAAATTCGTAAAACAAGCACCATTTCGTTATTCGTTCATTCAATAAGCTAGTTTGGAGTTAGCTCATGGGTGCATTGGTACGAATGACCTTTCTCTTTTCTCAGTCGGTTAGGGGCACTTAACTCGTTTTAGAGCGACATAATGCATAAGCTTTACATAACAATTTATGGGATTCACAATCCTGTTCAAACAAACAATAGAGTTGCGTAGACCAGATGAGCAGAACGATCCGTCAATTTACACTTGGGAAAGCATCCATTTCATTATTTTGCATTGAATGTATTGACAATCTCTTTCTATTAATATTGCCAAATACCACTTTTGCTGTCAGGTGGATGTGCTGGCAAGCAGCATTTATAAGTATCTCATGAATAATCATTACATTACAGATGCTTATCCCAGTGAATTCAAAAACCATTATGCCTGTAGGTCCGAATGACCTTGTTTCTGCTCATGCGCAAAGTGGAACTACGAACTGGCTTATTCAGAATGATATAGTCACGTGATCACGTATATGCTGCGCTCCTTCATTCGAATTCATTTTTGGGCATCCAATTTAACATCTTTTGCAGTTAATTTAGCACACATAATTATGTTTTGGTTCTTTCTTAATTTTTTCAGCAAAGTTATTGTTTTGTAAGCATCATTACATATTTTCGTATTCATTTTAGAGATTTTGGCAGCAGTCTTTTTTTTTCAATGTGCTTATTTAGTCTCGCAGTCCGAAGATAGTGCATGTGGACACAACTTATCTGGCCGTTCTAGGAAGTCAAGGTTATGATCATCAAACATGTTCCTATAATTCTTTCTCTGTCAACTCGTGTTTTCATGACTGTAAGAAGATGAAGTTAATCTGTAGTATTGGTATATGTAGGCCCATAATGACATGTATGAAAGTAAAGGGGCGTTACAGAACAACAAACTCGAGTTTTATATAGGGTAAAAATATATGATACTTTCACTGCTTAACAGTGTGTGGATGAAACAAAAAGTCACATAGTAATACACGTTTAAATGTTCTCACCTTCTTAAAAAAGAAATAACATGACGTTCATCTGAATGAAAATGTTTGGAATTTGAATGCCCATTCGCGAAATTGAATGACTCAAATAAACTTTTCGGCGAGTGGTGGCAAATTTGAATGAACGTAGAGTACCAGCCAATTTGAATGCCCATTTTGCGAATCGAAAGCCACATGTGCGAATTTCATTGATCGAAATGCTAAATTGAACGCACAAGTTGCAATTTTGAAAGACAGACTGTGCGATAAAAAGGGGTTTTGCTAAATTGAATGAACTTTCTATTAGATGGACTGGCAGAAGTGTGAAACTGGCCAGGAAAACCTATGCTAACTATGTGCATTTTGGACAATCTGGCTATATGGTAATGATAACGCAATAGCTCTAACAATATCGTGAATCACACACATTATTACACAATTATACTGTACGTATGAAGGCTCGACATCACTTGGGGGCCACCAGAAATAGATATTGGGGCCATGCACCACTTTTTAAGACAACATGTTTATTGGCCCGAACGCCGGGACTGATAGGGCCACCTATATATGTGAGTGTGCACATGGTTTTAAAGAAGAAATCCACTCCAAAATTTGTTCGATATCATAAGAAAGAGAAATAAATCCATACAATGCCCCCCCCCCCCCCAAAAAAAAAAAAAAAATCAAAATTCGATAAAAAAGAAAGTTAAATAACATTCTAATTTTTCTTTTCGGAAAACACTTCTTGACCAGTTATTATGAATATTCAAATAAGCAAGTTGATGACGTCATGCTCTCACAATTTCTTATTCAATTCATAAACAGAAATGACAAAAATCTCATACCTCAGCTGTATGTCTATAGTGATATCAAACTTGCCATAAAACCACCTAGAATAAAAAAGAACAAAATGTTACCTCTCATATATTTTAGTACGGGAATACGCTTTTTTCTATATTAGCTAAAAATAACATTTTTTTTTTTCAAAATTTCACATATAACATACATAAAAAGACTGAAGGGCGTGATGTCATCATCTCGATCATTTGATATTTATAAGGACTGGTCAAAAATGTTTTTCGAAAACAAGATTGTGAAATGTCAAAATGTCATATCTTCCTTATTGTCTTATCCGATTTTTGTCATTTATAGTGTTCTGTAGGGAAATTTCTCTTTGTTATGCAGTTTATCTACTTTCGGGATGGATTTATTCTTTAATGTTAATGCGTTTTTCCATCTAGAAAAGGGAAGAATAACTCGCAACTCAGTGCTTCATTATACTGCATGTATTTGAACTGGCTGCAGCGACCAGGGTTACAAGGTATATTATATAGTCAGTATATCTTACAGTCAATCTACTTCTCTAATTCTGATCGGTCCAACAATAGAAGTAGATATTACCCTTATATGTATGTGATGTCAAGAAAAAAAAATACTGCTTATTCCTCAATTTAGTGAGTCAAAATTATTTTAAACTTAGTGTAGTTAATTACAGTATTGACCTACGTGTCCTAGTATGCTTTTGAAGCTTACTAACATAACTGTCAATTTTGATACAATCATCATGGTTTATAATCAAGTTTTTAATGTTTACAAAGTTTTATTGAATTATTCACTTTTCTAATCTTTCACTTTCTTTCTTTGTAGTCACAGTACGTGGTATTTGACCCAATTTATCAAACCTGCCAATTTTTAACATGATTATTATGGTTTATTATATCACTCTCATGTTTAATTAAGTCATATAATTTTATTCATTTTATGTTATATTTTATAACAAACAAAAAAAGTCAACGGACTTACATACCTACCTAGTTACAGTACGAATCACATACATAGCGTGTATTTGAAATTTACTTTTGCTTGTATGTTCTTTTTGTTGTTGTTTTTTCATTAGAAATAACTTTAAGGTTCTGAATCCCTGCCAATCTATCAAACCTGCTAATTTTTGTGATGAGCATTTTAGTATATATTATATGAGCTGATGAGCATGTTACTGATGAGCATGTTATGTTACATGGAAATATCATTATGACGGAACGGCTACTTTTACGGGTGATGATGATTACTCCATATCACGAGGATTGATCACAAAGCTTTCCGGCAGAAACTCACCGATGCGAAGACTGTCTTTCCTATTCAGCCGTATCAGTCATTATACCTATTCAGAATATCTGTATACATGAGAAAGAAAAATGCACAATTCTTCTGTGTTTGAGAATTCCTCGGCAGTGGTACAAGGTTACGTTATTTCTCCAATCCAGCGAGCACACTCACTCACATGCATGTTGAATTTGTTGAGTTATACCAAAGATAGTAGATATAATAAGATACGAAGGCGCGCGATAAGAATGGACACAAAATGGCTTCCCTACATGACGATACAAAAGAGAGCTAAGTACAAACTCAGTACAAACTCATTTCTGTGATATTTGAAGGTTATTAGCCGTTAAAATTCAAATAATGCACCAAATGTTCACCGTAACGTATCCTGTATACGAGGCACAGCTGCATATACTAATCCTCCTCTTGAGTTCAAGACCCTCTTGACCCAAGCTCAAGACCCTCTTGAGTTCAAAATTTACAGGAGGTTTCCAAATAGTGTTTTCTTCGATACCTAAGTGTTCTCACTAAATTTTCAAAAATTTGCATGCAAAAGGGATGGCATGTCTTTAAGCCGAAGAACTTTATAACACCTTCAGTCAGTGATGGTAATGTAATTGTACATAACTATCATCATCTCGTTATCTCTTTTCCTTTTGTTTTATTTCTGTGATAATTTACATATTCATTTACATATCATTTTCATGTAATTTACAAACTAACCCAACACCTTTATATATATATATATATATATATATATATATATCACATATTTACCAGCTCATTAGGCGTTTATGTTTTCCCCACTTTGTGAAATTTTTGGATAATAATGTTTGATTTAAAACTCTCTTCTGTATAGCAGGATCCTGCAGTTTTCCTCTTTGCCTGGAAAGAAGTATATCGTTGTCTCATTGTCTCGTTGTCTCATTGATCTCATTGTCGTTATGTTTAAGCTTTAAAGATCGTGGTGATTAATATACTATGAATGTATAGTACTAGTTTTTTTTTCCCCTATTTTGCTTTCAGATACACGAGTTGCCATTTTCATGTATGATTTCCATTTAAAAAAATGCAGAAATGAAATAAAACTGAAACTGAAACTGAAACTGAAAAACTAGTTTTTTAGTTTCAGTTTCTATTAGTTTTTTTTTTCTCAGTTCCTTGACATCAATTAAATATACATGCGTTGTTATAAATTGAATACACATAAGTTTTTCCTAATAAAGTAATGAAAATAATACTACATAGCATATTCCATCGAGTAACATCTTATTCAGTGCATTTGACGTGAATGATAACATTGTTTTGATGATGTCAGAGAACGTTATATGACATCCCAAATTTAGTAATGATGATATTGGAACTCTGGCATATGGAACAACAGTGGCTCTTCATAGTACATCACAAAATGATGTCGCAATAACAATGATAGGCCATTGATGATTAATTGCTGGATATTCTTAATATCATCAATTTCTCAAAGCTTCAGAACATTATCATACAAGAGTGATTTGTGATTGTCAAGCGTCAAATTGAGCGATGTGGAAAACCGCAGTGCTGCTGCTGAAAAGTAACATAAATTCTGCTGGTTGCATGCGGTGTGATTTTGTTTTCCTTTTCAATTTATTTTACATACGAGAGACGAGGTGAATATACATTATTCAAATTTAGAGCAAGTTGAGAAATGCATGTAACGCAGTTTCAAACAAAAGGAAAACATATTAGCAATGAAGAGTAGCATTCGTAAAGTGAACCGAAACAAGAACTGACAATGTGGAAGGTGCACGACGATGTGTCTATGTTATCAAACAAGAATAGAAGATTTGTGTGTGTGTGTGTGTTTTTTTTTTTGTGTGTGTGTGTGTTGCTGAGAAGAACTAATCAAATTACTGATGATTTATACTGAATAAGTCTCTGAAGGGAGGGAAATTAAGAGACAGACAGAAAATGGGAGAAAGCGGAATATAGATGAAGGACATTACGCACATGGACACACACATTCACAATCGCATGCATCATTCAACGATAATTCGATGTATCATAGGCTTCCAAACTTAAACCAAACAACAAACCACAGAATCTCATGTATGTATGTATGTATGTATGTATGTGTGTGTATATGCCCTATGCTACATACTTATTTGTCATTATGAGATATATATAGATACATCCATGCATTAATTCATACATTCATAGATGATATAACCAGAAAAGCAATTCATTAATTATTGAGCAGCAAAGCAACGTTTGCATGTCGCTTCATCTCGCCGGTGTTGTTTTGAGTGGTATAGGATGATGTGTTTTTACGAGTCACACTCAAAGTGAGTAAACGATGCTAAAATTTGTTTCTGAATCAGATGTAAACACATGTGTCAGCTAACCTGGGTGTAAATTTCCGCTTGTCTGTGGACAGAATCATCACGATGGTCGCCAGGAACGCCAACGAAAAACGAAAACAACAGACGCACCCGACGCGTTGAAACAGGAACTTAACAGCGTGTGATAGCGTAGACCATGCGAGACAGGGTAGGCGGGCAGATCTTCGATATCTCTGGCCAACTGGTGTTGGTGGGACGCTGGATATTTTATTTTTGCAAGACGTTTCGGTCACGAGAATCAAATAGCTTATATATGATTAGTATTGTGGAATTGATCCAAACTATCTCCCAGCTCCGATCTGATATTCTCAGGCAATAAACGGTTTCGACACTTACCGCATTGTGTGTAGATGTTTCTTTAGGCCTGCAAATGTTAATGGTCCTTCAAACCGGCGCTAACAAACATCACAAGTTAATCACCATTCAGCATCACAAGTCAATGAAACCACATCATCAGTGAGGAAGTGTATGATTGAATGTGTGTTTATGTTTGTGTATTTGTTTGTTTGTGTGTGTGTGTGCGCACGTGTATGTGTGTGTGTGGAAAAAACCCATCTAAATGTCCGATTGGCCTATTTTCTCTATTTCATGATCATGACACAACATGTTTTTATAAGCCATGAATAGTGCTAATTTTATGGACGTTGTTTTGCGAGGTGTCTTTAAAAATGGTATTCTGGATTAACGTGTTATTGTATTCTTCTTGCATGAGGAATGTAATATTTACTGAGACAGAAAAAGACTGAAAATTGCTTCTTCTTTTTTGACAATCGGATGATGACAGTTAAAATTGATGGAAAAAGGCGGGGGTTGTTTTTGAATCATGATACACTTCAAGTATATAAGAAGGAGTATATTATGGATACAATGTATATGAATTTCCTATATTATTTCATCGATGTTCAAGGAGCATGAACACAAAAACAAACAAACAGACTGACTAATCTGAAGAAGAGTTTTACCCCAAAAGGATGTGATTACTCACACTGTCATACGAAAGCCGATTTCGGAGTTATGCGTAATATGGCAGTTTCCCATTATGAGGATATCCATAATCATTAATATTTTCTTTTTTATTTAGTTTCTGATTTGTTGTTTACACATTGTCGTTAATTATCTGCTGGGTTGTGATATCGAAGGTAAGAAACTACGCTGTCTGATTGCTTACTTTGTAATTATTTTTTTTCTTCTTCTTTCTGTATAATTATGTCTGCATGTGCCAAACACACACACAAAAGTCATTCTCAAAGCGAGTCTCATAAATGGGTGTGCATGTGTGCGTGTGTGTGCACAAGTCATATTAAGATAAGAAAAAACGTGCGTAAAGTATTTCTCATACAAGAATCATGTTATATGATGTCTCGTATTATGTTATGATATATTGTATTTTTTATATTAGATCATATTATATCATTTTATGTTATATCATATACTATATCATATCATCATATTATATTAAGAATAAAAACATATGGTATAGCCACGATGTCATATCTCAAAGTTATAAACTTGTCGCTTTATCATGTTCATTCTATGGGTGTCTTTATTGAGCACAGTAAAATCAAACGCACGAAATGATAAAAGCGTCATCAAACCAAACCAGACAAGACAAAAACGACAAATAAAAAGAAAGTTATGGAATTTCCAAGTATCCCATGTTTTCGAGAAAAGGTGATAGTGATTTACAACGATATAACAGAGTGTACGTTAGGTGACGATGCCATTAGATATCATCTCTACATTAACGAGCTTTAGATCTGCCACGCGAACGCTAACTTTCCGGGCTGGACAATGAAAACGGCTGTCTCGCGAATGTGCAGAACACAATTTTGGGCCTGATTTGCGTCGTCTTAGCGTTCGCGTTGCAGATCTATAGCACACTGTTGTGTGGAAAAAGAAAACGTTATAACCATAATAATTTTGGTCAGTGATTTGACAACGACTACGTATTTCTTCTATAATTTATCAAAGGAAATTTTGCGGGGACGTGCGTACAGGTCAATGTAAGGTTTATGAGGTGAAGATATCATCACCTCTCTGATTTGCATATAACAGTCACGTAGTTGTGGCGGTGCGGTGGAAAGGATTGTGTGTCTGTTTTTCTCCTAAATAAGGGCCTAAAGTATCAAGGTATAGTTCATATATTTCTACAGCAATACAATCCAGCTCGCCTGCAGAAGATTTTATTTTTTTTTTTTTTTTTTGTACACTGAGACAAGCATCGGGGATATTTGAGACAAGCATAGAGGAAAAAAAACAACAACAACAACAAAGAAAGCCGGCATTAGTAAACCGATGAAGAGGACGATGTAAAATACAACCAAACGAGATTCTCGGCGTTACGGTCTATGAATGGTTGGTCTTTTTTTTTAAATCTATAGTATTTATTTACTATACAGAAGATCAAGGTCCGTTTCGTGTATATGTGGAGTGTATATGAAGACTACGATCTGATGCTGATTCATTTTGCGAGGGGCGCACTAACGGAAAGAAGGGTACTTCTTGTCTTTATCTACACTTGACCAAATAGTACGATCTCGATTACATGCGTGCGTATGCCTACATGGTTATGACCTTAATGTGTAACATAACATGTGCATCACATTGGATCAAAAGGAGAGCAAAGGCGGTAAGCACGTGTTATCTTATGATATCGAGTCATGTGTAAACAATGCACGTCATAATCATAAATTATTTAACGTTGTGATATTGTTCTTGTTTTGTTATCACCGAGCTCAGTCAACACACTCTAGATAAACTGAAATGATGCTCATTTTTGTATGTTATTCAAACATGATGTATCCTTAGAGAACGGTCACGCTTACACCTGTCAACATTCAACGATTGTAAAGCCTGACTGCTGTGGTGAACCTATAACTTCTCAATATTCTCTGTCACTGAATTGTTTTAGTGCTAAATAACGTAAGGGACGCCTAACCTTGAAAGTGTGTGTGTGTGTGTGGGGGGGGGTAATAGTTTTTTACCTTTTGATATCATTTCGTTATATTAAATGGGTTAGTCAAATACCGAATAGTGATTGGCTAAACAAAGTCACGTGATGGAGGAACATTGGTTATGTTCGCCCATGGGAGAACATTTTTGTAATCTTCTCTCATGGGAAAACATTTTCACGTAACAAATGACAGAAGGACCCGAGCACAGTGAATTTGGCTCTGCGCGAGCGATCGAGTGCGTTGTGCTGATGGTTGACGTTCAAGTTGACGTATTTGATGTATTTGACTAACCCATATAATATAACAGATGATGACCTTTGTTGTCGGGAACGTGTATCAAACGTTCCACCCTCAGGATTTGAAATGCTATTTCGGGAGGCTATATAAGTCCCTCGACTTCGTCTCGGGACTTATAACCTCCCTCAATAGCATTTCAAACCCTTCGGGTGGAACGTTCGGTATGTTCCCTCCCTCGCCAGTCATCATCTATATTATATTCTCCTTTCCACTGGACGCAAAGCGCAAAGGGATGTAGGTCTAATTTTTGTCAGTATCAGAGCATGATGGTGTATTGTACACATTATTAGGCGGTGACAAAGAAATCTCTGTAAGATCATAGAGTTAAAAAATGGGTATGTCTTCGAACTGAATTAATTGTTTGAGTGTTTTTATCATATATTTTATTGTTTTACAATCACATAAAATCACACAATTTACAAATGATTATCAGTCACTGTGAAAAAAAAAATCCAACACAGTTTTTGACAAGAACCGTTCATTAAATATATATATATATATATATATATATATATATATATATATATATTAATCATAAGTTACACGGTTTATTCCAAACAATCGAGCAATTACTCCAACTCTAATTACAAACAAAAATAGTCATATGATTTATCATCCTAAATCAATCTTCTGTATGGAGCCTGAACCAAACCTAAAAATCTCCTACATTGAGGGAAAAATCATAAAATGAGAAAAATTGTCTGATCGAATTGGTGGGAGGAGAAGAGAAAAACTGCATCACCACGGTGATCACCGGTCAGCTTGTTGTTCAGGAGTTGACCGAATGTTAATGACATTTATAGATGAATGTATAATGTACCTTGTAAAGAATGACACACCATGTAGACTCTCCTTGCTGTACTTTGGCGCTCTGTTGTAAGACCACTTTGTAGACCACTTTGGACGTGTTTGAACATGTTGAATGAGATCCTTTGCTTTACCAGCAGCCAGTGGATGATGAATGTGAACGTAGGAAACCGCATAAGTGTCGCCGAGTAGCCGCGCTAATAGTCCTCGCCTTCTCGACCTTTTTAGTCCGGCCAAGTTGGCGATCTTTTAAATCGCATCTTCTCCAATCCTTTGTTGCGAGAAAGTGAGCAGGCGGTATTTTGGATCTTGTCATTTTGACATATTGGGTCCGAAGAGGCGACAAGGCGAGAAATGATGTGAGATCTCGTCAACTCGAGAAGGCGGGAAAAAAAATGTTTGATCTTTTCTTCTCAACCTTTTTGTGTCCATGGAGACGAGATTTCGTCATCTCGTCTTCTTGGGTCCTAAAAATGCGAGAAGGTGAGATTCGAGATCCCGTCTTGCCCGATCGATGATCACTGGAATGTCCATGTTTCAGTAAACACGAATCAAACAGGTGACTGTATAGACACGCATACAAGCATACAGCGGTTTGTGAGAAATGAAATTGTCCAGCGTACATCAATGCTGAACTTTGAATATTGACAAGAGTATAGAATCTCATTCAGCCTTCGATCCAGAATTTGATGATAAATAGTATCAAAGTCTTCAGACAGATCGAGTATGACCGATGAGGTAAGCAACTATATAGTATCTAACCGACTAGTACCTAATTGGTTTTACCATAATCATGCCTTCTTGCTTGTCAATGCTGCACAGGATATCGTCCTTTGAGGCACTGTGACATAGTGGATAAGACTTTTGACTTTCAATCGGAGGACCCGAGTTCGAATCCCGTCCAGTGCTTACGTCCTTGGACAAGATGATTTTACCCATCACGTCTCTCTCGACCCAGGTGTAAATGGGTACCTGGCAATGATGGGGTAATAATAATATGACAGGGCCCTCTGGTAGAGCAGTGGCAACACTTAATAGGCTATACCCTGGACAAAGACGACCGTATTATTTTCATTATTATTATCATTATTGTTATTGTAATTGTTATCATTTTTATCATCAGTAGTATTATTATTATTATCATCATCATCGTCATCATCATCGTCATCATCATCATCCTTATCATCATCCTCGTTATCAGCATTATCTTGATCTTTAAGAAGGGCTGTTTCGCAGCTATTAGTATGGTCACTTTTATCTGCAGACAGAAGAGGCTCATAAAGTTCAGAGTCATCCATTTATTGGAGGAATTGGATGCGAAATAGGAAACTATCTGTAATTCGTGAAAATGTCTTCGTCAAGCCTCAAAGAGTGAGGATTTCTTCAATGCCGGAATCGCAATGACTTGTTTCATTTTCAAGATGATGATAATGAAATCCACTCTGTGGATTAACGAAGAATGCTGAAACTTGTCCAGTAATGCCATTATTTATACACTAATGCTGGTAACTGTATAACATACTAAACTCCATTTTGGACATGATGAAAATAGTCTGTGAAGCAGCATGAAGAATGGTATAGTGCACTCTACAAGTTGATCAGATTTAAAAAGGGGGGAGTGGGATAAGGTAGAGATGTGTTATACATAGATATGTACTGCAGGCGAATTCCGCTCCATCTAAGCAAAATTGGATGAAGGGAAAGACGGGCATTTCTTCAAATCGTGTGACATAAAAGAAAGTTATGAAATTCAAAATCGTACACGTTTCTAGTGATATAGATCACATAGCTATCATCACCCAAAACCTCTTTCAGCTTTATAATTAAAACAAAACAGAAATCACTGTGTAACAGCTATAACTACCCCTTTAAAAGTCACTACCCCTTTAAAAGTCACAATTGCGAAATGATTTTCGATACTGGAATGGCTCCATGGAAAAGTTGGAATTTCTTTGAATTTGAGCCCTTGACAGAAAGGGGGATTTTTTCCAAGATTTGTGTGAAATGCAATAGGAAACTTGTAAGGCGGTCGATCGAGTTAAGTCAACTTAACGACTAGGATTGGCTTGGTAACTTGGTCATATGCCAACAAAAGGCAGCCTTATATAGTTCATGTAGGACCTATGTGCTGAGTTTAGTTTGATGTGATGATTAAAAATTTGTGTACCCCTAGTCCTAATCAAAGTGACGTACCGATCACATTTCATTTCACTTCATTTATTTGTTTCCATATCCAAATAATACAAAATAATTGCAAAGTTTACATCATCTCAAGTCTTCGGATGAGGAAGCATGACCCATTGTATTAAATTTGTCACAGTATATTGCTTTCGTCCACATACAACTTTGGCCTTTATTGTTTATAGAGCAAAGTTTCCATGTTGTTTAAAGGTTTTCTCACGGTTGTGAAAGTGTACATTAGAAATATTTCTTGTGTTATATCGGACAGACAATGAAGAGAGGTTGTGAAATACAAGCTAATGTCATCTCGAGGTTTTCGTCTGCCACTTGTCCATTTGTTGGGATTTTTTTTTCTTTGGAGTTATATGAGTATGGTATCTTATTGTCCAATACAAAACCTCTCAGTATGAAGATTGTTAGTTTAGAAATAGGATACAAATCTCATTTCCTCTTATGCTCGCATGGCTTTCCTTCCTCATTTCAGAACTATGAAAAACGAAATAAGAAAAAAAAAGAAGAAGGAAAGAGAGTTATTAGAGAGTGTCATTAATGCTCAACTATCTATAGATATATTTGTTTTACTTTGTACCAGTTTGAGACCATAGCCACAGGAAAAGAAATCTAGGGAATGAAAACCGCACCACACCAACAAATATCCTTATTTCATGTTTTATTAGTATCTACAACAACAACAAAAAATAATAAGAGTGACTTTCAAAAGCACAAGATCAACCCACTCTTTATTGACTTTACCACTATCCCTTTTGGTTTGTTTAAAGGGTAATTCCGGACCAGTTAAATGTTAGTCTGAAAAGAAAGAGTACAATTTTATGAGGATAACAGTGAAAATTTGATCAAAATCATCGGAAAAAAATGAGGGAAGTTATTAAATTGTGTTTTAAGTTTTGCTCACTGTTGCAATTCTCGAACAGTATGAACATTCTACTGAATGAGCTGACAACGTCATCACTACACAATGTTCCATTGTTCATGTACAAAAAAAAAAAAAACTGACGAAAAAAGCAATTTACTGCGATAAAAGTCTACAACAAAATCTTATTTCTGGCTGAATAACTTCGAAATGATGATAAGTTGGATTTATTACTGTATTAAGACTTGAGACTGGGGCATAATTTCGCTTGAACAAAACATTGGAAATTCCAGGATTTTGGGTACAAATTATATTATAAGTTTTGAGGAGATGACGACATCAACTCACCCATTATTTTGCAGAATATCATATTGATTGCAACTGATTGACAAATTGCCCTACATCGACGTAATGAAAACATCTCGACGGAAGAATTTCATGAATTTGAATCATATTGATTGTTCAAGAAGTGTTTTGTAAAAATTAGCTAAACTTCATTTTCATAGTATAACTTCCTTAATTTCTATCCGATTTTGATCATACTTTTGCTGTTGTTCTTATAGAATTTTACTCTTTTTTATAACTTTTTTTTTCCTGGCCCAGAATTCCCCGTTGAACATGAATTACTTGGTACGTGTAAATGATATAGAGCTAGTTTAAAACTCTCACGAAGATGTTGCGCCCTCATAGTCTGGAATATGAAATACTGAAAACCAACCGTTTCTTATGTATGTCTTTACTCGCTCAGTCCGGAAATATGAAAGCTTCATAACCAAGGTTGAAATAACGGATGTATAAACTACGTGAAGGTTGGAGTATTTGAAATATTGCCGTTCATCCGGAGGGTTCAAACGCGTGTGGTCTCTCGCAAAGTTTGACGTAAAATGGAGATTGTTTGTTCTGTCATGTATAACTACATCAAAATTGCGATAGCAGGGCTTATCTTGTCCAACGTTTGCACTACAAAGCAAAGCAACGTGCGCGATTCAAGTGGCCGGGGGGGGGGGGGAGGGAGGGGCGGAGGGGAATAAGTTCCATGTGTAAAATCTTTATTTTTTTATGGACTGCACCATACACCCGTCATAATTACGTTCACGATTTTCGGAAGTGAGGAAGTATGTCGAATGTATGCATTTCTTGCCAAACTTTGACTCATTCTTCCCTCCCTGTAGGATGTGCAATCACCAATCGTTCATTCTTAATTAAGGGAGCGGCCAGAAATGGTCAGTTCTCAGAAGCAAAAACGCAACCAGAACCAAACGATAAACCCTCACAATATTCATTTTTTGGCGCGCAAAATAAAGAGACTTCCTCTGTTCCGAGTCACCCTCATTCACAGTTACACAATCTTCTCTGCATTGCAAAGTATCATGTTACGTATTTTTCATTCACTTAATTGTTTTAAACTATTTAGGTATCTGCCAGGAAATTTTAGATCTAAAAAAAAAAAATGACCATTCTCATTTTTTTTTTCATTTTCACAAAATGGGCAGGATGCCTGAAATGTGAGTGCCACGTGACTATATGTCGACATTTTTATCTGCATTATTTTTATCTGTTTCGTACTCTGTCTACAGTGTCAAGAAAGTTTTGTAATGAGAACTCGTGACACTATCATGTGACTGGCACTGCATCACATATAAAATAATGATCATGATGACGACAAAGGACTGAAGTTATCATTATTACAATTATTTAAATGTTCTTAATACTATAATGATGAGGATAATCATGAAGAATGATGATAACAGTAATAACAGATAACAACAACAATAATGAAGATTATAAACAACCATAACTATAATGTTATCGTTTACATTAAGGGTGACGTGCTCAAAGTGATATGTGTTAATAATATCCATTCGTACAGTCCTCTGGGAACGCCACATTAATTAGGCCTACTTTAGATTAATTCATCTATTTACATAAAAGCCTATTCCTTGCATCTTAAGCATTAAGTAATGTCACTTTAAATTTTGGAGCTTGTAATATCAAAGATTGTAAACTGTCAAAAATAAATTTGATTTGTTTGTCACTGTTAATCATTCTTAGAAAAAAAAAAGATCAATTTAGCATAATCACGTTGTTGTTCGATGGGTGCGTGCAGTTAAGCGGGGGTCCGGGGTTCGAATTGTGTTAAGTGCCTATGTCCTTGTACAAGATGTTTTATCCACACAGTGTCCCCCAAGTTAAAAGCATTGTTTACCATTTGCAGATGAAACAAAAACCCAGCTTTAGTTCTTCAAAATAATTCTAAAATGTGATTTAGGGATAGAAACAACCAGTGTGAAAAGTTAATCAGTATAATCAATGTTAAGAATGTGAACAATACTTACAATAAAATTGTTTGTATATACTAAACCGCCTATACTACAGTTATGGTTTAGTGAAAATATATCCTTATATTTTAGGCTTTATTGCAAAATGTTGATGGTAGGATGTTTTGTGATACAACTGACCTACACATATGCATCAAATGTGATAACTCGAACATTTTTTAAATCACTGCTCACAGTGGTAAACAGTACCTTTAACCAAAGTGGTTTAGATGGGTACCTAGTATTGCTTGGTTGATTATAATGACAGAGCCCTCTGGTATTATAGAGCAGTTAAATACTAATGAGACTACCCTGGCTGAAGAAGACCATGTATATCATTATCCAACTGCGATAACTAAAAATAAACATTCGATATTCCATAAATAAAATTATCATTACAGGAAAGACTAATCAGTCAGAGTTTAAATAACATGTCTCGGATTTAAAGAGTCCAAGCTTTATTCGTGCTTGTTCTGGAAAATGCTTTTGGTAGGGAGGTACGTGCAAAGTGGCGTTTCTGTGAACCACACGTTTAGCATTTGCATCGATGCAACAACTTAAAGCAGAGAAGTGGGATGAGATTTCCCTGTACAAAGTCTTCGCGCCGGACAGCACGGATTAACCTAAATTCCTATGCCTGTTCTTCCTCCAAGGTATGCTAAAGTATTGGTCACATGAAAAGAACTTGTCACACCTAAGTGTAACATATCTGCCTTTTATTTCTACAGCTCTTCAGCTGAGGTGACCTACGTGCAGTGGTGGTACATTCCGTCTGTGTCACTGCAGACTTCAGCCGGTCGTTTGCGTAGTTTTCACGCACACGGGTGATAACCCGTGAATGTTGAGCGAGAGCAAGATCTCTACGGACTTTGGACCATAATGTATGCAGACGGAATGAAAGAATATATCATAATCGGTTCGTCACCTGTCAAACTATTTACCACATTACTGACGTCATATTTGTTTAGGTAAAGAGTGTTTTATCTCACGTTGCTCTCTACTTTGACTCTCTCATATTTTGGCTAGTGTATAGTAGGGGTGACTGTATTCCCACGTCAGTAGGGCACCTGTTGGGCTACTAGAATCGCTCAGGCGAGTGACGTCACTTCCGGAAGGATTAAACTACCGGGTACGTCCACGTTGTGCAGAGCGTTGTGGGTCCGTTACTTTCAGAAAATCAGATTCATGGAGATGAAAGGGCTTTAGTTTGTATGCATTGCATAGTTAGACCGTTCCTTAAATGAGGGATTCATACTCAAAGACAGTAGGATCTCGAAGCTGATTCCCTCAAACATGTGTGACCAAAAAAAAAAAAAAAAAGCGTGGAAAAGTTTTGAAATATGCCCCTCGGTCGGATCCATTCTTCCAATGTTCAACCAAGTTCATAAAATACATGGTTGGAAGACAGCATCGGGGAAGTTCAGAGTGAGTCAGTGGAGATGTAAACTGTAGAAACTGTTTATGATGTGAAATGCGCTGCTGTGATAAGCTGATTGGCTGCTTCCGATTTCTTTCCCACGACCAATCACATCTCGACATTTTTTAAAGGGCGTGACGGGGAAATCACCGGCAGAGATGGACGACTAATTAAAACTTTCAGTAGGGCAAACATTGACCAGTTCTAAGCATCCAATTTTGGTGTCTCGATTGTTAAGTCTTCGATGCTTCATCCATCCCTAAGATTTGGACGAAAATTAAAATCATCTCAAACATGAAAACAGCAAAATCCCAGGTAACATCTTCTATCCTCCCCTTATTTGTTTGTTTGTTTAATTTAGAAGTGGCTTTTTAGTCTGTTCAAATCCCAAATACATGGTTGTAACTGGAATGAACTTTTGAACCACCATTCCAAGTCTGTAATGCTGTTGGCCAATACGTCAAGACAAAGTTCAGCACGAGTTTCTCTGAGGGGGTTTACTCGTGCTTCTGACATTTTATCATGAATTGATGCTTCTCTCTCGTTTTTTTTTTTTCCTGCTCATTGATGAAATACTTTCTAAACTTCTCGGATTCTGGCCAATTCGAACTTGATATTTACGCATGCGCCTTACACAGCAAACAACAGTGCATGTATACGAAACCGGCTTCAATATCTATACATTACATACAATCACAGTACATACACACCATTTCTGATAAGAAAAACATTCCCTGTACTGAAGTCGGCTAGTGTTAAACGTTATCTTTTTATCGGGAACTCAACCGCTAATACGAAAACAATTTTGTTTTACTGTTTTCCCCGTTTGATTCCGCGTTGAATCTCCCGAGTCCAAAATGACTGTACAGCGTGAAACGGGTATTGGACAGAAAGCCCCGAGTTCGATGCCTGGACGCTGCAAAAATCCTTGGACATCCTTGCTTCAACCAGACAAGATAATGTGTTCACAATGTCTCTCTTTTTAAAAATAATTGAATATGAATCTGACAATACCGTGGGAGGAGGGGGGGGGGTAGTCACAGGCAGGCAGAACCCACTCGAAAAGTAGTGCTATATCTCTGCAACCCTACGAAAATAAGTACATAATCTTTCCGTTTCGTGTTTATCTAGATATTTCAGGCTCCAAGCTGAGAAAAAAAAAATATCTTCTTGGTGGTCATCTCAATAGGAAAAGCCAAAACAAAAAGTTTAAAAGCAGAAACAACTTGTAAGGACGATTATCATAAGTGCCACACGAATTTAGACAAGCCTTCTGACTCATCAGAATCCGATACTTGGCAGCATGGACCGATGTGTATAGTCATTGGTCTCTGTCCCCAGTTCCATTGATATTTTCACAATAAAAGATAGCAGAGAGATTGCTATGTTCCGTCCACATGAATTCGTTTTATTGATGAAACATAATACCAAGCTTGAGCTTCAAAATTCAATCGATAAAACAGTTTGTGACACAAGAATGTAAAAAAAAAGACATCCCAAAATAGATTACAACAAATACCAAAGAAAATCATTAAAGTACATAAGTTATTATAAGTATAAAACATAGACACGCGGGTTATTTCACTTATTTCAGCTATGTCGCAGAGACCCAAACAGGTTTGATTATTCAACTTGATTACTAGATATATTTCATAAACATTCAGATCTTTTGTTTCTATCATTTTACAAATTGTACATAAACAGATTAAAATCAGATAGATTATGGGATAAATATACGCTTATATAATATACGATATATATGACATAGAAAGCTTAACACTATTGCAACAAAGTACTTTGCTTAACTTGTAGCAAGTGTTAGTACTGAAATGACTTCAATCCCCTACCTCCTAGCTGCGAGGAATTCCGGTAAAGTGATGTACGATATACAGTCTGCATGACAGCAGTCAAATAAATGTCTACCTCAAGTGTTATCGATACAAGATACTGTGCTAGAGTAACAGCGGTCATTGCCAGGACTTGGACTTGTGCAAAACCCTAATTTTTGGGAAGGGGAAGGGGTTTGCCCTTGATATTGACCTTTGACCCAACCACTTGTGCTACCCCTGACACCTTACCCTCATCCTTCATGAATGTGGACACACACACACAAAAAGAATAATTTCTCATTATACTTATGTCAAATTTATTACAACCTTAAATACAGGCCTAAATTGTTTCATGAATAAAATAATCTTTATCCCTAGATTGTAATCAACCTACCCCCCCCCCTCCTTCAGGATTAGGTAATATATCATCATCCCTGCAAAAGGGCTAAGAATAAAGTCATAATTTCTCATCCTATGAAGTCACCTGCCAGTGTATAAGATAAGAATTCAGTCCTACGGGCGAGATTGGTTGCGATCTACTTGCCTTTTCCTTGACAAGAGATGGCGCTCCAGTAGTTTATTTCTATGTCCATATTGGGTGAATACTGTCTCTTACTACCGAAGAGGTTTGTATACTCTGGTATAATGACCACCTCACTAAACTTATTACATTAATCAATGTGCCAACAAATGCCAGCTCGCCTAACCGATTCAACTGTTACGTCATCATCTATACCTTCACACACCCACTTGAATCCTTACAATCTCAGTCGTTGTTCTCCCGTAATGTCCTTACTTGTAGTAGGTTATTGTTGCAACATGTGGCCTTTCTTATTTTATTTAGTACACTGTAACACTTATTTGATCTGATTTTTGTTCGTTTAAATCTGTTTCCCCAGTTATAGTATGGTCTAAAAATATATATATATATATATATATATATATCTGTATTTCATACTTCCCCTAATCTGATTTTATCACGGGACCTGCGGCTCTACAAGCTTGCTTTTACGCAGGCCCCTTCATATTGTTCGCATTATGACCTTATTTTAACTCGCATGTATACAGACCTTGTGTTTATACCAAGACAACATTCCGGTGAAGTTCCATTTTGAATTATGTTCTGTATAATTTTCGTATTTATATACTTTATTGTGATATATGTGAGAAATATGAAAATAAATTGAAATGAAATTGAAATAAAACTCATGAAGTGAGTTGTACAGACAAAAAAAGTATGTGTGTGTATGTGTGTGTGTGTGTCAGGTTGTTTGTGGATGTTCTTGTGTCTGTGTATGTACATCTGTTGGTGAATAAAGGCAATAAATCTAAACTGGAGGATGTTAACGTAAATGTTTGAATATTATAAATCATTAATATTCAGTACATTTCATCTGTAAGTATCTATTTTGTAAACTTTTCGAGAATTCTGGATATTAGACATTCTAGGCATAGTGATATTTTATCGCAATTTAGAACATCTGAACGCCACTTTTAAACACTGATTTCCTTCTTTCCCTAATATTGTCACAATATACATATAATGTTCATAATGACGTAAAACATACCCTATCTCACATGCACAAACACAAACTCAACTAAGGACGATTCCGGCGGTTGAGTCATTTTCGAGAGGGCGACCGTGCCAAGTCAAGGTGCTGAAAGACTAAGACGCAGTGAAGGAAGAAACCCTGTCTTATAACTTCTTAGAAAGAAAATGCTTCTTCCTGTGGTGTAAAAAGAAAGTGGGCACAAAAGTGAGGCAAAATTGTGCTTGTGTTTTTATCCTATATTGTAATTCCACGATTCTCGTTACTTCACAGGACTTGCAGCAAAGGTCATTAGACTTTGAAGAGCAAGTAATTTATTATCTAAAGAGTGCGGTTTCATCTGTTACTTTTGTAACGAAACGGAAGTTGATGTAAAATCATTATTCTTGCTATTTTGCATGAATCTTTGAAAGAGATTAAATTGACTTAGAGACGATACACAGAAGAGGTCTAACACTTCTTTCTTATCTTCCATAAAAGTAATATCCAGGGGGTTCTTTCATCGGATGAACTTGCTTTCATTCGTTGTCAGGCTGTGCATTCCTGAAATGGAGAAACATAAAAAGCTTATTATTAATAAAGCTTTTTGGAAAGCATACTTTGATTTGTCAACATTGTTCTGTCTTAAAACACAGTTGAAGAGAAACGATTTTCATCGAGCACTACTTGAACTCTTTTGTTTAATAAGTAAGTACGAGTGCAGTTCCACAGAATTTGGCTTTGATGAATTGTGAAGAATCAACAAATAAAATATTCAAACCTTTCATGAAACCAGTAAAAACAGGACAGTTATGGAATTTTAAAGTTTCGAAAATACTCTATTTAGCTAAGGTCATAACAATACGAATTCAATACCTTCACATTTGGTTTTGCACTAAAATGTCACAAGAACTTGATTGAAGATTTAGAAATTATATCACATCACTGCTACAAGCTGTGGCAGCTCAACAAAAAATTGGTCAGAAGGTTTCAAGCTATCTGTTTGATTTTTATGTAAAAAAAAAAATGAGTAAAGATTTGTATGTAGATCAACAGAGAACTTGTGAGCTGCAACCTCACTACGTAATCTAATGCAGTTGCCATTAATATTGCATTTTGTGGCGTTATTACGAAGCTTGGTAATTCCGAAAGCTCGTTAGTATATCTAGGCCCCTAAGCAATTTCTTTTTGTTTTCGTATTCAAACCTTCCAAATAACGAACCCTGTTCATTTTCGAGTAAACGAACCTTCGAAATAACACACCAAGTGTTGGGATCAAGGAACTCTATTTCATTTTTGGATTAACGAACATCGAAGCAAAGGGAATTGTGTGTTTCAAAATAACGAATCTTTGGAATAACGAACATTACATGAGACCATCAGCGCGACACGCACTACACGCGTTAAAACGTGAGATGGCGCTATCCTTGCAGAGAATATGCGAGTCCGCGATTTAGATTGAACTCGCGCCATCACAAGTCACACTGCTTAGATAGATAGAAACATTATAGAAATACAAAAATGTACTCAATAATATGGATACAATTTTACCCAGTGTCGACTGGTTTCTGGCAGGGAGCACCTGGCTTGAGAACAGCTTCTGGAAAATATGACACGTAGGTCATCACACTCAGCTCATCCACGTTTGGGTTTGTTATTTCTTCAGGTGTAATTACCTTTGTAATGTCATAGATATAATAGATGGATAGAGTAAGTTAGTTGTACTATAGTAATCAGTCATAGATTTATCAGTTAAGAAGCTTTTGAAAATTTTGAGACCAAAAAGAACGATTAGATATGAACAATAAAGGGCTCCAATAATATATCGTGGTATAGTGGACAAGAACGTGGATTTAAAAACAGGTCTAAGGTTCCAGTATACTGTCTGGTACGTTTTGCTTACAATGTCCCTCTCGACCCATGTATACAAAAATGGGTATGCAGGTATCTGACAATACTGGAAGTACAGTATGTCCCCCCACATTACAATCAGATTTTCGCATTGATAACACCCAATATGATTAAACTGTCTAAATGCTACTTCAGGGTCTTAAAATATATCATAATTATCATTACTCTACCTTACGATGCTGCAAAACACAAAACGGAGTAAACAGAAAAAAAAAAATTGCAGTAGAAACATACAGCATATAAAATCGCAGCATTATAATGGATTTACGTACCTGCGGAACACCTAACCAGATCTCGGCCAGTTTCATTGCCTCAGCGGCATTTTGGAGTTTATAGCCTGGGTCCCACTTCATCCAGTCCGGGCAGAGACCTAGAGATGCATACAGGGACCACAAAATTGATTATCAACACATTCTTTTTTTTTTTCTGACAAACTGTTACAAGCTACTGAAACCCGTGCATCTGATTGGCTGAGAGCAAAATTTTGTCTGACGAATTTGTCGGACAAAACACTTCATGAAATGCCAGCAGTACTTCATCGAAGAGATCACTATACCGTACAAAAGTATAACCCCCCACCCCCCCCCCCCAAAAAAAAAAAGAAACAAACTCTCGAGTTTAATTCCTTGCCAACAGTGTAAAAGAAAGAAGGCATAATGTTCGTTTTATCAAACGACTTTCTTGTTCTAAGAGATCTTTGAATTGGAGTTGGTGCTGAACAAGACGAAACTCTCTCTCTTTTAGGGCAGCTCTCCAGGATATTCAAAATTTGTCCAAACTTCTTTTAAAGGTGACATCTTATGTCAGAATTTAATCTATAGATTCTGACTAGGCCTATAAGCATAAGCTAAGATGAAAAAAGAAAAAGAAAAGAAGGTTATGCAAAAATTACACGACATATCTTGACTGTGATAGCATTCTCCAGGTATACAGTATCTGCACCTTCCCCCCTACACGAGAAAAGTGTTAACATAAGCAAGATAGCACATTCGCATAGAAATACTGAATGTGGTGCTAGGACTATCAATCTAACCAGCATCCACGGGTTTTCATGATTAAAACAAAGAAAAAGAAGAAAAGGCTCCTCAAAGTCCTTTGAGAATTCTTCCACGTTTACGAAACACATCATCCAGACATTTTGGGGTGATGTTTGGTTCCAACATATATATCCGTCTATGTCTGCTCAAATAGACAGCATCTGCAAATCTGTTGGATATCAGCCTCGTGATCTAGGGTTTATTCGTAATTACTTCACTCAACCTGTTATGGAAAAGATTGTACATGTTTGATCTCATCTCGCTTAGACTTCGGTAACGCCTTTCTGCCTCGCAGTCAGCTGTCACAATTGCAAAAGGTCCAAAATTCCGCAACTAGAACTATTACTCTTACACCAAAATACTCCCATATTACTCCTGTACGTACGTCACTCCACTGGTTTCCTGTTCAATACCGCATTCAATTTAAACTGTTACCATGGTTACTTCTTGTTTTTCATTGCTTCAATAGATCTGCTTCCAAGTGCATTACTTCTTCATTATTTTCCGCAGCACATTTCAGGATTACTTCGTTCTTGTACAACACATGTCTCTTCATTGTTCCCAAAACAAAAACCATGTTAGGTGACGGGACTTTTGTTTACACTGGATCCTCTCTATGGAACAAGTTTCCTTTATATAGATTATCAGCATTATCTCCTAAGTTGATTCTTTAAGACAGTACTAACTGTTCAATTTAGGATATTACTCCATTTTCTTTTTGTTTCCTTTCTTTCTCTCTTCATGCTGAGGAATTTTTCGTCCCCTTTGAGCACTCAGACAGAGTCGGTTCAGGGGCATTACAAATGCTCCATTATTATTATCAGTATTGTCATTATTATCATAAGTAGTAGTAGAAGTAGTAATATTAGTAGTATCAGTATTAATATTATTACATTGTATTTACTATTTTTATTATTGTTATCATTATCATCGTCATCATCGTCATCATCTTCATCATCACCATCCTCATCCTCATCATCCTCATCATCATTATTTTTCATTGTTATCGTCACCCCCTTGTGGAAACAGTAGATTAGGTCACGTGGCTTTGGTATGTTTTTGTATACTCTTAACCCGATACACTTCTCACTTACCGGGTGCTACAGCATCCACCAGGGCTCCAAGGGCCAGTCCGTCGTTCCAGTCTTTGTTAAAGTTCTGGAGGGGTTTACTGGTGGGTATCTTACTCTTAACCCAGTTGAGTAACGCAATCTTGGGTGTAATATCTTTGTCCTTTCCACTATCGTCCATCATCGGAAGGGAAATCTGGTACTTCAGGATGAGGGTCCATATCAATCCCAGTATCAGCTTGAGGTTGCCTTTGAGGATATCTGAAGCATCTGATGGAAAGACAAAAATATGAGAGAGAGTGTGTGTGTTTGTGTGTGTGTGTGTGTGTGTGTGTGTGTGTGTCTGTGTCTGTGTCTGTGTCTGTGTGCATTTGTGTGTGCATTTGTGTGTGCGAGTGTATGTGTGTGTTTGTTTGTGTGTACAGACAAGAGAGAGAGAGAGATGATCTCAAAGATCATAATGATACAGTATACATACAATACAGTATGTCGGTGTCAGTACTTTACCTCCACGAGCGGCGTGCGAGTACATCGGAGAACAATAGTTGTGGACTAAAGGATGCACTGATACATTAGCCCCTTTATACGGATTAATAGTATCAAAACAGCATGGAAGTGAGAAAACCAAGATCCAGGTGTACTATGCTACGTACTAGTCTTCCTCTGTTTGTAAAAAGTTGCAACAAATGGAACCCCTCGCCACTTAGACATAGTAAGACAGAGCATCAAGTGTAAATCAGTTCAAAACACAGGAACAGCCATCACCGAAACCACAACCCAGCTGAATGGTGAAACGGGGGGGGGGGGGGGGGGGCAAGTAAGCACCCCTTTATTCCTCTACACCCCTAGCCTTTTGTCAAGGCCCTCTCACTGTATGGTGAAGAGAGCCCAGCTGAGTGGGGTTGCGCTGGCGCGCTCGGCTGGGCTCGCTTCGCTCGCCCATTACAGCGAGAGGGCCTTGACAAAAGGCTACTACACCCCATTTACTCTAAATCCAAGTAACGTAAGTTAAAGAAGTCTTCGCGATGGAAAAAGGTATACCACTGGTCAGATTACCTATGTTGACTAGTTTGATTTCTTGGTCTTCTATAAACTTGAGGGCGATCGCCAGGTTTTCTAACTTCTGCGGACGGAACGTCGGTGACTTGTTAAACCGACTGATCTCCTTCTTGGAAAGCACCTCCAGCAAGGCAAGAAGCCGGAGCCCGTCGCAAAGATCTGTCTCAAGATTGTAAATTATCCCCAGATCGTCGATATTCTGGACAGTTTTTAAATGCTCGTTGCTCCATCGCGTGAAGGTATTTTGTTGGATTTTCTTCCACTCGGCGTCACAAGCGGTATGATCATCAGGAAGAAAGTAGTGATCGGCTGGTTCTGCCATGAGGACGGTGTGTGAGCCTCTCGTGTATACGTCGACAACTCACAAACCCGGCCGGTATACTAACTATCCGGACTAACTAGATTTTACTGAGCATAGTGTATGGCGGTACTGTGCACTGCCCTTGGTTCTGCCTCGATTATCAATTAAAAGCTGTACTTATACGTGATGAACACGAATACCATACTCTTCAGTTCGCTGTAGACTTTACGTGAACGCACATTGATAAATAAAATGGCTGAGGCAACAGATTCTTTCAGAGGTCAGCTGACACGCCGAAGTGGATTTCAACAATGCACAATTCTCGACTTGCGTTTCCATACACCCTGCACTCTCTGACGTAAATCGACTGTTCATTCTCCCCGGAGCTAAAGACCATCCAACTCAGTGCCTAGCACTTGCGGAGTTGGACCCACACTCGGGATTTTTTGTCTGCCAGAGTCTGATGCGTATGAGATACTTTGAAGATGTTTATGCGCAAGTACCACGCATAATTTTGTCCCTGTAGCTCTTTTTCCTTGACAATTCCACTAGAAAGATCGTGATCGCATACTTTTAATGACTGAATACGCCAGTTCGTAATTATCTCATGCACATATTGGTACAAAATTAAATGACCTTTCTATGTGCTCAGTTGGTTGGATAGGCGTTTAATTTGTTTTCAAAGCGGCATAATGCATTTAAGCTTGCCCGACGTTACAATTTATGGAATTTGTGTTTAAAGAAAGAATGAACTTGCGTTTAGACCAGGTGACCAGAATAGTCCGACAGTTGACATTTTAGCAAGCATCTTATATTTCATTATTTTGTACTTGACTGAAATAACAACCGTTTTCTTTTGATATTACCAAATACCAGGCTTACTGTCAGGTGGATGTGCTGGCAAGCACCACTTAGATAAGGATCAATCATCACATCACAGATACTTATCTCAGTGAATTAACAAACCAAAATGCCTGTTTGTACAAATGACCTTTTTCTGCTCATGCGTAAAGTGAAATCACGATAGGTCTACGCCATCGATACACGACGGTATATACAGAAAGATCGCGCCTTGTACTAAATGCACTCTTAAAATATTGGGTAAGTTTAGTTGGGTAATTGTTGGATGGTAAAAAAAGAAAAATCATCATTCTGGGCAATTATCGCCCAATTGAGCTTTTAGGTGATTAAACCAACATTGGGCAATTATTTCCACTTAAATATTGGGCGAATATTTACCAACAGAATTGGTAATGGAGAGTTGGGTACTTTTTGCCCCGCTGTTGTGTAAGTGACGCATTCCCTTTGCGTGTTGGGTAATTTTTGTTGGGCAACTGATACTTGGGTAGAAATTCGCCTTATATGATTTACCAACATTATTCTGGGCATTTCTTACCAGTACTTGGGTAATTTTGTTACGTTCCTTTCAAAGTTGGTAAATTTTCATGGACAAGTAAAAAAAGTCTGTGCGTGTACGCGTGTGTGTGTGTGTGTGTGTGTGTGTGTTCATTTCTCCTCCTCTTCTTCTTCTTTTTTTTTTTTCTTTTTCTCTTGTGGTGTTTTGTATTTTCTCCCCCTCCTTTCCCATGCGTTCCTGTCAGCCTGTTGGCGGGCCGATTATATAACTATATTTACTATATTGCGATGTGTAGGCAAGAGCAGTTAACCAAATTAGGTGCATGTGTATGTGTGTGTGTGTATGGGTGTGTTTGTGTGTGTTTGTGTGTTGCATGTGTACAGATAGGGGTGGGGGAGGAAACAGGAAGGGAGGGAACTGGTGGGGGTGATCATAGGGACTCAGTAAGGGATATGAGTTAGTAGGTGGGCGGGTATTGGTTGATAAATAATATGGTTCCATTATTACTGTATAATTTTGCTGCATAATTCATTTGGATGATTATTAAGATTAATGCCAGAAAATTGAATTATCACTGTTAAATTTAAGCAATTTTTTGAGAGCATAGGGGAAGTGACTCTAGGTAATTTGATAATTGTTCATGAAAATGTAATTTTTGTTATGTCATTATGTACAGCAATAGCAAATTTGCTATTATGATCACAAATGTATATTTTCGTCATTTCAATTGTAGCAAATGAAAATTGTTATTTTTTTCTATTACTTTGAATGGAACAGAATAAACATCGTTGAAAAACAAAAAAAAAGTGTGTGTGTGTGTGTGTGTGTGTGTGGTATAGGCCTACGTATAATGGAAGGATGGCCGAACCTTACGATTTTGTATGGGGTACCAAGAATTACTATAGGGTGTTCTCCGTTTTAGGAATGGGGGGGGGGGGGGGACAACACACACACACACACACACACACGCACGCACACACACACACACACACACACACAAACACACATACACACAGACAGATTGTCTCTATATATATATATATATATATATATTGTGACGAACTCGCCTTCTCGTCGTGAAGTAATAGAGTGTATTCGACTGTTTGTACAAATGCCTCCGCGAGCCGTGTCAGGATGGCCGAGTAGGCGGGGTTCGTTTTGTTGCAGTTTACAACGATCCCTTTAAATTACTAAAACTACAAGTCTGTACGCTACCATGTATTATGTTGTGTCACAAGCAGCTCACTAACACAAGCGGCACACATACCAAGTTCAGCATCACTTAGAGTATGTCACTCCCAAGCGTCACTTGTAGAAAATGTTAGATTGGTACACTTATTTTGTTACCAACTTTTACTGCCAACTCTTGCTACCAAGTTCTGCTACCAAGTTTTACCAACTCTACTACCAACTCTTGCTACCAACTTTTGCTACCAACTCAATCACGCTAACGTGGAACACCTTTTACAACCATATGGTGGCACAGGTGTCGTTGATCGCACCGTTACCAACTTCCTCAGGCGACGACTGGAACTTGGGGATTGGGCACGGACTATGCGACAAGTCACATTACCATTATACCCGAAATCCAACGGCGACGACTGGAACTTCCTCAGGCGACGGACTATGGGACACGTCACATTACCAATATACCCGAAATGCAACAGGAACGTTGCTCCAGCTCAGGAACATGTACCACCACTCTGCATACCGCTGCTTGGTGATAGCACTCTCAAGAAAACACAGTGAAGGCAACAATTCAGGAACACATGTACAGTTTAACACATAAAGAAGTGAACATTAACAACACTTTTGAAATGTATCATACACGGGCTACTTGTTGCGGACTATGTCACACAACGGCCAGTTTATATGCCTCCCCTCCTTTCGCGGATAAAGGAGGCAATCCCGCACGGCCGTGAGCAACACGGAAAATATTCGCAGTAGTCGTTCAAATTATTTACAATGTTGGCGTGGTACAACGATTATACATTTTAGCAGTATCTCTTGTACATGGTTACTTTAATTCGGCATGTATCATCGGTCTAAACCGGAGTTGGTATTAAAATAATCCAAACTTGCCCATGACAAACAAGTAACCACATATTTAATAATAAATGTTAAAACTCATAATAATGCACTACCACATTAAAATGTTTGTCCAACATTCCGATAATCGCCCATTTTCTATGCTATAGGCACAATCGATCATAACAAATTATAATCGAAACGTTTAAATCGAATCGGTTCCACCGAATTTCGTTACAATATATATATATATATATATATATGTTGATTAGGTAATCCACGTGTTGGCAAGATAAAAAGATAAGTAACAAAAATGGAACAAAGTTCATGCTGTATCAACACTTGAGAAAGGGCGGCGAGACGCTCGAAAATTTGTGTGCAGAAATAAACCTTTGGTGATACAGCATGAACTTTGTTCCAATTTTGTTATATATACATATATATATACTCCTACAATACGGCTAGTTTGTGTTTTGTGTGTGTTTGTGTGTGTGTGTGTGTGTGTGTGTCGGTTTGTGTGCAAATAGTTAGATGACACAATTTGAAACCAATATACCTGACTGGACTTGCTTGCCACTTCATTCCAGATTAAAACCCAGTAACTAAAACATACCAGTTGATACCAGTTGGTTTCTGTTGGTTTCTAGTGGGGTTTGTATTTTGCTCATGAATATTCATAAGCTATTCAAATTCTCTTCGTAAAAAAAGATAAAATATTGTTAAATTTAATGTTTTTTTATGATTTCAATAAACTCTGAAATGTCTGAAATGTATTAGAAATTTATTGAATATTATTGCCGTGATATTCACAATTTCAACTTGTACCTTTGATGAGGTATTTTCATATCTTATAATAAAAGTGTAATCTACATGGTAACCATAATGGCCCTATATATGTGAATGAAATATCCCTGGTACTAACTAGGTCTGATAGGATGTAGGCTAAGCCTAGATGTACTTGTAGGTATACTCGTAGTAGGCTTTACGACTAGCTGTAGAATTATGATAGGTTATGGACAATGTCTTGACATACACATGTTCTGGTAAACACCCATACATCAAATAATTCAACACAAAATTTTTGATAAACCAAAATTCAACTTACTGAACAGTTGGACAAATGGAAGTTGGGCAATATCTAATTGGGTAAAGTTGGTTTGGCAAATGATTACCCAACTCAAAATATAACCAACGTTTGGGAAATTGCAAAGTTGGGTAAAATCTGATTAGTCAACAGCTGATGGGCAATTTATTTGCCCAACCACATAGTAAACTCATTACCCAACATCAGTTGGGCAGATTTTAACCAATAGTTGTGTGGACAGTATGTTGCCCAGTGTTGGTTAAAAGTTGGGCTTTTTTTTTTTTTTTTTTTTTTGCCCAACTATTTTAAAAGTGTACAGTATCTATTATGAATCATGCTTGACCGACTTGTACGTGTGCAATATTGGCAAGTTTGGTATTAGTATGCTGCCCTCTATAGACAGTTGTCAATACAGAACCTACAAATCCGGGAGCCGTTTGAGAGCGGGAGCCTTCGTATCAAGAGACGTCTTTTCTTGTTTCAAAGTCAAATTCTAAAAAATGAAATTATTTTGTACCTTTGATTCCACTTTGCATTTGTATTAAATTTTGAAGTTTGAAAAGAATAAACTGATACCTTTATACAGATAAGATTTTGAGTGCAAAAGCACGAACACTTCCTCTTTTTTTCAGTGGACAGATTTGGAGTGCGGTCAGTGGTTAATACACCAGCAAATATTACATAACTATAAATACATGCCAAAAGATGATTAAGCAAAATGTAAGAAAAGCAATACCAATAATAAGGAATGTAAATAGGCAGTGTACTATGTGAAAATTGTCAAATAAAGATAACCAAACGTTGCTGTGTATACATTATGATAGGTCGTGTTTTACCAGTTGACTTAATAAGGTGAAGGTATGACTTTCTTTAAAAGTGTTGAAAGTAATGTCTAAGTCTATAGTACCCAAATTTGTCTCCTCACCTGGCAATTATGTGATTTATCGGGGCGAAAAAGAACTTGTACTGGCCTTATTTATTATATGAAAGCACGATGAAGGCCATTATGCCCCGCATTATGTATGGGACTGGATCGCTTTCACAAACATCACACTCTTGGGTACCAACTTTCAAACGTTTTCGAAGAGTGGTAATAGCAAGATAATTCTGGAGATATAATGTGAGAAGCGAGAAACTCATACCTGAGATTTTCTTGAAAAAAAAAAAATGTTTTCGTTAAGAAATATACGCTCCAAAGACGTTTTCAAAGAGTGGTATCATGGCAAGATAATTCTGCAGAAATAATATGAAAAGCGAGAAACTCAAACCTGAGTTTTTCTTGAAATCAGAAAACTTTGTTTTCGTTGGGAAATACTTCAAAGACGCTTTCAAGGAGTGGTAATGACAAGATAACTCTGCAGAAATAATCATACCTGAGTATGGGTGCCTGCAATGACAAAGCGTATTGATGGGCGAGGACAGACCATATAGGAATAGATGCCTTAAGGAACCTAGTTCATAGGGGGGAAAAAGCATAGTTGGGAAGGGAATAAAACGTTTGGTGATGGGACGGGAATGAAGTACTCGCGTTCTTGCCTTTTAAAGCCCCTTGTCGCCAGTTTGACTCAGTTTAAATAAGCAACATCCGCCCTTGCTTTCAAGTTACTGCGACTTGCGCATGTTCCGTTCATAGCTTTAGCTTGCTGTTAATGAAATGCCCTGCCATGCTGCATGGATGAATCACTTTGTCTCGAAACAATCCAGAGTTGAAATTTATTTCACCATTGTTCCTTGGCAGTAAATGTTGTTAAAGCCACTGTTTACCACTGGGAGCAGTGATTTTAAAAATCTTCGATTTATCACATTTGATGCATAATATTATGCGTATAATGTAATGTAAGTCGGTTGTATCACAAAACATCCTACCATATAAAAAATTTTGTAATAAAACATAAAATATAAGGAGATATCACGATTTTCTCAATAAACCATAGACGGTTTAGTCTAGAAACAATTTTATTACAACTATTGTTCATATTTTGTATTTTTAACAATTTGATTATTATTGATTAACTTTTTTACACTGGTTGTTTCTATCCCTAACTCACATTTTTAAAAAGTAAAGCTGCGGGTTTTTGTTTTATCTGCAGAAGGTAAATAATGCCATTAATGGAGGCTCAATGCGCTACATTCAGGGGACATATTTTCTCCTCCTCCTCCTCCTCCTCCTTCTTCTTGTCCTTGTTTTTTGTTTTTTGTTTTTTTTTTAAGAGAGGGAGAGAAAAAGAGTGGATAACCTTAATAACCGCGATGGCATACAGACATTTTCATTAACGATGTATGGGTCTTTGATTTGAACATTACCCGTATTTTGTTGAAATCGAATCAAACCGTTACTTCTGAGACTACCTTTCATTGAAACTTCTCGTGTGGCAATGTGTAGTCAAAAAAAAAAAGAAGAAAGAAATCCATGGCATGATGATACATAGTAATCAAGCGAAAAGACCGATTGGAGAGTGAAATTGAGACCTAAGTCATTGTTTAGGATGAATTTGATAGGAGAATAGAGTCACAGCAACAGAACGATGAAAGGTTTTTTTTTTTAATTGATATCAGTGAAATATTATGAACCTTATATATCTTTTTTTTATGATGCCTTACAGGTTTCCTGGAAAAATGACATCAGTCTTAATCAATATTATGTAAGCTACGATATATCAGGCCATGATGTCATCTTCTAAAAATAGTGCTTAATATCATCAGACAATCATTTATAATTTATTTATCATAATTCTCATCTTTTCTTTCCATCCTTAATATTTGGCGGCAATATATTTGTGATCAATATGATCTTTACATAGTATAGGAGTCCTATATCTAGGCTCTGCTTAGGGCAGTAGCATCTCCAACATCACTTGCTTTACTTCGAATAAAATTTATTCTAACATTTTACTGAGATGAATATTACCAAGCGATTGTCTTTATATTGTTTGCAGTTTTTTTTTTTTTTTTGAAGAATTTACCTATCAAATACGAATAATGACTGTCATTATTCAAAACGTGATTGAATTACGGAAAGATGATAGAAGTAACCGTTGAGAGATACGGGTAGGTGAGTATTTAGCAAGAAGGGAGGGAATATGTCAGAATAGATTTTCCATTTGAAGGTCTATAAACGCTATATACTGTATAATATATCTGTATGCATAACAGCTATGTTTTTTGTTTGTTGTTTTGTTTTGTTTTGTTTTGTTTTGTTTTGTTTTGTTTGTTTTGTTTTGTTTTTGTTTTTTGTCTTCTCGTATCTCACCAGTCCGCACAACACTGTATTTGTATTGCCTGAGTATTCCAGCGCGCTCGATGCAGGGGTGTGCCCCATGACACTCGCTGAGATGCGATGACTCACCGCCTAAAAAGCCGCAAGGTGAATTTCAGGTGTATATAGATCTCATCTCTTAATCGGTATGATTTTGTTATAATCTTTAACTGTACATTATACCTCGTTCATGTGAGATTCAACAGTCATTCAAGTCCACGTGTATCCATTTCAATTCCAGTACATGTATAATTATTTGATTTACGTTTTCATAACTGTAAACATCTAAGCACTATCAGAGAGCGAAATCAGAACAAAATATTGCGTCATAATCACTCTCGAAGACGATGATGTAAAAAAAAAAAGCGGGTTAGTAGTCACGGGAAGAGATAGCTGTATACTTTAGCATCTGTACACTCTTTGCGAGTGATGCCCTCATGAACATATCGAAAACAATATATAGAAATACATACACAAAGAAAAGAGAGAGAGAGGGGGAGGTCACTCATACTCACACTTAAATAAGGTTAAATGGATCCAAAGCGAAGTAAAACGGATTTTTGTTTTGTTTTCAGGATTTTGGATCCATTGCCGCCAGTGCAGTATGGATTAGTACAGCTCGTTTGCACTGGCGTACAAGAGTTGTGAACATTTATTTTATCTTTCTTTCTTTTTTCTTTTTTGTTCTGAACACCGGCAACGCAAGGAATACAACACACAAACATATTCATCTGTTTGTACCATGCACAAAACTTTATTCTTGATTGCAAGATTGTTCCAACACAATCTGAAACAATGACAAGTGTACATGCATTCATATTTTTAAAGAACAGCTTCGATAAATTGAGTCCTGAAAATTCGTTGAAAATGTTTTCAATCCGTTATCTATTATATCAAAAGACACGATGCGTTACGATTTAAAAAGAAAAAAAAACATGAGAGATTTACAATGTCCTGATCCATGATCAATGAGTCTGAGTGGATCTAATAACACTAACTGGAAGAAAACGTGCCCGAATTGCGAAGAGATGAGTCGACAGTGTAGGCCTATGTATGCATACCGCGTCGAGCAAGAACTACAAACGATGTTATCTATCACCACAATACACAGACTACAGCGATCACATCCAACTGACCATTACTGTACAAACTACAGGACACGCTCATACCGTTACAGAATTCTTTCCACAAAAAAACACCGACTTAATTTACACATTAAAAAAATCACTTCTAACATCGAAAAGGCGATTTCAGTTCCATCTTCTTAATAGCAAACATCTTAAGATAATGTTGCTAGTTTCTCATTGAGATATTCTTTTTCTTTTCTTTTCTTTTTTGCATAAGTAACAAGCAAAATACATACGAGACCTTTCAGACCATAATTAATATAAAAATCAGACGGCATTGTTTATTCTGACATCGATAAACATTTTCAAAGTTGGCAGTGCTCCTTCGTTCACACACAGACAAATGCATCTGTCACGCACGTTCAAAACTAGTCGATACATATCACGACATTTTTATCATTGAATATCTACAGATCGTTCAGATTCAAAGTCTCCCACAGTTTGGAATAAAATTTGTTCTTTGAGCACGAGACAGGCTTAGCATTATGCGTCAAGACATCTTACAAATTAATTCCGGGAGGATTAAAAATAACAGCTCTTGATACTGATACGAATTGAGCGTTACTTACACAGCAAAATCTTTCGTACACTGTTATTGCAAAAAACCGAAGAGACAGAACATCGGATGATAATATGTCTCATATTGTGACGTTCTGGAATACTGAGTAAAACGAAATACATCGTACAACAATAGTAGCAGCCTTTGTACTAAATTCCTTTCATACTAGTATAAATAAATAAAATATCTCTGAAAATAAATAATACGAAGTATGTATGCCATACGCGTAAATGTACACAATGTTACAGTATCAATTACACAATGCAGTTTGTACATGAAAAGAATATCTTAAAATGTCAGTCAAATCAAAGTTGAGATTGGCAATCGGTATTATTCGTAGTGATGGCAAGTTCTTAGGGAAAATGATGGAGGTGGAACTGGACAACTGGAATTACAACTTTCTGAAACATGTCCCTCGGTTTATACTTATTACTGACAAGGTTACGATATAAAATGCATCCAGTGCACTCACTCGCATCTCCTTCAGGCATAATAGAAATACATTATAGTCTCGACTGCTCCGTTGAATCGGAATCACGCAGGTTTGTTTCTGTTAAGATACATAGCAATCAGATGGGCGTGGTCATCCGTTTAGGTTGGGCCCAGACCTATGGCTTTCTTATATAACTGTTGGGTTGTCTTCCGTACGAGGTAAACTTAGGAGTGGAGGCATATACTCGCAGAGAGATACGGGGCTGCTATGTTCAGGTGTAGAAGAAATTTGTCTTGCGTAGGCGAACACAATGAAGAATATATGAGTAAGTCCTGACTCATACTCCTCGTGCTAAAAATACACGCTGACATCCCTTCCTATACACTCGCTTGGAACCATCCACAAATTACGTGCCCAATGTTATAATCATGACAATAACGGCGAGTGTGCTCTCTCTGATCTCTTACGCACTGTCTCATATTATTTTGTTGTGAATATTGTTAATGCATAACCTTTAAACTAGGTATTGCCATCACATCACTTACAAGAAAAAAAAAACAACAAAATGATTCAATCATTTAGAAAATACGACTATATTGCACATGAATGTAAAAATTCTTGAAAACGTCACATCGTGATTCACTGTATAATAACGCAAAACAGTGCATAATATGTCTGCGATGTATTTGACGCACTCAACAATGTTCTAGCAACCAAATCATATGAATACATGTATATAAACTATCAAGACCCTGATTACAAAAAGTTCGTCCACAATTCATAATAAATAACAACTTTAAATACGCCTGAAGATGAATACATTTCATTTTTCAAGTTTTAAGAAAAAATACAAAAATGACGACTGGAAGCATTGTGAGCGTATTCGAAATTGAGATAGAATCAACTTCTAAGAAAGCAAAGAAAGGAAGAACATACATTTTCTGAGCGATTCTACTCGCGGGATTTCATATGTCACTGTATTAAAATGTTACGAAATTATAGAGCAAGTATATTTTCAGAAAAAAAGGCCTCGTTCCGTCGTATTAGCTGCTTTGTAATATCGTTACAAAAGACGTGTAATGATAATGCCAAACTATTATTAATAGACTGTACATCAAAACAGCGGGTTTGTATTTCGTGACATGATTGTGGATGTACATGTCTGAACGTGACAGTAAACCCATTAGAAGCAGTTAAAAGAATCAATGACTTTTTTTTCTTTTGTCCTTTATGTACTCAGTTGATTTGTATACCACAAAATTCAATGAATATCAAAAGGTACCAGTGTGTTGAGAGATTATATTTCAGAAATATCTTTGAATCCAGTGGTTTTCTCATTAAGTGTGGAAAACATGTTGCTTTCTCTTCAAATGTATGATAATATACTTTATATCTATAAATATCTTCTTCTTCTTTTTCATTTCAACGCCAAAGAGCCTTCCATTCTTTTTAGTTATGAAATAATATTTTAGACACACTGGTTGGGATTTAACCCGTCATGAAAGAGGTTGACAATGGCTGATTTTCGTCGATTTGTTGGTATAGTGGTGAGTTCTTCTTTGAGATGTTCACAGGGGGGTCATTAAAGCTGGATTAAAGTCGGCCGAGCGGTCTCGGGGCTTGACATGTCACTGCCGCTGCTACTCTCCGTCTTAATCGACATGGCTTCCCGGCCGCATGACGTCGAAGAGGAGCCCGATGTCGAATGGGCGATGTCCATGCCGTCCGACAGCCCGCCAAAGTTGAAAAGGCGGGTGGGGGTCACCACCTCTGTGGTGGGCGTGTCCAGGCTGGTGGAGGTGTTGGTGCAGGTGGTGGTGGAGGCGGTGGTGGTAGTCTCCTTGTTAGCCTTGTTCTTGCGGCACATGGCCTTGTGGGCCTCCAGGATGAACTCCAGCTGCTCCTTCTGTTGCTGGAGCTTGGTGATCTCTTGCTCCAGGGTGGCGTTCTTCTCCTCCCAATCTTCCGTCTCCTGTGAATTAAACAATGAACATTGCTAAGTGAAATGGAGTCCCCTTCACTAATGTTTCTACAGACATTTTTTACGAGTACAACCAATGAGATTAACGGTTCTTTTGCCGACTCTGCTCTTACCATTTATCATTTGATTAAAAAACTGAGATTTAGATCATGAGCATAAGAAAGTCAGAAGGGTAAGATACCAAAGTTTTCTGCAGACATTTGACTCAATAAATCATAACATAGACACTTTGGCCTTCATTTCTCTGGATTATTTCCCGACTGTTCTTATCTGGTTTGTATAAGAGCAAGGGAAGGTATCACATCTTGATGACAGTAAATACTTACGGTAATAAGAGTGTTGGTGTGGTCTACCCTCCTCTGCCGGCATTTGGCTGCAGCAAGCTTGTTCCTCTCCCTCCTCACCCGTCTCTTTTCTCTCTCGTCAGGCGTCAACTAAAAAAAAAAATCAGACAGAACAAACAAAGACAATTACATTTGGTGCCCAGTTACTTCGCTTCTTGAAGGCAATATTTGGTTACAGACTTTATTATGTCTTCTTGTATCAGTGTAACTTTTGAAGTTGTCTTTTATTGTGCAGTAAAGCTCAAAGTCATTCAAATTTTCCTTCACTCCTGCACCTAAGATGTAAACTACATGTCATCGTAAAGTTATACTTTGACCATATGACGTGATCTACTTTTTCAGGTATGAACTGGATATGGAGCCATTTACTTAGTCTGTACTACACGGCTTTTGGTCGTGTCATATTTTGGTTAATGATTGACAGAGTAATCTCATGTACACACAAGTAATTGCTAAGTACACACGTTACAGCCCGATAGGCCAAGTTAAACATGGCCCACGTTTCCATGGACTAAGCGAACTCTTTTCGAAGTACATAACCGCAGGTATTTGAAGTGGAATGAGGGATAACATGCTCCTTTTTGTTTTATTCTGAATCTTCTTTAATAACTTAGTCATATGGTATATGACTACGAACTGGGGACCTTCATGTTGGTTTTGTTTTAAGTGAATCACGGGGAAGACACCCATATTGGGTTTTACTGGTTCCATTCAGTAGTGGTATAGTTGGTTTTGTTTTAAGTGAATCACGGGGAATACACCCATATTGGTTCTGCTGGTTCCATTCATTGCTGTTATCGTGGTGTGAAATGGAAGAATGAACAGGACTGAGGGAATGTTAAACTTCTGTCTGTGCTAACCCTTCCGCGACCCACCATCCAACCTAATTCAAATATCCAAACCGCAGCCATCTACTGCAAATCCACAATCATTTGCGTGTAGTGCAGCTGGAATTATGCCAGCTGCAAACTTGAGGTCTCTCAAAGCACGATTGAAAGAGACAAACTACTCTTCCTTCCGACAGAGTTTTGATGTCAAGAAAATGCATTAAACTTGTTTTTAGAAGCTTGAAATCACGTAAGGGCAGCACGTCCCCAGTATCCCATCAGCGGGGAAGCTGCCGGGGTACAACCTGCCAAAGGTGAATGAGCAGAGCATGACGCGTTCTCACAGGAAAGCGCTGATTTGGCCACCTGTGGGGTTAGCATAAGAATTGCCCAATTATCCCGGAGTCAGGAGGGGAGGAGTCATCGCCAGCTACGGGACCAACTCCTCGCCATTTTTCTTTTCCTTCTCTCTGCCCCCTACTCGCTGCCCTGGCAAAAAGGAGCTGCTATGACTCATTCAAACCATTCTCTCGGGCAACTTTTCTTGGCGGAAGTTTCCTCGTTTTTCCATTTTCTTGAGGACATAGGCCTTCATGCAAGTGCCAAAAACAATATACGCATGACTACCCTACAGATCAGTCCGTAAGAAAGCACAGGCAGTTCTGCCTCACGAGAGATCCTTTAAACCCTTGCTTCATTCGTCACATATGACGTCAGATTTTATGAAGGTATTATGTGTTTTTTGATTGCGAGCATTCTGTCTCTGGCAAGGAAACATGATTTAGACACAGATTTCCATGTATCAAGTTCGTATTTCCGACCGACTCATCATGTCACTGACACCCGGGCCATGGCAGCGAGAGATGTCTTAACACGGCGAGCAAAGTCTGTGACTGATCTCCTACATCCTCCTGGCGTTCATGTTTGATTTGGTGGATTACACGCAACAACATGAGTTAATTTCTTATAAAATATCTACGGTTAGTCGGAAAACATATGGGGAAGTCCGCGCTGTATAACACGTTACTCAAACCACTTCGTCGCATCTGCAAACAAGCCTAAACCTTTCTAGAAACGTCCTTGAATTTTGTAGCAAGAACGAACAATACATTGTACGGGGCGATAAACTCTTCAATAAATTTACAAAGCACTTCATCGCTGTTATTGTTGGCTGGCTTCAGAAACCATGGCGGAACCTTATAGCCTCCACAACAAACAACCACTTTGCGGTATGACGCGAAATGTTGATTACCGCGGCATTTTTAAGATCCTTAACGAACGTGTTTGGTAACGAGATTGAACAATAAAACAGACCGGCGCCTATACAGGGTTGCTATTATCTTAGTGGGCTTTCCAGTATTGTTGGGTGCCACAAACACTATATCTCGGGATAAATGGATATGTACATCTCCATTCGGAAAGTCTAAAGGTCAAATTGTTTTCCGTCAGACAAAAGGTATAAAATGCCCACAAGGTAACAATAGCAGCATTTGCTAAATCACATAAAAAAGGTATCTTTGTGAAAAACGAGGGAACAAGGACTCTCTGGGTACAGAGCGGCGAGAAAGCTTTGGCTTTTTTGATGGGTGAATGGAAGTGAATAGAACAAGTGAAGCAGAACCAATACGGGCGGGCAATTTTCTTGCTTCCAGGCGACAACGAGGGCAGCTTAACAGCGCTAGACATGAAATGTGGTTTCATGATAAGTAATGTGATTGCACATTGATAGCTTTGTTTTGCATTAGGACAGAACCCAGCTTTTATGCTATGGAAACTCAATGTGCAACAAATATTGACCAGACCCATGAAAAGATGTAAGATTCCCAAGCAAGTGCACGAGCAAAATCAGCATGCACGTACATGGCCAAAGTTTGAAATATGTAGTAGGGGCTAAACACTAGATAAGGGGCAACCAGGGAGACAAACTCACATCATCATCCCTAATTCTTCGGCGTGGTGCTGATGGAGACATGCGGTAGAGGTCCATGTCAGACCGGTCCCTTGGTAGACGTTGATGGGGGTGGTGGTGGTGCTGACCTGCTAGACCCCCTGCGCCCCCTCCCACGGATCGAACCACCGCAGAGGCGTAGCCGTTGTGCGATGAAACAGCCGGTGGGATGAAGCCGCCGCCGTGGATGTTGCCCGGGTGTTCGAGCCACGCCCCAGCCGTCAACGATGTGGTCGGGGTGATGACGGAAGTGGGAATTGCATTTGGCATACACGTCACATGAGAGCTGATACTGGGTGCGTAGCTGGAGATATCCATGATGTCTTCTGAGGCGGTATAATCCTGCAGAAACAATAAACGTGGAAACACAAATTATGATTATATGGTAAAGTCTGATGGCCAGGGTGTTATTCCCTTATAGAGTCATGTATCCGCATAACTTTTCGAGTTTATTTTTTTGTGCGTATTGTCATTTCTTTTCAAATTCTGGCACACATCGCTGTGTCTCAAAAAGCAGGAATGACAACTTGATGAGCTTGGGGAATGCATGCGTGCCTAGTTTCTGTCAAACACTCACTGCTTCCACCTTGACGATCTTCGCCGCTGGGTACATAATAGCCCGGTGATACATTTAGCTCACCTAAACCAAAATCGGCACCGGATGAAAAATAGAGGGGGTTAAACCACAAGTAATAAATCCGTAATATCCCTGGACCCCGTCTGGATCAGAATTTGAATGGAAGTTGAATGGAAGTTACAGCGGAGAGTCGAGCGTGGATTGGAAAACTCCTCAGCGGTTTCAAGGAAATAGGGGGTGATCCCACAGCGCTTGTCTCTCGCAGAAGACCTCAGAAGATACTGAGACAATTTGTGAAGCGCAGAGGATTTTATTCACTCATACTTTTTGTTAGTCTACAAATTCAGTCCTACATGGGATAGCGCCACCTGCCCCCACCTGACGGATGTCTTCAATTAAGGCCTACGTGGCAAGGGTGGCGCACTGTCGGGCAAGGTTTTCCCAGTAAGTCGGTTGTTTGATATGACGTGACAATAGCGTCTCTGCTTCTTTTTCCTTTAAGACCAAACTGTTTAGTTTCTGACTTCATTAGTCTGGAATATTCTAGTCTACCTGGCCTGTTGCCCCCTTCACGCGATGGGGGGGGGGGGGGGGGGGGGAAAGCCGAGTACGGGAGAAGGAAGTGCGTGCCAGTAATGGGTCCCTGGGTCTGTCATGGGTGACGCCAGTGGGCAAGAAAAGGAAACTTTGGAATTCAAGTATTCCACTTAGTCATTCTTTCCGATCCAAGTCTTGCAAGGAAAGAGCGTTTGTTTTTGTTTTTGGTCACAACATTTGCCAATATAATATACAATGTAAATCAATGAGAAATGCTCGTTAAACGTGCTTCATAAATGATTCACAACACACAAACACACACACACACACACACACTTTCAGCAACTCTAGCTCTACACGGCGTCCAAAAATTTTCACTTGAATAATGTTGTACGTGATATGTGTATATACACACTTTTGAACTACCTAAGTATGTAAATACAAGAGGTTTAACGTTGTCATGAACTTATTTCTGCATTACCGTGACCCAATAATCTACATAAAGTACTTCATCAACGGATAATTATTTCCTTGTACATATTCCCGGGTTAACTAAAAAACAGCGTATATACTGCACGTGTTAACTATTTCCTCCTGCGATCTTGCTGCTGATTTGCGTAAATCATTCAAATCAGTGTTTGCCGTTTTTTCCGCGGTCACCACTAAAAGACAGACAAAAAAAAAAAAAAAAATCAGCGCAGTGTACACTGTGCTATTGGAGTAAAACGGACTTTATAGTGTTTTGGGTCTCTTGGTTGTTTGTGCGATTGAATATGCATGGCACGAAGTGAATAAGGTTCACAGGGTATTGTCGCAAGGTCGACCCTCGCCCCTATTGTGAAGGGAAAAAAGGCGGCTGGTAAGGCTCGCCGATGCTCGTCTATCGTGCACCTGTTGTACTACTCTGCAACAAGGCTGTCTACGCCGCAGCATGACCGGATCACTCCAGCGTGTACCTGGAGCCCTGGGAGCATGCCAGTTTCCTCTGCTCTGTAGTCTCATACGGGGTAGCGGTATGCAGTAGACACCACCACCCCCATGACATGAATGTAATACATAACGCTGTACAAACCAGCTGCGTGGCTCCAGGAACGATTTATCTCATTTCGCATTATACACACACAGAGAGTGTTACACATAGCCACATGTCTTTCCAGAAACTATTGCCGATAATCAAAGTTTTCACAAACATTATTTGTAAAATATGATATCAGGTGGTTAAAGTTAGCAATTTAGTATCAAGACTATTAAAAACCCCATTACATCAGACTCACTGACAAGTCAAGTCTACACCATCCCTGACACATGGAAACGGAAGACACCCTAATTTCCTTTAGCTGAAGTTTTCATGAAACCGTTCCAACGACTAAACAGTTTTCCTCCAAACAAAATAAAAATGATGACACATCAAAAATGAATATATTATCTTTATAATAATTTTTGTATTACAGACCGAATATAATACCTCAGGACATTAATATACTCGTCACGTGATAGAGAGCGTGAGATGGAGCTGCGAAGGATTATGGGAAGGGGGGATGCTCCCAACATCCATCGGAGCCGCATCCTCTCATCCCGCCAAGGCCAAGATGCCACCATCTTTATTTCCACCAGCATGACAGAACAGACTCACCTCACTGGTGGCTGGTATAGCACCAGACGACATGGTTGTCAGTACGTCCTGAATACCGTCTTCGGCGGGCATAGTCACAGTTGGGTACATCACAGATTTCGGCCTTAAAATTCTCGATGGATGCGTTATCAAACTCCGCAAATACTTCGTTTCTTGCGTCAGATGAACTCTGAATTGAATGAGATATAGAAAATCAACTTCCTTGGTGACGAATCCTCGCAGTGAAAAGGGAATTCTCTTTGAGTCGCGTAGTTGGTGACTAGTATATGAGTCACCCTCAGTGTAAGCGATGGCTATGGGGTGTTTCCGTACACAGCTCGCGTTATATACATCCCTGCTCTACACACTGAGCGTTGGTCGGGCAGCTATTTTTAGATTGTGACGCATATTTGCATATCGAGGTAGGAGAACCACTACACAGCGCTGCAGCGTAGCGAGCGTAGCAGCGAGCGACCACTCGCTCGATTTAGTGATGACTGCAATCGCTATATCCGATGTCGATAATGTATGCTGGTCGTGTGCACACTGCACATCGTACCCATCATCGTCATAATCAACCCATGGACCAATAGGCAATCACATTACCACATGAATATTACGTGACGATATTGAATTATGTATTAGGAAAGGTACCTCCATGGTCGCTACCTCGAAATGGAACATTCCAGATAGAATATCATGAATATGCATATCACTACGGACAACTCGTCGAAGTAAACACAATCGCGCTCCTCGTCGATTGTGTGACGTCACAATTAGGAATTTCGTATGGTGACCCGAAGGTCAATATATCCAAACGCGTGACGTTTACTACGCCGGTCTTTTGTTGATGCCTCGTTTCTACAACACAGTCTACGTAATAGGCGTTTATTTACTACACTTGATTAATTCGCTTATCGTGTTTTGTTAGGGATGGATTTTTTTTTTATTCCATATTTCGCATAAAATGGTAGATCTCGCCATAGGGATGGAGAAGAGAACCGAGACATTCACTATCGAGATAATCATTTACAAAACTGCCTTTTACCGGAAGACGACGGGACAATAGACAGTAATATGATTTGCATAAATTGTAATATGTTCAGTCATATTGTATATGGATCAATATGGAGCTTGTTTTGTTTATAGGGTGTTGTCTTTATGAAATATAACTTTTGATTCATTATTTGTAGAAAACACTCTCAAAATCGTTTTCAATGCAAACAATTATCACTTATTTTTTTCTACTGTATAATATGTTAATTACTGCACTGAACACAAAATAGCACGTGTACTGATTGTCACTAATATCGTGCTCAAACACAATGTAATATTTTCCTCAATTTCAAGAATTATGGCGACAAGTTACTGGAAGAAAGTGAGAGAATATCATATTTACTCACTTTATATTCTTCGTGGAATGGACGGATGAAAAAAAAAAATAAATTCTCCAGTCTAGGATCCGACACAGACAAAATTCGTGTCAATCTTCTCGCGGTAACAACTGTTTAGTAACTACTATAACATCCAGCAAGTACTGGTGGTTTTATATCATCTGCATTTCAAAAGAGCAACTTCCGGCCGGAGACTGGGGGAAATATTTCATCAGTCAGAGCTCAACGAAGGAGGAAGCCGAAAATGAAGTCTTTTCTTTCGAGCTTTGTTATATGAACGAGTAACAATGAACAAATCGATAGTTCATTTGAATAATAGACATTGTGCCTCGCGCTGGGGGAGCATGGTACCGCCCTACTCCAGCTGGTTGAGTAGATTTCGAAGAAAGCACGTGACCTTGCGTGGGAAGTCACCACCGCCACGCGGGTTTGTTGTCAAACAACTGAAACAACAACACGGACTTACCGAATAGAAACTACTATAAAAGGGGGAGGGGTCATAGAACGACAGTCAGGAGGGTGTGGTGTTGAGCGTTGAGTAATACCAAGGATGATGCTCTGATCTGTACAAAGGGAATACCCTTGACACAAATGTCGTTGGTATGCCAAACTTGCTAGGAATGCCTTGTGTTGTCTTTATAATTACGCTTAGGGAATTTCTGCTGAGTAAGCAATCAAGTAAGCTATGAATTATGACGAAGAATAATTACAGTGTTCTTACTTCCTTTTTCTTCTTATTTCTTTTTCCGGGAGAAAGGCATACTTAATATAGCATGACTCATTATACAGGTGTTATTGAAAATTGATTTGGCCATTATTAAGAAAAACGCTCATGACATTGCACTTTCCTATTGGCTTTAAATAAAAACTCCAACTTGCAGAAGTTTAACTGACAGAAAAATAAAATGTTTATTAGAATCAGACAGAATTAACTCATTATCATTTTGGCTGCCCCACCCCTCTCTTAGTCATCAGATATTCTTATATTCTTATGTTCTAATATTCTTATATTCTTATGTTCTTATATTCTTATGTTCTTATATTCTTATATTCTTATATTCTTATATTCATATATTCTTATATTCTTATATTCTTATATTCTTATATTCTTATATTCTTATATTCTTATATTCTTATATTCTTATATTCTTATATTCTTATATTCTTATATTCTTATACTGGTATTCTTATATAACCCATACACACACGTGACGGTGTGTGATTAATTGTAATGTTTGCAGACATAAAGAGGGTTGAAAACACCAGATAATAACATGCAGGTTAGAAGTGTATTGTTTTATAGCAGGGAGGTGTGGTTATAGCGAAATAAGACTATCAATCAGAATCACATAAATTATGCAAATTAGATAAGGTCGTGATGTCATCACTGCATTAGTTTTTGCATAGAATATTGTGCAAATGAAATATTTTTTATGTCAGCATTTCAGTCAATATATATACTTCTCTTCTTCACAGAGTCACTATTGCTAAACCGTTGTAGCACGAGAACAGTATATATGCGGAGGAATTTATCATATAGTTTCTTCTCGTGGAAATCGTGTTGAGAAGGAGATTTAATAATGATGGATGTGGAAACGATTTGAGAGGAGATGATAACATTGCGTCGTCAAATTTACATGTATAAATTATGACTGTAACCGATATCTTTGTTGTGGAAATACACATTTTTAACACAATTTAACAATTACATGACTTTCCCCCTCTACCATGGGCGTAAATCCCGGGGGGGATGGGGGGGATATATCCCCCCCACTTTTGAAGGAGGGGGGGATGGCCTGTACAAATATCCCCCCCTGAAATTCTCCCAAGAAAAAGATGTAGGAACAAAAAAAAAAAAACAAACAAAAAGAAATGTGGTGATATTGATTTCAGCATGATGGATTATTGCATAGCCTATAATCTAGGCGGAGAATGCAGTTATTGTTTTTGTAATTTGCAGTTAAGCTAAACGTATGATGCAGCGAGATAATTGTCTTTGCCAAGCGATACATCTGATGCGGCGAGACTACGAACAGTGGACGCATCTACCGCGTCCGCTAGGCGCCACGATCGGTGGCAGTATTTTGTTGTTTTTTTTTTTCGTATAAGAAGACTGCCACCGATTAAAAAAAATAACAAAACAACGACAAACAACTGGATCATAGGCGGTGTATTCGCGCGCATCCACTGTTCGTAGTCTCGTCGCATCAGACCAGCTGCATCCCCACCTAGGTTATAGGCTACATCTGTAATGCATGAGCCATGACGTTCGCACGCCCGCCTCGTGACGAGAGCATATACTGCTGAACAGTGCTAGCAGCGCTCGTGTCCTTCTCTCGCACACCAATGCATGCAGTGGCGTATCTAGGGGGGGGGGGGGGCAAGGGGGGCACGTGCCCCGGGCGCCACTCCTTGGGGGCGCAAAAAAAAAAAAAAAAAAACGAAGAAGAAGAAGAAGAAAAAAAAATAGAAGAAGAAGAAGAAGAAGAAACTCGCCCGGAAAGGGGGGGGGGGGGGGAATGGTGGGGGGGGGGGGGGTGGGCAGAAAACCAAATCAAAGAAGATAAAAACAAAACATGATGATGACGCGGACAAAATGACAATTTTCATTGCGTTCACACAAGAATTCCATGTTCTGTAAACTGAAATACAAAAATTTTCGGCTCGCTCGCTGCGCTCGCCCGCCAAAATTTATATAAAAAAAGAAGGTAAGAACAAAACGTGATGATGACGCGAACAAAATGACAATGTCTATTGTGTTCACACCTGTCATTTTGTATTTAGCAGGCAAAATATGTCACGAAGCAGCGGCTGCAATTTCTTTCGTTCTGAAGCGATCGCCAATTGGTTTAAAAGAAGGCGCCAACGGTTTCGAACATACGGGGGGGGGGCGCAAAAAAAAACAAATCAAACAAGATAAGAACAAAACGTAATGATGACGCGGAAATATACAAATTTCGGCTCACTCGCTCGTACTAATTTAGAATATTTTTTCCAAGTCCTCAGTTTGTTGGTATAAATCGTTATCTATAAGGCCGTCACTATATCTTGATTAAAATTGTAAGATGTAATAAGCAAAAAATGACAAGAGTTCCATGTTTTGTAAGATGAAATACGAAAATTTTCGGCTCGCTCGCTGCGCTCGCGAGCCAAAATTTATCAAAGAAAAAAAAAAAGAGATAAGAACAAAACGTGATGATAATGCGGAAATAGGCCTATACAAATTTCGGCTCACTCGCGCGTACTAATTTAGGGTATTTTTTAAAGTCCTCAGCTTGTTGGTATAAATCGTTATCTATAAGGCCGTCACTATATTATCTTGATTAGAATTGTAAGATTTAATAAGCAAAAAATGACAACAATTCCATTTTTGTAAGCTGAAATACAAAAATTTTCGGCTCGCTCGCTGCGCTCGCTCGCCAAAATTTATCAAAATTCATTACATTTAAATCACCCTCAAAATGACCCCTTTTAAGTTCTTGAAAAAGCATATCATATGGACTTTCTTTAAAGTCCCTACCGGGATGGGTTTGGGGTTGAACATTTTTTAAGAAATTAAGGGCGCAATTTTCTCGCATTTACCCTCTCCATATTGGCTCATATTTGCTCAGTTAGTACACCTCGTTTGCCTCCAGAAAAAAAAACAAAAGGATCGGATGTCGATTCCCATATTTTGCCATAATTTATGCAAGTACCTCCTTTAATCTAATGAACATTGCTTTAGATTAATGGTTCAGACCTATTAACCAAACGGCAGTTTTTTGGACTGTAAAATGTCAAAATTTTCAAGCTCGCTCGCTTCGCTCGCTCGCATTGAATCGTCATGCCATTCTCCTGATGTTGCTGCCGGGTAATTGCCAGCAGTTGCGCCCGGTGCGCACCCCCCCCCCTTATTTTTTCAAAGCGAAAAAAAAAATATAGCTACAAACGGCAGTTTGGGGACAGTAAGATGTCAAAATTTTCAAGCTCGCTCGCATCAGGGAGGTGGGAAGAGAAACACCTCCCTGCTCGCATTTAATCGTTATGTCATTCTCCTGATGTTGCTGCCAGTAATTGCCAGCAGTTGCACCCGGTGCGCCCCCACCCCCTTAATTTCCTAAGCGAAAAAAGTACAGCTACAAACGGCAGTTTTTGGATTGTAAAATGTCAAAATTTTCAGGCTCGCTCGCTTCGCTCGCTCGCACTTAATCGTCATGCCATTCTCCTGATGTTGCTGCCGGGTAATTACCAGCAGTTGCACTCGGTGCGCCCCCCCCCCCCCCTTATTTTTCAAAGCGAAAAAGATATAGCTGCAAACGGCAGTTTTTGGACTGTGAAATGTCAAAATGTTCAAGCTCGCTCGCATTTAATCGTTAGGTCATTCTCCTGATGTTGCTGCCAGTAATTGTCAGCAGTTGCGCCCGGTGCGCCCCCAACCCCCCCCCCCTTAATTTCCTACGCGAAAAAAATATAGCTACAAACTGCCGTTTTGGGACTGTACAATGTCAAAATTTTCAAGCTCGCTTGCTTCGCTCGCTCGCATTTAATCGCTATGCTATTCTCCTGATGTTGCTGCCGGGTAATTGCCAGCAGTTGCGCCCGGTGCCCCCCGCCCCCTTAATTTTCAAAGCGAAAAAATGTAGCTACAAACGGCAGTTTTGGGACTGTAAAGTGTCACAATTTTCAAGCTCGCTCGCTTCGCTCGCTCGCATTTAATCGTTTTGTCATTCTCCTGATGTTGCTGCCAGTATTAAATTGCCAGCAAATGCGCCCGGTGCGCCCCCTTAATTTCCAAAGCGAAAAAAAAAAAATAGCTACAAACGGCCGCTTTTGGACTGTACAATGTCAAAATTCATGATCGCGTTCATGGTCTTCAGTGTAAGAATTAAGACAAGAAGTTTCTCTAAATGATACCATTTTATTGGCAAAATTGTTCAATAATAATCTACATAAAATTTACTGCTACCTTAAACATGTTGGACTGTTTCAAGTCGATAGAACACGCAAAAAAAAAAAGAAAATGAATCAAATTGCACCATTTACAACATCAATATGCAAAAAGTTCTCACTGTGGGAGGGGGAAACCACCCTCCCACACCCTCCCCCCTCGCTCGCATCGCTCCTTCGCATCTAATCGCTCCCCCTAAGATCAAATCCTGGCTACGCCGGTGATAGGCCCCACTATTTAGGCCTTCACAGTGATGTCGCACAGGCGGAGCAAGAGCTGAAATACCACGATGTAGTCATTCAATTATCTATGAATATTTCTTTTTCTTACTTGTTTTTTATAGGAAAAAATCCCAAATTTCACCAAAAGTGTGCACCAGATCGCTGAATTTGAGGTCTGAAAATGCCAAATTTTCCTCGTGTGGGAGGGGGATACCCCCCTCCCACACCCTCCCCCCGCTAGGCCGCTCCGCTCCCTCACACAGATATTCAAACTCAAAGTCCTTCCCCTACCCCCATCATTAAAACGGAACGATGCCTCTGTGATGATTGCTTTACTGACTTAAATCAAGAAAATTGAAGAATACAATTTATTAATAGCTACAGGAAACTATCTACTACGTTATTCAAGAAATGGATATCCTTATTAGCATTTTATTGAATTTATTTGGGTATTATTCAGGGCTGCGCTACGTTTTTGAAAGGGGGGTGGGGGGGCAAAATCGCCTGTCAGTCAAGAAGAAAGAACATCAAAAGACAAGAGAAACAACAACAAAAAAGTCTTCATACTTTTAAGGTCTGACTGACAAGGAAAAACAAAAAAACAAAAACAAGAACAAAAAGTAGTCATATTTTTGCTGCCAGTTCCCTCCCACTTTGCATGGAAAAGAGTGGGACATTCTGTAAAGTGTGTGTGTGTGTGTGGGGGGGGGGGGGCAAGCTCCCCCCCCCCCCCCCCCCCAGGGCTGCGCCGGTCCGGTTATGGGCTTGTAATCGTGGTAATGGTGACTATCGCCAGTCATCCCCCCCCACTCCTCAGTACGGATTTACGCCGTTGCCCTCTACCACATGGATGACTTCAAAGTCATATATACCATACTGTTTCATGAGCTAAAAAACAGTAATTATACCTTAGTGACTTTATAACTGTAGGGTGTGATCTTCAGGCGTCAGTTTCATACTTAGCCCTTTGGTTGCTTTGAGTGCCGATGGGCACGTGGTATTGTACACACTCTCCATAAGTCCCTATTACAGAAACGGTTAATATTCTGGATAAATGATTTTATTTGTGTATTCCGATAGCTAGTGGCGTTTTCTGGATCTCATTGATAGAAATGTATCTTGGACGAATGACAAAGATTCTCATGTGGTTTTGTTTTGCTTTAGTTTAGTTTTGTTTTGTTTGTAAGTAGTAAGTTCACATTATTGTGCCGTCTGTCATGTGCCGTGAATGAGATGGTAATTTGAACCCCAGCTATGACGTTGAGAAGAATCAAATAACAACGAAAGCAAACCCAAAACTCAACCAAAACCAATGACATCACTCCTAGCACAGTTATGTTGACATCTCGTCTGAAGCTCTCATGAAACCGTTTCGGACGCTCAGTCATGGTGAATGAAAAAGAAAAAAGCTATCATTTAAGAATAATGGCTGATTCATGAATTTCATAGTACTTTCATCCACTGTTGGGTATGTTCATGCCATCAATAACGGATATTTCTGAAGTTGGTCCTCGGAAAGAGGAAAGTATATGTGATATAGAGTTCTCGATAGATTAAACGTTAATAATATTAGATGGCACCCATTTCATCTTCATTTTGAGCTTCTTTTTCTCAGTCAAATTGAAATGAACGAGCTGACAAATGACACGTTTATTCGTGTTTGTTTGTTGGGTACTTTGATGAAAAAAAAAAACAAACAAACCTCAAAACGAAGACTGTAACAAGGCTGATATTACGAGACTAATGAGCATGAGTGAGTGTTGTGTTGACGAAGATTTTGTGGAATAATGTCAGTGTCAGGGATGCAGAAGAAGCAGGGAGAAGTAAGGCTGCCATTTCGTGTGTGACAGTGGTTGTCAAAAAAAAAAATCGCTGCTGAAGATATTAGCAATTTAGTGCTAAAATCACCATGGTAGTTGCTATGAAAATGATAACAATGTAATAACAGCAAGATAGCAACGGAAAGTACCGTGGTACAATATAGCGACCACGAAAGCTATGGAGAACTTTCGACAAGGTTGATGCTTATGATCTTTAAAAAATGCGGAAATAAAATTCCTCTTGGCTACACAGTATAAATATTGAGCTGCAGCTCCATGATATAACTTTCCCTTTCTAATTTCATGTTTTTTATGGTCTTGTCGGTGTTCTTCATTATTATCTTCTATTTTTTTCCTGATGTTTTTAACCGCATGGGTCCCTTTTATTCAGTTTATGTTTATTCGTCACGTACAGTGTGTTGAATGTAGTGAATGTAAAAAGAAATTATAATGAATAATGTTGTAAATGATGTCAATTGTTATTTTTTTAAATAGTGATGAATCATTTGAAAATTGTAAATAATTTCCTTTTTAATCAACTATGTATTGTGTGAACAAATGTTACAATTCAGCCTCTTGGCTGCAAGAACATTTCAATAAACCATACCAATCAACAATGTGTATTGGTCTTTGCGTACTTGCGTGCGCGCAGCTGCGTGCGTTTGCATGGTTGGATGTGTCTCAAATGTCTTCTTTTCCAACAAGCATTTGTTTATCTATAGGTTCCCCCACACATTAGTGTGTGGGGGTACCACAACTGCAATTCCAAATATGAGCATGATATACTGTAGTAGATTGATTAAATCTATTCTGTGGTTATGAGTTGACGTATTATGCGATTCAAGGTTCATTCTGTTATGTATTCATAGGATTTTCTTGACTATTGCTACTTTTGGTTGATGTGTATAAAATAGTGCTTGTAGAGAATGTAATTTGTGGAGAATTGATAAATGGAATAGAATAAACAATGAGAAAGAAAGTGGTTTTGTCACATTACGTAGCCAACTTCATAATGTCGAACTTGTCTGCAAGTAACTGTCAATTTGATATAACCCCACCCCAAAAACAAAACAAAACAAAAAACAAACCACTTCTGACGATATGCAACAGATCTCGATGTTTTCGGGTCATGGACAACCAGTAAAAACCACTTGTGGTGGTATCAGGAGTGGACAGACTAAAAACGGAAGGATATCACGACTTCTGGGACGTCAAAGAAAAGATTTAGAAGGATAGCTTGTTTGTGGTTACCCGTAACTTCCGGGCGGTCTACTGATAGTGAACCCTGTACCCTGTACCTTGTACACGGAAATTTGTGGCGCCAGGAGTGTTTGTAGCGTTTGTAAACAAAAGGGATCATGTACTGAACATAGCCATATACTCGGTCCAGTACAGAGTTTAACTAAGGAGGTGTTACACACTCATTGGTTTGACGTATGCGTTGCAGTATTTTATGTATTCTAGTCACATTGAGAGTGCATTTGATGATATCACTGTCCAGACTTTTATCTCCTTCCTGTGTGTTTCATACAGGGTATATCTATGCATTTTTGCTCTAGTTAGATTGGCGGTAATTCATCACAATCACTTTATAGGGTTTTACACTTTTGAACACTTCCACCAGCGCACATTACTATTTGCGAATTTTGTATAATGTTATAATTTTTATAATATGTAGGGAGTGGGTGCTTTTGCCAAAGGAGGTACAACAAGCTTCCCCTTAGTATGTTCCGTATATCTATGCATTTTGCTTTTGTTAAACCGGCGGTTCATCACAATCACTTTATAGCGCTACTCCTGAACACCTCTACCAGCGCACATAATAGTTGCGAATTTTGTATAATGTTGCTATTTTGACCTGTAGAGATAGTGGGTACTATTGCCTAAGAAGGAGGTAAGGCGAGCTTCTCCGTGGTTTACCTGTTAGGCAGGAGCTTTCCAGAACTTACCATACATCGCAACATTTAGAAGGACATGACCCCTCATTAAACTTACACTGCTGAGTAACTCAAGACAGGGAAAGAACGGAAGCACCTTCTGATTATTACCATAATCTTGACATTTAAAAATTGAGATTAGGGTCATAGTAAGTTTTCATCTATATTACGACATATTATATTCTTGGACGAGCGGAACAGAAATCGTTGCATTGACTAAACACAAAACATTCGAGAGTTGCATAGTCACAGTTTTGCTTTTTTTTTTTTGTCGAGTCGAGTGCATAATGTATATGAATGCATGATAATAATGTCACGAGAGAATAACCCGCATTCTCCAATTTTGGAGCTAGATCGAATCACCAAAAATAGAAGGTTCAGTCGGTCCGCCGACGCTCCATAGCAATGCAAGCTCAACAAATCAACACTACTTGTTGCACACGAAGCGACTAGAAGACCCTGGAAACTCCGCCGACACAAAGAGATAATCGGTCACGTGACTTGTGACCTGGACAGTGCGATGAATACACTGACGTCAATGATCAGTAGAGCGTGTCAGAGATACGTGCAATCCATGTGTTATGCTGCTGTGTTTACCTTCCTTGTTGGCGTCGGTGCCAACATAAGGCGGTCACTGCATTGTTGACGTTGTCGACGTCACGAGAACACATTGTTTAATTGTTTATACCATTGTCGTTTTATTGATATACGACTATTTGAAAGTACAGAGTCATGGTATTCGACCGGAAGTACATGCAGACCAGTGGGAACTGCATTTTTTTTTCAATCAGTTCCTTAATATTCCTTACTATTTAAAATGAAAAACAAAACAAACAAAACAAAATCCTCTCCATTAGGCGTGAAATTTTGGTCAAGTATGCGGGCATTTGCTGTTTCCCCGTTGCCGTCTTATTTTAAAATCTGAGATCCTGTCATTAATATTCTTTCCATTCATCACATGGGTAATTCAACTAAACATTTACCCCTAAATTTTCACTTCCAGTCTTTTATGAAACAAGGCATGTTCTATATAATAAATCATGATATCATGTTACATGGAATAAGTTATTATTTCGTCGTTTGCAATACATTTTATCTTTTGGAAATGAACATAAAAAGAAAATGAATGAATGAATGAATGCATGGTTGAATAAATTAATTTGACATCTCCGATATGGCTATGGTATAATCCTGCGACTTTCATGATTCGAACTAAAGGCGGAAGTGAATACTGACAACTTTTCGTCGACACGAAGATGACATTAATAATATATTGTGACGTGTAGTGAATTCGCGCAGGTATAGGCGTACATGAAGTCAACATTGCACCCCGGGTTAAGAAGTACGGGACAATGACAATGTCCACTATCCGTTTACCTCTTATCCATCATTCTTTTTCCCAGAAAACAAATGAGATTTTATGTGAATTTCCTTCCATTATGGTCCAGGCATTCTCTGTTGTATCTCAGTGGATAAGGCCATCAGGTATCTTCTCAATAGCGAGTGAGATCCTTGGTTAGAACCTACCCCTTCCAGAAGCGATTGTACTCCTACGCAATCAAAGACTCTTCATCTTCATAGCCAAGTCATTCGGGATTGGGGGGGGGGGGGGAGGGAGAGGGGACTTGAGGCTGTTGGTCCTGTGGTTGCTTGTCTGCAAACATTCACTGCTTCATAAGCGGCCACGTGTAAACTGATTTATTAATATTCCTTGAAACTCAAAATCTTTGAGTTCAAAGTAGATCGACAGAGCAATAGAGATCAGACAAATCGTGAAAATCCTAGAATCGTTGGAATGTCATTATACATAACTTTGGACGGTGTCCTAATATTCTAGTCGCTAAGAGAAACTGTCTTGGTTACGTGATTTTTTTTTTATTTTTAGCTCATAGATGTCGAAAATAAATTTGGAGCTTCTGATTCATAAAAACTCCTCATATTCTTGGTCAAACAAGTGCGATACAGTGACCATTACAAATTACCACATTTTTCTTAGTTTCATATGTTAAATGCGTTGATTTTCTCTCTCTACAAAGCCGGTTGAGATCAATAACGTCATAACTTCAGTGGAAGGGAATATTTTTCCTTTGAAAGGAAAGTGACGCTTGCTACAAACTAGTCATATGCAAGTCAAAAGTGAGGAGAGCTGCGGTAAGTCACGTAACTGCTATACGACAATTTAGCGTTTTGAAAAATTAATGTCAGTCTTTACGCAGAATTTTCATAAAAAGGGCATTTTTTATCCACTGTACATGGAACATCTCTATTTCACATTTCAAAGGAAGTGAGAACGTATAAAAAAAAAGCGGGGGGTGTTGTTGTTATTAGTGCAAAACTGATCTATAGTCTATGGAACAGAAAACATGAAATAAAAAAGACAGGTTTGGCGAAATGCTTCTGTGATATCACGTCATACGTAAAGAAATGATGCTGAAGTGGTTTCAGCGAATTTATCGTTTTGTGATCTTGAGCATTCTGTGAATAAGTAGAAGTTTGTTGATGAAGAAATGTACATCTCATAGCATTATTTGAAAGAAAACACATAAATACTAATAGACATAGTTCATTTTCGGTTCGGCGTGTTTGTTGTCACTTCCAAACAATTTCAGGAACCAGAAGAAAGGAAAACGCTATCGTGGTCAACACCAGCACAAACTGTTACGATCAGAAATAAGGCACGAAGTCCACTTCCTTCAATTTTATTATCTGTCATTCCCACTTTCAAAGTAAAATGAATATCGAAAGAATGAAAGGTTTGTAGCCATTGATTCCGTCCATCCGTACCACAGCTTGTGTGCGAGACTGGAATCAAGAAATGGAATTGTTACTGTACGTAAAATACAGATAGTCATGAAGCTGATTGTAATGAGCTGTAAGCCATTCGGTGTGTAACTTGTGGTAATAATGAGCAATGAAGGTAGATTGACGAACTAGAAGATCCTGCAGTGTTTCGCTCATTTTGATCAATATCATTTTGATGAATCTGCTGTATCCCGGATTATACTACAAACTTAGAAAGTTCTAATACAATTTTGTTTGTATTTTTTCTTCAGTTTATCATTTCTGACTATCAACTACGTCTGCATCTTATTCGGCAAATATTCGGCAGATATTCACACTCCATATATCATTTACAGTGCCTCATATTATAATTTGTACTGGCCAACTCGCCACTATAATATACAGATGGCAAAGCATAAAACTCAAATCCTGAATCTCCAGTTTGACCCGCTGCCAAAATTGGCAAAGGTGGGGGTATACTGGCTCCAGCGCTCGTTACAGTTTGTAACAAGGTAATAGGTAATTCAATTGGTCAAATTACCGCTTATTCGATAAAACCGTCCATTCAAACAGTTTAGCCTCCCCTACCTATATAGATGCTCGAAACCATTGAGCTACTTGCTCCCACCTACCCTATATGCATAAGCCTGTCTATAGGGTTTTAACAGAACACATGCACTTGAATGTATTGACGTTTATTTGTCAGCGTCACGGAGTTGGAGATACATTTGTATTCCCGTTTCTTCTCGGACTTATTACGCCAATGTGCCACTACATCATTCATTCGCCATGTCATTCAGAATTGAACAGAAGCAGTCTATACATAGGTGGCTTTATCTTTGCAAGAGACAGATAGAAAGATAGGAGGGGGTACACAATGAAGACAGAAATTAGAGTAGAATCAGAGAATAACAGAAGATATGAGAAGCGAAGGTAATTAAAAGTCTCCAGCAAAAAACAAACAAACAAACAAACAAACAAAACAAAACAAAACAAAACGGTCATATTCTATTCATGGATTCTCCTCAAGCACCGTGTCAATTATGAACACTCAGAAAGATCAGTTCAAGTACATAATATACGCGAAATATAGCATCATTTTGTCTGCACGTCATACGCATAACAGTCGACAGGGTAGTAGTACTCACGGGTGGCTGGTGTTAAGATCAATAAAAAAAAAAATTACCTCAATTCAAATCTCTGACTTCCCTCCCCCCACCCCCTCCATGATTGAGTCAATAAAGGCTCTAGACAAGAAGATAAAGGATAAAAGATCTTGACAAATGTTCATTGTTTGGCACCAGGCATTACGCTTCACGCTTTGTGAACATCATACTTGAGACGTGTCAGGGCTGAAAGAATTCGACCCACAAAAAAAAAGTAAGAAAAGAAGGAAGAAAGAAAAAAAAAATCAGCACATACATGCATACACTCGATAGCTGATAAACCCATGCAGAAACCATAACAGCGACGACTGAGCTGTATCAAAATGAAACGAGGAATTTATTGGCTGGGAAATAAACTGAAACTACGCCATCAATATTCCAACTTTTTGTAATGGCTAACACTAAATCTTCAGTGTTTATTGTACATCGATGAATGGCACTTTGTCAATCAGTTGCAATATTCAAACTTTTGGCAAGGACTCTCAGCAAAATCCCCACTAATCATGTTTACTGACCATTAAGATTGGGATTAAAATGACATAAACTCCCCACGTCGAATAGCGGGTTCAGCCATCATTATCTGCCACTGAACTGATTTCCACTGTTTAGCATTATGCGCTAACATCCATCATTCAGATTCATAAATCTTGCCTCCCTCCCTTATTTCAATTACAAATGGATGATTTCGATCCAAGAATTCATACGTAGTGTCTGCTGCTAAATCATAAATGGAGGATAAGAACAAGCACTAGTTGTCGGGTGGAAGTTGAGTAGTCTAGTGGATGCGACGCCTGTCTAGTAATTGGTTCGAGTCCAACATGATACTAATTATGTATGCCAAGTATGTACGCCCACAATTTCTACTATGGCTGCCACACTACGAACTAAAACACTGAATAATCTGTGCATATTTATGTCGATTGAAGGTAGTTTGCCATTCAGTTGCAACATCCAGAATTTATAAAGTATACGCAATCCCAAGTGATAAATGAAATACGGTAGGCCTACTTTGCTGATTCTTGACAGTTTTGACACGTAATACTTCATGAATAGAATCAGGAGGTGAGACCCTCCCTGATAGAATTGAGTCGAAATGGGCCACGTACAACTTTCGATCCTAGCAGAAGCTTCGTCAGAGGCGTTTGATTTTTGTCATTTTTGCCTCTGACAAAGATTCTGATGATACCGGACGTTCAAGCCCCTTTTGACTCAAATCTACTTTCTTGGATCGCTATTATCGGATAAGCAGTTTTCAGCAGTTGTTTTTTTTTTTCTGCACTTCATGAAATAAATGCAAACAATGAAATGCACTAGGTAGTTAAATACGGGTAGGGGAGATTGCTACAACCCAATACAGTGTGTACTTGTGAGATATGTGCATTGGATCTGAGGACACATAGGAAAACTCGTTTTAATCACATGATTGTGACGTCATCTTCGTAAAAGCATTCCCTTCACGTGCTATGTGGGTAAACTGTCAACTTTGATCTCGTCTTATCGGAAGATATGCAAACTGAACGTAGATCTGACTGAGACATGCCATGTTCATGACGCAGGGAGTTGTATTCTTCACTGAAGTTGATATGACATGGTATTTCTAAGTCTACAGGTGTTGATATTAACGAATAAGATGGCCCTGTCACTTAATAAGTACTTTGAAGTTCTGATTGTGAGACACTATCATATATCCAGATGACATACAACCTGTCATAAGTTTCTGTTCAATCTTTTTAAAGATCTGTTATTCATTTTAACCAATTATATCCCTGTAAATTATCTCTGGAAGAGCAATCTCTCATGTTTCGCGAATGGAGCAAGCTTATCTTCATGCACTCTGAATGTAACGGTATCTCATGTGCTTGTACTGGTGCGTCAGGAAGCGGAAACACCATCTTGAAATGAATGCATATGTCCGATACACAAATCTAACTACGAAGTATCATTATGATAAGCTGATCTACATTTCACGAACATTGGCCGGATAGTTTCGGACGGAGTAGATCGGCCACTAACGTGCGCTTCGTGGGAAACTCTCTACACAATATATATATATATATGATGTATATTTGGCATGGATCAACGGGGGATTAGCAATATTGAGTGATTCCAATCGGCAGGTGGCTGGCACTCTAATGATTGGAAAGTGATTGCTCGCTTGACCTATTACTATACATGTCCTATACATATCGTTGCTCGAAAACTCCAAGCTCGCGATGCACATAGGCCTACAAGCGTTAAACAATGGACCTACTACACATGGACATCCATTGTTTATTACTATCATTAATGCATGCCTTTCTATGTCAAAAGTATCACAAACAGTAAACATTCGTCGCTGCCTTGACCTTACGATCACCGCCGCCGACAAGCCGGGGTAAAGCACATGTGCAATTACGATATGTATTTCCACATTTTCCGCACATTTTTCCAAAGTAAAAAGAGACAGTAGGCCTATACGGAAGCGGATATAGTCTTACCAGGGAGGTGGAAAGAGATTCCACCTCCCTGGTCTTACTATTAGGCAAGGTCTGTGAGCGATAGAGAGCGAATCGGTAATTTCCAATTAATTATGCATGCTCGAAGTTTGCTGCTTCTCATCAATGGCGTCTACTCACAAAGACGTTTCTGCCTGAAAAGGCGCATCAGCCAAAATATATGACCGGAATTAGGGAAACACTTTTTGTGTGTGTGTCAGTGACGATGCACTGTTACGCAATCGTCGCTTTCGAGACATCTGAATATACTCATTAAGATGCCAATAATCAGGTGGCCGCGGATCTCGTACTTCAAAGTGGTTCGATTTCGTCGAAAGTCTATTCGTTAGTGTAGATCTATAGTTACAGAGCTACACAGCTCCATGGTTAATCCAAAGAGGTAAAAGCGCACAATTTGGGCTCGCCAGCTCTGAGCACAGAAATAATATTTATATAATGTATTTGTATGTACAGTGAGTATGTATATTTCTCTGGCTCTGAAACGTTGATAACTATACACTATACGTTGCGTCGAGTGTGTCACATGCGCAATGTTGCGTCATTGATATCCAGTGAGATCGCAGCCTCAGGCTCGCTTTGGCGTATGGGATTACCGGATATGACCAAGAAGCTTCAAGCTCCTTGATATGACGGAATGTGAAGTACAAACTGCACTCTTGTGTACAAGTATAATGTTACCGCATCAGTTGCAAACTTTATACTATAGAGCTCGTAGCTTGTCACTCCTGTGTCACGGAGATGTAGGAGAATATTGCGAATTCCTGTACAAAACAAGTTTCCAAATATTGGCTTTTTTGTAAGTCAGACAATTTAATGTCGGATATTCTCGATATTCAGGATGAATCTAAAGAAAAATGAATTTCATTCATTTCAAGCATGACTGAAACTCGGTTGTTCCATGTGTACTATGTGCTTGTGTTTGAATGAGTGCATGGGAGAGCTAACAAAATCACGTATCATTTCCTCTAAAAATGATGACAGTGGTTACCATGTTCTTTCATCTCTTCAAGATTAATTAGATATAATAGTTGATGAGATGATCGTGTAATGGGTGGCCGATGATGTACGAAGTTCCTACATGACAGTGTCAAGATTAAAAGCACTCTGAGAAATATTGAGAAAATGAAGTAACCATTTGATTAATTTTGGAAGGAGTTTTTAGCAAAAGGAAAAAAAAAACATTGAGTAGATAAGTGTCCACTGGTATAGTGTTCGTGAAATTGAATTACTTTCATTCTTTTAAGACATATCAGCTCCTTTAAAGCTTAATATGTGGTTATGCAAAAATGTTCTTTTATACAATAGTCATAAAGACCCTGAAGTCGGGCATGTGAAACATTTTCATTGTCTTTTTTTCCAAGAAAGCTGATAAGAGCGGAATAACAATAAACATTTCTGATTAAACTTTGTGACAAGGTCACAAAGTTTTGTACCGCCAACCAAACATGTTAAAGATAACTAAAGTATCGTCCATTCAATAATATTTTGGAAAGACTTCTCTTGATGCACTATAAACTATCCATTTTTGCATTTTTAACTGGTCGCGGGCACCTGAAAAGGTTATTTTCTTAAATTTTCTTAACTATGGATTGTCATCTCATTCGTCTTTCTGTTCTTGATTTTGTTTTTCGCCAAGCTCGCAAATCTCCACCTAATACACTCGATCTTTCATTCACTCGCAGATTTGCCAATCATCATTAATGTCTTTTTGGACATGTACTATGACAGCACCGCCTGCATGTCCTTACACTGGCGCCTCCGAAAGAGTCAAACTAGTCCACTGTTGCGCTGTGCCAGCCGGTTCGTTTGGAGAGGGTTTTTGACAGCCAAACGGAGCTTAAAGGGAAAGTCCGCTCAATACTCAACTTACCTTGACAGAAAAATGAAAGGCAAACATACAGAACTGTGTATGCATGTTTTAATTCTGAACAATAATAAGTACTTATGAAATACTTCGGTTTCATGTTATCTCAAAGCAGTGATTTCAGTCCTTACCATAAAATATGTTAATTAGATGAGGTAACTCTATAGTTCTCTGGTCTATGTGAGCGAGTGTCTTCGTCGAATCAGTGTTAAAGGGAAGATAAACCCCAAGAACAATGTGGATTGAGTGAAAGCAGTAACATTAGTAGAACACATCAAAGAAAGTTTGAGGAAAATCGGACAATCGATGCAAAAGTTATGAATTTTTAAAGTTTTGGTGTTGGAACCGCTGGATGGGGAGACTACTAGAGGATATGACGTATGAGTGGACAACAATTCAAAGAAAATATAAAGGAAATTCAACAAAAATTCACTTTTCTAGAATTATGAAAGAGCAGTGGACCAACCGCTTTCAGAAAGCAAGGGGAATAATTGCTACCCTTAACATATGTCAATATCAAGTTGATGGAATTTGTAATTTTCATGAAAAATTGATTTTTGTAGTATTTTCTTTATATTTTCTTGGTATTGTTGTCCACTCATACGTCATAACCTCCAGTAGTCTCCTCATCCAGCGGTTCCAACATCAAAACTTTAAAAATTCATAACTTTTGCATCGATTGTCCGATTTTCTTCAAACTTTCACTGATGTGTTCTAATAATGTTGCTGCTTTCACTCAATCCACATTGTTCTTGGGGTTTATCTTCCCTTTAATTAACTTGCTTTCTTAACAAAGTTTCCCTCTAATCCCATCGTGCACAAGTGAGTGCAGGGTTTGGTATCTTCCTGGATATGAACTTCACCCTTCGGACAATATGCGTGGGATTGTTCCTCCGTATGCCGTTTCTGAAACGCTTTACTCAAAGCAGCACATTCCTTAATGAAATCTTCAGCGCTTATACTTTATCATATAGCAGTAAGAGTAAATTGTATTTGCAACGAGTATAATAGTGCAATAATTACTTTTAAATTCCATAATCTCTAACCTACAAATTCCATGCGTTTGTCAAGTTTGGTATAACGCGCTGTTCTCATTCGCTGAATCTTTAGTGGCGCGCGTGCGCAGTTCGCATCTCAATCGTCATCCGCATACTGACCGCCTTCATCTGTTGTAACCAATGAATTGCTGCATGTTATAATACTTTGGAGCATTCCTGAACCAACAATGTACTTCCAACTTAAAAAAGGACGCAAGTAGATCTATTATTCGCTCTGAGTACTGCTGGGTTGATCAGGACGGAATTTTTGCATTTTGATTCAAATACACCATAATCAAATACATTAATAGCACAAATTATTCTGTGCAAGCTTTTCTAGCACGCCAATCTGTAGACGATTGTCTACTCGCTTTCCCCAGGTACAAAACTTGGTTGGCGCCCAAAATATCATGGAGACACTATGGCCCCTTGCTAATCCCGACCAGGCAGACGGCCTTGTGGCCCCGTCCCGTTATGGCGCCATTCTCGAAATTGCAAGTTTAGAATGGAATCTGTGTTGCCCTTATCTGCATCATGAATGACTCCAGAGAATTGACAGGTAGGGTCGATGCACTTATCAACACGGCCAACATTCTAACGTCTAGTAGAACTTGTCTGTTATTCGGCCATGTTTGGCATCAAGTTTGGTTTTTTGTGTTTTCTTTCCTCCGAGCATGGACCAAACACTGTTTGTTTGGCACGAATACTTGAACAAGTTCACAGAAAATGACTCGATATTGTGCGAGAAATCGAACAACCAATCATTTGGCACGATTTTGTGATAACAAGAAAGAAAAAGATAAAAAACTCGACATAATGTCTAGTTATACTGATTGATGATTATCTTGTACTTTCTGTATCATACTGTAACGCACTCTCAAAGGGAGTGCAATACCTCATCACATAAGGCAAACGTTGCGTTGTCACCCCGGTCCTCGTGTGCTAACAGGAGTCCCAGCCGAACATGACTACATGCCTACTACACGCAAGAGCGCCTATACGGTAGAAGTGGCGTTAAAAAACTCGAGGCAATCAAATTTAATAACATGTTATATATTATCTAGTCGCAGGTGTATCTATACATCCATATGATAAACGTTTAACGTCGATAATATATCAACGAAAGAATTCGTGTAGATTCGCCTTACCTGCTGCATGCAATACACAGTCAGCTGTGGGCTGTGTTATAAAGGAATTTCCGCAAACCGGCAAGGTGTAGCAATGAGATTTGAGTTGACTTTGGCTATTCCTATGCACAACTGAACCGAAAGAACGCGTGTCGATCATATCAAAATGTTTAAACTCCAAACTGACATCTCATCAGAATTTTCCATGAAATTTCGAAACATGGTGGAAACGCGTTCACTCTCTTGGCTTATCATGACTATTCAAAGAATGCGCACTCGCGCGTGTTCACTTATTATCCCATAAGGATTGAGATTTACTTCCCGAGTACCCAACTTCTCAGACAAGCACGCTGCAAACTTTTTTCTCGTGTGTGTATTTTTCCCCGAACACTCAGCGGAAAATACAGCGCATGAATGGCAGCGGCTCCTGGTTTTATAGGGAGCTTTTCAGTCGCCCACCCTTCGTTCTTTTGATGAATTCTGACAAAGGAGGTATACAAACACTTCCACTGTTCAATTTGAGTTCTTTAGGGAAATGAGATAGTGTGCTTTCCACATGGAACAATGAACTTCGAGCAGCCTCTGGCGGAAGGGGGGGGGGCATTGATTCGGTGACGAATACTAATGCAGAGAGACATTGATAGTGGGAGGGAGGGAGGGAGGGAGAGAGAAGGAGGAGGCGGGGAGGGAGAGAGAAGGGAGGAAAGACTCGGAAAAGTTTGGGTCGATTTTGCGTGGCATGGCGTGCGTGTCTGGAAGATAAACCACCTGGTTATAGATGATGATTAACGTGATTTTCCCCTCGTGGCTAATTTAGCTCCGATCTATTTTTATGCAGGTTGAAAATAATTGTCTTCCAATTGCACACCCTAAAGACATTTTAATAAACATATTCATATACTCTCTTCCTCTCTCTATAATATATATATATATATATATATATATATAAACGTATATATATATATATATACACGTATATTGAGATTTCACGTATTGGCTCCGCGAAGAAATGAAGAAACAAACTCACTACTAGTAATGAATTTTTAGCCAATAAAGCTTGAGTTTATCCGAATCAAATTTTCGGCGTCCTATACGCCGTCTTTTTTTTTTTTTTTTTTTTTTTGTCGAGACTCCGAAAATTTGAGTTGAAAAATGCATTGCCAGTTTGTTTCTTCATTCATATATATATATATATATATATATATATATATATATATATATAAATGATAATTATCATTATTATACATACCCCTAAATCAAGCCCACATCAAATGATCATATAGATAGATTGACGTCATTCTTATGCTAAAAATTCAGGATCCTTGGTAAATGGAACCCTCTTTTAGCCCGGTTGCAGCAGCAAAAACCAGTCGAAAAGTATTTCCCTCTAAAGAAGTTAAATAATCATTGCATTTCCCGAGATAGAAATGACATGGCAAGACCGAGTTTTAAAAAAGAACGGGTGGATAAACCATGAATGTAATACATTATCACAAGATAGTCACAGTTACTTCGAATCAAATCGAATCATTCTGTGAATGGTACACCATTGTACTATTGGCGGGGGACTACCAAATACGGGGCCTAAACGCATGCTCATTGCCACACACCTGTGGACGCGTGGGGCTCTGATGACGTCATCAAGTCAAAGTCAGGTGATCATGATCACGTACTTTTCGGAGCTTGGATAACAGATTTATACCCACTCGGTCTCGTACAAACTCCATTTTGAAGACACGTGCTCATGTTTAACTCCGCTGTTTGACTGATAATTGTATCTTGTCCTAAATTGAATGTTCCAAAGTGCACAGATCATGCCACGATAGCTTCCGTGAATGAGAAGCTCAGAACAGGGCGGTGTCACAATCTCCATGATAGAAACTAGTACCCTCTTTCTTTCGTATAAGATCGGAAGAGGAGAGAGGAGCGGGGATGTCTCGGACCAGGAGATTGTCTCATGCGCGTAATATGTGATGGTTACACCCATGAGCAATGGTATCTATCCTTGCATTACTTCAGGCCCTGTTCCCATAAACTCCGTTCTTCTTCCCCCCCCCCCCCCTCCCGATTATCTATTAGTCTCTCTTTAATAATAATAATAATACATTACATTTGTAATGCGCTTAATACAATGTTTCTAAGCGCAAAAACCCCATACAGGGCTGAAAACCACGTTACAATAACACATGACTTCCCACAGTTGTAGCAGGGAGGTGGGTAATTGGTGGGTGTGTTTTTGTGTCTGTGTATAAGATAAACATAATGCATCTATTTATACATTTGTACCAGACTGCATTTCTTTCAATCATATCTGGTTCCCCAAACACCTGACATGAGCATGTTCAATGTAAATGAATGCCAAAACTTGACAAAATCCATGAATATCCTTCTGAATTTTCCTTTTATGCGTTGAAGTATACACTTCACTGAGAATCCATCACACGCAAGTGTAACTGTGAACGATGTCATTCAAGAAATAACACTATTCGAAGATCGGATGTGATCAATCAACCGAATACGTATCAAAAAGATAGGTATTGGGAAGCCCATTCACAGTGGTTTTATGACCCTAAAGTCGGTTTTGTTGTTATCAGTTTCATCCTTCAGCTCGTTCGACGTATTGCTTCGAAGAATCGTCAAGTGTTTGTTGAATCTCTCGAAAGCTCGCAATGTTTCGCGATGCCAGAAACCAACCTTTCTGTGTAATACTCGCCATGAAAGAGTGTACGGGGCTTCATCATGATTGGATTACCATAAACTACATCCGGTTATTTTGGCCTATACTTTCCTCTTTGAGTTACTTCTTAAAATGCAGCGTAAGGAAATAAAAGTTCTGACAAATGAACAAGGATGGAAGTTAACAACATGTTGTTTCTTGATCGAAGTCTTTTCCAAAAAACAAACAAACAAACAAACAAACAATTTCGCCAAATAATTTTCAACCAAAGTGATTTCGAGAACGCATCCCGCTGATTTAGGTACAGTGATCAGAACACTACAAGACGAAAAACCATGGATAAGAGATCATGTGGAGTTAGAATTCCAGTTTCAAAAAATTAATGGACAACGTGAATTCAGGAAATAACTACAAATTTCATAGCAGGACAATACCAAGAAGTAAACAACCCATTTTAGCGGGAAAAACAAAGAATTCTAAGTAAAACTCAATTCAATTCATTTCAATTTGATTTAATTTAATTTAATTCAATTCAATTCAATTCAATTCAATTCAATTCAATTCGCTTCGATTCAATTCAATTCCATTCCATTCCATTCCATTCCATTCCATTCCATTCAATTCAATTCAATTCATTTATTTTCGTCAAAACGCCACCACAGACAAACAGTTGACAGAGGACACTCCATGAGATTCGTATCACAAGCTCTAAGGAGACGACCTTACAGAAATTTAATCATACATGATCCCATTCAGTTGGCAGTATGGAAAAGGTCACAATAGTCATGTCAGCACACACAGTTTTGAACACCCCTTTGATATACACATCCCTACGTACCAATACACACATACACACACACACACACACACACACAAATGACAGAAGATGTATAATTATAGAGGCACACATAATATGACCCTACTCGTGTCTGTAAAGTGTCGTATCAAAAAATGATAAGTCATTATTACTTTAACAAATTTCATTGCTCCTTGCTGACAAAGGACAAAAAGTAATCATTTCAGTTTGACATAAATTCTTTCCCTGGAAGTGACTTTGGAATATTACTTGGATTTCGTGAATTAGGGTAATTCCAGGAGAAGAAGAAGCAGAGATTTGGGTTTCCCCCAACCTTTGTTATCTTTGTGTCAGGTCAGTTGTAGGTAAAATCCCTTGTTCTTTGAAATATATATTGAGGGAAATGCTTGTATAAGAAAATCAAAGACTTTAAGGAAATTAAAAGTAGGCAATGATACTTTGAATTATAGTGGAACATTTAACTCTTTGGAGCATACAGTTAAAGATAACAATATTATTGCCATGTTTTTCTTCTTTCACGCTTGTTTCAAAATAGATTTCAACCAAACTTTATATCAATCAAAGCTTCTCCAAATTTTACAGCACTCAAATATTGCACTTTGATTATAATCAAATTCAGTGCTGACCCACATATTTCAGTCACGTTTGTAAATAAATGTTTAATGGTTTAGTCTCTAAGAATGGAACCATTTATATGTTAACTCAGCAAGGTCTTTAAACTGATAAAAGGAAGAGAATACGGGGGGATGGGGTGTTGGGGAAGAAGAGGACTGAAACTCATACCTGTTATCTTTATACAAAGACGAGACCTGTCGGGTATTACGACCTAACACCCCCCCCCCCTCCCCCCCCCCCCCCCACACACACACGAAAGAAACCCATGTTCATATGAAATATATTTACATGCGTGTGAATTCAACGAAATAAGAAAACAAAAGCAAAAAAGCGTATTTGCTTTTTCCGTTCAGTTTATATCATACCAATTTTTCAATCATTAGAAATCGTAGTTCAGGTCCCGGCAACTCAACCGTATACATGCGCAAGAGTATGATTCCATAGGTCTTTCAGTCATAAGCATTGCAGTCAATGATTGTAAGAGTACTTAAGTTGTCATGTGGAATTCATTAGGATTCATTGATTGTCTATAAACGTCCTTAAAAGACCAACAAGAAAGGGATTCTGTTATTCCAAATAATCTGTCAATCAACACATTATTCTGCCTTTTACGGTCGTGTTCCCCTTCTACACGAGCGTCAAACAATCTCTTACAGCTTCTTAGGACATGTGCTCACCGCACGAAAAATTATTTCAGTTGTTAAAGGGATGGTACAGTATTGATGGAGATGAGAATTGGGCTTTTAACGTTTTGCGAGATTGGTATGAAATAGTGCAGAGCATACCATTTTAAGAGGAATTCAAAGTTTATTTCATGAAAATCGGGTTTGGAATGACTGAAACATCCAAAAACAAAGTAAAACAAAGCGATCGTAATAAAATGTGGGCCCCACACTTTATCAGAATCGCCCTGTTTTGGATATCTCAGCCATTTCAAAAACCAATTTTCATCAAATAAACGTTGAATTCCTCATGGAATTACAAGCTCTTTCATATTTCATTTTGATTGATTGATTGATAATGGTTTATTGGAGCAAACATGCAAAATAGTAGCCCGAAGGCTAAATTATAATGCATCACATAAAAACGTATAAATTACATCAAACAACAGACATTCATAAGAGGTTTCTCATTATCTCACAAAAAAAAAAAAAAAAGTTAGAAACCTGAAATTAGATCTCAGACGAAACTATACAATCCCTTTAAGGGATTTGATCAAATTGGTTCCTACTCACCGACAGTGTAATATCCTGAACTTGAAGCGTGGTGCCAGAACTCAACGAGGACATGGAATAGATGATGGTACAATGCTGAGATCCGAATGTGCGTGATCCTTATTCCCCGAAGGAGGAGCAGCGAATTCTACGTCTGATCTACGTCGGTGCGTTGATGGCACTCGGGATTCTACCAAGAATGGCTGGACCGCTTGGTTGGACGAAGGGATGGTTGGTGTCGACCAACACTGTTCATAAATGTTTCAAAGTTGTTTCAGAACGATAACACAACACATTGAATCGTTCCTTGCCAATGGCAAATGACTGTGACAAGTCACACATTCACGAGAAGCTTTATAATATTTTCGTTCCCGTCACCCAACACTTCGTTGCACTTTGTGGAGTTGGCGTGGTTCTATTGGTTTGACCCACCTCCCTGGTATGACATTCTTGCAGTAACTTTCCAACCCGGATTTAGAAATATTGCCCACCCCTCTTTCCATGTTAGGCTTCCAAGTGACACCAATAAAGAGAAAAGAACTATTTCAGGTGAGAGAATTATGAATGATGCAATCTCATTGGTGGAATATGAAAAGGTGCCTTTCGACGGAAGGATTGCGTAATGTACGTGACATTGTAAACGTCGCGTTCAATTTAATCATCAACATTATCATGATTATATAGTATGAGTGTAATTTCGAAGTGGAGTATGACGTCATACCCTTGCGATGCCTGGTTGTAACTGGTATTTCCGTGGCTCCCTTTTTCTCTGATGGGGGACGGAAAGCAATCAACTCTTATATCTTCGAAAATGAAATATTTGAACTACGGAATTATTGCGCAAGACTGCATTTGACTTGAACAGTGAAATAAGTCGATATACTGGAGGGAATGAAATAAACCATTGACACATTAATAAATACACATTTTTAATAGAAAAAAAAAAAAACCCTCTCTCTGTTCACGATGATTGTCACGTGATATATGTATGAACAATTCCAACTGATTTTGTAGCCCATCCGGAAGTTACAATATATGGCGAATAGAATTTGAACGTTTGTAAATATACGACAATCATTCAACCGAAAATAAGCGCATAAAATATTACATCAGCAAATTCAATAATGCAAATCATCTGCTCTTGGAAAAATTCCTGTTAATGCTGATTAAATATTCTATATTGATTGAGGTCATCATATATAGATTCGGCGCAATTTAATCACTGGTATAGTTTGATTGCCGCATAACTGCATATCATCGTGTATCAGATTGCTCTTTCATGTTAATTCAACAGGAACTTGGGTCTCGTAACCAGCTTGAGACTGGACATGTTGTGCAACTTGTACGCATTATGTTTGCGTGTTTTACATGTTGCTTTAATTCTCCTTCGACATAATGGCGTAAATTACATGTACCACTCTGTTCGCTCATATCACCCACGCCAAAGTTTGTTTTCGGTATATACCTAATTACCAGCCGCGAACAACCTGCTCCTATCCACGCTTGTTACAGGACGACACCTGACGAGTCTTAATGAGCTTAATTTCTGGCGTCGATTAGTTCTTTCCACCGGAAGTAGTTCCACGTGACCTATCCGCTTATGTTTCTAACCGGCGTCTTTTCCTGTACGTGAAAGAAAGGCATTAACATTGCTTCTGAGAGGCTATCAGCACGTAGGAAGTTTCTCTTTACCGGCAGGAAGGATTCGAATTTGGGTCAGCTACATAAGGGCAAACTTTCACTCAAACTATGCACCGCAAGGTTAAGGTTTATTTGTTCGTTTTATTTTCTCTGTTGATTTTTGTTTGTTCCTCTCTAGTCTTCGTAGCGGACGTTATATCGTCCATGCCCCAACATAACTTTGCGTTTCTCTGCATTAAGATTATTTCAGCTGAAAACAACACGACCATTTTGTTTTTCAAAAGTTTTGCCCATTTATTCGCTCCTGCATATCACTACTTGATAAGTAATCATTATCTTGGGTCTGCATTCACTCCGTGGATGATTGTTATTCTCACAACATGGAGGAGTACTCTAGTCTTAATTGCTGTCGTGTGAAAATAATCGTTTTACTTTGCATAAGTAATTATCCATCTATTCATTTTTTTTTTCTCTCTCTCTCTTTGCTATTTTACGTTTGTCCCTTAAATCTAGGGCTTGGTTATTCAAAGTTTTTTTTTTTGTGTGTGTTTTTCTTTACAATTCTTTTTTCGTGAACGAGGACGATTGTAATCATGAGACCATACATTTAAGGCCACCAAAGGTTGATTCAGCGCTTGGATCGATGACTTCATGAAATGACTAGCTAAAAGCAGTGGAGTGGGAAGTCTGTGTACTGCTAAAAATGAGCATGGCGAGAAAATCATGGTTCCATCGCAGGGTGATACTTCTTCTTCGTCGTCTGATTCATTTGCATTGATCATTATCCCGTGCATGTTAGCAGTGGTTTCAGATCTACAAGAGGAAGTATGAACATGAATAGAGATGAAAGCAAAATTAGCGGTGCTCTGCTTGCGCTCATGGTGCTGGAGTGGTACCAAGACAAAGACTTCAGCCATGCAAGTTCTTGGGTATTCCCTGCTGCCAAAATGTTCCAATTCAGTTCAATTATTATTTCATTTCCATCGAACAAAACGAAATACATAATACAGAGTATACATTAGAATTTGTCAGTTATATTGTTAAACAATTTGGTAAAAATACAAATCATGAAGTGTAATTCAATACAAAATAATACACACTTTGCAAATTGAAAAAAACAAAAAAAAAAGGAAAACAAAGAGCTAAATACTGAGATAGAAAAGCGTGATTAATACTGCAAAGCGGAACTGGTAAGACGCGGATCACTCATAAAAAAAAGCCCACCAATATACTAATATAAAATATGCAAAATTTCTACACGTACCTTTTTGACGCATTTGATATTGATATCTGGTGCCAATGATATTAAAGCATATCGTTAAAAATAATGCTTTATAGTAAAACACACACACACACACACACACACACCAAAAATAAACAAACAAACTCAAGATAACATTACAATATTACCGCGGCACAGACACATTGACCTGTATGTACCAGGAATTTATGGTGACAAAAATAATATGTATTACAAAGACACACAATCATATGTGCTCACGCTAATAGCAAACAAGAAGAAAATGCACGTATGAACAAAGACGCAATATTGCAGCAAGAACAAGAACAAAATGACGTTACAGCACAACGAAGAGCGATGATAAATTAGAAGGAACAGAGAAGAGAAAGGGCGAGAGGTCTGTGGACATTGCACACCACTCCAACACCGGGTGAAAATCATCTGATATTTTATTAAGTGGTATGATATATAATGTTTTCCTTTTTTTTTAGAATGCCAACTGTGAACTTTATTGGGAATCGTCTTGGAAGATTAGCTGAAACTGTTATAAACAAAAAAATAAGTTTAACATCAGATTAAAAGCACCCACTCCGAAATCATAATTAACTCTAATCTTCTAAAATATGCTGCAATTTTAAGGAATAGCTACAAATTTAGTGTTTGGCTGCTTTGATGATTTGGATACTGAAATAAACAGTGTTATACTGTAATGACGAAGATAGTGATTTATTCTACCTCATGAAACACTGACGGTGTAAGTAATTATGCTTAAAAGCTGTAGTACCATGAGATTTAATGGAATAGCAGACAGTGTATAATAATCATCCACAGTATGATTATATTCTGATAATTGTGATTTTTGTTTATCTTTCTCATAACATTTCAAATTTGACGATGGAGTTTTTGGACCAGAGCTCACAAGAAATGCTCATGAATCACTCGGATCGCTTGTCCATAAAAATCAATAATGTGTGATGTTTAACTTATGCTTAATTCTTTGAAATAGGTCAGTGGTGATAAATCAGTTTTTTTTTTTTTTTTTTTTTTGGCTTAAAGGAAACAAGTGACGACTCACTCAATTCTGAGTTATTGGTTTTGTAGATTTGATTTGTCATTGTCACACTGAGGGGGTCAGGTTTTGGGGTTTGGGGTTAAACGCTTTTACGGAGAGAGATCTAAGTTTGATAATCATGACATAATTATCATTTTATAGGGGATAAGCCAGGATCTCACACTGTCACAAGTACCCCCGTCGAGATTTTGCTCCCCCCCCCCAAAAAAAAAAAAAAAAAAAAAAAAATCACATCACATCACTTTGAATTCGTCTTAGAATTGTATGCTCTTTAAAAAATTTTGTATTTCATAAAGTGGTTTCTTAGCATCTCGCAAAATACTGAATCATCACCTCAACCAATTCTATACCACCCCTTTAAGCCGACTTTCATAACGTTATATGCATACTACCACCATGTGATGTATTTCATTTTTTTTTTCTGAAGTGCAGTGCAATAGTAATATGATACTAATGATATATAGTGCTGAAAGGAGATTTGATATCAGTTTCGTAGAATGTTTGTTTGTTTGTTTGTTTTTTGAAGGATATGAACTGTTGTATTTTCGTTTTTCATAACGTATTTTTTTTTATGTATGGTACTATAAATCCGCTGATTTAACGTTATTTTTTTATTCGTTATGCTGCATGTGGAAATTTATTCTGCTCTAGTACATGTATATTGTCTACTAGTTTTGAATGTCTGCATCTATAATTGTATGTTTACATCAATATCACCACATGTGTATCCAGTTATAACCTTGTGTAAATGTAATGCTTAATTATAGGACTGTAATGAATATGATATTGGTATGACAGAATAATTTAATAGGTTTTTTAACATTTTGATTTTTTCTTTAACTGTGAATGTTCTGTAATCATGCATGTACTTTTATTCTGTACGCATGACACTATTAGTCTGCGGACTTACTCTTATGCTTCTTTTGATTTGAAATAAAACCGAATTGAATTGAATTGAATTGAATATACGTTATACCCCTTTAAGCCGACTTTCATAATGTTATACGTTATCATCTTAAAAAGGCAACATTTGTCGCGTCTTAAAAACAATAATAGGGCCCTACACCGACTCATGAATATCATGCTTGATAAACGAACAATTAAGTTATTGACATGGTTATAGAACCCCGGTAATAGCGACACACCTCTTTGTCTTAAATGAGACTTCAGGATGATTTTCCAAACGTTTGCATCGAACATCTAATACACAGTGGTTACATTGGGAAAAGAGTTTCAAAATTTATTGAATTGGATAAGGAGTCCGAATGTTTGTTTGTTTTTTAATTCAATAAAAAAATCACTCTGAATGAGGATAATGACATTGCATCTCCGATAAGAATGTGTGATTGGGTTCTCTGGGAAGCAGAACAACAGAAGAAAGCACGTTTAAATCTTACACAGATGAATGTGTTAAAGCTATATGGCATTGTAATGGAATGATATTGCTAAATTACTGGGATATGTTAGCCTTATGTGTCACCATCCTTGCTCAGCATATGGTTTGGGGTTTTCAGAGTATTGGTTTATCTGCTTAAGGACCACAATAAATTCCACAAATCTATGCATGGCGCTATCGATCTATGTACTACAATGTGAAATTATATAAGTCGTCTGGAATGCCCCTTTAATGCAAAGTGCAATAATCTTGCTGCTGTGTAACACGTCACATGACAGGTATCACTCCTGAGGTTGAGAAACGTAGCTACGACTTGTTACGTCGCGCTCTTTGAGAAAAGTGTTTTGTTTACAGAATACGCTTTCGTGCATTCACTGCCGATAGCTATACCTACTAACTTCTAACAGGGAGGTGAGACCTCCCTGCTTCTAACATCTCACTTACCATACGACCGTATCGCACGCAAGTACCCGAAGGCTCAGTTTCGCTTGAACGGATGGGTGTGACGTCACAACAGCGATTCAATGCTCTGTACACAATGGAGGTAAACGCGTGGTAATGTTGGGTGGGTAATATAATGATTGAACCTGACAACGTAGCCCCCCCCCCCCACCCCCCCACCCCCGCAGCAGCTCACGCCTTGTGCCGTCAATAATGTAATTTTAAGAAGAGAATATGTGCCCAAACTGCTGACTCACAATCGTGCGTGGGCGTTTTGTAACATTCCTTACAGCGCCATGATGACCGGGTGCGAGGTCAAAAGTTTAGCGGAATTTTGCCCAATTCTTTCATAATCAAGAAAACTTAACCTTGTCTATGGTTATTATAGTAAGCTTCCTGCACAAAGTCAGATGTTTTTGTGTCAGGAAGCCTATAGCCACCATTTGATTTCACTTCCCCCGCACTGCAGTCCAAATTCTCGGAATCCACCATGAAAGAAGCGGAAATATCCGGGTGGAAGTAAAGCAGATTGATTTCAAAGGCGTTTCGACATGAGTAGCGAAGCGACGAACGGTGGCTTTGGTCATCGTGAGGTGGGAAAAGAAACTTCACCATTCCAACCTGCTTCAGTTTCAGTTTTGAAGTTTCGATTCTTTAAAAAAAAAAAAAAAAGAAAAAAAAAGTAAGGGGGTCACAATCGGAAGTTGATCATGAAAGGTCAACTCGATCGTCTCAAGGGCACATCAATTGATTTGAAAAAAAAAAAAAAAACTTTTGTACCTGAAAGAAGCCTCGAAGCATTCGAGGAAGACAATTCAACGAAAACAATTAATCCTGTCCTTGTTCAAACAATTATTACGAAACTGTGAACATATTTCTAAGTCAATATCAATCACCAGAACATTGTGTGGTAATGCAGACGTATTCAAAGTATAAAGAAAAAAAATCACCGAAAATTCTACCTGCTTAAAGGGGTTGTTCAGGATGGCACAGTCATTCCTTTCATGATGTTTTATTGCTATCCTGTTCAACGTAAGTCCACATTCATAAAAATGTGTATTGCGTGAATGCAGCAATATTAGTAGAGCACATCATCGAAAGTTTGGGGGGAAATCGGACAATCCGTTCAAAAGTTATGAATTTTTAAAGCATCTGCGCAGTCACTACTGGATGAGAAAACTGCTACAGTGTGTGATGGCACATGCGTAGAACGATATAAGGAAAATATAAAGAGAATTTCAAAAAAACTTTATTTTTTTTTGAAAAAAGTGCATATTTCCTTGACTTGTCACTGATGTATGTTAAGGGTAATATTTCCCCCCTGCCTTCTGAAAGAGGCAAGTCAAGTGTTCTTTTATCATGCGAGAAAAGTGAAAATGTGTTGAATTTTCTTTTTATTTTCTTTATATCATTGTATACATGTGACATCACAAGCTGTATCTATAGCAGTCTTCTCATCCAGCAGTGACTGGGCAGAAACTTCAAAAATTCGTAACTTTTGAATGGATTGTCCAATACAATTTTCTCAAACTCTCACTGACATGACTGATGTGTTCTACTAATAGTAGGCCCCGGCCCTACTGCATTCACTCAATCCACATGTCTATGAAGGTGCATGGACCTGTCTTTTAAATCATTTATTCTATGACCCCTGTTACACCAAAAATTGTGGTACCAAAATTTGGTCTAATTTCAAGTGGTTGCCTCTGGCTGGCCCGGCAGTGTAAACAGGTTTTTTGAGAATGAAACTGATAACACTTGGGAACAAACAAATTATTAGAAAAAAAAATCCGTCCTAGTTCATGCCATGTCCTAGTTCGAACAAGCTTTTTTTTTTCTTTTTACTTAACTATTAATTTATTCACTGATCTCCAATCATGCTAAGGATTGCCTTTTCAGCCTTTTTGCAACTAGGGCTGATGTTCAAAGGGGGTCCTTGCCGTATTTTACATTAGAAAAACAAACAAACAAACAAACGTACATCCAACATTGTGTCAGTGTGAACAGAGTAAATTACGGTGCAATATAATCATACTCATGAAGTCGACATAGTAAAAAATATAAATACTATGATGCAAATATCAATCAACACTGAAAAAATTAAACCTTTACCATTATGAAATAGGGGGTCTGTAACTAAAACAAACAAACAAACCTCAATCATATACTTAACAAACACCCCCCCCCCCCAAAAAAAAAAAGCAAGAGAAAAGAAGGGGTAACTAAAGAAGCATATTTCACTTTAAATGATCACAATATGCATGTAGTATACACAATATGATATACAGGTATATGTGCGTGGAAATCTCTGAAAAGAACAGAAAACCTACATGAAATGTATGCGAATTAAGCCGACGACAAACATCCCTATCAGGTCTCAGAAATCTGGGGTCTTACCACATCCTTATCCATCAACAGATTGTATAGGCGTTGTTGACAGAGCAAACACTGTATCATGATAGACATGGGTAAAGTGGAAGCAATCAATACAAATTACAATAAGTTGTGGCATGAACGTGTCTTCTAAAAAAAACTTTTGTATATCCCAAGACATTCGAGACACGCATGGTTGCCCGTGCGAAACGTCGCCAGAAATAGACGTGTCGCATCTTGCAAACTCTTTGCTGATTATGTGATAATGATGAAAAGAGAAACAACTGATTTTCATTGTAATTGCTTTTTATAAATGATTAAAGCCTGGGTCCGATCAAGGGAGTCACTGAAAATAAGGCATAGTTTGAAAACAAAAATCTATCTATTTCTGTACTTCATATGTGGAATCTTGATGATGCGTACAAATAATATGGTCCTTTTAGAATGAGGAGAGAGGGAGAAAGAGAGAGAGAGGGGGAGAGAGGGAGGGATGGAGAGAGAAGGGAGGGAGAAGGAGAGAGAAGAGGAGAGGATCTCAATGTCCCGATATGAGAAACTTTTTTCAAGTTTCAAAGAGCGTACCTCTTCATGTGTTTTGCTTTCAGTTTCGTCAGTCCACACTCTGAAATTCTGAATTGTATCAGGGAGGTGACACCTGCCTGATTGTATACAGTAATAAGGGACATCGCTTATCTAAAGACAACTTGAAGTGTTTTTAAGAAATTTTCCATGGATTTGATGATGAAGTCACAATGTTTGTAAACTGAACACAATCTTCTTTTTATGCCTCCGCCACGAAGTGGTGCCGGAGGCATTATGTTTTCGGGTTGTCCGTCCGTCCGTCCGTCCGTCCTTCCGTCCGTCCGTCCGTCCGTCCGTCCGTCCGTCCGTCCTTCCGTCCGTCCGTAATGAATTTTGTGGACAAGGTAACTATCAAAACCTGTTGAGGTATCCTAATAAAACTTGGCATGTATGTGTATTAGGGGGTGAAGTTGTGCCTATCAACTTTTGGGTGCACATGCTCAAGGTCAAAGGTCAAAAGGTCAAGGTCAAATACATAAAATTTCACTATTTCCACCATATCTATTGAATGCCTGAAGATATTTTCTTGAAACCTAGTGTATACATGTATTACCCAATTAAGATTCTCTGGTGAAAGTTTGGGTCATGAGGTCAAAGGTCAAAGGTCAAAAGGTCAGGGTCAAATACATAAAATTTCACTATTTCCACCATATCTATGGAATGCCTGAAGATATTTTCTTGAAACTTAGTGTATACATGTATTACCCAATGAAGATTCTCTGGTGAAGGTTTGGGTCATGAGGTCAAAGGTCAAAGGTCAAAAGGTCAGGGTCAAATACATAAAATATCACTATTTCCCCCATATCTATTGAATGCCTCAAGATATTTTCTTGAAACTTAGTGTATACATGTATTACCCAATGAAGATTCTCTGGTGAAAGTTTAGGTCATGAGGTCAAAGGTCAAAGGTCAAAAGGTCAAGTAAAAATATTAAAACTTCTTTTTTTTCTCCGTACCTTGGAAAATTGTTCAAGGTCTCTTCATGGAACATAGTATATACATGTACTGACTGGAATTGATTGTATCTAGAGAATGTAGGGTTCATGGGGTCAAAGGTCAGGGGTCAAAGGTCAAGTGCAACACTTCAAAATTTTACTATTTCCCTCATATCTATGCAATGCCAGCAGGGTTATATTTTTTTTTTTGCACTTGGTGTATGCATGTGTAACCTAATAGAAATTCTATGGAAAGTTTTTTTTTTCTTCTTTTTTTTTGCCTCAAAGGTCAAAAGGTCAAAGATCAAGTGAAAGTGCTGAACTAACTTTTTCCTCCATATCTCGGAAGTGGCTCAAGTTATCTTGAAACTTAGTACATATTATGCATGTTTTACCTGAAAGTGATTATCTTATGAATTTTAGGGTCAAGGGCCAGATGAAAATGGTAACAATTTACTATTCAATTCAGAAATTCACACCAATTCTCCACACCTGTACCTTGAAAATTACTCAATGCCTAAATGTATGAATGGGTCAAAGTCAAGTTAAAGTCCTTAAATCCCTAGATACATGCTCTCCTATTCATCCAATTAAATCTAGGTCAAGGAAGGTGAACATTCAACACATTTGTGAGAAATTTGTTATTTCAATATTTTGCCAATTTTGTGAAAATGTAGTCACACATTGTCCACATGTACTATCTAGACCTATTGGGAAAATCATGTATTATGGCGGAGGCATACCAGTCGCCAAAGCGACATTTCTAGTTTTTTTATGAACCCCTCAAAAAAAGTTTGGAAATCTGAGTTTGATCAATAATTTCTCATTTTTCCTTAGAAATAATTCATTTGTGCTTAGTGCCACACAAAGATTGTTTAATTCTCTTTAAATTGATACCATACTTGTTGTGATTATCGTATACATGGAGGTGCAGTGCTTATGAGGTAAAGTCAGAATTTAAAAGCTGCAAAATGGCCCAATTTTTGACATCCCTAATGGAGTTTGCTCTTTATGAGTGAGCTCCCCATTGTTTCTTTGGTGTTAATTTACTGTAATATCAGCATTTTTATGGAGTGAAACATTGTATGCGTTCAACCAAACAGATAAACACACACACACACACACACACGCACACACACACACACACACACACACACCCACACACCCACACACCCACACACACAAACACAAACGATCATGACTCAAACCATTATCTCACAAACAAAAACACAAAAAAATGAAATGGCATGGTCTTGATTTTATTGGAGTTTTATCTTTATTTTGTCTTCATTTTGTCTTTACTTTATGCTTATTTTGTCTTTATATTATCAATGAACATGATCGGGCTCAGTATCTGGTGGACGACCCAAGTGCTTGCACAACCGCCTGGCACCGTGTCCTCATGCTGTTGATTAGCTTCGTGATTCGCTGCTGAGGAATGGCGTTCCACTCGTCAACCAATATCTGACGGAGTCCTGAATGTCGTTACATTCATGACCCTCTTCCCCACAGCTCAGCCAAGTTGATTGCAAAGATGTTCTATGGGGTTGAGGTCGGGACTGCATGCAGGCCAGTCCATTCAAGGAGGTACTAGGCGAGCCTAGTACCTCCTTGGTCCATTCTAGTGATGCCCTCTCTCTCTCGAGAAAGTTGCGCATAAGTCTCGCGTTGTCATCTTTTTGAAGCATCTCAGCTTCAATTTGCCCTATGGCGCGGGCTTTTTGAACATTGCTTATACGTGGCATGATGTACAACCATAAAACTTGATGAGCTATCAAATTTGCGTGGCATGGCACCACTGAAAACTTGAATGTGAAGTTAAGATGTCTATTGAAATTTGCCTTCATGGCTGACCAGTTGAGAACAAAAGCCATAACACAAAAGGGCATGTTCTCTAGTTTACTCTTCACGACCATTCTCATTCATTATAAGGACCGTTGTTGTTGTTCATTTTGCAACTTTTCAATGCAGACCTTATCAGACACTTTTGAGTGCAGCCCTTTACTTGATAGCATAATCATAATGAGTAGGATATCATTTTAAAGACAATTTAATAATCTTTCCATTGATATCAAGCATGTACTGTAATAGTGCTTACAAACTGGAGAAATTTACAACTGAAGTTAGATTTTAAAACTATTTTTGAGGAGTTTAGTACAATAATAATTGAATTACTGTCACATGGTTTCACTTAGCCTTGCGGGACATATTACCAGACACTATCAAAATCTATCATCAGGAACTGGAATGGATATAATTAACCCTATCCTCCCCAAACCTTTACAAAAAGTAAGAGAAAAAAATCACAAAGATAGGTAACCTGGGAACAATTATTCAAATCATTTATTTTGGCTTATCATATACAGCTTCTTTACAAACTGTATCATCAAAGTGTGTCTACAGATTATTCACCATGTTTCAGCAGGGAGGTGTCACCTCCCTGGTTTCAGGGATCCCGTGGAAGAGAACATTAAGAAACATTTTATAAAAATATCGCCAAATGGAAACGGCTGCAAATATTTGCACCCTCAATATGCATTTAGCAAACAGTATTCTGTATGTTTCACCATGACATGTATTTATCGCAAGGAATATTGTGGTCAGAGATTATACATCAAAACAATATATACCCATTGTGATTTTTTTTTTTAATGTGGAGTGTTGCCGTGTTCTCAGTTCATTTTCTTTTACAACCTGTTCTTAGGCTCATCTGAAAAGAAAGTACCATTAAATGAACTATTAACTCAAATACATGTTGACTCGTGTTGGTTGACTCATGATACACTCAACGTCGTGGCCAATGAGTATTGAATACGTGCCATATGTTTTGTAATAACATTTCTACTATTTTTCTTCAGATTATTTAGATTCATCCACAAAAAAATAAACACACTTCTAATCCCAGATTCCGCCAGTGACACCACATATCCCTTATCATAAGAAATGAGTTACATTACTAATAATTTCGTATAAGTATTAATATGCAAATGTCATACTGTATTGTTGGAAATGAAATGAAACCATTTATGCCAGTCATTGCTAAAGTACTGATATGATTAACAAGATACTGGAATACACCTTTCCCTATAGACTGAGCATAACTTGCACATTTCCATGTTACTAGTACGATTTACAAAAGACACTGCCGGGAATCTTGCAAATTGTGCTCGATCTGGGGGAAATTGCATTTGAATGTCTTTTGTTAATCATAATAATCTATAAGAAAATTGTTAACGATTGACAGAATGATGTTACTGGCAGAATCTTGGTTCGCAAAGTTGTTTTTATTGTGAGTGTATCGAAGAAATCTTTAGAAAAATAGTAGAAATGTTATTATTGAATATTATTATAGCACATATTTAGATATTCTTTTTGGCTACATAAGTGACGATAAGGGTACTTTGAATCAATGTCAGTCGACATGCATTTGTATTGAATGGCCCCTTTAATGAAAGACTGGCTGCCCCCCCCCCCCCCCCCCCCATCCTTTACGTAAAATAAACCATCTGATCGTGAGAACACACGTACTAATGATATGGAGGGAAAATGATATCTATAGGGTTATTAACAAGTGATAGTAATCAAGAAATGCTAAATATGCTTTTAGTTTCGTTTCTAGAGTTAAGAGTAGAAGCAGGGAAGAAGAAGGTCAAATTCCGTAGAGCTGTCCTAAATTGCGCAACAGAAGCCCGTGCATGTCGCCACACGAAGCATGATACGCATTTCGTAGTAACTCCATGTATACATGAAATCTTGTAATCAACTAGAAAAAGAAATGATGTAGAATATCGTACCTTCAATTACAGATATCACGTTTCTCCGTCATTTCTAATCGCTGTGACTCGGGTAACGGAACTGACACCGTATATGAAGAAACGCCGGAAATCACGTGGACATAATGTTAGACTCTGTATACGCTTCGAACTGATTGCCATTTCGCTTGATCTAATTGCAGAAATAAAAAGGGATTAGTTAGAGTGAGATGAAACTGTTCAGCCTATTATTTGTCCGCAGAGAATTATGTCAGCGCGTCATCAACAACAATGAATGATCATTTTCTTCGTTACTCATGAATGAGTAATACAATAAGAAAATGAATTGTTCATCGAATCCTTCTGCTTCTTAAAAGACAGCCCTTTTCCAAGACCAGTGAAAATCTGAAATCATTTAACAATTTACAGCTGACAGTTGGTGTTGCTGTCACTCCTAGTCCCGCTGACTCTTTGTCAGTACGATTTCAATTTTGTCATTCATTTTTTTTAATATTATTCTTCCCTTCATAACACTAATGATTAAATTTCCCTTTCGAAACAGAATCAAGCCCTAGCGTTTAAGGACATCTAACGTGAGACCAAGCGTTTCAAGAAACCAATGAAAATCTGACACAGATGGAATTCATTGGAAGACGTTCAAATGAGACACAGCTTGGTATTGTCACTTTTCTTTGCTTTCCATGACTTCTTACACCATGTGTCCAAAAGGTTCGCATTACTTTCGTTATTATTCACGTTTCCTTGAAACTTTGTGTATTGTTCTCACTCTTTTTTTTTCAATTCAATTTAATTTCTTATTTCATTTTTCTACAATTTTTTTTTTGGTAACAGAAAATAAAATGAGTAAAACTATGTGAGATGAAAAGAGTGTACATATAATTGTGGAACCTTGCGATAATTATACATTGTCATGAAAAACTGAAGTGATCAGAGTGAAGCAAATAATACGCAAAATTCGAAAAATGGAGGGATCCGCTAAAAAGACAAAGCTTGTAGGGTGTTAGTCCCTCAGAAGAAAAAACATCAATAGAAAGCAAGGAAAAGGGGAGAGAAAAGAAAATTCTCTCTCTATTCATAATATGTACGATGTGTATAATTTTCTCAAAGTCTAACGTAAAGCTTAATTACAATAATCTATCATACCCTTTCATTCATACTGATAATTTCTTTTTTTGTCATATACTCTGTTCTTTTCACATCTATTATTATTTCTATATGACTTTAACAGGGTAGTGATGATTTTCCATCATTGTATATGATTATTTGCTGTCACAAAGCACACATTCGGCATGCTTATATGTATGTCGAGTTTCAATGCTTTCCTTGCACAAATAGCTATACCGGATGTATTTGGGAAGGGGTTTTGTGTGTGTGTGTGCTTTTTTTTTGGGGGGGGGGGATGAAGATGTTCAAAGAGGAATACTAGTTGTGCAGTGTGATGTGATTATTGAATTAAAGATATTTTATTCATTTTGACTGAAACTGACATGTCCTCTTTCTAGTGTACAGTGCAACATTGGGTTCATAGTCTTTACTCTTAGATACAAACAATATTTGGAGCTATTTTTTCTCTTTTTTTGTCATTACTTGCCATGTCTGTTTGGAATATTTGGAATATTAAAGAGACACACCAATAACGTCCACAGTTCGTGAGGGAATATACTGTCACTGCGTATATAATTTGATATATTTCATTTTCCGTTCTACGTGTTGGAAATGTAGCGATAAGCATGAGATACAGAACATAATTATAAGCATAAAATTATGAATCCAGTCTTTCTGCATCCCGCCTGCTTTCTAACGATAACCAACAAGACACGTCCCTGTAGCATCATTGTCAATTACTTGATTTTGTATGCAAATGCCGTAAACATAGATAATCATTATGATGGGGGCCTATGAATGCTAACTTTCTGGGATGACATTTTCACACCCTTCATGAACTTGGACCCATTAACCTGATTTTCGTTGCCACAGTGAGATGAATATACTTTATATCCTTTACGTATTTTGTGGGGTTTTTTTTCAGATTTGTCGAGATAGGAAAAATCTTATATTGCTTCGTTGGAAACATGCTACAGTTATATGTGATTTTTTTTTTAAAAGATAAAGTGATAAGGCACTCGTTCATGTTTTAAAGTCGTACCGGTCTCTTCAAGGCTCTCTATTCTAGTTTGACTTAAAACCCTTTCAAAGTATTTCGAAGTTGGAAGTCCGGCTTTGAAAATCTGCCTTGCCGGTAAGCGGAAGGGATTTTTCCCCACTTTTTTTTTTCTTACAAGAGTTTTGTTTAGGTAAGCCCAATCCACACCCAGGACCCAAAGAGATCTTATTCTTAGCATCATTCAATGGATGCGTAAACAGAGGGTTTGGTTTTTTAAAGGACAAGTCCACCTTCATAGACATGTGGATTGAGTGAATGCAGCAATATTAGCAGAATGCATCGTTTGAGGAAGATTGGACAACCCTTTCAAAAGTTTTGAATTTTTGAAGTTTCTGCTCAGTTACTGCTGGATGAGAAGATTACTACAGCTGATGATGTCACATGTGTACAACGATATAAAGAAAACATAAAGAAAATTCAACATATTTTCACTTTTCTAGTATAATGATTAGAACACTTGACTTGCCTCTTTCAGAAGGCAGGGGGAATAATATTACCCTTAATATAAAATCAGTGACAGAGTGAGGAAATGTGCACTTTTTAAAAAAAAAAATAAATTTGGTGAAATTCTCTTTATATTTCCCTTATATCGTTGTACGCATGTGACATCATGGACTGTAGTAGTCTTCTAATCCAGCAGTGACTGCACAGATAACTTTAAAATTTATAACCTTTGAACGAATTGTCCGATTTCCCCCAAACTTTCACTAATGTGTTCTAATAATATTACTGCATTCACTTAATCCACATGACTTGTGTAGGAAGGTGGACTTATCCTTTACGCATCGTTGCTCAGCGTGTAATTCAACGAAACGCACCAGTTTGCTTTATTTGTTGTTGTTGATGATGAGGATGAAGGTAATGATGGTGATAATGATTATTGTTAAACAGGGTAAAATCAGACGAGCAAACTGGTTTGAGGTTTTATTGAAATCCGACCTGAAACAGGGAAGTTGTGGTAGTGTGTAGAGTTTTGCGTGTTTTTACAAATCAGTGGTTAGTCGCAACCACACACAAAACACACACACATTCACACGCAAACATTCACGCACAAACACAAACACATATATACACACACACGCATACACACACACACACACACAAACAAACAAACACAAGACCGAAGTGATGATGTCATCCCCTCCCAATCCTGTCCCTGCTAGCCAGTACACAAATTTTAACGTCACTTCCTTTTTTTTTTTTTTTTGACATGAAATTCTTGAGGATAAGTTGTGATTCTCTCATAAAGTTAAAATAGTATTCAAATGATATACAGCACGGGTATCTTTCTTTCGTTTTTCATATGATTTTTTTTTTTCATATAATTTTGAGAATAAACTAATAGGAGTGTTGTACAGCAATGGCGATATCGCATATTCTAAATGGGTTGTGACCATTCACTATTCGGTTAAAAAGAAAAAAACAACAACATTGTGGCAATCTAGCTAGTCGTCCTGATTTCTTTTTTTTTTTTCACGTCAACTTGAACTATAGACGTAAAAAAAAATGCACTCTAAAAGCGGTGAGTCTGCCTATAATTTGACAGTCAGAATAGTTTTCATCACAGCATGTTTCGGATATGAAGTCTCATTTCGTATGTAATAATAACGAATGCACCCCCAAAAAGTCTTAATTTCATTTTCATTTTGATCTCGGTCGATTTTTTTTTAAGTCACGCAAGTAAGTTTAATGGAAGACGACTTTGCAGAAACACACACCTTGAAACAAGCCGTTTGGATCCATTTTATTTTTCGAAGAGAAACTTAACCTACATCTTAACTTTTATGATGTGAATATAAGTTGCTATCAAGAACAAAATGAAAAATTAATTAAGGAAACCTGACCCAGCAAAAGTTCGTTATAATCTGACAAATATAGAGTCATGGGATTATAAGGTTTATATGCGTTTTCAGAAATCAGTTATTTCAGTCAACATTACAAAATATGCAAATTAGATGATGAGATGACATGTGTCACTGCCTACAAGCGTCCTTGTGGCTTGCACGCAATTTCGCTACGTTTCCCTTTCAATTATTGAATTATTGTATATACATGTATAGCTGTAATGGTGTAGCGATGGTCGTCTTATCTAGAGGTTAGATACAGTCGTTCATTTAGATAAAGATAATGTTAGGTGTTTTCTCCGTATAGTAAAGCGATCGGAGTGGTGCAAGATTGCCACTATTACCCCTTTGTCTTATGTCATATTATAGTTACGCATATTTGACTGTGGCCGGTTTTACTGATACCTGAAAACATAATATGAAAATTTGAAACATTTTAAACATCTCAAGCGTTTCATCATACCAGGAAAATGATTACCCGCCAAGAAAATATAAAATATTCATGGTGACAGGGCATTCATTCATTATTATTGTGATTATCATTATTATCATCACCATTATCATGTAGTAGGCCCTAATCATGTTTGTTTTGTTTTGTTTTGTTTTTAACGCTAGCAGTCCTGTTGGTTAAATTCACTATTCTAAACTTGAACATGAAGAGGTGTTATTTTCAGCAAATCGTCGCCATAGCCATTTCGACTGACAGGTACGATTACGATTACACTTTTCATAATCCTTTTTTTTTTCAAATCCCAATGTCAGACCTCGGCAGATTCATAATTGACAGTTTGATAAAAACGCACTGGTCATGTCGAACTGGGGACGTACGTGTCCACAATCTTCGGTTTGCATCCACGGCGCGCGACAGTGTTTACACCTTCCTTGTACCCACAGATTTACGTGCTTCCATGCTCGTTAGGGTGCAAGGTTTTCATCCACTAATCAAGCGATGACAAATCGTGCGGGAGCTCGGGGGATGGATTATCCTGCGATGCCGTCAAGGTCTCGACGGGAACCTTGCACTCGCTCTGCGCGAATTGCAATCAACTCGATGAATAACCTTGCATGGCCTTGATTATCCATTGGTCCTTCTAGGAGATAATTACGCCCTATCCTTGCATACAGCGGAGGTAAACAGCTACAGGTAGCATCCGACAGAGACTGTGAGGTAATAATATCATTACAAATATACCATGGGTGACGAGCGTGATAAAACAAGATTGACTGCAGTGAAATTGGTTATTATGGCGAGGATCATGAAAATTATATCATGGGAGGGAAGAATCACAAAACATGCAGTAACGGTAATGTTTTTAATGATATATAAGTGAAATAATAACACTAATGAAGAGGCAATACAATATAGATGAACAGGACTACGGGAATGAAAGATCAAAGTAAAGATCAAATTCAGGTGTGAAATATCGATTTGGGGGGGGGGGCTGTTTTTTTTTTCTGGAGGAGAAGAGTTAGACGAATCAGTTGAGAAATCTGATGACAGATCCGTCAGTCATACATCGTTATGAATAAAAACAGAAAAGAAAAGAAAAGGCATGGTACATGTATACATACAGCTGTATTTTGTCTATGCAACGCCAGACTATAGATGGCGCTATAATATAAATACCATCCACCAGTCCTGTAGATTCATGTTCTTTCCTATTGGAGGTGCGATTCATGAGTGTATTATCTAAATATCTAAATATCTGCTATTGATAGATAGATTGATTGACTAATTGATTGACTGACTGATTGATTGATTGATTGATCGATCGGTCGATCGATCACTTGACTGATTGGTTGACAGCAACTTAACTGAGATGATTGCCCGACACTCGAAAATGCAACAACCCTATATTAGCACAACAAATTTCTATATTCAACGGTAATACTGTAATACAATGTTTACCAATGACTTCAATGTGCCCACAAACGTCCTAAAACTGGCTTCAGATTTGTTCAAATGACATATGAATAGACAGATAAATGAATAAATAAATAAAATAAGACTATGACGACACCAGCGAGCATGTAGAGCCGTGAAGGCGTTCAAGATTCTCAGTATAGGCCATAGACCCCGAAGAGACTCTACTCACTGGGAGTGCACTTTGATACGGCCATACACGCAATATTTAATATCAAATTATATTATTATAAATATATCGAAACATTTCAAGTTAAGAGGTACCCTGTACTAATTTTCAAGTATCCATTCATTCATTTCATCATTCTCACTATAGTAAGACACCCTAAAACAGACAAAAGAATAAAATTTTGTTATCACAATAATGTAACCTTGTTCTTCGTTTACATTGTCAGCACCTTTATATACCCACAAGATACAACTTCTACACATGCTTCTGAGCAATACAGCGAAGGAAAAAAAACACATTTAGAAGCTTTAAAAAAATCTAAACAGCTTCTTCCACTGGGGGGGGGGGGGGGAGGGGGGGGGGGAGGGTAAAAATAAAAATAATGTCAATATAGCACGGGCAGTAAAGATGGTGATCATGATGGTTCAAAGACATTCAAATTGAATGTCTTTTAATGCAATAGTTCTTGCAGAGGCCCAGCAAAACAGTTGCAAATTACCGTATGATATTCCTGCATAAACACAAAAAGAATCTATGCTTTAGGGCCTACATTAATTTTTATACAATCAACTGCGAGCAGGGGCATTTCAGTCCGAATCCACGCAAACGTTATTGTTGACTGCGATAGAACGGTGATGGCGCTGTTTAACATTTCATCAGAGAAACTTGCAGTAAGTTGTCGAAAGTTGCTTGGCAGACTGTGCATCAATTCGTCATAAGTTAACGTGGTCAATATGGTATCAACATTTTTGGTATCAACATTGAGTTTTGACAGCAGTATTTCCCTTTTTGTCATCACGTTGAATCATATTTTGTTGTCATTCCATTTCATTTTCCTCACATTGAAACAAATGTAGAAACAGCGCTATGCTTCCGCAAACCAGCTAACGACATTCTCTTTAAGTAGTAGATAAAAAGATAAACAAAAACAAGAAAAATAGTTGAAATATAGGTTTTCCCATTCATTTTCAAAATTTTTTCATTCAATTTCACAAATTTTTACTTCAATTTCGTCGCGGAATGTCGGGAGTAGGCCAATCTTACTTTCAAATTCGTCTTTCGTCGTTCATTTTCAAATAAAGTCCATTCAAATAATTAGTCATTTGGCATACATTTTCGTCATTTACAGTTCAAATTCGTCAGTCTCACTCGCAGCACTCAAAACAGCAGGATCGATTTCGTCTTTTGTCAATCATTTTCGTTAAATTTTCATTCATATTCGTCTCATATCTCTACCCAGTGTGATTTTCCAGTCATTATTGTATTGGGTTTTTTTCTGTAACCGTTCACATTTTACATTCAGGAGTTAACATACACACAAGTGCCCCCCCCCCCCCCCCACACACACACACAGAACCACAGATACAGACACACACACAAGCAATCCGAGTACACACTGATACAAACAGACGTATACCGTCTCGCAAACAAAAACACTGACAAACGATTTCTAGGCAAACATGATTGAAGACAAAATTTAAGTGTAGAATTGTCGCCTGTTTAATGTCAAAGAATGGATAACAATATAATTATGTTTGCTGCTTTCCAGGGTACAAAATTTAAAATTTGCTTCATGCATTATGATGCGAAAACCTGAACATTACGAGTTAAAATTCAAAATGTGACACTGACATACTGTCCTGGGTTATGACTTTTGACTGTCGTTTATCCTTCAATCATTTTCGTTGGCAGTCTTGTTTTTCGTGTGTATTGTTAAAGAAAATGGTTAGGGAATAATGTGTAACGATACAGTTTATGAGAGAAATTAAAAATATATCGGCTTAAAGTTGGTTCATCATCAAAATTAAGAATCGACAACATCTGACTAATTTGAATGAAAAATTCATGAAATTGTGTGAACAAAGACGAATTTGATCTTCACATTCTGCGATCCGTCAGCGGGAGGGACGAATTAGAATGACAATAAATTGACGATTCTGAATGCTATGTCTTCGAAAATGTTTGACGAAAAACGAATTACAATGACAATTGACGAAATTGAAGTTGGGATTTGCGTTTCACCTGCTTCTCGGGACGAAATTGAATAATAAATCTTTGAAATTGAATGACAAAAGTGCGAAAATGGATAGGAAAACCTATAATAAAGGTGGAAAGAACATAAAATGAAAGTTAAATCATGTCAAGTAATCATTCAGTAGATTTCATATTTCACTCCCTTGCACGACAATCTTCATCTACCAAAATTAATTATAGCTTTGGGCAAATCGTTGTTGTTGGTTTTGTTTTTGTTTTTGTTTTTGTTTTTGTTTTGTTTTGTTTGTTTTTTTTTTTTTTTTGGGGGGGGGGGGGTTTATGGCTGTTCAGAATATTGCTATAAAAATACCAAGCCATAGTACACTTTCATGTAACATTTGAAATTGTTTATGTCTCTTCTTCCAATTCAAAAACTATCATGGAGGAATTTGGATGGGACTCATACTTCCACCATTTATGAAGTCATGTTTGATCACAGAGATGTAAAATAATATGCTTTTACATTAGATTTCACCGTTTTAGTGGTCATAATAAAGCAAAACATCATGATGAATGCCAATGTGTCGCATTTTCTTTATATCCAAGCCGTAACTTTGCGCCTTTATTTACTTTAAATGTTTTCATGTATTAAGCAAAGCCAAAGCCCGAAAATCGCTTACAAGCTTCCACGTCTTGTAATATAGATACACCGGCATCGAGCAACGCATATACTATAAAGTGTGAGGAGGAATCAAATTATTATTAAAGAGAAATAGATAAAATTATAGATTGAGAGAGGGGACAGATACGTCAAACACACAAAAAGACAGGCATACACAATCACACACATACACACATTCACACATACAAGCGTACTGCCAATAATAACCCTTTCTAAGGATCTATTCAGATTCAGATTACCCTGTCAGGCGGTTTGAATACCTCGCCTTATCGCATGGGCGATCACTGTCAACACATCACATCGATCGTTAGCTACAGAAGCGATTGCTGTAGTCAGGCACAACAAAACTATGTCACCGAGTAGACTTTGTAACGTTTTGTTCAACATGGACGGGCATTTTCCTTAAGAGTCGTCGCCCATTGTTGGAATCAAGTTCCGATTAATGGCTTCTCAACTTTACGTTAAATCCAGTGTCTCGTGAATGATCGGCCTTTACTGAGAAAGGAAAGAAAGGACATTACAGTATGACCTTCTTCTTGGTGTGAAGAGCCAAAACTTCAGAAGTGACTGCAAACAATGCATCCAACTACACTGGACCCTTTGTAAGCACCCCTTTTAGAGCAAGATGGCGACTGTAGCTCCTAATGCAACCAACTCACCAGCGACCAACACAGACATCGAACGAATCGGGAAGACTGTCGGTCTCATCGTGATCGTTCTTCTGTCTGTGGTCGGCAACACCATCTATCTCACCGCTTTCTTCCTCTCTCGGAGGCTTCGTCAACGCCCTGGTCCATGGTATCTTTTCACAAACATCGCAGTGAATAATGTCATTGCCACAGTCTTCTCGCTGATACCGAACATCGTCGCTACATGGTCAGGGTCCTGGTCGATGGGCGATGGATTCTGCACCGCCTCGGCCTTCCTGACGCGTTTCACCTTCTACCAGTTGTGGCACACGATTGGCGTAATCTTTATGGAGAGGTATGTGAGGATCGCCCTGCCTCTCAAACATCGTGAGATCTTTAGGCCCATACCGACCCTGATTTTCCTGAGCGCGCTGTGGTTCTTCGATGCCGTGTTGTCCATGCTGCCCCTAATCGGATGGGGCGGTTACGGGTTCCTGCCGGATGAGGGGCAGTGCGCACACGCCGTGGTCGGCGGCTACCAGAAGTCGATCTCCCATCTCTACTTTACCATCGCCATCGGTGTGGCTGTACCTCTTCTCTGCTCGATGGCAATTTTCGCCATGACCGTCCGGCGCGCACGTAAGCAACTCAAGTCAGACACAGACATATTCAAAGACGAAGTCGCCGTACCTGCATCTTATGGCTACCGTTTGAAGAGGAGAGAGAAAGCTCTGGCTCGAACTATCAAAAACCCAGCCATGACAGCTGAGAAGATTAAAAAGCTTAAGAAAAAGCAGAAGAAACGCAGAAAACGCAGAAAAAAGATGAAGTACGACAGCGATGATGAATCTAAGCGAGGATCAGGTTCCTCCTCCTCATCGTCATCATCGTCTTCCTCCTCCTCGTCGTCATCGTCGTCATCCTCTTCATCAGAGGATGAAAGCGCTGCTCATCGTCGCTACAAGGACGCTAAGCGAGAGAAGCGAGCATGTCGGTATCGACCGAACGAGATGGCGCTCGTCCGTACGGCCTGCTTCGTCCTCCTCCTCTTCAGCGTGTGCTGGGTTCCTTACATGGTGGTGAAAGTTTTCGAGACTCTCTCATTGTCCGTTCCGTCTGCCATCATTGCCGTCGTGGCTTTCCTCAGTTACTTCAGCCACGCTGCCTGCCCGTACATCTACATCATCGACTGTAAGACTTTCCGTACTTGCATACAGCGAACGTGTTGTCGTTCCTGTCTTCGCAGGCAAAAGAAGAAGAAGAAGGACAAGGAGATGAAGGGGAGAGATGATGATGCTGCTGGTGACTATGACAACGAGGCGTATCTTGGTGACGATGATTCAGGTGTAGAAGAGGCTGCGGATGATGTTTAAGGTTACACGTACAATAATTGTACTTTCTGGTTGAAAGGGGTTTATTATGATTGAATACATCATTCACTGACCTCATTGATAGTAACCACATTTCATTTCATGTCATTATTTTCATTCAATTTCATTTTCAACAAATAATATACGTTCACAAAACATGCTAAAAAAGCAATGTGATATTCTAAATACACGTGCATCAAAATAAACACACAATAAGTATGAAGTCAAGATGCATGATGTTGAAAATGGGGGGGGGGGGGCTAAAAAGCAGGGCTAGTAATATGCATTACCCTCAACGCCGTTATTAAGTTACATAGAAAGATGTTACCTATCACATCACTGAATACATCCTGTATTTCAAGGCACGACTGATTTGAATTATGATGTGTATACATGCAATAAATCTCATAAGTTGCAATCGTGTACAGAGAATGTACTCGAAGATGGATGAAGCAATGCTTTTGATACACACATGAATTACGCACATTCTTATCTCTCTTATCATTCGTCCAATCATTATGACACATATTCATTTCCTTTGTTAGTTTTGTTTTGTTTCTTTTTTTTTATTTATTGTTGCTTGACAATACGATGATATCATTTCTATGTCACCCGTGACATGGAGGCATGTAATATGGATCACTGTTATTTCCAAAGTTTGAAGTTTGTTTGAAGAAGTGTGCTCTGCTCCGGGGTACAAAGCGGATTACAGGAAAAAAATATATATATAAATATTACACTTTGATATGGCCTCAGACACCCCACAATTTCAGAAGTCGTTCAAAGTTGCAAAATAAAATCAAGAATGTAATTTCATAACAATTATATTGCAACGAAAGCAGCTCGTGACGAATCGTGGATGATACCGGAGTATAAATTTGATCAAGAATGTGAAGAAACAATCAGTCACTTTTAGAAACGAAGGACAGAAAAAGAATAAAAATTGTATCAAAGTGTTATAGAAAAGCTAATAATAGTCAAGTTCGTGATGCCTATATTGACTTGTAAACATGTGACATTGTTGTTGTAATTCTTGTAAAGTATACATTCCATTAAGGCTCATTGGCCTCGTTGTTGTTTGTACACCAATGTTGATATGTTATTGTTTTCCTCTATCCCGATAGTAACAATATAATGTTGTATGACCGTGTGATTTTGAGTCATAGTCACATACGGGTACTTGAAAGGTGTGTTAACACTGCCCTGGAAAAACAAAACAAAACAAGTTTTTGTCGTCAGTAGTATAGAAATCTAGTGTACAATCATTGTTTTTTTATAACTACTAGTATCTTTCCATGTACGACTCAATGTTTGCTGTTTAAGTGATGTAAAATATTTCGGCCTACTGCTTTTTGCGGAGTGTTACAGAGGAAAATATATTAAAAGATGTGTGCAAAGTGACGAAATGTATCCCATGCCTGCAGGATATATAGTTTATTGAAAAAGTATATGAGGTGTCACACTAACCGATCATGTTACAATGCATTGCATGAGGAAGATAAGCGTATTGGACATAATGATGAAAAACGAAAGATGCAATTATTGAACAAATGCGAGAGAGAAATAGAGAAAACGGAAATGAACGATTAAGCACCATAGAGGAAGAAATAGTGAAGGAGAAAGAGGTTGAGAGAAGGATTAGAGATAGAAGGGGAAGGGGCAGAGAGAAAGAGAGAGAGAAAGTTTGAGAGAAAGAGAGGGATATAGAGGGAGAGAGGGACACAGAGGGGATGGAGAATGATGTTGAAAGAGAAAATATGAAGATTGATGAGATCTATATGAACGAGGTATAAGATCTTTTTTAATTTAATTATTCATTTATCATTTCGACTATTTATTCAAAGGAGATTGATCAGCGATTAAAAAAAAGTAACACCAACATAAACACAGCGAATAGCCACATCATATAGACGTAAAAGAGAAAAAAGTTTTGATAGTCTTTCTCAAGGCTCTGTGTACATAAGTAGTATAAAATAATGTTCACAGAGCCTTGAGAAAGACTAGCAAACTTTTTTGATGTACCAATCCATCATTATGTTTTTAATGCTTTTGTATAATCATATCAAAATATAATTGGAATATCATTATACAAAAACATTAAAAAAACTACTTAAAATATAAATTATTTACACATAAAATAATAATCTTAACTTAAAGCAGTCATAACATTAAATGCAGGTTGTAAAAGGTTATTTAAGTATACATTTCAAACAATGGCAGAGAAACAGTGCCTGCAAGACGGTTGCTTGCAACTGAAAACAAAATATGAAACGAAGGAAAGTACAATAAAATACAAAAGAAAGACCACATTTAAATCCCCCTACATAACACACACATATTCACATTTTGGGGTCTTTATACGTAAAAAAAAAATAAATAAAATATATATATATATATATATATATATATATATATATATATATATATCAAAACAAGCAAATAAAAATCACAACCAAACCGAAGGAAGGGAGTGGCTGCATTGACCCTTTGCACCCCATCTTCCCCAACATTACCCCCCCCCCCACACACACACATACAAAATATGAACTTTACTCTTCACAAACACACTAAAGAACTCGTCAGATAATTTCCATGTAAGGGTGACTTTAAAGTTTCAGTTGCATGGGCTTCAAGTTTCCAATGTTTTTCGATTATATATATATATATATATATTAGATAATATAAACCTGTCATGAAATACGAAAGAGCACATAGTTCTAAGAGGAATTCAAAGTTTATTTGATGAAAATCGGTTTTGCAATGGCTGAGATATCCAAAATAAAATAATAATAAAAGGTGGGACCCACCTTAGAATCACTTTGTTTTATTTTGTATTTGGATACAGTATCTCATCCATTTCGTGTCTCAAATCGTGTCTCAGATATAGGCATAAACACGCTACTTGTACTAAAGATCGTCTGGAAAAAAAAAGAAAAGAAAAAACAAACAAACAAACAAACAAAGCAAAACAAAATAAAGCAAAAATTACCCAGTGGCAGGATCACGGCTAGAAAAAGAGATATAAGATTATATAAACCATATCGCTCATCTGTTTACTAGTAGCTTATTTCTTCTCTTTATTTTCTTTTCTTGATCTTGCTACTCTTAATTCGTCGTCTGATCACTTCGGGTTTTCCCCTCCTCACAAACCTGCTCCTTCTTCCACTTGATTACGTTGTACTTCATCATAACAAGCCTTCTCGTACCAACCTCGTACTCACTTTTTGAGAGTATTATGCACTTGTACTCGTCTCGTATGCGGTATACAAACGTATGGATCTCCACCGACGATTCTGACTACACAAAAATCGGAAGCTCATCGGTATCGTTTTATCTGCCGACCAATCACGACGTTAGAAGGCAAAAGGAATAAGTCACGTGATTTCCAGCTGTGGCGCGCTACATTTTAATTCCGCGCGAAAGCGTTTAAAGGGACCAGAGATCAAGCGGTAGGTACGAGAGTGTGCATTCGTACACAAGCTATTGAGTATCAGCCACCAACACAACGTAGCAAACGTACAGGAACAATGCGTGTGTGATGTACGAGTTTGAACGAATGTGTCGTCCAGCCGTCTAGATGCATCGTCTACAACAAACATTTACGACAGTTTTTAATCAGATATCAGGAGTGTTTCGGCAGGAACAAGTAAAGAAGCCACCGTCTAACGAAATCATGTATCAATTAGGGGTGCAACATCAACAGAACTTCGAAAATATGTAAGTACTTCAAAGTAGGCCTACCGTAAACGAAGGCGTCGCTCGCGTTCTTGCTTGCTTGCCAAAAGAAAGCATGTAAAGCAAGTGGCCCAATGTTCGTCATCATAAGCAGCGGAAGCAAAATAGCGTGCATAATCCGAACGCTTGCGCTGCAACCATGGTTCGGCCCCCTGTACTCCTTGTTCGGCCCCATATGTCCGTGTATCAACATGCGCGACGTACCGCGCCGTGCGCTCGCCCTGCCTATCAGCGCGCGTGCTACTCATGGGCGAAACCGTATACATACTGTAGTACATCGCACTACGAGAGCGCGATACTATCCTTATACTCGCACGCTGTGCGAGAGATTCAATGCATTCACAACACGTTGCGTCCGAACCTTGGTGATGCAGGAAATTCTGGCACGGGTGGCATGCAAAATACAAATATCGCGTAAACGCTCAAGTTATCTCAGAAACGGTTGCAATCATGGCTGTAAGTGTACTTGCTGTATAGATTCTATGCAGATAAACGGACTAGTAACTTTAAAACTTGGAATGAAACGAGTCTATATGTGTTGCTATGCAACTTTACTTACCTGTAATACTTACCCGTTGAACTGCTTGTGCGAGTTGACCCGGAGGGTTCAACAACGATTTCGGGGGTCCGGCGACGTGGCCCACTGTTGTGCTCTTCGGAACACGTGTGGAGATAGTTGCATAGTTTGAATTTCGCATTTGATATGCGCCATTTTTTATTCATGAATTTCAGTGAATTTTTATTTGTAAGAGTGGTTGATTCATGGAACCCTGCCGAATCATGGACCACTTGCTTTAGAAACTAAATTGTCATGCATTGTAAACTAAACTTTAAGCACTTTATCGCTATCAAGTGATCATAGTAGGAATACTAGAAATCTACCTGGTTGTAAAGATTTCCTGAACCCAAACACACAGACAGAAATTGTCACTCACAGTAATTTCTGCAGGAGCACATATCCTGCACTGCACTGAGCATTGCATTGCATTGCTGAGCTTGGAACTCAACGTCACAAACGTAAAAGTAAAACAGTGTGTGTTGGTAGAGCGTCTATATTCATAGCCCAGATTGCTGATAGGACAGGTCCACCATGTCTATAGGTCTAGACCCTATAGAGCCTACAAGGATGAAGATGAAACTGTCAATCAGGGCATGGATTCCCAAACATGTCAACTGAAAGTGAAACATCAAACACAAGCCGCCCATTGCATATTATGACCACAGTGCCAGCTCCAGGGGTCTAACAGTAATAATTTTACTAAATTTGACGTAGTGCCTGTTACACTTTAGTTGTAGGGACCTACAGGTAGAAACCTACAACATGTACAATTTATACAATGTATTGCTTTCGCGCATGGTGACATGGGAGGTTGAACCTTGGTGCTTCGGCGGGTGCCGTACACGTACGGTAAAAACCAGAAGAAATATTCATGAATTGGAGCTGACGGCCTTCTTTGCAGCATGAAGTTTTCGCAAACTGCCACTGGCATTCAATGCATGTAATGGTTCTACTTCTAGTGTAGACAAGAACTTTCGTGTGAACTTTGATTTCATGCATCTTGGTTAGTTAATTTCGGAAAATTCATTGCATGCAAAAATTTTTGTTTTTCCAGCACACTAGTTCTACTAGTAGTCTAGAACCCCTAGTGCATGATAAAATGTAAATCTAGCTAGATGAGGTTAATTTCATTGTCAACCAACTGCAGCTTGTGCTGGCTAGACTCTGTCTATTCAACTTTAGACTTAGAGCATTGCCATTGCTACATGTACCTGGTGTGTGTTTAGTAAAGCTACATATGATAGATCGGCACGCCGTACACCGGGGTACTGTTGTAACCCGGGGTACCGCGTTGTATAGCGCCATCTCATGCCCATTATTTATAATGCGTATCCGAATTCAGATACGCCGATTCCGAGTTCGGATACGGCAAAGTCGTCGCAATGAACTAGCACCATAGGTGTTTTTCGAAGTAATTTCTAACACCACACCGTTTTGTAAACATCATCTACTGTAACTTTTAGTTTTCAGGAAAAAAAAAAGATAATCACCGAAAGCCCAGAAAATTCACCCCAAAATCAACTGTATTTCTTCAAAATTTGATCATGTGGGCTGCCATCTTTATAATCTTCTACGCGTGCGCGAATGGTCGATAATAAGAGATGAAATGCGAAAGAGAATAATTATCATCACTGCATTTATACTATACAATTGTAAGTGGAGGTTCGCAGGGCACAGGCGCGTGCTCTCCATGAAGTGCTTCAAATGACTTGTGCCCTTTAGAGTTTGCTCATACAGAGAGTCATGACCCACCGAGAGCACACTGTCGCTAGAAGTGGTCAAGAGAGGTACATGGTGTATGAACTGTCATGGTAACCTTTTCTCATGGGAACTTCAAGTTGAAACATGATATTACTGTAAAACCAGACATTTTTGCATGCCTGTGAGGAGCCTATAGGGCCTATTCACGAAAGTAAAATGCATGTGAAGTTCAACAAATCCCTGTATTAATTACCAATACTATATAGTTCATACAGCAGTTACTTGATGGTCAACAGTTCATGAAAGTTTCATGCCTTAAATGTTCATGATTTTACAGTAGGCCTATGCAGAGTGCCTGCTGCAGCTTGCAGTACAATACACTGTACACTGTTACTGTATATCGCTAGCATGTTCTCTCTAATAACGAATATTGTTGCAGTTGCACTCAGGACAGGTCAACCAAATCACAAGTGGCTTCAATCCAACTAGGTTTTGGTCACCACTTCCAAAGCACCAAAATGTTGAGTGAACGTTTATACAGAGTTTAGAGCACTTTTGAAGGAGCACTCCCTAACATAGCATGGAGAGGGTCATTACTTGAGGGAGCTTCAATCAGGGTTTGATTGTCTGTTCCTACGGAGTTTAGAGTGCTGTAGGAGTGCTCCTGGAGGGCTCGAAATGCCCTGTACTGTGAGACATGGATCTATAAACCATGTAACATGTTGAGGTAATTGTTTACAGCAGCATACATGTATGTACATGCAAACAATTCAATCAATGTTTGTGTTGCACATCTGCACTGAACACAAACAATTTGTTGCCTATAATTACATGTTTTAAATAGATAAGTGGTTAAGTGACCTGAAATATGCATTTGCCACTGCACTGGCTAAATTTTTGATGCTGTCATCGTAGTTTTAATCTTTGATACATTGTAATCTAGATTTTCTTACAAGGGCAATACTTGTACATGAGTCAATTATTAAGGACATTTCTTGCATTCTTGTGGCTTAGTATGACTTAATTTCATTTTTTTAATGGCTTCATTGTACAGGATGGCATGTGGCATCTGTTTGGAGCCGAGGCTTCGGATGGTGACCGGCCAGTGCCAGCACAGGTTCTGTGTTCAGTGTATCTATGACGACAAGGGAGCGAGGAAGCAAGGTTTGGAGAGATGTCCGTCTTGTCAGCTGGACGGTGCATTCCCAGTGGCACGGTGAGTTAATAACATCATTTTTCTGCTCTTTCACTTTCTTACTGTCAATTTATACTGTAACTCACCTTCTGACAGCAAGACAGGAGTGTAAAATGGATAGGAAAAAAACTTTTAGACAGTAGTAAGAATTTAGTTGTAAGAAGTGTAGTTTTTGAGCTCTAATGCCACAGTGTGTTGCTACCTTACATCATATGTAACTCTTATTTACATCACCAGTAGACCAGCCTAGTTTCTGCAGTTCTGCAGGAGACTTCCTGCAAATTAGTTATTTCTTCATGTCCTGATATAAGAATATATAAGTCTCCCTGCACGGGAATTTTTATCAGCTTCAGTAATGCATTTAATGCACAAGTGTCTTCCTCACTGCTCTGATCTTTGGGATGTCGTTGGTTTGTGATATGAATGTTGGCAGCCCTACACACAGTTGTCAATCTGCATGGAACATGATGTTGCAAGAAACAAAATCTAAATGCTTTAAATATACAGGTAAGTATAATGCAGTTGCCAGACATGGAGGTGATTCTTGAGATATGCTCCTAATTTAAACGATGTTAAGTGCCACTTTGAGAGTGCAAGATGTGTGAATGCTTGAACTTCTGTAGAGATTGTTCAGAATAGGGAATAAACATTGGTGCTTTTGTTTTCTTCAGATGTGAATACAACAGTTTAAATGCATCTCACGTATGATGTAAATTTAATTTTTAAAAACCTTTTAATTTGCCCAGTAGCTATTTTATCCACAGTTATTTGTTGTTTTCTTCATTGTTGAATATTCTTGCGTGAATGATAGAAAAATCAATTCATATGAGATCTACTCTCATTTATTCACAATTTTTACAGTTTTTATGAGAGAAAACAGTGAAAAGAAATCATTCTTCCATGCTTATTCCTGACAGGCCAGTCATTCCAGAGGACATGGTAGAAATCCAGAGAGCTCTTGGTATCGGAGCATGTGACGTGTGTGGAGAGGAGATGTGGCTACGGGAATTGAGTGATCACACAAGGTACGGATGACTTCATTTGGCTTGTAGCATGCAGGACTATCAACCCATTAACAAGTAGGATACTTGTACATATGACAAAGGACCTGTTCCCATCTAAATGCATTCTAAAACCAGTCTTTATTGATTATACAGCCTTTAGTATAGATACAGAGGTAACTCTGCAAAAATTTAAATTTTGCTCTTTGCAACTTAAATGACATTGAGAAAATTTAATTACTTTTTCATATGTTTTGTTTTGAGGGGCGGTCTTTTAATTTGAGCTTACCAACCTTCTCTACTGGTATATTGGGATGATTTTCTCAAATGATAGAGAAACTCAGTCGGTCTGGATGCCAACCAAAGTCTGAAGTTTCTGTAGCCATTTTTAGCCCCATGAAGTCTGCGCAATTTATTGATATTGGCTATTGATTGTGCTTAGAAATCACCTAAACTCTTTATGGACATGGACAGTAACTCATATTTGGGGTGCTGTTTATCACTGGAGTTAGTAATACAGTGGCACTTCCCTGAAATCAGTGACTCATTTCAATTGTCCCTTGTGGATTGCAAGCATAGGAAAATGGCATAGCATATTTTTTAATTTTGATTTTTTTTTTTTTTTTTTTGGGGGGGGGGGTCAATCCTTCCCATGTTCTTTGACAAAATCTTCAAACATTACAAATGTCCTAATACCATCATTTTTAAATTCACTTGCGTACATCACTTCAGTTCGTGCTTGAGGTCACCGAGGCTCACCGCATCACAGTCCCACACATCATCAGGTGACAGTGTGCGACGCAGCGGGCGAAAGAAGAAGAAACAAAAGCACTGCCGGCAGTCCAAACGTGGGAACGAAGTCATGCAGCTCCTGGGGGACTTTGGCCATGGGGTCAGCACTCGCAGCCACACCAACTCTCTTGGCCATTTGGACAGTGGCAAATCATCAAAGCGCAAGCGTCGTTCTGCAGCACGCACCAAGCTGCGGCCATACTAGCGACGGTGATGCAAGACAACTTTTTGACCAAGGAGACTGTCGCGTACTATATGTATTGTCAAGTTATTGATGACAAAGAGAATAAACATTGGACTTCAGTAGAAGCTGCAGAGTTGAGTTATTCAAATGTAACTGTTGGGTGGTGCTACGTATACAGCCGAATCAACGAGACATGGTCCGAAGTAGACCTGATGGAGGTATACGTTACGCTATCCTGCAGAATAAAGCTGTATCCTGTTTGAACATTTCCATACCTGGGGAACAATTGCATATTTTATATTTCATTCCCACATTGGAAAGAGAAAATACAATGCAAATGCAGAAATATTCTTGTTGCATCAGTTTTTTTGGATTTCATACTTCTTTTGGCTTGCACAAATTTTAAAACCCACAAAGATATTTTCACAATTTTGTATCCATACTTTGATCTGCTGAATCTTGTGCCTCATCAGCTAATAATACTTCTATGCATGTGCGTATGCCAGGGCTTTCTGTGCAGGCTGTACATGCTAATGGATTGGCTGTACAGTATGTAGACTGTAATCAAATGTGTGTACCTGTACTTGTCTCGTGCACAATTGTCAAGAGTCGGGTATGATGCGCGCACATCTGTACACATGTTGTGCTGTAAAGTAGTACATCAATGTTCATTGCTGGATATATGCCATATATCTTTTTTGTGTGTGTGTGAATTGGTAGAAGACATACACACTTGTACAAGTTAGCAGGTGCAGAACACAAATTTAAGAACCAGGGAAAATATTTTGGAGCCACACAGGGCCAAAATATCCAATATCCTACTGTTTATGCCAAATTTTGTGTGAATTTCTTATTTTTCATGAAATTTTGTGGGTCAGGTTTAGTCACAAATTTAACAATTTGCATAGATATCACTTGTGAACCAGACATAAATGCTTCGTACATATGTACATTTCTCTCTTCATTACTGTACTCTATGATTTGCGAATTTAACCACTGATAAGATTTGTTAGGAAGTCCTGATTTGTGAATAATTAGACTCGCTACAAAATATATAGCACATACAGTATTTGTGAATAGAAACAATTTAATAGTGTGTTGCAAAAAATGGATATCTGCAAAACAGACATACATGTACATTGTATACTTCTTCAGGGGAACTCCTGAGGCAGAGGGACTACCAATGTTCACCAGCGGAGTGCTCCAAGTATTTTTTTTTAACCCAGGGATTAAGATTGAATTAATGCCAGCTGCCTATACGTAGACTGATGGAGGAATTGATGTACCTGTTGCCATAACAAAAAGTCTACCTTTTTTGTATACATTATATGGAACTACATGTATGTTACTTATGTGATCAGAAAATGTGAAAATTTTATATACTTTCTGTGCACATCAAGTAGTGCATATTGTGTAATAATTTTATCTATCAAGAGCAAATCTCTCTTTTTTTGACACTGCAGGATTGAATCCATGATTCTGAGAACTTTTGGCACTTAGCATTGCAATGATTGTTTCTTTTTGAAAAGAGAGCAAAGGTAAAGCATAGCCAGTTCTAATTACAACATAAATCTGTGCCAGGCATAAAACTAGTCTACGTGTAATCAGCTTTTTTCAAAGCATAGCATGCATGATTTATTGTGCACCGGTATGCTAACACTTGGTTTGACTCTGAACAAGGCATTGTTTACCATTTGCAGATGAAACAAAAACCCAGTTTTAGTGCTTCGAAATAGTTCCAAAATGTGAGTTTGGGATAAGAAACAACCAGTGTAAAAAGAGTTAATCAGTATAAGCAATGTTAAATATTGCTGAATATACAAAATGTGAACAATAGCTAAAATGAAATTGTTTCCAGACTAAACTTTCTATAGTTATGGTTTCGTGGAAAAAATAGTGATATTTTAGGCTTTATTCCAAAAGTTTTGCAAGTTAGAATGTTTTGTTATACGACTGACCTACACTGTATGCATCAGATGTGATAACTCAAACATTTTTTTAAATCACTGCTCCCAGTAGTAAATACATTGTAGTACCTTTAAAAGCACCTCTTCAAGAAGGATGTTTATGTGTTGATTACAGTGACTAAAATGAATCCACTCTGATTAGGTCTTTGATATGCAGCAATCGTTTTCTTGCTTTTGTGGGGAAGACTGCCATAGTTCAGAGAATGCAGATACCGATCAGAAGACATTTCAATCAAACATATAAATTCAATCCATTTCATATTAGTATATAAAGCATCTGTATTTTGAGCACATATAAATACCAGTAAATAATAAATAGTGGTACCCTGAGTTGAAGCTACAATACATATGCCAGAAGTCCAAATTGCATTTGAGGTTCAGAATATTTTGGTGAAAATTCAATTTTTACTTTTGCAGTTACACAGAATTCCCAGTGTTTTTTTTTTTTTTTTATACTTTCTTTCCGCTGTGAACAACTTTTCTATGATTTATTTATTCGGGATCTGTATATCTCAGTGATGGGAGTAAGCAATGTCAAAATATTTGTTGCTGCTAGAGAGTTTGAACAAAAATGCATCGATTGTCTTCAAAAGATATGGCGTTGGAATGCTGATTGATGTAATAGATGAGACTATTTCAATTTCCTGCAAGTTTAGGTTTATGTACATATGTTATATTTCACAAAAATTTCAACTTTTCTGTCCTGTCTTCATGTTCCATTCATTTTGTGTCAGGTGCATTCTTCAGTATCAGTTTTCCTGACACACAACGCTCTACAAATCACATTCTTCGAAAGTTGATTGATAAAACCTGGCTGACATGAAGAAAGGAACTAGCAATCATGGTCTTTGTTGATGTTAAGTTGGCAAACTGTTCCACTCGCTACATGGTATACATCTCTTTGCCAAACTGTACCTGTAGAAACACGTTGTGAGCTATAGACAAATGACACTCCCCAGTGATCTTTGATTAGTTACATGGATGGAGTGGTGGTTGGAATGATGAGGAAAAGTCTATTTATTTTTGTTTATATGTCTGTTGTCTTTCCAATGTGTTAAGTATTGTGTTATACTATAGAAAGGTACATGCTTGTAAACTAAGAAATTAATGTCATGAAATTATGGCATAAGATGGTTGTGGGCTTTGTAGCTTTCCTTATACTGTGATTTGTTTTCCTCCTGTGCACAGTATTGTCTGTGTATTAGGAAATACCTGAAATTGGTTTGTGTATAGTTATGGAAGTACAATACTATTTCTTCTCTATGTGTACATGTCTGTATTCATACATGAGTTATGCATGCATCTTTTCTAGGCAAAGTCTATTGTGTACGAGTACAGGTGAAAAATAAAAGCAGTTTCACTCTTGTCTGACTCAAAAGAATACCCATACATCTCATTTCATGTATGACTCAGTAATGCAATCAATCTTAAAGGTCATTGGGGTGGTGTAAGTATAGCAAAACCCAATCATACAATGTACCTTCTCACTTTTTACTTTTGTGTATGAGAGTGTATAGTGTATATCTGACTGCGTCGAGACTTTTCTTTATTACAGCCAAAAAGAAACATGGACAGGTTTGTTCCGATATAACTTTGGATCTTTATTCTCTGTATGCACTTTACACATCAAAATATTTTTCTTTCAGTGTTATACTTAAGATTACAAATTGTAAAACAAATAGTAAAACTTTGCAAATACCTTTACATTTCAATAATTTGTGTCTCACTACCTTTCTTAATTCCATACAGAAGACATAAAAAAATATTGGAATATATGCATTACACAGAGCAAATCAGAGCTACAATGAACTTTTAGTAGAAACGGATTCTTCATTACTGGTACTGCTTAAACATTTGATACAAATTCTCTCTGGGATTCTACATAATTTCATCAACTTTCACATAAAAGGAAACTGTATTCAGTCCCAATTTTTAAAGCATGCCAGAGCAGTGTACAGTAGAACACTCTGAAAACAAAGTGAGCCAAAGCAAACCATGCCAGTTATAAGAGTGCCACCTCGCGACCACGAGTTGCCATTTAAACTCCTTTGCGTCTTAATGGCTGTTGGACTTCAGAAGGAAGGAACATGCTTCTCTTCACAACCACAAAACTCTTTATCCTGAAGACAATTTTCAACATTTAGTACAGAACAAGGTACAACTATTCTTGTGTGGTCCCATGCTTCATGAATGTCCAAGTTATGGCAACGTACGTAAACACACATACCGGTAATCATGCTTTATATCATGACATTTAAGACAGAAACAATGACCAAAAGAAATACCTGTTGCATCCCAACATCAGTAAAGAGAGAACATCTGGACCCCCATGCATCTTTGTAACATTTGCAGCTTCAATACTGCACTTGGTGGTTTGGTGGTAGTGGTGGTGGTGGTGATGGTGGTGTGTGTGTGTGTGGGGGGGGGGGAGGGGGTGGGGGTGTTAAACTTTGTATACCCATGAGCCTACTATTTTTTGTAATAGGTCCATGGTATACCATACTACAAAGACCTATTTGGATCACCTTCCAATACACTTGGCTGACTGATTTACAAACCAACAACAACAGCCAAATTTGATCACTGCTATGACAAATTCAATGCGCCTGTTTGAGCCAGCAGACTTGACCTAGTTAAAGTGCAATTTCTTCACCTATTTGCGAGTTTGCTGTTAGCTGTAAGATTTCTCTAGAACTCTTATCCATCCTAGGACCAAAATTAACCTCAATCCATCACTGGTCACCTGTGAAAGCTAGCCAAGCATTATTCAATAAGACGGGAACTCCACTTTTACACATTAATGCCTACTTCTGGCAGAGTTAAATTTCAGGCTCATGGCATTGACACAGCCACAGCAAACATTTCATGTTATTTGCAGAGTGGCCTAAATAGACCTTTTAGTAATGCCATATCATTCAATATCTCCTTGTCAACAGATATACAAGTATACAGCACAGATGGAAAGTTGCAGCAAATAATGCGTTTACCGTATTTCAAATATCACCTGACGCAAATTGCACATACAATGTTACTCGGCAAGAAGTGAATACTCAGTAATGATGTAGGCTTTCTTTCTGTTACCATGATTACATATCATATTGATTTCCCTTTTCTTTGTCTGTTGCTGTTCGACAGCTTGCTCTTGGCACAAAAACAGAGATGCCCCAAAACGTTCCTTCTATAAGTTTGATGGTCTTCTGTTGTATAGTGAAAAGATGATATACACAGAAAATTTCAACTTAGATCATAACTCCATGGTTCACTGATTTCCTCATGATATGTTTACATACATACGGCTTACACATGTCAATGTGAACATTTCTTCATCCTTTACATCTCAAAACCTGTAAGGAGACTGCAACTGTTCCCCCCCCCCCCCCTTGCATTGGGCTCGTATTGAGACAAAAGATTCAGAGTTACCAACATTTCACCATCATCAGATCATACCACAGTGATTTTTTTTTTTTCAAAAAGAGAGAGTAGGCTACGACATTCAACATGACACAACAGGTTAATTTATGTGGACACTGAAGTCTGCTCAGATCACTGAGTTGGGATTTACGCAAACAATGATTAATTCCTTAATTCCATACACAACTTCTTCAACCTGAGAAAAGATGCAACACTGAAGAATCTTGGTATGTGAGGATTATTGTTGCAAAACCAATAATGTTAATGGAAACCACCACATCATTAAGGTTACCACCCCATGTTTATGGCAAGCTGCCTAGATTTCTGCTACACAAACAACCATAACAAGGAAAGGGTCAGTTTTGTTTTGTTTTTTTCAATATATTGAACTTAATGATCCCCTTTGATTAGTTTTTCTGATAAATCCTATGAATCCAACCTGCAAACATCAGGTAGTTGACAGGTAAGCAATTTGGTTGTCTCTAACAACCTTTGTTGTGAAATTACATGATGCTAGTAAACCTGTCTATACATCCTTACAAAAAAATATGAGATTTAAGAACAGAAGTATTGAATATAACATATTATCTAGACTCACTGTTTTGTGTGTGGGTGGGTGTGTTTAGTTATACAAATCTCTCTACAACACACAAGTTGAGTTTATTCAAAAACATATGAGTGGGATGTGCTGACTTGTTCAGTTTGAATGGAAATATTAGGAAGTAGATAGGGTTCAACTTCAAACCAAAGACATCTGGACTGTACAGTTAATTCCTTTTTCATTCATGGGAAACACGGCACACATGATATACAGATGGAAAGGGGATGATAGGAATAGTTTCAGGGATAACTCATGACTCAATAACTCCATAATGCAGAGTATCTGTTAACAGTGAATATGGAGTACACCTATATAAACAATCGTGTAGACATACTGTATAATCATACGTATCCCATGACGTTGCATATGTGAATTTGGCTTGACGCTACCAATGAGACTAAAGTCAATGTTGGAAGAAGTACAATGGAATGTTCATGAAATTACCATAGCAAAAAGAATCAGCACAGCAACACATTTTCACATGGAGTCAAACAGTCAACTTCCACTGTATTCCGGTACAATACCAAATTTCTGCAGTTGTCAATGCCAACTTTTCTGGCTAAACCACTGCCCCCAACCCATCCCAACCGTTATGAATGAAGCCATATCTAAAAACATGATCTCCCTCTGAGTTGAAGTCACAGAAAATACTTCAGATAGAATAATGATACCACCCCCCCCCCCCAGGAAAAAAAGAGAAAGAAAAGGTGAATAAAAACATGCTGAGAATATACCTTTTCACGTTAAATGGATACTTTCATGACTGTGTCGTCCTCTGAGCTCTTAGCATGGCAAAATTGTGAGGATTTCTTTCAAAAGAGACTTCAAACATTGTTGAAAGAGAATTGTAAGTGAAGAGAAATTAGTAACTCCAGCAGAAAAAGGATGAAAATTACTTTTGCCGTTACTCATCTGTGATGCCATGATTTTTTTTTTTTATTTCCTTCAAACAATTCCTCACCATAATGCAAACACAGCTCAACATTTTTGTAAAATCCTTGCTTAATGTAACCGACATTTCACTCAAGGGGGTCAAATGCTAAACATGACAGAAAATCACAAAGTCAGTCAATAAGTATATCTATCATTTGATAAAAGAATCTGTATAAATGCCAAAACATTTAAAAAAGCAACAACACATGGCAGTTGACATTGACTCACACACTAAGAATTCATAAAAGCGCTCTGTTGATTCACATGTGGTGCACAATAAATGATGGCAGGTAAAATATTTTCATGGTGACATTGTTATTATGTAAGTTATGCGTAACAAACTTACATTCACGACATGTACTGGTCTTGACATCATTGTGTAAGATTCATCACGCATATAGAATCTGCTTAACGAACTGCCTTGCTCCTTTGTCACAGCAGTTTGACACTTTAACATATGAACTTGTGACAAGACTTGGCAAGCTGCAGCAAAGATCTTCACAACTACAATGTACCCATCAAAAGAACTTGTCCATACATCATCTAGCAGACAACGGTGTTCATAAAATACACAGATAAGCCCGAAAACCCAAGCAGCTGAAGGAAATGTATATTGATCCTTCAAATTATTAAAGGTATCTGCCTTCAGAAAGAAAAAAAACCCAACAACAACACAACCACTATTTGATTTGAGAACGTGATGTAAAGACGAATGTTGACAACAATCAGGTGATTCACAAAGTACATGTATAACACAGATTTCTACTGACGTACATTTGCAAGGTGATTATGAAAAGTGAATCACTGTCAAAATTCTTTGCCTGCGTGTACTGAGTTGACACAAGAAATTTACAGTTCCTTGTTTGATCATGTGACTAAACTCCACTCCAGCACGTGTGCTACAGAATCAGTTGATCATTTGCACAGCGCATCTGTACACACCACAATTACACAGCCACCGCTCTTTACATGTGAAATACATTAAGCTCACTCGACTTGTTTTGCACTTGGCATGAAGTTTCATTCTTTTTTTCTCTGATGTGGCAGTTCTTGTAAACAAGAAGCAAGTTTTATTTGCTTTTCAAAATATGTCTCTACTCCTACAGTCCAGCGAAACACTTGTTTACCTACTGTAATGCTAGTGCAGCGCTGTACTGTTCTCTGATTGCTTTCCTTGCAGACCCATGTCTTGTATCTCTTTTTTCTTGTGTGATATAAACTTTAGAATTTATATATTTTTCTATATCAATGCTGTGTTCTACGAAGACTGCAAAAAAGCACAGTAATCCATTAATTATGCGTCTACAGACTACCTAGTAGTGGTGCTGTGACATCATGATAAGAGATACTAAAACATGGCGTCAAAGTGTCAAATGACGGCATATCAAATCATGAGTACAATGCTGCTACTTCACAGTACAATCACACCTACAAAAATAGCTCAATCGTTATGTAACATTTCATAGTGCTTATTTTCATGTACATCAACATCATAAAATACATTCATAGGTATACCTCCAGTAAAAAATAAAAGAAAAAAGAAAAAGAAGTGTGTTTAGCTAGACAGCATTAGAGTTTGTACTATCACTTTCTGTAACAAAACTTGTCCAACTTTCCAACATTTTGTCAAGATCCAGTGGACGTTCTTTGTCTGAACCATTCATACTTGCTGTGACTGCTAACATGACATCTAAGGAGGTTTTATCAAATGGTAACACCTCGTGTAAGTGAAGTTTGTGCATCTCCTGCTCTAGTGTTCAAAATAAGTAGCATTAACATTTTTTTTCTTTCTAAAGGCAATTATTCAGACAAATCTCACAATATTTTCTCTCTAAATGATTGCAGTAATCTCCTCTTTCCATCAATTTCATTTCAAGATATTTTGATTAATACAAATAAACCAAATTTCCTCACCCTTCTTTGTGCAGAATATTTCATCCATTCTGCTCCCTTCGTAATCCCGTCTCTCCACTATTCTAGTTTATCCACGTACAAGTGCATCAATTTTTCTCTGTCTGTTTCCATTACTGTGTCTCTCTGTTTGATATCCCTTTAATTATCACATTTTAGCTTCCCTCCCTTTTGTGAATGAGATTTCTGTCTCTCTCTCTCGCGCGCGCTCACTCTCTCGTCTGTCTTGAATCATTGGCTTTTGTCATGCTGGTAGTGCGTCCTTGATCGATTGCGGTACTTTGGAGAGGTAAAACTCGTGCTGTCGGTACGCGGCAATCACGCCCCCGGTGTTCTGGCGCTTGATGTCCTTGTCGTAGCGGTACCTGTTGCCATGCACATCCGTAAGAACACCTGTCGCAAAACAAAGACAAGTTTGTTAGTAGAAGCGAAGCTTAGTAATCACAAAAACCATTAGATTCATAAGCACTTATACCGACAATTATCCATAAAAACACACATTTAGCAGAATGAAATTGCATTCATTAGCAGACTTTGAGGGAAATGTTTGTGATAACACACAAATTTTGCCACTTTTTTGTAATGTCTGGTATTCTTGATTTTCTTGTAATAAAAACAGTTTGCACATTCAGCTTCTGATTACTGTAAAACAGCAAATTTTTTCGCATGCATAAAGCTTTCATGAATTTTGCAAGGAACCAAGATTCACAAAGTTTTTGTCTACATAACGCATTGGATATCAGCCCCAATTTGTGAAAGCTTCACGCTTCAAAAAAAAGCTGTTGACTCCAGTTCGCTTGGTTTCTGGTTTTATACAGTACTGGCATGTTAACAACATTATACCACTCGGGCAGAGCGAATGGTCCTCAGTTACCTCCGGCGGCTTTTAGGAGAGCCTCAGGGGCGCACGTATCCCACTTCTTGCACCCCGGGCTGGCAAAGATGTAGGCACTGGCCCGCCCCTCCAGACACAGCAGAACCTAGGAGGAGATAAACAGAGGATGACGGTAAGATGATGTCATCTGATCAATATAGTGCACTTTTCCATCACAATCAACTTCAATTATCCCCATGATCACACTCTACTGTTTTGAATAAAATTGAAGAAAAAAAAAATGCAATGCAACATGAAGTGATAAAAGCCTTTTGTTATCCTGCTAAAAAAAAATGTGATCATAAAAACCCATTAGGATTAACCCAACAGTTGATTCATCTATAGAGTTTCTTGAGAAATGATATCTTATCTTTGATGGAAGATATTATGATGTACAATGTAAATTAGACAGGACTTGCAGGTCAAATGTTTTCATATTTGAAGCTTTCCTTGATGCCAACTGATGATTCACTGCCATATATGCACAATGAGGCAGGCAGGAGACACAAGCTGCCATAGAATCAGCTGGTAAAAGTTGATAACCCTGACACAGAGATGGTCTCGAAAAAAATATTTCTGTTGTTCTATATGGTTTTGTTTTGTTTTTTGCCAAGTGTCAACACTCACACCCCTTTCTCCCCCTAAAGATGGGGGACAATTGTTATAAAGGTCAACTGAGCCTTCTATCAAAACAAAGAAAAAAAAAATGGACTGGGGAATTCTCCCCATTGCATATAAACATAAAAATTTCATTGCTTGTGACTGGGTCAGTATGCTGGTTGCATGCTGCGTACAAACACATGAGGTGATGTTACGCACCCATGCTCAACATGCTGAGGTCAAGCGGGGTTATATTTTTTATGTTTACATGTGCACCTCCAGTAATGTGGAATTACCAGGCATCAGGCATGTGCACAGTGTATATGCAGTAACTGCCATCTAATTTTTCCCTTTTTATCATGACTAAAACATTGTGACTTCACAATAGAAATGCATTTTTAGAACTTACAGTTGATATCTCTTTCCCCAAATGTAACAATTGCTGAAAGAATGAACAAAACCATGGTAGTTTGGAGATAGAGATAGAGCTCAATTCTTTTTGTGTATAATCAAACACAGCTCAAACTGGGCACCAGTGCAGCATTGTCAACACATTATCATGGAAATTGAATAGTGCCACAGCTGTTGCGAGTGTTTACATTTTTATGTGGTAGTGAGATTATAGCCTCTGTCAAGCAAAGTTTATCATCAGCTAACAAACTTTATCATCGAAGGAGCTGAAGCACTGTACACAGCCAGCGATTGTCAGCATGGGTATCCAATGCACAGCTCACCTTGTGTCCAGCGCCACCAACGCGAAGGACCTCAGTAGGGCACATGGCGTCGATGGTCTCCTGAACGGCTTTCGTTCCGTGCGAGCGTGTCGTCGTTATCACCCGCTCGCTCTCCGGCAGCTCCTTATGCGTGAAGCCGAAGCAGCCGAGACCCACGATGCCGTACATGGTGCGACCCATGGGGGCGCCTGGCGTCTGGTAGTTGTAGTACGGCTGGTGGATGACGCCCCCTACGGACTCTCCTTTCACAGCCACACCGATCAGTACTGTTACATGATCAAGGTAACCTGTAGCAGGATGGGACCAAATATATGTATTATGAGATATCATTTTGTGAAAATTAAAGGCATAATTTACCATTTGCAGATGAAACAAAAACCCAGCATTAATGCTTTAAAATAGTTCTAAAATGTGAGTTAGGGATAGAAACAAGCACTGTAAAAATTTGAATCTGTATAATCGATGTTAAGTATTGTTGAATATAAAAAGTGTGAACAATAGTTATAATAAAAAATGTTTCCAGACTAAACCGTCTACAGTTGGGTTTATTAAGAAAAATACTGATATCTCCTAATATTTTAGGCTTTATTGCAAAAATTTCATATGGTAGGATGTTTTGTGATACAACAGACCTACACATATGCATCAAATGTGATATCTTGATTTTTTCAAAATCACTGCTCCCAAAGGTAAACTGGACCTTTAACATAAAGCACACATACTGGTACATGAATGGGAGCAACAAGATTGAACTATTAAGAGGAAAGCTTCTTGACAAGACTTCACATAAGAAGCTCCAATAATGAGTGGAAGCCTTGCAATACATGCCTTTCCTTCAGCAATTACAATCTCTTTGATATTGGAGGGTGGGCATTTCTTTAGACTTTCCTGCTAAGCAGCAACCATGACTTTTGTTTTGCACCCAGTTACGGAAGTATTCCCTGCCAGTTATCCATTGCATCAAGTTCTCAGCATTGCAAACTTTCTTCTTTCTCTCCTTGCACACATCCCAGGAACATTTCATTGAGGGGGATTGTGTGTGCGAGACCTCATGCTAGGACGACTCAGTTTCAAGTTTTGATTCAACAGGAGTAAATTCTCCATCAATGGCGATAAGACAAATGTTTTGAAGTTTGCACTGTGCTTTTCCACATTCATGGTCCTAGTGGCTATATTTGTAGCAGGTTGGGGGATCTCAATTTTCAGTTTGCATTCAACGTGGGTGCAAGATTATCTTCAAAGGCAATGGCATGGATCAAAGTAATTTGTGTATCATGAGAAAGAGATAAGAAAACTGTCATCTCACTGTAAGTCACTGTCAATCTAAGCACATTTATACTTACTAACATCTGTGTTTCTAATTCTGTTCTTAGTAGAGAGATATATGAGTTGCATTTTAATCTCATCACACGGTTAAACAATAACAGTGAGTGTTCTGCCCAATCGACAATGATTACAACTTCCGATGAGTTCTGAATGTACTGTCATATATTCTTTGAGCTAAACTCTACCTGATATGTAAAACGTATAATCATCTGAGCCTTGTATCATAAAAGTTACCAAAATAATGATGATGATGATGATGATGATGGTGGTGATAACAACAACAACAACAACAATGATAATAGTAATAATAATAATAATAATAATAATAATAATAATAATAATAATAATAATAATAATAATAATAATAATTACTATTATTATTGTTATTATTATTATTATTATTATTATTATTATTATTATTATTATTATTATTATTATTATTGTTGTTATTATTATTATTATTATTATTATTATTATTATTATTATTGTTATTATTATTATTATTATTATCATTATAATATTAATGATAATAATTATAATTATAATCATAATTATAATAATAGTGGCTACTTGTATAGCACACAGGCCCACCTTACAGTGCTCGTGGGGTTTCAAAAATGAAAAGATAGATAATATATATGTATACATGTTCAAACAAGACAACAGAGAAACAAACAAACAAACACATGCCAGATAAAGAATACAATTGTTTCGAACATTATAGACAGCAATTATAGTCCTCAGTGTGAGAGGAACAAATACGTTTTAAGTTTGGATTTGAATGTTTCTGTAGCCTTAACTGAATAAGTATTTAATCTGATTCCACAATTTTGGTCCCATAACGGAGAAAGTACGATCACCCCATCCATATTTTACTCTGGATGTTTGGAGTAACAACACATCTGATGATGAACGTAGCCTTCGTGTCAGATTGTATTTTTGAACAGATAATTGATTATAAAAGAAGAAGTTAGCAAATGACATATCAGCTGTGACCTGATGTTCCGTCAGTATATTGGCAATCATTACATGTTGTCATAGAAGGCCGATGCATTGGGAAGTAGGTGTTTTTGTCAGTGACTCTAACCCACTTGTCTGTGACTTTAACCCACAATGCACTGCACACTATGTCCAGTAGCAGGCTCCCAACCCCTGTTACCAAGGTAGGCCTACTCTCATATGACATAATTGGTGCATACTTGGCTTGATGATAAAAATGTTTTGTAACTTTTATCAACCCATATTGGGAAGACATACAATTCAGTGTTACATCTATTCCATAAATAATACACTCCAGGACCCAACCTTTGAGAGAAAATTCTCACTTAATGAACTCTTGTATCTCAGGATTTGTATATGTGACCCTGCATAACAAAAAATTGCCAGACAAAGATTTTTAGTTAAGTGCAGATTCTAAAAGAGCAGACTCTAAGCTTTAAAATGATGTATAGCTCAATTCAAGTGGACTCCCCTAACCTACCTAAATACTGGAAAGAAAGCACACACTATGGAAAAATGTGAACTGAGTAAAGAGGCTCTGAAGTATAGGGTCTAGTCAAGCACTTAATCTTTCACCAAGCCGTGCTAGCTGTGCGATAAAAGGGACAAACACATGTCAACCACCGGAGCAACATCAATGAAGGGATTATCAGATTAAGCTAAAATTGAGCATGTTCTATTGACACATTCTGTCCATGATTAATGCCAACTTTCAAAGCAGTAGCATTATCCTTTCAAAAGTTATTAGACTTGAAAGAGAAGGGTGTGCAAAGGATTTCAAGAAATGAAAAGGGACCTCTTATTCATACCTGATTATTCTACGCTTCCCCAAAAAGGGGTTGTAGAAAAACTACTGAAAACACACTTTCTCATTCGTGTTATGATCCCAAACTAAAGAATAATGTAGAAGAGAGCTCTTTCAGAAAATATGAAAAACTCAAGATTGACTGAGTTGACCCATTCTACGTTTTGAGTCCTCACATAAAATCAAGGGGTGCGACTTTTTGTTTGTTTTGTGGTGCACGGTCACATATGAAGTGCAAGCTTGATTTATTGTACTTTTCTGTAGGAGTACCTTCATACTGAAATTATTTTAGGGGTATTATTCCTCATTGACACAACATGACTGGAAACACCAAACTGTCGCTCTTCTGGCTGACAAACGTCCAACAAGAGACTATTTTCATGCCAAGCATTTGTGTTGGGTCAGGATTAAAGGAAGTTGTTGATAATCAAGTCCCAGATGCCAGGATCATCATCAAGGTGCTTTTGAATTGGGGTAAGAAGACAACCTTGATGACATTGATGGGTAAAGTTGTCTTGCTCCAACAGCCCTTTATAACCCTTAGTGTGCTTTGGGTGACATTGGTACAGAAAACCCTACAGCCTTGCACATATCGTCCAAAGTCCCTGGCACATAGAGAATTATGTCACGGCTCAACACATCTCTAGTGATCTGTTAGGGCCACAGGCCTGAAATAATGATGCACATAACAATCCATTTTGAAACTTAATTAGTTGCTTGATCGGACCACCAAAAGATAACCTTTGTTTGAAATTTTGTGGTCTGATATCACTTTTTAGTGCTGCCCGCTAATATAGAGCCCAGTTTTAGTGTAAATTATATACAGAAATACTTTGTTGTGGTCTTGAAAGCAAAAGTCAACTGATGTTGCCATGGCAACAAGGCAGTGTGGCATCAAAGGAGCTTGACGAAACCCGCCGCATACTGCTCAGAAAGTGCATTACATCCTCAAATTAAACCTCCCAATTCATGTTTAATTTGTACATGTGAATGGGGTATCTCCTTGATACACATGTGATGAGAACATGCAGCTGATTGACATTATACAAATAGTGAATGGTCACAAGTATGATGGTACAAGATTTTGCATGAGGTGAAAGCTAGAGGCGCTCTATTCAATGAGGCGAAGCTGAGTTGAATAGTGCGCCTAGTCTTTCATCGAGTGTAAAATCTTGTTCCATTGCACGAGTAAAGACCATGTACACTATTTGTTTTGTACAACGCTTCGAACATCAACAGATGTAGTCCACACAGATTCTTGAATTAAGCACAGAAATGGTAACCATGCATTTTCAGTGAAGGACGAATGAGTAGCCGCACAGTCACAGTCACCATGTACGTACGTACGCGAAGCCGATGGGTTGAAGTTGTTTACAAATATGAGTGACAAAAGTATGCGCTTGATAAGTGCGCTTGTAATTGTTGAGTGCGCGCGGCAAATGTTTGTCTATTGTGACATCAGAGCCGTGCGATAAAATTTCGAGTCAATCATGAGTTTAACACGGCACGGGAGTCAATGGAAATGGGTGACGTCAGCCATGCGCTATCCATTTTTGCTCAAACGAATTGCACAGCTGACAGCCACAGCGTGTGATGGAACTTTTAACTAAATGTCAGGTGCTGGGCAATCAACCAATCGGATAGCTACATTCTAATTAGGTGTTGTATAATACCTTGTGTGTACTCTTTGGTTCCATCAACTGGATCAACCCACACGACGATCTGAGGGAAACAAAACAACACCAAATATGCAGATTGAAATGAGGATTAAAATCCAGTTCCCCACAAACTGATGCAGAAAACACAACTACAATTTTATCTGCATAATTCCAAGATTAATACAATATTTATATGTGTCTGTTCATGCTCCTATCATAATGCATTAACAGATGTACCAAACTGATGAGTATATTTCATTGCCATTTAAAAATTGCAAGTGGAAAGTTACTGAAAAAAGGCACAAGGGTATTAAGTTACGCTGAAATAAAACAAACCTTTTAAAATGCACTGATCCACAAGTAACAAAAAATGAAAAATGAAACATAATGAGCAAGACATTCTGCTAAAGTACTGTGTTGTACTCAATTTAACTTCTATATGTGAAATGCCAATCCTAGAATGCCACTGTGGAGTCTAGTTTTTTTTGGTGGTGAAACTCACATCTTCCAGAATCACAGACTTGAGGTCATCTGGACAAGATCTCTTGAGGACTTCCTCGGAGTCCCCCAGCTCAATAAGGTCAGTCGCAGTCTCCTTCAGGTCCTGGCAGAAATAGAAAAAGAAGACAAATTTTATAACTCTCATACCCCTTTTATACTGGGAAGCCAACTCTAGCTCGGGCTAAGTCATTTTATACTGCCATTCTCGACCACGCAAGGTTACGTGCGAGACCACACCTATCGCCCCTCCCCCCCCCCCCCCATCAACCTGCTGTCCTTACCAAGAGAGTGAAAATTCAGTGACAGTTTTCATGCTTACTTACAAGTACGAATTCACTTACATTGTTATATGTTACTCGCGAAATTCAACCAGTCATCGGCATATATAGTGTACGTACTGTGTCGGTCTATTTTGTTTTCTCACAATTTAATCATGTCGTTTGCTAGTTCAAAGAGTTCATTGAGAGTTTTACCGGACAGCGAACAGTGACAGCATAAAATACTTTTAATACACCAATGCATGCATATATATATGTAATACACAGCGTGCCGGTGGCAACGGTACAGCAGTAAACATACATATTGGCAACCCAGAAGCACCGTACACGCTTTCCGGTCACAGGTCAGTGAATTCAGCCCGAGCTAAACTCGCTTACCTCTTACACTGACCTTAGCTCAGACATGAAGCGGACCTGCTCCACCCCCTAGAGCGGGCTAACTTCAGGTCAGGCTAACTATTTTTCGATCTTTTACACTAAGAGTTAGCTCGCTTCTGGTCCGCACCTGAAGCGAACTAACGCCCAGTATAAAAGAGATATCAGTGCATCAATATGTATAATGTACAGGTGAGAGAGCCTTAGTGGAGATGCAGTGCATTCAAGAATATTTACAATAGTGTAACATGCATGAGGTGCAGTGTTTCATAACACTCTGAATATCCGAGAGTGAGCTGCATCTCCACTAACATCCTGAACTTAAACCTGTGCATTATTTGTTTTATTAAACGGTTCTATGAATCATTTCTCATTTACCTTATTTTACAGCCAAATACCGCTCAGATACATGTAGAACTTATTGTGAATTTGCTTTTGAAAAAGCCAAGATGTCTGCCGAAATGCCCCAACCAGACCCACTGGTACTGTAGTAAACATGTTTACGGTATAATTTAGGTGATTGAGCTCACACTTGTAACTGACTGACTGTGCATTGCTAAAGTATGCTAAAGTTGTGATGTCAGTAAAATTGAGCATGATTACAGCAAGCCACAGTAATACTTGTATGACTCTGAGCTGTCATTAGCAGTAGTCATTAGTAGGTGGTCAATGGTAAAAACTAATACCCGCTGGGCACGTTAGGCAAAATTTAAGACTTGTCACCTTGTTGCTCTTAGCCAATCATTTGATCACAGGATCCATACAACCATATGATTTGGTCTACCATACTCTGTGACATTAACGGCAATGCTTCTGAGATCTAAGTCTGACACATAATTTACTTCACATATATAGAAATGTGGACCCCTCTGAAAAAAGGTTCCTCCTTTTTTTTTACTGAAAGAGCTATCCCCACGTAAATGGAATAAATAAATGAATAAAACATATTATGACACTAATTTTTTGCAGACCATTTATATTTGAGTATCATGACTTTGCTGATAAAATTAAATTTTTCAGCAAATTGATTCAATGCAATATCAGAGGACATAATAGTGCTTCTCTTGAGACTGTAGTGCCTATTTACTTTTGAAATTCCATGATTCTGGGGGGTAGGGATACCAATTAGCTAGAGTTATTAAGGAGTACAGTCGCAGCAGACTACTATAATTAACTTCCCCAAAACCCACAAAACATTTTGAATTTTCAACCGTCATCGAGGCAGTGCGAATCGGGCATTCTCATTTTCACCAAAATTTCACCTTCTCATAACTTCGCTATACATTGACCAAAATCGCTCTCAACTTTCAGTATCAATGCAAAATGATGATTTCTATCCACATAAGAAAAATCACGAGAACATTTCATGTTTCGCAGTCTCGGAAAACTACCCTCCGATTATTTCCAGACACATCTGGTTGCACCACTAAATATTCATGAAACTTAACATACATATTCATAAGACATGGGCAGACGTTAGCAGAGTGCTGTTCGCTTTGCCGAAGACCTATTTTTGAAGTTACAAGTGAAAATAAATGAGGTGTTTTGTCAGAAATCTCGAATTGTGCGGGAGCAGCAAACGAGAATAATGACGTCATATTCTAAGAAAAACTGATTTGCGTTTGCGCAATGAATGGACTTTCCCATGCTGCTTCAATCCAGCGAGCTGACTGGTCGATGCGTATACTGTGCGATGCGAGGTGGCTGCTGTGGATGCCTAGGTACATTCACTGTACATACATGCATGAGAGTGGGCCACGGGGTGTTGATAAGTAGCAGCATGTGCTGCAGGGGACTTCGCCACCTCATAGACAAGCTATTACTTTATCAAAACTGGCCTATTAAAAAGAAAGAAGCAAAAATGTGAATATCTACCAGCTATGATACCACTTGTAAATTCATGACATTGGATTATTCGGACTTTATGCAGATTTTACAGCACTAGAAAGTAACAATACAACTACAAATTCCCGGTACAAGTTACTATCAGAGTACAGGTCATGTGAGCGCCACAAAGATGTGGGTACGTGGAACTGTACCCTGTCTTCCCGTGTGCGAATGATTCTGAAATTTCGTGCTTGGAACGAAGGTAGAAAGTGCACCTCTTTCGATTATTTCCAGACATATCCGGACGCATGACTTCTCAAATGTGATATTTTAGAGTTCCGTAAAGAAATACATACTTAGTAACGTACATGAAAGTTTTTTGTTGTTCACAAAGTCAAAATGTGAAATTTTAGCAATTACTTTTATTATTATTTTCCGTTTTGAGAGTGAAGTTCTGCTCCATTTTGGAATATTTTATCATCGTTATTCAAACAAGGTAACATAATGGCAGGATAAAATTAGGTTTTCACTTTTCATAACTGTTTGGATTATCAAAAAAATATGAATTAATAGTGAAGTTACAGCAGTTTTACTGTGACACTTTCCTAGCGGTTTTCGTGCAAAACGTGTTCATTCAAGAGGAACGCGAGGTCACATCAAAATGAAAACAGCGAGTTAATTGCACCCGTCCGCTGCGACTGAGTACACAGAACTTTGACACAAATCTTGTTTACGAATACCTTCATCCTAGTGGCACATGTACTATATTTACACGGAGATCCTGGTAAACAATGTTTGATCACAGTATTACAATGTATATAATATCTCATGGTTTCTCCTAAACTTAAAGGGGCTGTACAGTACTGGTTGAGGTGGGGATTCATGTTTTGAACATTCCTAAGTGAGATAATAAGAAACCTCTTATGAAATATGAAAGAGTATGTAATTTTAAGAAGGATTCAACATTTGATGAAAATTGGTTTTCAAATGGCTGAGACATCCAAAAAAGTGATAATAATAAAAGACTACAGGCCATGCCTTTTATTAGGATCTCTTTTTTCACCTTGTTTTTGGATATCTCAGCCATTTCAAAACCGATTTTCATCAAAGAAACTTTTGATACCCCTTAGAATAGCATGCTCTCTGACATCTCAGAGAGTGGTTTCTGAATATCTCGCAAAACGTTAAAAGCTAAATCCTCACCTCGACCAGAACTGTACACACCCTTTAACATCACAACTTTTCTATCTTTACCCCCCTTTTTCCTTAAATAAAACTTTGTGAAGGCTGAAAGAGATCCAAAAATATCACTTCAGTTTTTGCTTTTCTGGGATGGTGCATCACAATATCCTTATTTTTTGGCACACAGCTATGACATTTGGCCCGAATATGCACAGAGTGAGCAGATTTTGCTGAAGAATCTGTGGCAATAACATTCTAAAAAAAGATCTACAGCCAGCAGAACTCAGTAAGTCCATCTCATTACTACATTACTATCTTTTTTCATTCAAACAGTCTATAAAGGGTATTATTGTGTTAGCAAAAAATATATGTTATTAAAAATATATGTTATATATATAACATGTGTTCATGTTTTGAAGTTACACACTTATGGACTTGGAAATGTGAGTTTCTACTTCTTCATGGGAATGTATCAAACAGTCCAAGACATGGTACAGATTACAGGGGTGGAAACAGGAATTCTATAGGGGGGGGGGGCACAAAAAATATTTCTGGTGCTACTTCCAGGTTTCATTTCATTTTTTTTCCTTTTGTTTTCACAAAAATAAAGAGGGGGTGTGCGCCCCCCTCCGGATCCACCACTGGATTAGACCCCACCCAGCTCTTATTTTGCTTTTCAGTGTTATATTAGTCTGTAAAATGCTATGTGCTCATTTGTTCATACTTACTTGAGAACAGTTTTAAGACCCAAAAGCAAAATATTGTTGTCCACAAATACGTCATAACCCTCTAGTAGTCTCCTCATCCAGTGGTTCCACCACCAAAACTTTAAAAATTCATAACTTTTACATCAATTTTCTGATTTTCCTCAAACTTTCACTGATGTGTCCTACTAATGTTGCTGCTTCCACTCAGTCCACATTGCTCTTTGAGTTTTGGTTCCCTTTAATCCGATGGATGGATGAAAAAGCTTACGTACCTCTTCACCGATGACCGTGATGCCAGGGAACCGGGTCTGGAGTGAGGACACGATGCAGCGCTGAGCCTTGCGGTCAGCTTCAGTCTGTGGGTCATCTTCCCGCTGCGTCAAACAAGAGAGAGGAGGGAGAGAAAACTTTTAGAAGCATGGACATTACAAACAACATCATGATAAGCAGTGCCCCACCCTCATGCAAAATGAAAATTAAAGGTCCTGTTTACCTTTGGGAGCAGTGATTTAAAAAATGTTCAAGATATCACATTTGATGCATATGTATAGGTCTGTTGCATCACAAAACCTTCTATATACCATATCATTTTTGCAATAAAGCCTAAAATACAAGGAGATATCAGCATTTCTCTCATTAAACCGTAACTGTACACAGTTTAAACCGTAACTGTAGACAGTTTAGTGTGGAAACATTTTTATTACTACCATTGTTCACATTTTGTGTATTTAACAATACTTAACATGGACTATACAGATTCGAATTTTATCAGTGGTTGTTTCTATCCCTAACTCACATTTTAGAACTATTTTAGAGCACTAATGCTGGGTTTTTGTTTCTTCTGCAAATGGTAAATTATGCCTTTAAATGTCACAGCTCTGATCTCAGTGCCATCATTTCATGGCAAAATACAGTCCACTCCCATTATAACAAAGTCCTCCAGACCAGCAGTTTTCTTTTGTTGTATCAAAATTTTGTTACAACCAAACCGTAAAGTATACACAGATATAGATGATAATTTTGGCACCTGAATTCTTACTTCGCTGTTACTAGAATGTCCTTATAAGGGGAGTACACTGTATTGGAATTCACACTGACACGATTTAATGGGATGCAAATGTTGAAATTTGCATCATGATCCAAATCTCAAGATTTTGGCCTGTGTGGACATCAAAATCCCACTAAACAGTGTGATCAGCATCACAATCCAAATCTCACAAGATCTTGCAATTATCTCACAATCATCATGATAATTTGAGAAATAGCACAATAATCTGTGCCACAACAAGTGTATACTCTTGAGAAACATTTTATCCCATCATTCAAAACGGGCATGATTAAACAGTGCACAAACACTAGAGCAAGGGTCATCATTTGGTAGACTCAGAGGGCATGTGCAGCAGGAGATTTCTGTCTGTCTGAACAGGTTAAAAAAATCTTGGTAGTTGGATTGTCATTATTATCCCGCTATTTTCTCTATGCGAATGCAACTTATTACGAACCACAATGCATTTGTGGTTGCAACAGCCAATCTCTACACTGGATCAATTGATGTAATCATTGTGATTATTTGAGAAATAGCACATTGAGATGATTTGTGCCGAAACAAGTGTGAACACTGGAATAAACAAATCTTGAGAATTTTCACCCCGTCATTCAAAACTTACATGATCGAATAGTACACAAAGACTGGACCAAGGGTCACCATTTCTGTATATTCAGGGCATGTGCAGCCGGATATTTCTGTCTGTCTGAAAGGGTACAAAAAATCTTGGTATTCAGATCGCGATCATTATACCACTATTTTGTCTATGGTGTGAATGCAACTGTGTGTACCACATTAAATTTTTGGTTGAAATGTCCAATCTTCAAAGGGGATCAATTAATGCAATCCTAAAGGTGATTGATAATTCCAAAGAATATTTAAGTAGGAAAAGATACATTAACATTTTCATATTTTCCCCCTTGCCTTAATCTACAAATACTACATAGATCATAATTCTGCTTCCTGTTGGTACATCTCATGTCACAACATTGACTCTTCCTGTGATTCCTTCGAGACAAAAACTGAAGACCAAGGATTAATTACCCTCTAATGATTGCTAACAGCTAGGTGCACAATTGTAACACAAATTCTGCTAAAATTTCTGCAGAATGATATTCATGGAGAATAACAGCAGTACTATGAAGCAGCTCAATGTACATGTACTGCTTGCTTTCACATCTCTATTCTAGTGACAGGCAGAGTCTAATCATTCACAGAAAAATACACTTTCTGCATCATTTTTCTTGCACACAGCACTGTTTTGTCAGCATGTTCCTTGAGCGCTGGTAGACTTTGAAGTGATGGGCTGTTTGAGTTTGCTGAATACACACAGTGTACTCCATCGCGTGCTCCTAGGATCGTACCATCGTCCCCCTATCTTGCTTGCTCAAGCCATACCGCTGCCCACGCACTCAGTTATTTTTGGATCCATTCTAAGCTAGGCCCCTGTTCCACATAGCAGTGCAAGCCTCCCATTGAGTAAAATGAAATTACATAAGGACATTCCTTGTCAACGCCAAACCTCAGCTTACGGTCACAATGGCAACAATAAATGATAATGATGATGACATAACATAATCATTGCCATCATCCTGAAACTTACATACCTACTTTTATCATCAGGATCATCTTCATTATTATTCACATTTCTGTCATCCGTTGAGGAAGGGCTGACTTTACTACAATATGCATTTCCCATAGACACCTGCCTGAGTATACTCGGGACTCGTCTTCAACGGGTTGAGACATTCTCTGACTTACCGGTACATATCCCAGGGGCGGATCCAGGAATTCCGTAAAGAGGGGGCGTGTTTACAAAATTAAAGGGGGGGCGCACGCACCCCTCCCCCCATTTTTTTCTTTTTATTTCTTTTGTTTCAACAAAAAATAAAGGGGGGGGGGCGTGCGCCGGTTGCGGTCCTCCCTGGATCCGCCCCTGTATCCTCACAAAAATAATTGGCATAATCACATTACAAGTAATCATGTTCATTTTTATCATGATAACTCTTGCCATCATTATTAAATTCTGAATCACCACATGTATGATGAATGGTACTCTATCATGAAATTACAGCCATGACTAACAACTTCATCACTGCTACCATCAGTATATCATTGTTAATATCAGTATTTGCCCATTACTCATGTCTATCTTGAATCAAATTGTCAGTCAAGAAACTGGGTGAACATGACATCGTTCCGGTCCCTGGGGTCAACGTTCTTCTCGATCCTCAACCGCAATTACTCGGCACGGCCATTTTTATCGTCCTCTAACTCCAGTGTCGGGTGACGTAGCACTGCACATCCCGTACGCAGTCCCACCTCCAAATTATCATGTTTCCCCTGGGGAAGGTATTGCATGACAATAAGTTTCGGATATTTTTGGCCGGATGTTCCCACGCGCAGCTCATTGTTAATCTGGAATTTGCTATGAATCTACACTAAAGACCTGCCATACCAACCAATACCTTCCTGTTTACATGATGATGTTTACAATCATTGTAAGTTACCAATGGTGCAGTTACCATGGTAACCGCCACACTTCCCCTTTCCGATTGGTTGCTAAGTTGCTGCTGCCAAGGCAACTGCATCATTGCTGGTTGCAATCATATAGTGCTCTATCAATTAAGATGACAATAACTGAAGGTCCACACCTCCCAAATAAGTACTGCCTTGCAAGAGAAGTCCCTATTTGATTGAATAGCAATATTTGCAGAGTTCTCTAAAGCAAATGATATCAGTACCACCAAAAAATATGTGTCATTCTCATATTTATTGCATTTGCGTGAAGCTTATATTTTCTGCTTCGGAGATAAGGTAATGTTGAAGTGAACTCCCCTGTCACATCTGAAGTGATTATCTAAGAATATATAGCAGGGTTGTTTTGGAGCAATTTTCATGGAGTATTCCATAGGATTATTTTAATGAATATTTCAAAGTCCTGCTGATATTCATGACAAAATATGCTATACCAAAGTATTGCCATCCCTTACAATGCAAAGTGTTTGTGTCAACTAATTCACTATTTTTTTCCCCTTAAGATCATGATGAAAAAAAAAACACAAAAACAACTTTCTATTCCATCACTGTGGTTTCAATTCAATATTCAACTTCAAAAACACGCCTTACAAGCCCAAATTCCAAACTGATATGCTCACAAAATACACGGCACATCTTGCAGGTGTCGATGTACTACAATGTACATCAGGACTTTGGTTAAAATTCCAGTTGTACACAGGATAGACAACTGAAGCGAGTTACATAAATGCCATGGGTTGCCATGGAAACGGAGGTCATTGTTTCTCTTTTCCAGTGTAAGTTATCTATCAATGAACACACACACACACAAACTTAAATGATTTACAATATTAAGGGAATGTGATAGGTAGAACATGTTCCCACTCATTATATCTGAGCATAAAAGCAGGGGAAATAAATTCTAATATATACAGTGTATGCATTTCTCCTCTAATTATTAGCATAATTATGGCTGGTTTTATTTGAATTAACTCAAATTCAAATATCAATTAAAAAACTGAATTTTTCACCTGTCCACTTCAACATATTCAGAGAAATGAACATTCTTATAAAGTTAAAGTGTTGTAGTAAAACAGACAGAAGAGAATTTATAAATTGGATAATGACACTCTTGCCAGAAAATTATGCTACAATGAGGGTTAAAAACCACCACAGTGCTTTATAAAACAAAAAGCAGGAGTATTTGATTTTATATAGTTTAAGCACTGAATGTTTCCACATTTCTTTAAATGCAATATCTCATTGCCCTTTAATTTGCCAATTTCGATAATACAATGCAATCACTTAACCTGCACGCAGTGAGGCAGAAAACTCAGACCATGGAGGTACTTTGTACCTCCATGCTCAGATGTAGAGCTACACAGCTACAGTATGTCGAGGCCAATACTAAAAATAAGATGAAAATAGCTTTCATCATAATGAGGAAACGGTCAGATGGTAGCACTGTTTATACAGTCAATGGAGTTACGGCCTTTTTGTAATGATTTTTTTGACGACTCAGTATCCTTAGGACAGGGAAAATCTTACTTGTGTCAAGCTGCCGTGGATTATCTTATGCATGTACATGCATTGAGAATGCAAGAACAATATTTCTGAAGAGTATCTCACAATGTGGGACAGGCTACATGGAAAGGAGGATGATGAATTAGGACAGTGAAGGTAGGTTTGGTGCATAAAACATATGGTGTAAAATGTGAACTAAGATTTGGTGGAATTTGTGGAAGTATCCACAAAGAAGACTTCTTGAGATGGATGGTGACAGCTATATTGTACTAGTGACTCGGTGTGATGGTGGTGATTTGGAGAGCACAGGATGTCAACATCAGATTTGTGAAGAGTGTCATCCTTGATGTGAAAAACCACGAAGGGGAATGCTATGGCTCTGAAAGAATGAAGCAATTATGTATGATAAGTGGGGAGGGAATCGCTCTTCCGGATTCTAGCTCGGCTGATCAGCCAGACGTAGGAAGAGGAGAGGGGATGTGTAACAGGTATGAGGAGCCAGCAATGTCAGGTTTACCCTGGGAGGAGGATGAGGGAGGAAGTGCATGTCGCCGCCTGCTCCTGCCCATATTCATGCCTGGATGACACCAGCAAGAATTTCTCCTCTCATGCAGTCCCTCATCTCATCTTTTTTCCCCCTCGTTTTCACTCTACTCTTGTTCTCCGCCTTCCCATCTCGTTCTATCCCCCTCTCTCCCTCTCTTTCTCTCATATCCCATCTTCCCAAATACAAAACACATATAGACACACACACACACACACACACATATACACACACACGCACACACAAACTCCTCTTTCTCTCTCATCCTCCGCCATCCTCACTAGCGCCTAGCGACAGTCTACTGTGTGTGTGTGTGTGTGTGTGTGTGTGTGTGTAAGCCTAGGAATGGATGAGCGCTGTTATTACAGATGCAGTGTGAGCCAGATCTCAACCATCAGTCAGCGAAGCGGCTAGCCTCTGATGATATCACGTATCACCACGGGAACCAGCTGTGACGTCAATTGGCCCAAAATAGCAGCGCCGATCGGGTTTCGGATCCCCGATTAATTTTAGAAATGGCAGAGCTAAAATTAAAACGCGCTGCCGTAGCCACGGTGTTTCCTTCTGCCCTTTTTTTAGCATCTCGGCTCAAAATAGCTCGGCAAGTGGGATGAAAATAACTCCTATTAACGCTGCACAGAACATGATAACAAAAAGGGAAAAGCACACAAGTTTGTGCAATCATCAAATTGTGCATGAAATACTGCTACCAGAAGTACATGTTGGTGGTCTTTACCTTCGAGTACTGCCATGCTATTTTCATCCTCCATAGTGAACATGAACTTCCCCCATCAAGTGACCACACCCCCTTTTCCAACACTTAGCGATTTGTGAGCACATTCAACAGTGGATGAGTTTGAGGGATGGTAACATGACGGTGACACATATCAGACGCTCATTGATATGACTGCAAAGCTCGGATGCAGACAGTCTCTCCGCATCATCCCCTTTGAGCCATCCGACTAGCATACAGTCTCTGGGTGTCCTTCATAGTACACTTTCAACATTCTCCTGTTTCGTGGCCTTTTGCTTTGCTTCAAAGTTCAAGTTTGTACACTGTTGTGCATGCTTTGTGTCTGATGATTTTTGTGTGTTTCCTCATTTGTTTGTTTAGTTTGGCAGATGGCAGGATGGGTAACTACATGATAGATAACTAAAGTCATAAATTCATCGTAAAAATCTAGCTGTGAAAGGTCACTAGCGTCGTGCGGCACAATACCATCAAATGCAACTACGAATTTCAAATATCAATATCATTTTCAGTGCTCATTACAATAACTACTGTGTAACTGGTACGAACACTGTGAGATGGTGTTTGCTCAATGATACACGTAGAATAATTGATAATGAACGGATGCACACAAAATTTGGATTACCACAGTAAGTCACTTCATACAATTTAGATGTATTGTGATAAGTTAGACGCTTGAAATTCAAGATCCACGATGGAATAGTAAACTATTGGAAGTGCCTAGCTCCTTTTGGAGAGACCTTGGAAGGTCATTCCTATGGTGGGTCACATGTAAACTTGGTTTGTTAGAAATCAATACCTACACACAATTACATAATATGCTGCATACCTGTCCTATATCACATACTGTAAAACCAGAAATGTTCACAAATTTTTGCTCGGAGCCAAGATTTGCAAAATTAAAATGCACGCGAAAGTTCTTGTCTATACTTTGTGCACTGAATGCCAGTGGCAAGTCATGAAAATTTCATGCTGCGAACATTTCTGGTTTTACTGTGAATTTACCTTTCAGCTGTGCCTGTCACTACTGCAGACCATGCGTGATCAATTCACTACCATGGATCAAATGATATTTCATACTGCATACTAGTCAAACATGTTATACATTATAGTTATACATTGTACCTCAATATTTCTGGACAGAACAGAAAGTATAATGAGTTTGCAGAATGCTCTGTTTGTATGACTGTCTTTTCAAATGCAAGCCATTCACATTTATTTTAATTGTCATGTACACATGCATGTATTATACTAAAAATGGTTCATTAGATCACATCAAATTGCTGTTAAACACTGTTCACAACTGTTATGTTGCATCAATCAACAAATGATTGGTTCATATTAATTGAACTGAATTGAATTGAATTCTTGTTACATGCTGCATCACCATTTGAAAATGAAACTGAACGGCAAATTCTGTATGTTTGTATTATAATACAGAGCATAGTGGTAGTTACAAGAAATAATTGTTATGCTACACACATGAAAATAAATCTAGCAATTTGTATCATTACACTGCTGACAGCAAACTTATAAATTCCATTTATTGTACATTGTAATGTTATGCCAATTATGCACTTATTTTCCATTAAAAAAATGTATCTATCCCCATGTTTTGTGCCTTGTTTGAAATTGAAATTAAGACAATAAGGCTATATAACCATACATTATGAGTTTGCAGCATCTAATTTATTTCATGCCTAGCACTTGCATCGTTCAATAAATCTATGCACAGTCCACAAAAAATCTTACATCATTTTTCAGTTATAATTTGTTTCGTTTTGTGCAGTCATTACTACATGTTGTAGATTAAAAGCCAAGCAATTACTGGGATACTGTAGATACCCCTTATGTACGTACCTACATGATTGCTATTACACATGAATTACTCCAATGAGCTGGTGGTATACACATGAAGGATGGGACATACCATAAACAGCAATGATGAAACAGTCATTTCATCTCACGCATTTCTCTTCAGAATGCATTTTCTGATTGTGCACATATGTCAACAATCCATCCAACTTCCAATTCCTCTTCCTTTTCTCCGTGAGAAAACGATTAAACCATATTGATGTACATAGATTGTATTGTTTGTAATAGCCAAGAGGGCTTTTTAAGAGTGCATCACAGTGCGGCTGTGACGTAAGGTTCGCAAATCCTCGGGTGTAGACATCTCTACATTTTATGGAAAATCGAATCAACATTTGTTGGCATGAATAGCATCACATGTACGTCCGGATTTTTGTTGATCATTGACAACGAGTCTATTTTTGGCGGATAATTGTATTGCAGAAAAAAAAAAGGGGGGAAAAAAATTTGTTCCGACTCCGGCGGCAATACTACACCGCTTCACAAACCTGAAGCACTGACTGAGCTACTCAATTTGAAGATTGCAATGTCCCACCACTCTATTTTTAGCGTCACAAGCTCGCTATCCAGACACCCTTCCACACGCTTGCAGGCAGAAAAATACACACACTGGCACACACACACACACACATGCACACACATGAATACACAGGCTACTGTGGGTATAGCTGTGGAAAAGTCCTTCCAAAAATAACATGGCATGGTTGATATCTTCCCATGTATACAACACTTCGCTCTTCTGACTAAGAAACGAGAGAGGAAATGCAGGAAAAAAAAAGATGAAAGACGGAAAATAATAAGTATCAACGTGAGATGGACAAGAGAAAACAATTTTACACACACGTCACTGCTCTGCATACATGTCCATTTCAAATGAAGCTCTTGATCGTCAGCTGCGGTCGAGATGCCAGAGATATACATATACTACAAGAGGCCGAGTCACAAACAAAAATATTTGTACAGTATCAAATGTAAATATAGAAATCGGCTAGATTGTATGGATAAAAGTGGTTCTTACACTTCCAGAAATAATCACCAAATGTAATGATATGAGAAGCAATTACAAAAATATCCTGTACCATAAACATATTGAAAATTGGGTTCACAAAAACAATGTCATTTGTAAATGAGCCTGTTGTGTCTTTTAAAGATGAGAGCTGTGGAACAAATTAGGGGCAAAAATTAGCTAGAATTGGAACCTTGTACAGTGACTACCAGAATAATCTGTCATTAGAAAGTTGTTTTCCATGAATATAATTCATTAATTATATACCGGTAGAGTGTAATGAGCAATTCTTAACCCATAAACCGTCGAGGGTGTTTTTAGCATATCTGCTTTTAGGATCACTTTTTTTTTAATATCATATTTTCAGTGACTATAACATGTTATTTACCATTCTGATGAGAATAAACTGAAAACTATGGTTTTGGCATGACGTCCACTAGCATAAATATATCAACTTAATGACACGGAGAAATTTCTCATTAACAGAAAAGTGGACCATCAGAGAGAGTAGTGAATAACACACATATATATACATGTATATATTCATTATATAGATATTAGATAGATGTATATTAAATTGTTCTTCACTAGTCTCCAGGATGTTTACCTATTCTGTTATGTATATATATATATATATATATATATATATATATATATATATATATATATATACACACACACACATATATATATATACACACACACATATATATATACACACACACACATATATATATACACACACATATATATATATATATATATATATATTTTCTTTTTTTTTAATATACACGGAGCAAGAGAATCCAAGAAAATTTCCCATTTCTAACAGGAGCTAATTGATTCTACATGTATAGTTCAGATGGATAGTCAAATCAACAATGTCCTTGTTCATAACACTAAAATGATATGAAATAAAACATAATTCGAAGACTCATATTGCTGCAAGCATATACTGTGCAATATGTTTTAAATAAGGTCCACTGTCTTCTCATTAACCCCTTCACTTGATAACTTTGGTTGTTTGCTTGTTTGTTTGTTTTGTCACACTGTCATGTTATACTTGTCATACTATTGTCACATTTTTATGTATGCATGTTTTATTAAGTGAAAATGAAATGAAATGAAATAACTGCTTAAATTCAAACTGCCCACATTGCACTGATCACACTCTCCTCCACAACAAAATTACAAGGGTCCTGTTGTCAACCTTATCTCAGGCTATAGAATCAAATTTGTTTTGTTGCTTTTGATAGCAGAAGAATATTCTACTCACATACATTGATGGGCTCATGGAACAAAGAGGCAGCTGTAGTCATTGTTAACTTAAGGAAAACTTTTGTAATACTCTATATCAGGTTTACATTAATGAAGAATAATTAGAACAGAAATGGGGAAAGTTTTGTGAAAATTAAAAAAAAAAAAAACAAAACTTACAATTTTTAACTTTCACATATTTTCATAATAGAATAATATTAGTCACAAACAAATAGGTACACTATGTCAGATGATCATGTTAATGACACACACATCATCCATTGATGCCCAGAAAATATTTACATTTTTTTCCTCCTTGATTTGGGATAAAAATAAAAAAAAAACTTTATTTTCATGTCATTTATTCTAGCATTGTACTACAGTAACTCAAAGGTGACATTTTTAAACGAAGTTGTTATAATTCCTGACTTATTGAAAAAAGAGTTGATTTTCATGTTATATATACATGTATGAACAGACTAATGGGGTGTTGTGAGATCAAGATATCATGAACTCCTCTTTGTCTGATTCTTTGTCATTTATTCTAGTACTGTACCAATTCAAAGGTGACTATGTGTCATGGTATAAACCCCCTGCGTACCACATTATTCTGAGACACCAACATTGTGATGCTTTGGGAAGACATTCTGTCTTTCAAATCCATATAACTTTTATAGATTCCTGTTTAGTTAGTTGGATCTGTAGTAAGCAAAGTTGTAGAAAAAATGCCAAGTTTTGCTTTGGTGTAAATTGTATGACTAATCCGTTATTGCTTTTCTTTCAAATGCGATGAACTACGTTACTGTACAAAGGCATGACTTTTGCACACAAAATACTAACAGAAACTTAAAATTTGCACACAAATTTAGTACAGAACACTGCTTGCTAGTCAACCACCATATGAAATGCAAGCTATATGTGAGAGGAACAAAATAGCGATAAACGCTTTCATTGTAGTGTGGCTTTTGGCGATTTGTCGATTGGTTTGGGCGGGATTGTGCGTTTGAGCAGAATATGCGAAGTTGGCACCCCGTCGACTGAGTTGGGCGTGCGAACGTGGCACATCAAGAGTTTAAAAAAGTTGTTACAATTCCTGACTTATTTAAGAAAAGAGTGGATCCTCATGTTGTATAAGATCTAGGAACAGACTACATGGGATGTTGTGAGATAATATCACGAACTCATCTTTATCTGATCCAGTAATTGTAACCCGTGTTACTAATTTGTGAAAACATTCAAACCTTCAAATTTCCTTGACAGTTATAATTCTATTTCTTGCCGCTTCTAATGAAACTTTGAGTTTTATCATTGTTCGAGTTTACTTGTTGCAGTTAATCAAAATAAACTTGAACATGTTGAGGAATTTCCTACAGAGAGTGTGATATTAATCAGTAACCTTACTCAGGTAGATTATCAGGTGAGCTGTAAGTATAATGGACATTGTCAGAGCTTGCTTTTCTATCAATAAGGAAAGAATTCAGAACTGGTGCTCCAGTGTCAACAAACCGATATAGTATGCCTGTCCACATCTCCATGATCACCATCACATTGTGTAATACCCCTTTCAGGTAATCGTGGATGCGGATAATAGGAGCACAAGTCGTAAAATTTCGATTACATGAACGGGAGAGGAGTAGAAAAGTGCGCATTATTTTTATGCTGCTATTATGCGCATAATTGCAGCATGAGGAGTAGATCGAGAATACATGAACGCGATTTACGACTTATCCGCACTAACATTCCACAGTTCGGTCAAAGGTCACTCGATTTCCCGCACAACCGCTGATTGCTGAGCTTGAGCGCGCGAGAGGTGTGCATACACGTGAGTTATAGTATACGCAGTTTTGCAGTTGTACACGCACGTGCATGTGTCATTATAGAGGCGTGCGCCGTAACCATGACAAATAACTCCGTCCTTCGCACCTGAACGGGTGCTCGTAAAAGTAGTGCGCACTTCATGGGATATATGAACGCGATTTTGACTACTTCATCCGCATTATTTGGATGCGGATAATTGAACCGCGATAACCTGAAAGGGGTATGAGTGAAAATGGTCCATTCGTGTGCCCTGGTTTGATAGCAGCTAAAAATATACCTTGTTGGAGCTGTGGAGAACACTGTTTTTTTTCCCCTCTACATTATCAATATCATGGACTATGTATAAACTATACTTCGCTGCTGTTTTGCACAAGAATGAAAAATTTTGCAAGATATTTTGTTTCTTGAGGGTGCTGTCTGAAGATGTTTCCTATGAGGATTTGCTATCGATTGACTTCAAATGCCAGTCTCTGTAGACTGCACAATTGAACATAAAGAAATCTCGATCTGTCATCCATACAAGATGCTTGACAAGGAATTAGACAACAAGGTTTGAAAACATGTGTAGCACTGCTAATAAAAGAATGTGTCGAGCAGAGTTGGCCAGTTACTCTGATGTTATTGAAATAATACCCAGACATTGTATAAGTAAACAACACTGCCTATTTTGGTCATACTTTGTATATATTTCTGTAAGTAATCACGGCCACAGTATTTCTAAAAGGTCTTGGTGACAGAATAGACCATCAATATAATCTACTTTTTCATCTTATTAGCACCTGACACAATGAAAGTGAAATCTTATGATTTTCTTATAATGCTACATATATACAATTTCATAAGGGGTCCTTACAATGCATCTATGGTCATCTCAACATAATGCTAATACATGTAGTTCAATGTAATTATAATTAGGGAATGTGGTACTATTCAATTTTTAGATGAGTCATTATTTTCTTTCTCACCATTTCACAATATTTCAGACGTACCATCAAATTTGGTTTGTTTTTGTTTCAGGTTTGTTTTTGTTAATGGTAGACTATACAATGATAATTGCACATAATAAAAGGATGGCATATTTCCATCCCCAAATAACAAAACTCAAAACAATGCAGCTTATACAATTACGATAAATTAATCTATCTCAATTGAATGAAAGTAAGTTGTACTTTAGACTTTCTGGTACTGGACATGGTCAAGTCAGTTGGATGTAGGCCTATGTCTATTTCAACACATTTACTGTGTTAGGTACCGGTAGGCAGTACACACTTGAATAGCCTCCTGTATTCATTGTGTGTGTGGGGCACATTGCAGTATAGGTGTCCAGTACATCTGAATGCCTTCAATTCCTGCGTAGCATGGAAGTGAACTCGAACTCTGACAACACTCTTTGGGATTAGTTCAGTTACGAGGAGCTGTGAACCTAGCAGGGTACCAGCAATATTCCTTGATTACCTGCCTTTGAACAGACAGACAGACAGACAGACAGACAGACAGACAGACATATGTACACACACACATACACACACACACACACACACACACAGACATATGTACACACAAACACACACCCACCTGCAATATTGTGCAGTGCACATTAACACATAACTACTCTTGTATATCAGGAATGGCCGTCATCTTGCCATGTACAGCTTAGGATTTTTCTTACAGGTACAGCATTCTTGCTGTGTAAAACCACGCACAACTGCCAGCAGCTACCTTTATACTGCTTTTATCATTTCAAAAATGTCTCGTGACCTGTAAGTTCCAACAAAGCCTGTCTCTGACCAACAATGAAACTACCAAGATACACTTCATGCTTACCTGACCTAGCAATGTATTCAATGGTCAAACTACGTAACACGAAATTCTGAAATATACTCTGCATTAGGTATTGAAACTTGTTTTCATCTGAATGTTTATTTAGAAAAGGGTCCCTCTGCTTGTATCACAAACTGATGTAAAACATTTCTTTTATGCCTATCAAGACTTAAATCTAATGTGCACAGATATACCATATTCCCATCTTACTTCTAAAGTCTGTGTTTCTACATGTCGTACTAGTAGAGAAATCACACATATTGGAAATACAATGACAATGATAAAAAATGAGATGTTCATAGAGTTTCCGACCATAGTCAAAGATAATTGGTCACTCTGAGTAATGTTACATGGGATACCGATAGACTTAATTCCTGATTCACTGACAAAACTTTGATAGGCTGATAAACCTTTGCCATAAAAGTACAATGTCACGAAAAAAATGTTCAACTCAATGTCAGTATTAACATACTCTAAGAGAGGAATTTTTTAGCAGTGTCAAAATTCCAAGAGAGATTCAATATATATTTGATGAAACTTGGTTTTGAAATGGCTGAAATATCCAAAACAGAGCAACCCTAATAAATAGTGGGACCCACCTTTTACTAGGATTGCTTCGTTATTTTTTCCCGGGCTACAGATATTTGTATTCACTTTATTGTACTGCCCGATTATGCTTTTACATCTGCTTGTACAATATAGTTAATTTGTAATAATTGTGTTATGGACAATAAATGAAATGATATGGAATTTATATTATATGACATGAAGTGGCTTAGCATTTCAAAGCACTATCCTGGCACTCAAACAAAAGTCTCCTGTACAGATATTTGTTGTTGTAATTGTGTCCTTTTTTCTGTTGTTTTTCTTTTCATCACAAGCATAATGACACAAACTTATTTGCCAAGCCTGGCAACTCTACATTGTAGCACACCTGACATAAATTGTATTCATGATTACGATCTTGTGTGTGTGCGTGAGTGTGTGCGTCCGTCTGTCTGTCTGCGAGGGCATAACATACAGGCCTTGTCAAAACTAGAGGGAAATATCATAATTGTACTGAAACTTACATGAGGAATAATCTCATACAATACAGATAGGGTATTAGTTACATGTAATGTGCATACAACAGTGTCTAACGATAAGAGTAGAGAAGAAAGCGAAGTATAATTTTACTGTGCACATTTTGTTTGTGTCTCATAGCTTTGAAGTGTGCCTGTGATAATGATAGGTTTACCCAATAACATACATTTTTATAAATATACATGTGGATCGAGTGAATTTAGAACACATCAGTGAAAGTTGAGGAAAAATCAGACAATGAGGTAAAAAGTTTGATGAATTTTCACAATATTGATATTGGCATCGCTGGATGAAAGGACTACAGCAGTTTGTAATTTCACTGCAGAACAACGATTTACAGAAAATATCAAGAGAATTTAACCTTATTCTATTTTTCTAGCATGATGAAATGTTGTGGAATTCTCTTTAAATATTTCTTTTTATATTGTTGTCCTACAGTGATGTCACAATCAGTTGAAGTCTTCTCATCCAGCGACAGGTGCACTGCAACTTTGAAAATGGACAACTTTTGAATGGATTGCCTAATTCTCCTCAAACTTCATTGATGTATTTGGTAGTATTGCTGCATTCACTCAATCCACATATATATTTGGGTATTATTCCCCTTTAAGATACTAACACAACTAATTTCTCCTATCTTATGAGTCCCAACATGCTTTCATCATTCAATTATCACATAATAGGATATCATACAAATGTTTCCCAATGTTTCACTATCACATATTTCTGATGTGTTTTCCCTGTATGACTGCACCAATATGACATTTTTTTTTTTTTTTTTTTTTTGGGGGGGGGCATCCTTTTTTGACTGATAAAGCTGGGGTTACATTTGAATAGTTATTTCATGAAACATGTCTTACACATGTGAATACTATTTATGGGATCAGAAGTAAATTGGGGAAATCATTCCTGGTATTTGCTATTTCATTTCTTTCAAAATATTAAAGTATATCACACATTATAATCATCATCATCATCATGTAATTAGTAATAGAGCAATAAACTGCATGTGAGAGAACAAAAAAAGGCTGCATTTAGGTGTAGGTCACTGCTGCAGTGGGTTATTTCCAAGGCACGTACATGTGGATGTACGTGCTTCACACGTATAAATGTAATAGCCTTTGAGTCCATGCTTGTATTTCTCTTGTACTTTAGTCCTTCTATCGTGAGCAAGTTCATTAGCGGGACAGATATCAGCTTGGGCAAACTGACTCTAGAAGATTAGACATTGCCAAATTGTACTACTTAGCAAAATTTTAATAAGTTAATATTAGAGGTCAGATCACCTACAACCATCCTGATAAGACTAAATGATATGAAGTAATAACCTAGCAGGACATTATAATTATTTTTAGACTGTAATATATGATAAACAACAAAGTTCCTGAGTTATCATAGAACTTGCTGATAAGACAAAGAGAATAACGAAAGCCAGGAAAAAAAAATGCAAAATGAAAAGACTTATTCCAGATTCAGTTTTCAGGAGTCAGAACATGATTTTAGATGCATTTCCAGAGCAAAAATGACATAAAACAGCACCAATTTTAAAATTGCCATTCATGAAAGTCAATGTAGTCATTCTAGGTGTATTTACATTCACAATCAATAACTACTCTATAAATCATGTAAGAGCCTATTTCAATTAAAGCTATTACAGGTTGTCTAAGTAAAATTACCTGAAAAAATGACATAATACTAAGTACATGGAGTTCTCTTTTAAAGAAGATCTCCCATCAAATAGTGTGTTTTTTTAGTTAATATTTTGGATGGAAAATTGTCTCATGACCACAATATTACCACTTAAGCTGCCTGATTAAGTATATTCTGTGGTTTCACTTGCAGAGTAACAATATCAAAACAGTACCAACAATTAACATGCCTGACATACTATTACTGCTTCCTTTTTATCATTTATCATGAATTTACTGCATGTGTGCCTAATTCTACAATTATGGCAGGGTTATAACTATGTTCTACACGTAAATTTTTGATACTGAAATTGATATGGAGCTGTAAGACGAAACATAGTAACAACAAAATCCTGAAAAAAGTTGGATGTCTATGCAAATTGTCAAAATGCAGACATTTGAATGTGATTTTTTTTAGAGTGCCATTTTTCACCATCTTCCTTGAATGTTGAAGGATTCATAGCAGAATAGCTGCTTGCTGTAGTACGCCACTTTTAAACTGCTAGGACTGCGATGTAGTATTCCTGTCCAGTTTCAACACATTTATTCCGTTGCCACTATGGACCAACAATCATTCTATCTCTTGAATCATGTATTTCTGTGGTGTGAAAAGGTGTATTTTTTATGCAGAAAAACACTAGGTCTACTTTTACCTTTTCTGCAAATGACATGTGTAGGAATACAATTTTGGAAAACCAGCATTTTCTATTAATCCAGCAGCATAAAAATAACAGTCGGCACTCTGAAATGGTATCAGCCATGAATTTCTAATCGAATTGACATTCTTAAAAAAAAAAAACAACAAAAAACAAACAGATACAGTTGCCAGGAAAGCAGCAATAAAGGAAAGTTGACACTTGCCACTTCTACACCCATCACTCATAACTACTCTTCAGAATCCTCCTTCCGCAACATTTTCATGTCATGCTTCTTATCATCATCCATGCACACTGTTAGTAGGGTAAAGTGGGAAAGTCACACTTCAATACTAGCCCAGCAGACTGGTTGAGAAAGACTGGCAACCATTCTGTCAGATTTCTACTCATTCAGCAACAATGAGAAGTCATCTCGACTGTCGACTGGCAAGCATGCCAGAGCTGTTCTGACTCCAGGAGCCGAAGCTCTCCCTGTAAACTTTACCTGATTCTTGAGTACGACACCAAGGTCTCCGGCCTTCATGATGTCTCTTATGATAGAACCCGCCCGGTTAGCGATAGCCACCGAAGCCGACATCACCTGGATTATGAGAGGAGTTTCCGCCTTTCCCGACATCCTGGTAGAGCTAACAATTTACCACAGGTAGGAGAAATCTCACTATTGATGTGTGAATTGTGAGGAAAGATGGAGAACAACTTATCGGGACACTGCAGTGTGGCTGTCCTGATCAGATGAGCACACGCTAAATACAGACACTCCCCTCGCACACCTCTGGACTATATACCCTACTCTTGCTCCAGACACAAAATGCTGGCAGTCTCCGACGCAAAAGAACTGGTACTCCACAGCACAGAGTGTAATTCAAGACGAGCTAAGCAAGTGTGTGCTTAATGCCCCGACCTATGTCCCTTAGTGTATTGAAGTATTTTCTTGGTTTTTACATGTTAGATCTGTTGGCAAACATGTATACGTGCCTAGATTTAACCCTTGTTGGAAAGGGGGGGGGGGGGGCTTGTTGAAATAAAGTCTCACTCCTTAGAGCACAGACAGACAATTAAAGGCTACTGCATGACAGTGCAGTTCTATGCTTAGTGAAGAAAGTATTACCTGCCTACAGTTGACATCTGGTGATTTTACAAATATAGAGGCTCTATATGCAGAAAAGTGGCATACAGCTTCATCATATTTTCACTGCACATACTTCAGTTGATCTCCTCCTTCTCTCTAGTTTTTTTTTCTCTCTCTCTCTATCACAAAGCAGGGTTAAACAAGTGGTTTTTAGACATTACTCTGTGGTTCTATAATGGATTACCAGTGAACTACACCACCAGCAACAACAAAATGTAATGAAATTTAAGATCAATGCCGCCTATCAATACAAAAAACAAATGAAGAAAAAACAAAACAAAATATGTGGAATGTGTGTGTCAAAGCAGTCTAAATGAATGGAAATGAACGGTTGTAACTTCACAAGATTTCATGTGGAATGTGTGTGTCAAAGCAGTCTAAAAGAATGGGCATGAATGGTTGTATTAAACTTCATTTTTTTTTTTTGGACTGGAAGTAATAAGAGTATATGAACTTCACTGACTAAGGTCAGGTCACCACATGTACAGACTGGCAAATCTGAAAAGGTTTGCTGGAGGAGGACAAAACTATCCTCCGTTGAGATTTCACATCAGAAACATCATGATAAGTAGCTGTGCTGTTATGCACAGTCTCTGGCACTGGCAGGAATACCCAGTCTGAGTTCAAGTCGTGGAATTGCTGCGGACTCCCCCATATGCCACAGCTGTTCTTCTGATAGTTTATTACCACCGGCATCAACATCATTCCATGTTTGACTGTTACAGCAAGGAACTTACAGTACCCAGGCTGAAATATTTCCCTTTAATGGCATTCATGCTTAATCAACTTGTGAAATCAATTCCCCTGATGAGTTGACTAATTAGTGATGATACCAGGCCTACCCTATAGAGTGTTTATACCCTCACATTTTTGGTGTGTTGTTGTTTTGCTGTGCTAGTAGCAAAGTGATTACATTAACTGAACATATCACCTAGACATCACCTTGACTAGTGCATTATAAACTCACAATAGCAATACAGGTTTCACTGGCTAACACCTCAGAATCTTTCAATTAAAATTAGTTGTTGCCCTGTCAAAATGTTCCACCACTGAACCTACAGCAAGCTGTGTATGGAGTGGGTGACTATTATGAAACCTGTCTTGCTAATGTGAGTTGGTACACTTGCACAGTGCATGCCATTAGGTATTGTTGTGCAAGGACACCACAAAAAGCATGACGGATTTTTCAGTAGTAGAGCTTGTGATCTGAAGATCTATTCAAATAATATATTATTTATCAGAAGTCAATACAAAATTGCATTTCGGGGGCCTTGAATGGTATTACAATGATGCAAAATTGAATATGGTCATGCAGCATGTTTTTAAGGATATATCCCAAGGTTCTACAGTTCAAGATTTTTTTTCATCTTTTCTTTGAGACTATGAATCATGGAAATGATGACATACATGGTATATTCTACATCAAATTGTAGTTTTGGTTTCATAGAGATATTTCAAGAGTCACTGGTCAAGTTTTCTTCTTAATCTTGCTTTGCATGCAAATATCAAATACTATTTTTTTAAATAATAATGTGGACAAGCATTACTCAAACTTCACCCAATACATGCAGATGATATTAAAATGACACTAACAAAGTGTGTGTGTATGCACAAGACCACTTTGAACGTAAATTGTATATATGTACCTTTATGAAATATATCTGAAATATAATAGCATGAAGTGCACAGTCTTGGCAATATTTTCTTGTCACAACCTTTCTTGATCATGTATTTTCTTTTAATAAGACTTAAGACTCAAATTCGACAATTAAATTCAAAGGTAAGATGTCCATTCTGATGACGACTCATGCATAATTTTGGTGTAGAGAAAATGCAAAATTCTGTTCATGTTTCAAAATCAAAAGAAAGAGGACATCAAATCATAAATGCACCTGAAAAGGTAAAGATAAGAACTAAGTTCTGACAAACCCTCCAACAGTCATGTACAGATGTACACATTTGTACATATTGCACATATCTAACATATGTTTAAAGAGGAATTTCTGCACAGTTAAAAATTAAACAGACGAGAAAGAGTAACATTTTATGAGTAAAATCAATGAAAATTTGAGCAAAATCTGATAACAAATGAAGGAAGTTATGAGTTATTAGTTTCACTAATTTTTACCTAGAACTTCTTGAACAGTCAAATTGAATAGACTGTATCACCATGCAAATGAGCAATTGGTAACAGCCCCTCACAGCTAGTCATAATAATATAGTCTGTACACAAGTTTCAAATGCAAATATGCCCAAGTCTAAAAATCCTAATACATAATATCTGAGTGACTGATCATCATTTTCATGTTATTCAGTTAGAAATTGTTTTACATTTTTATTGCAGAAAACTGAATTTTCATAATTTTTTTCTTTGTGTGTGTGTGTGTGTGTGTGTGTGATACGATCAATGGAAAATTGTAAAGTGACAATATAATCAGCTCACATTTTATCGAATATTCATATCAACTGTTCAAGAACTGCTTTGCAACAATTAATTAAGCTTTCCAATTTCATAACTTCCCTAATTTTAATCTGATTTTGATCAAATTTTAACTGTTGCATTTACAAGATTTTACTTTCTTTTTAAACATTTTTTTTTTTGACTGGTGCAGAATTTCCTCTTTAATTAAGCACAAGTGTGTGCAACATTTTAACCTCCTTGAACTGGAAAGTTGAACTGATTTTCAGCTTTGCATGGCCATACAATCGCAGAGAAGAGGTCATTACATATAAATCAACAATTTTGAACATCTTAAAACATTTTCTTCTCAGATATGCTTTATTTAAATCAAGACTTTGAATATAAATTCTTACAAAAAAAGTATGAAGTTGCATGAACAGGATAAGGTAAACAAGATAGCTGGTAGGTCGTGTTTACAGTTTGTCATTTTGGGTAAAATTAGAGACAAGTGACCAAATTACTGTGTGGCTGAGATGTAGGTAATGTGTTATCCATAGAGTGAGAAATGATAGCAGTCATTCTCCTACTGTTTATACAAATGATTGAATATCCTTATACAATTCAGGTCAGAAACTGAGATTAATGATTGTTTCAAATACAGCTGTGGCATTCTTTATCACTGAAATCTTTCATTCACCATATATGGGAGGAGAGAGTGAAAATTGGACCAAAACTCCAAAGATTTTCTTTGCTTTAGTACACTATACACTAATACTAGCCCTATTTTGCCCTTATCTTTGGACACATAACGGGCACTTAAAGGTAGGGAATCCCATTTGCATGCCTTAAATGAAGAGTTGTATTACAGTGGTATGTTGAAGAGAGCATCATTTTAGAAACTCCCATAAAGTATTGAAAGTGGAAGGTTACATTTAGTACATTTTTTTGACCGTTAGATTTTGAATTGAATTGTTCTCAGGGCTCACCGTAAATTCCAGTACATTACTAGGCTACCTTTGCAGACCCATGTACTGCATGTGTGTCCATCATGTATATTTTGTGAAGAGAGTTCATCAACACTTACAAACATTTCTATATACATGCTTGCCACACACTCTATATGTTATTACATCAGCTCTTGTACTTTTAGATTTGTGTTTATAGATCACAAATACAGAAGAATGCAACAAAAAGGCTTAAGTGTGGCTGACACACAGAACTACTGAGTAGTTGAGTTTTGTGCATTATTCAAATTTTAGATAACTGTTGACTTCCAAATTTCTAAGCAGTGGCCTAAGCAAGTCCCCTGAGGTTCATATTAAATGTTTTGCTGCATTTTGGGAGGTCTGTAAAAGGTACCCCCTACCTTTAATGTGCAGCATTCAGTTTGTGCACTAATTTCAAATAATTTAAATCATCAGATTTGATTCCCTTCAAGTACATGTAATCTGCAGTGAATACCCAAAATCCCAATGGAAATGTTACAGCATGCCTCAAATAGCTACTTTCCCATAAGCCCAATGCATATTACATTGTACTCCCATTGTTACACCATGGGGTTGGATTAAAGCCACTATTTTCATCTGCAGATCTATGGGAAAAAAATACAGCTTTAGTGCTTCAAATTAGTTCTAAAATAAGAGTTAGGAATAGAAACAACCAATGCAAAAAATGTTAACAATAGTTTTATTACAATTGTTTCTAAAATAAACCATCTGCGATTACGGTTTATTGGGGGAAAAAATTGATATCTCCTTATATTTGTGGCTTTACTGCCAAATTATATGGTAGGATTTTGGGGGATATAACTCACCTATACATGTGTTAATTTGAAATTTTTTTCAATCACTGCTCCCAATGGAAAATAGTGGCTTTAAAGGAGAATTCCAGTTCACTTGAAAGTTAGTCGGATCAAAAAGGAGTAAAATTTTCTCAACACAACAATGTAAATTTTATCAAAATGGGATGAAAATAAGGAAGTTATGACATTTTTTTAAGTTTCAATAATTTTTTTTTTCCAGGAACACTTCTTGAATAGTCAAAATGAATATAATGAAGTGAGGATGCCATCCCCTCACAACTTGCCATATAGTTTGTACATACAATTTTGAAATTTCCAGTTTTTCATTCAAACCCAATTACACCCAAGTCTCAAATCCTGATATATCTGACTGAATATTATTCTGAAGTTATTCAGACAGGAATAACATCATGATTTACACTTCAAAAATAGAAACATCAAATTTTTGCCACTTTTTTTCTTGTACATGATCAATGACAAATTGTAAAGTGACGACATCATCAGCTCACTCATTCATATTCATATCAACTGTACAAAATGCAGAAATTAGGGAAATCTCACAAAATCACAATTTCCACTAATTTTTATCCAATTTTGATTAAATTTCCACTGTTGCACTCATAAAAGTCTACTTTTTCTTCTCAAATTAACTTGTAACTGGACTGGAATTCCTCTTCAAAGGGACTGTACAGTACTGGTTGAAGTGGGGATTCAGGTTTATAACATTCCTAAGTGAGATAATGAGAAACCTCTTATGAAATTTGAAAGAGCATGTAATTTTAAGAAGGATTCAACATTTGATGAAAATTGGTTTTCAAATGGCTGAGATATCCAAAAAAAGTGATGATAATAAAAGGCGACAGGCCATGCCTTCTATTAGGATCTTTTTGTTTCACCTTGTCCTTTGGATATCTCAGCCATTTCAAAACCGATATTCATCACATAAACTTTTGATACCCCTTAGAATTGCATGCTCTTTGACATCTCATAGAGTGGTTTCTGAATATCTCGCAAAATGTTAAAAGCTAAATCCTCACCTCAACCAGTACTGTACACATCCTTTAAAGCCATCCAGATGAGATAAAAGATTGAAACTCTTCTGGTTTGAAGAAATCTCATGCATAGTAACAGCAAAAAGTACCCCAAACAATGTTGATTTGACAGTGCTACTCCAAATGGGAATAAGTGACTATTTTCAGTGTCCAAAATACATTATGTGCATTACATTTGTACAATGTATGTGAAATTTTTGATCTGTGACTTTGATCTTGAATAAGACCTGGCAGCGTGGGAAACGTACAAAGTCAAACATGTATTAAATCCTGGAGATACTGTTTCAACTTTGATTTTGGTGTGCATCCCTATGCCTTTTGTAACATGCATTTCAGCTATGTGCAGACAACAGAAATTATCCTCACAATGAAACAAGAATAACACTTCTTGAAAGAAAATAAAAACATATAACTAAAGCAAACTTCTTGCTAGAAGAAACAGTGTTTTCAGGCTAAAATTACATAACAGTACCCATGAATAACCAAAAGGAAGAGCTTTATTGATCTTTCTCTACAAGCTACATTTAAGTGTTTACTTCTTCTTAAAGGACAAGTTCACCTTGATAGATAGGTGGATTGATGCAGCAATATAAGTAGAACACATCAGTGAAAGTTTGAGGAAAATTGGACAATCCGTTCAATTTCCTTATAAAAATCAACCTCACGTTGTCCGAGTTTGCACGGTCTGTTCTGGGCCATTTTTGCACCCGCTCAAACTCACTCCGCTGAGAGCTACTTGATGCAATGATCTTATGGGGGTGCCATTTTACTTTCTATAGGATGCATCCTTGCGTAATCTAAAGCTACTTTGCAACATGAAGCAGGGAGAGAATGACCAATGCAATCATTGTCTTAAACGTCCTCATCACAAATCTAAAGCTCCATAACACTGGTCTGAGTGATCAAAAGATGATGATCATTTGAAGTTCATGTGTCCCTTTTGCAACCCTGATAGAATTCTTTCAACAGCTGGTTATTCAGACCTTCCCTAAGAACAATAAAACAGGAAACTTTGTTATGATGGAGGGGGCAGAAATACTATAGACTTCCAGTGAATTTATTTGTAAAAAAAAAATAATAATAATAACCACAATGTTGGCAGACATTCTTTCACCACACAAAATTTCATGTTTTTAAAGGTGATGTACAGTCTTTAAAGGGATGGTTTAGTATTGGTGGAGATGAGAATTTGGCTTTTGATTTTTTTCGAGATACAAGGAAACCACTTATGAAATAGTACAGAGGATACCAACCTAGGAGGAAAAGTTTATCTGATGAAAATCGGTTTTGGTATGGCTGAGGCACCCAAAAACAAAGTAAAACAAAGCGATCATAATAAAAGCTGGGTCTCACCCTTTATTAGGATCACTCTTTTTTTTTCATCAAATAAATGCTGAATTCCCCTTAAAATTACAAGCTCTCTCATATTTCATAAAAAGTTTCACATTATCTCACCAAAAAATGTTAGAAATCTGAAGTTAGGTCTCAACCGAAACTGTCAATCCCTTTAAACTTCTTTCTTTCATAGGCAATGCTCATGAACCCTGGACAGACTTCTTTGATTCCATGCACCATGACATCATAACTAAGCTTACTCCCGCAGCCTCTTGTACACCATTCTTTCGAAAAGAAACTCTCAGATACCCTATACTGTGATTTTGTCGGGAGACTGCAAGCAATTTTTTGAAAGATCGTCTCCCAGATACCTGCCCTTGAATTATGTCATAGAGAACTTGGGACTATGTCCATAAAAAAACACAAATGCTGGGACTGTCCCTTTTCTTTCCCAGCCCTTGAAACAGACAATTTTTGCAATTTTCCCTCTGAGGGCAATTTATCTCATCATACTGTCAGAGTATGATTGGTTTTAAAGTGTCATACAAAAAGCTCATTAAAAAAAATGCTAAACCTTGCAGAGATGGCCTTTGTGTTAGTTTTCTTCTTATCATGCTTTAAATAGCTCAAAGCTCTACACATGAGAAGCAAATTTTTCATAGAAATTATAAATTGACACATCTTGGGAGATTTGATTTCACTCTGATAACATGAACAAAATATTCCCTGCCATACTACTACAAGCACCACAAAGATCTTTATACTTTCATCACAAAAAAAAAAATGCACTGATTACAGCTGCTGCAATTCCTTGGATTACATTTTCAGGGAGGTATCCTTTAATGAAATCCCATGAAATTTCTTTATGCTGCAATGGATATCAGTAGACACCAAGTTCATGTTATTCTAGAGACAAATAAAATTATTTCTTTTCACACTGCTGTCATTTTTAAAGACCTGTCCTCTTTGGTCAAAAGGCTATTGTTGGTTTTTGGTGTTTTTTTTGTTTTTTTTTGTTTTGTGTGTGTTTTTTTTTTGTTTGGCAATATGCATTCTATTTTATTAATACAGGTAGTCTTCCTTTGTCGATATTATCAAACCTGGATGAAGTTTTAGAAATCCGATAAAATAGCATGTCTTCTTGTTCAGATCACATGACCAATGACATCATACACTGTAAAACAAGATATGTTTGTGTGCATGAAACTTTCACAAATTTTGTGAGGAGCCAAAAAATGCACACAAAAATATTTGCCTAGTACACAATGCATTGGTGGCTTTTTTTTTTTTCTTTAAACAAAGGGAAAGTATTTGCACAGGTTCCCCACATGCCTCAAATGCCCGTTGGTACTGTAAAATGTTCAGATTTTTCAGCTTTCTATATTTAAATTTTGCAACTACTGGTGATAAAGCAAAAATTGTCAAAAGTGTTATATATCGAACTATCAGAAAGTGAATTTCAGCTCACCAAGTTTCTTTAGAGAGAAATAGATGAGATCGCTTGTCTAAAAGTAGTAAATGATTTGTTTGATCCCTTTCCCTCCCCTTTGAATAGAAGAACATCTGATCTACAGCACAGAAAAACATGTATCAACATAAATATGCACTTTCAAAAAACTTGTTTCATTTATATTGATTACATAAATCTGTAAGAAATCCATATTTAACAGGATCTTCACAGGCTGAACATTTCAATGTTGATGCTATATAAAACTTTGATGAGCAGCATGGGAACAAAAACTTAAAAATTCCTGGGCAGGTAAAACCCCTCTTTCACATCAGAGAGAAAGAAAGACAGAGAGAAAAAAAAAGCATTCTATCAACAGTGCGTTGAAATCCAAATCACTCGCTCAATTTGCAATTATCATTATTTTGCTCCAGGAAAACTCTGACGTTCACAGTAATATCTGACGTAAAACAGGTAAGAGGCAACAAAAGAGGAATGAGGGAGAGGTCCTAGAATGAGCCAAAATAGAAAGAGACAAAATCAGGAAATAAATGAAGACTCTGACGAAAAAAGATCTGTAACCTGTTCCATGTCATGCATCTCTCTTTGTATGTTAATTCTCAAGTCTATATAGGGAGAGAATATATCTATAACAGATATGAGAATTATGTATCACCTTTTTAGACCCCCAGTCTGTTGATACCATTGCTTCGTGAACACAAATCAGAGTTATCAATCTCCTATCATAAGAAAATCAATTCTACTCATCAATTTGTGAGTGAAACAAACTTATGGGTTTGTTCTGGTATTAAAGCATTCAAACTTTTTCTTTACAATACAGGGTTTGGCATATTCTGATGTGTCCAGTTTTATGTTTAATCTTGATTAAACATATGCTTTATACATCCACACTTTCTGTGGTAGGCAGCATAATCAGTCTACATCTAAAATGTCAAGAAGTGTTTTAGGTTATAATGCTACTGAAAAGCATGTATGTCATAGAAACAGTCTTCTTTTTTCTTCTCGGAATAATGTCTGCCTGTTTTAAAACAGAATGAACTATTTGATAATCTCAATATTACATTTTGCAGCTATCAAGTAGATTAAGCATATAAGATGGATTTTTCTGTTCAGATTTTGATCTGTGAGTAACATGTCACTCAGTACTCAAGCAGAAAATAAAATCACAAACTCTATACACAACATGGTGATGAAAAGATAAATAGAAGAAGTAAAAACCAACCTGAAAGCAATAAAGCAGTGTGTTCTATCACCTTACCCACATGCCCTGTTTGCCATGGGTAACTACACTTACAAGTACTACTGGACAAGCAAAATGAACGGCCATTACCTGTTCAACGCACATATTGTTCAATAAGGCCCTTGCCCATAGGCTCCCTGTGGGGCAAGTGAGTGAGAACTGCCTGATCTACTCTTGATGTTGAATGTGCTTTAGTGCTATACTGGTGCATGTTACACGAGGACAACTTTCTTCACTCGGTTCTCGGCAATCATACCATGTTCGTCAGAGACGGATCCCAGTAGGACCACATCACCTGCATCCCGCTGAAGATGCTCACTGAAACAATATTTATCAGCCATGTTACTTTATTACGAGTCCTCACCATACACACAATGAAAAATATGACATAACAGAAAGGTTGTTTACAATGAGACTGTCTGGATAGGCTGCAATTACAAACAGGAACACATCGTCAGTTGAGAACCAGAAGGGCGCTATCTCATTCTGAGATTTGAGAATAAATAAATACGAAACAATCAGATTTCATGAAGTAAAAATATTATCTAATGAAAAGAGGGTACATTTCTAAGCAATATTGCAAATATTGGGTAAAACAGCACCCTTGTGGTTTTGATTTTTAACATTTTACTGAAAATGAAAATAACTCAAAATTGATACAGAGATCCAGCTCTCCAACATGATACCAGTAATTCAATACTAAAAAGAAAAAACAAAATTGTAATAAAGCCCTTCTGGTTGTCAGCCAACAATATAATATCAAACTTAACCTGTTGAAGACTAGTCTCGAGTATACTCGGGCAGGTGTCTATGGGAAATGTGTTTTGTAGCAAAATCAGCCCGCCCTCAATGGGTTAATGCATAAGTTCAAGATAATGTCTTGACAACTTAACCTGGCCATAGTTATGACGTCATCATTCAAGATGGTGATTAGAAATCTGCCAACTTTACCATGCAGAGTCCATCACAATTCAGCATTCATTTTGTTTTTAACACCATGTCAGCATGTCTCTTTAAAGGACAAGTTCACCTTCATAGAAATGTGGATTGAGTGAATACAGCGATATTAATAGAACACATCAGCAAGAGTTTGAGGAAAATCGGACAATCTGTTTAAAAGTTATGAATTTTTGAAGTTTCTGCTTAGTCACTGCTGGATGAGAAGACTACTACAGCTTGTGATGTCACATGTGTACAACGATATAAAGAAAAAATAATGAAAATTCACGATATTTTCACTTTTCTCGCATAATACAAGAAGACTTGAATTCTCTCTTTCAGAAGGCAAGGAGGAATAATATTACCCTTTACATACATCAGTGATGAGTCGAGGAAATGTACAGTTCTTTCAAAAAGTAAAATTTGTGAAATTCTCTTTATATTTTCCATACAAATACCGTTGTACCAGGTTGTACGCATGTGACATCATACACGAATACTGAACAGATTGCACAATTTTCCCCCAACATTGACTGATGTGTTCTACAAATATTGTTGCATTCACTCAATCCACATGTATATGAAGGTGGACTTGTCCTTTAAACAAGCAAGATAAAGTCTGGATTGTGTCACTGTGAAAGGAAATATTACATAATGATAGGTAACAACAGTGCATATCAACCTACATTAAAAAGAAAAGAGAAGAAGGAAGCACCAATGTTTGAATAGGAGGGCTTTGGGCAATTCTGGTACTTATGTGGACAAGAAATTACATGGTCTCTACAGCTTCTATTCATCAAACAAAAATAATGTTATAACATAAAATACATTTGCATACAAAATCTTTAATTCTTATGACAGAACTGGATAAGATATTTTTGAAAACTAATTGATACAAAAGTTAACAACTTAAGATTTGCATAAGGACTATCTAGATCTATGGCAAATGACACTTTTCATTAAAAACAAAACATAAATCCCGTTTTTAAACTTCTGATCTGATGATATTTAAATGTTAAAGTTTGCATGCTATTAGATTTTGTACGAGTTCTCAACAAAAAAAATCTCCAAAATTATAGTTTACATGCCCTTTACATTCTTGTGGTAATGAAAGGAATCTCAGAACAGATGTGAGATATGAACTATCTGTGTAAAGAAGCTTTTCATTCATACAACACTCAAGCTTGTATGTACAGTACATACACACAGTGCACTAGGGTCAAAGTGACCAAAAACCTAAAATTTTAAAGTTGAGAGGTGAGAGAGCATTCACAGGGGAAAAAGCAAAACAAAACAAAATTGTGGTAAAAACACTTGCAGAGTGAAGAAAACACATTATGGAGATGGTTTATTGTAAGTGTTTTTTTTTAGCATTTTGCATGTGAATGATTGCCTAAAACTATTGCCTAACAACATCCAGAGAAAGCCTACAAAGGTGAAAAAACAAACAAACCCAACAACAAAATTAGATTTCTCCCAACTGATGCTGTAAGTTTTGGAATCTACCACATCTCACATGTCAACAGAGCTCTTCTTTGTTGGGTTTTTATTTCTGATGTGGAAAAATCTGCTTGTCAGCAAATTGCCACTGACTACTTTTCAGAGTTGTCCTCTCTTCTCCACACATGCAATGATACCTTTCACAGTCATTAAAAAAGTCCATTAAAAAAATGAAAATTTTTATTTACGTCCAGGTGTCTAAATGAAAATGAAAACCTCTTTGCAATGTCTAATGTCATTACTTTTTCTGTCAGTAATTTAGGGTACATAATGAAACAAACAGAAAAGGGAAGACTGGTAGCAATATTGGCTTTCTATGAAGAAAAAGAAAGATAAGGACAAAAACAGTATTGATCAAAGACAGAATTTTGATCCTTTTTTAATATGGATGATCTTGATCATTGACCGAAGACTGAGTTTGTTGAAATATTGTCTTATCCAAACCACTCCTTCTCTCCTTCTGGTTAAATCTACCAGTGCCCATTATGAATATCTAGCAACCATTTGTCGACATTTTATCATATATAGGATTATATCTTTGGAGTGCTTTCAAGAGATGCAGTATTATATGATACTATTCACAAAAATGGTCGGCAAACAATCAAAACTATTGGCCTTAAAGAAGAAATTCACCCCCAAAATATATAAACTTCAAAAGACAGAGAAAAATATTCCCTACAGATTGATACAAAATGACAAAAATCAGATAAGAAATAAGTAAGAAATGACATTTTAAATCTTACATTTTTGGGGCAAACATTTCTTGACCAGTCCTTATGAATATTCAAATGAGTGAGTTGATGATGTCATACCCTCACAATTTGTAATGAAATTTGGAAAAAATCGTTATTTTTAGCTAGTAATACAAAACCAGCAAAAGTATGTTCCATACCAAGATATATCAGAGTTAACATCTCTTCTTTTCAAGATATTTTCATTTTGGGCCGTTTTGAGACAAGTTTTATATAAATACAACTGAAATGTGAGATTTTTGTCATTCCTGCATATGAATGAATAAAGATAAAAATTGTGAGAGCATGACATCGTCAACTTGCTGCTTTGAATATTAACAAGGACTGGTCAAAAATGTTTTCTGAAAAAATGTGAAATTTCAAAATGTCATGTCATTTTTGTATCATTCTGTATGGAATATTTCTCTCTTTCTTTTGCAGCTTATTTATTTTTGGGTTGGATTTCTTCTTTAATAGGACTTTCGAACACACTTCACCCATAAAGGAGTTTTTGTTTGGTACATTTACAGTAACTTGTCCCTCCTATGTCTATTTATTACAGCCATCTCTACTCCAACACATTCTCAGTTTAGCCTGCTTTTTTCCCCTTTCTTTCTTTTTGTTGTTTGTTTGTTTTTGTCATTGATGTCTAAATGTTATATTGTTAGGAGTGCGCTTGACTCGAGAAATCCACTAAAATGAAAACCTTACGATGTATCTATTCTGTTTGTACACAAAAAGTCACTTTCCCTTTAAAAAGGTTTGCAATGCTACTGAGGGAGGTAGCAAGTTCCAAAGACACAGTCCAGGGTCATAAAACCTTCCTGAAATAGCATCAAAATCCCTGAGGTTAGAACACTCTGGATATGCCCTGAACAAACATCATAATCAGGGATTTGCTATATTGTGTACAGTTGAACCTCTCATATCCAGACAAGTCGGGACCGGGGCTCATCCGGATAAGGGATTTGGCCGGATACGGGAGACTCGATGCTTTATACATGTACATGTACATATACATACATATGTACTGATGTAGCCCATTGTAGTACCACATGTAGTAATGTGTATACTGCAACCTTTTCATTGTTACACTCAGTAACAGACCCCAAAATAGAGGTTCGTCTTTGCAAGAATTAAATCATTTTCTTTTATAAATTCTTGGGATGATTTACCTAAATAATTATTAAGAAATGTATCAAGTATACTGTAAAACGAGGAATTTTCGCGTGCACTTTAATTTCGCGAGCGCCAAGATTCGCGAAAGTCCTTGTTTGCACTATATGGATTGAACGCAAGTGGCACTTCGCGAAAATTTCATGTCACGAAAAAGGCTGTCAGTTCCAATTCGCGAAAAATTCATGCCGCGAATATATCATGTTTTACAGTATGTAATTCATTGCGTTTGTGTAGGAGATCTCAAGGAGTTGGGAATCCCCCTTTCCTCCCGTAATTATTTAAAAAAAAATCACGGCGAGATTGCGTCCGTATAATAGAGAGATCCGGATAAAGGGAGGCCGGATAAGAGAGGTTCAACTGTACTTTTATAGTACTGGGGTAAACGTGACATATTTTCGAAATATCAATTTCCCAGCAACACAATCAAAATACCAAAATGTTTCCTAGGTCATTTTCTTCTTATGAAACTGAAGACCTCAACATACAAGCATCAGTGCACATTCAATCTACAATCTATAACTGTGCTTGGTGTCCACAGCTGTACAGTTCTGGTTGAGGTGAGGATTTAGCTTTTAACGTTTTGCGAGATATTCAGAGACCACTCTATGAGATGTCAAAGAGCATGCACTTCTAAGAGGTATCAAAAGTTTATTTGACGAAAATCGGTTTTGAAATGGCTGAGACATCCAAAAACAAGGTGAAACAAAGAGATCCTAATAAAAGGCGTGGCCTGTCGCCTTTAATTATTATCACTTTTTGGATATCTCAGCCATTTGAAAACCAATTTTCATCAAATAAATGTTGAATCTTTCTTAAAATTACATGCTCTTTTATATTTCATAAGATGTTTCTCATTATCTTACTTAGGAATGTTGAAAACATGAATCCCCACCTCAACCAGTGCTGCACAGTCCCTTTAACAACCCTTATAAATGTAAGGTTTAAAATCTCCTTGTTTCTTCTTATATTATGTTGCCTTCAGTCAAATATATTCATTTTTTTCCAGATATCTAGTTGCTTTTGCATGCATGGATAATTTCACTGGAACATGTGTTACTGGAAACCTGGGGGTTGGACACCAGGCTACCTAGAGCTGTACACAGCAGTACTGTATACACTGTTATTTTCGCATACAAATATTTTCGCAAGATGTTGTTTTCGCGAATTGACACAGAGGCCTACATTTAAGCGCACTACTACCTTAGTGTAAGGTGACATTTTCGCATGTTGTTAAATTCGCGGTCCAACTGAGATTCGCGAAAATCGCGAAAATTAAACCCTCGCAAAAATAACTTGGATACAGTATTTCTAGAATTTCCATGTTGATGTTTCACTTTGCATGCTTTGGATACTGGTACATACACCTCTATGAATTGTGTTTGGAATGTGCAAAATTTGAGGATACTGTCAAAGCAATTTAAGGCAGAAATGTCATTCAAAAATGTAGCCACAATGCATTATATTGAACATCATAAAATGTTCACTTATTTTAGAACCCAGCAACACTGCCAAATTACTGTTGTTTGGGCTGGTTTCATGTGTCTTTTATTATGCATCTAATTTTTCAAACCACACAAGTTTCAATAATACAAAGTACATAACCTGTAAATCTGATTTGTAAGGCCATGTATTTGCACAGAATGAAATGTGAACATGATATGTAGAATATGCGAAATAAGTTCACAAATTGGCTTCTTCCTGTATGCTGTAAGTACATGTCATACTTTGGTGTCCAAAACTGGGCCATTGCAATAACGTGGCAAATAATAACAAAGAAATTCAAGTTTTTACTATTCCATCTATACTGTCTCTTCTCAATTATACATATTTTTATTATGAAAGTTTTTTTTTTTTTTTTTTAAGGACAGTTGTATTTCAAGCAATGCAAATATGATATTTATAAGCATCTGTACTAAAATCTCTTCAAAATTTATAGAATAAACATTATATGTTGATTTTTTAAATCTATTTGTGAGCACTTAATCTTATCTTGTGAAAACTCTACTGAGCATGGAGTATGCTAATCATCAGATTTGTCTGTTTTCAGCATTGCAACAGACTGCCAAAAAATATATCTCATATTCCAAAAAATATTATCATTCTGTCAATTGGTCTAGCTACTATTCGTTCACTGGTACATGAAGAGATGTTTACCCATTCTGTCCATGGACAAACATAATAATATGTTCCACTATTGTAAAAGTAGCCCGACATGACGCCGTGAGGCGTCCAACAAGTTACGATACACAAACCTACTTAGACCACTCAAACACAGCTGCAAAGCTACAAAACTGTTGAAAATGTCTACATTCTTATCACAAATTTTACAAATTACTAACATGAATGAAATGCTTGGACTATACAGTAAGCATGGTATATCAGTCCATAGTGAGCCCTTATGCAACATACACTGTGCAAAAAAGGCAATTTCAAACCAGAAAGCTGACGCCATCGCTGCGCGATTCAAAATACATCTGTCCCAGCTTTGAACGTTGTAAATTGTGCACAAATATGAGAGCTTGGTGCACTTGTACTAGTATGTCATTACTCAAATTTGATTTGAAGCTGGAACCACAGTGCTCCATGAACACGCTGCTTAAGTGTCCCACCCGTATGGTCAAACATTTTGCAGTGCTGCAACAACATTTTGAATCATTTCTGCCATTACTGAGCATATATGCTATTTAAATCTTCATTTTTGGTAAGTTGTAAATAGTGTAATATTTTGATATCGATAACAAACAAAAAAATACAACTAAATAGATCAAGTTAATGAATATATAGGTCTGAGTAACAAATATGGTGTAATAAATTCAAAATCAGGTTTTCACGCCAGAATATGGTGATTACTTGGATCTTGATTGTCACAGCCCTGTCGCAACACTTGTGTGCAGCAACAGGGCTGTGTATAGTTACGGTAAAAGTAGATATCTTTAACATGAATCTAGTGTAAAAATAAAAGCAAACAAATTTTGTTTGTTTTATACATACATGTCATGCTATTTCATATTTTCCTTTTCCACAGAATAAAAGACACGCGAAATTCATCTTACTCGGCCAAGCACGAAAAATGGCTCACCAGAATATGCCACATTTACAGTACTTTGTGTCAATGTTCATTTCATCTCTGACTGGCATTTGACTAACCCATGTAATATAATGCTATGCTTCACCATAAGGTAATCACAAGTCCAAAGTCTTGGAACATTGCATATTGAGCACCATTTTTCACAAAATATACACTGTCGCACTGTCATATATTATATGACAGGAAGCGTCTGGCAGATCTGACAGAAAATTTCAAGGTCCATTCAGGATTGCACCTACTGTACTTCAGTGAATGCCACTTTTTTACCCCTAAAAATTTTCACAAATGATCTCATGTTAGAGCTGGGCAAGTTGTAGAATGACTGATTCACCTAATACAAAGCTCTGTGCTGCTTTTTATGTCAAAATTGTCATGGAATCTATTTTTGCTATGGGCCAGAGCCTGTACAGACTTCACTTACTAGTGTATAAAATGCATAACAAGTATTCTGTGTACTGGCCATCTACCCTGAATATACATGTCATTTAAAGGGGCATAGTCCCAGTAGTGTAGAGGGCGCTGTTGATGATACTGCTGATCACCGTTAGCATTAATACAAAGATTACCGAAGTTAAGCTGTCATCAAGAGTAAAGTGCGTAGCTGTTGCTAAGTAATGTTGCCTTCGTTGTCTTCTCTGCGCATCGCGCAATCTGTAGTAATGCCAGGGTGCATGCATACATGTATGTGCTTGTTATTATGACATCACAAAAGAAGTTTGCTAAAGCTGTCATCCCCCTCAGCCAAATCATGAGCCGAACTGTGATCCGACCACTGACTACAGTGAATCGGACTTCTTCGGACTCGGGGAAGTGGGCCAAAGCGTAAGCGCTAAAGAGGAGTCGATAGCGTAGGTCTCTGTAGGAAACTTGCGCAGTGCGTACGCATTTGACTAAAACACGTGGACCATGCACCTTTAATAGATGTTGTCATTTTTGCTGTCATACTCCTCCAGTAGAGTACAAAATTTGCACAAATTTCCTCCCAGTGAATTTTTTCATCTATAGTTCTCTCATCTGTTTTACATTCTATTTGCTGAGATGACTTTCTGAACTAAATTTAAATAGCACAACAAAGAAAAAAAATGGTCAATTTCCTCAAACCTTTAAAAGGTGAAAATGAACCTTGGCCCTGTTGTTGCAAATTGTGTAAGGGTTGAGATCAAACATACAATAGAAAAATAGAACATAAGTTCCTGAATACTCAATTCTGATTGACTGATAACTGACTTTGATTTTCTTAGATCTATGTTTGATTGCATCTTTCCAAAGTTCTGCAACAAACTGATCAATGAAAAAATTCACAGTAATAAGATAAATATTATATTTTGCATAACACTAAACCTATCTTTTGCCTCCTCTGCACTGCACTGCAGTCTAAATGGGTGTATTAAAGATATCAAGATATCAAAAGAACATCTGGCTACGGTTACCAAAAAGATGCTTGTGATGATGTTAATGATGGTGGTGGTTCTGGTAATATGAATTACGACAGATGATAGTGGTGGTAATGATGATGGTAATGATGACGATGGTGATGATGGTGATGGTTGTACCATAATCATGACCACAACTTGTGCCATAGTTGTGGTTGTGGTCATGGTTTCAATACAACAATGATGGTGATGGTTTTTATGGTGATGATGGTGGTGGTGATGTTGGTGGTGGTGATGATGACGGTGGTGATGATGGTGATGGTGGTGATGAATATAGAGGTGCCCGATGCCTGTTTGTGGTGGATGATGATGATGGAGGCGCATGTACACTATTATTATTAAACAGTCAAGGGAAGTTGAGTAATACTTTTGTTTTCAAACAACACACAAGCCTGTGGACATGGTGAAATACCGCCGAGTGTTTTCAAGTCGTAGGAGTAATGAGCTCGGAATGATGTCTCACGCAAATGTTGAACGACTTTCGACCATTTGTCACGTAGACCAGCTGCAGCTAGTGCATAGTGGCACTGGCAGTGTAGCCCGTGCCGTACCTAGCTATAGGCCATAGCTATCGACGCACTACGCCAGACTCTGCGAGGGATGAGAGAGGTACTGCCGTATCAAACGGAGTTGTCGGAGGCAGACGTGGAAAGATGTGCGAAAGTCATTCATTTACACACTCACCTGATTTTTAAGAACAACGCCCAAATCTCCTGCTTTCATGATGTCCCTCACGATGGAACCAGCTCTGTTGGCTACCATGACAGATGCTGACATCAGCCGCATCAAAAGAGGAATTTCAGCGGCCATCCTGTAAGATTTGGTGTTTCCTCGGGAACTGAATTTGGGTTCACAACGGGATTTCACAGTAGCGTACTGTAACGCAGCACAGCAGACACTGATTTCACTACCTATCAGCAGCACTCCAGCGCTATACACTGAACATACACATTTAGCGGAAGCTTTCTCCCGGCAGTTAGCAGGCACACAAGTAGTACGCACTTCGCTAGGTACGGTCACTGAGGAGAGAACCCGCCCGTCGTCGGTCCGACAAACGATCGTTGGGTTGCGATGGCATGGATGTGGGTGTGCCGAATAACCATTACCAGTGCTGTAGCTAGCAGATGCACGTACGGCCGTACGGCCAGGTAGCGGCGTTGGATTCGAGGAAGCCGTGCGGGCTGCAATCCTACGTGCATACACAGCAACCAAGACGAGTGAGCACTCCCTTGTACACTGAATTATGTTTGAGAGCACTCTGCCAGTTCGTCGTCGCTTTGCGATACTAAAAGTATTCTAGCCAACAATCGTTTCTTGGCTCTTTGCCTATACATAATTATGCGCAATACGATGTACACAGCACGACTTTTTGACCTCGTACACGGAACGCGCTGGTCGCCGACGTCGGAACATATTTACAGATAAAATGTCCATAAAATAAATTGATAATGTGCCCGCATGTAAACTGGAGCGCGTAGTTACGCGAGGTAAAGAACATTAAAAAAAATGATAAATTAAATTTACTGAGTATTTCTTGCAATCGCAGTTGCTGCATACAGAAAAACTCGTAATAGAAAAGTTTACTTTTACTATCCAGTCCCAAAATAATCCGGAAATGATATCGCTCCATCGGGTGTGGGAGGGGAGATCCTCCCCTACCGTATGAGAAAGCTTTTATATTTTTAGAATTCTATTTCATTTATTTTCGCTTGATAAAACATGCATACATAAAAATATGACAATAGTATGACAAGTGTAACATGACAATTTGACAAAACAAACAAAAAAACAAACAAAAAAACAAACAAATTAAAGTTATAAAGTGAAGGGGCTAATGAAAAGAATTTAACTATCTGTGCACACTTTTTTTTGTGAAATATTTGGGAAATATTCAACCAAAAAGCATAATACGATACGATGGCTATTTATTCAAGTTGCAAACAAGAACTTGATTAAGAAAAATGAAACTGGAGCGTGATTTTCTCACTAGAGGCCTACTGATCAAAATATTCGAAAATTTGGGATTTTTAGGCCTATAATACAATGTATGTAAGCTCAGCGATCGAGCGGGGGAAGATGTGGGAGGGGTTAACCACCCCCTCCCCCTCCATGGCGCAAGGAAGAGGGATAGTTCTGCATTATTTTTAGAATGAAAATTAAATAGTCTTGTGCACACTTTGGGGGGAATATGAACTTTGGAAAATTTTAATCAAATCAGCAAGACAAGATGTTGTGTATGTATTCAAGTCGCAAGAAAGGGCCCGAACAAACTATATTCTGTGAATTTTGCGTGATTTTCTCATTTACTGATCAAGTCATTTGAAACTGATATCTACAGGGCCTATACGCCCAGCGACAGAGCATGCGCGGGGATGGTGTTGAAGGGGGGGGGGGGGAACCTCTTCCACAAGAGGGAGCTTTTGCATTATTTTTTAGAATTGATTTTCAACTACCCGGTGCGCGCTTTTTGGTAGAAAAGTTGGGAAATTTTCAATCTGTACAGAGTGAGAAAAATAACGTTTGAGTGAAAATGTGGATGAGTAAAGCATGCAAGCACCTCTTGTTCCGCATTCAGGGGTGTTTCTTCGCTGTGTCCTTCAAGTTTATAACATGGAGATGGATACCGCTCGCGGACAATAACAAAATAAACGGCAGTGAATAGAGAGTTGGAACAGGGAGGTGAGACAGATATCACGACTCAAGTGTCATGTGCATTCCTCCAGTGGTAAGTCGCGAGGTTTAGATCTGCGACGCAAACGCTAAGACGACGCAGCCTCCCGGGCTAGACAATGCAAACAAGAAGACTCGCGCGCGCATGTGCAGAACCATTTGTTTTGTTTTTGTTATTGTTTTTGTGTTTTTGTGTGTTTTTTTTTGCCTAATTAGCATCGTCTTAGCGTTCGTGTCGAAGATCCAAAGCTCGCTATCATATATGTAGAGGTGTATAATTAGCAAATAAAAAAAAAAAATCATTTGAAAATCTATATAACATCTGAGCCCACAGAAAGAAATCTAAGGGGGTTTGAAGACCCTTCCTCGCAGGTGCATAACGGCCAAGGTCAAGCGTGGTTTAATAATGGCTCGCAAGAAATCTCGCTCAGCCATTACTCGGGGGCACGATTCTCGACCATAAACGCCGACGACGCGGGAATGGGGTAATAAGAAGCGATGTCACACTTGTTTGTAGCATCAATTCACAAAAAGTACACTATTTGGAAAATGTCATGAAAAGTGACGTCATTTTGCAAGTAGCATACCAAGAAGTGTCAAACATTTCTTTATTAACATTCTGAAATAATCACATGAAGCTCTATCAACCAATCATTGAAGGATGAATTTTCCGGAAAAAAAAAAAAAATCAACTTTGTCACAATATTGGCACGATTAACGCTTCATGGTATAATACTAGTATTTGGAAATGACGTCACTTTATTATGACATTTTCGAAATACTGGTACATTTTGTAGTAGGGCCTACACTATTTTGTGCAATGCTGTCACAAAGCCTCGCGCACTGAATCTGATCATCCGGTCACTGCAGAGTGTCAGAGCAATATCGTGACATCATCGTGTGTTGCTTGCTTAGTATACTGTAGTCGATGTAGGATGTCACAAAGCTATTGTGACATCATTGCGCGCTGCTTAGTATACTAGTAGTCATTATTATGCAGTCACAAAGCAATATTGTGACATCATTGCGCGCTGCCTAGTAAAGGCGATGTAGGATGCCACAAAGCAATATTGTGACATCATTGCGCGCTGCTTAGTATAGTCAATGTAGGATGTCACAAAGCAATATTGTGACATCATTGCGCGCTGCTTAGTATAGTCAATGTAGGATGTCACAAAGCAATGTGACATCATTGCGCACAAACCGGAAGTGCCGCTTTGTGACCTCATCGCGCGCTGCTTAATTAGTACAGATTTTGTAGGATGATGTCACAGAGCAATTGTAACAACATTGCGCGCTGTCTGAGTAATACGGTCACTGTACTTTAGGATCCCTCCACGGGTATACACCGGGGGATCTGCATCACAGCGACTTCTCACCTCATTTTTCCTTTCTTTTGATGCACTCTTTTTTTTTTTAATTGATATCAAAACTTAATTTGCTCTCAAAGCAAATCATATATAGGTCTACTCTGCATAATTTCTAGTTTCTGGTTAAATGGGCCTCGGTGCCTACATCTAGTAGCTATGAAAGCTAGGTCTATTATCTCTTCAAGGCTGCCCACCCCCACCCCATGGTACCGTTTCGAGTCACCTGTGCATTTTCAACCATAGAAAGTCTCAAAGCAAAAAATTCGTGAACTACGTCAAAGGAGATAACACATGACATGATTCCTTGTTCCTATTAGATGATAGCTACATTGAACCCGTAGACCCATTACACCCAAAATGAGTTACTTCAGGGAGGTGGCACCTCCCTGGTCACTTGTACTCAGATATCCCCGGGGGGCGGGGTAAGAACATTTAGAAGTGACAGAGGGCGCTATTGCTTTTTCAAAAAGGCAGCGCCAGAGAGGTTGATCCAACGCGTTGCCAGAGTTGGCATAATTATGCTTTCTGGCATGATTTTACGGAATCTTCAGCATCTAGCATATTGCCTGTTTATAGCATACTCATAGCATAAAAATTGCTTCGGAAAAGAAGTGTCTAGGCGTTTTATGTAGGCCTACTGTGACACCATTTTTTGTTTGTTTGTCAGCTGATTTGTCGATGAAATTGACAATAAAAAGTTGTGAAGACCCGGTATGTTTTGTTTTGCCGATTGAGCACTACAGTTCGGGGCAGAGAATTTGAGGACATTTTTCATGCTTGTCTGCTGATCAGCTGAAATTGAACCACAATTTCTCGCAAAATATGTGAGGACGATTGGGCACCATGCAATGCGATTGGGCACCACATTTTTTTTTCTTGCTTGCTTGTCAGCTGAATGATAGATTGGCACCACTTTGACATGATGTGACATAATTTCATGGCAATTTAGCATAGCCAGCCTCCCCCCTCAGGCGGTAAACCATGCACATAATTATGCTTGTTCCATATTCCAGAATTGCGCCTCCCCCCCCCCCCCATCTCATACTTTTGGAAGGGAATGAACAAAATTACCCTCTATATGAAGGAAGAGTGCTGATTTGAAGAGTATCCATAATTTCAGCACCTGCAACTATGGGCAGGAACATTATTCAGAGACGTTCTCATACTGAATAATATACCAGAGAAGATGTAGGCCTACTTCTGCAGCACTTTTCCTACACTCGGGGTCCAGGATGGGTTTTGTTACGGATGGACATGTCTGAAAGATATTGGGAAATGTTTATAAACTACCCGTAATTAGAAATATTTCGGGGGAAATGATGAAAAACTCCTTTTTATAGAAATTTTCGGGAAATTTTCCCCCGAGCTGACCTCCGAAAATTGCTGAAATATCGCCCAGGTCGAAATTCCCATAGAAACCAGTAGAGCTAAAACCAGTAGAATTCTACTGGTTTGTACGGGTTCAGTGGAGACCGATTTTCTACTGGTTTCAATATGGAAAGTGAAATAAAACCAGTAGAAAACCAGTAGGAAATTTGTACTGGAACCAGTAGCAGACCAGTAAGAATTCTTATTGGAACCAGTAGAAACCAGTAGAAATGCTTGATTTAAACCAGTAGAATCCAGTGAAGACCAATGAAAACTCTCAATGAAACCAGTAGAAATTTCAACAAAACCAGTAGAAAACCAGTAGAAACCAGCAGGATTTTTTTACTGGAACCAGTAGAAATCTCAACAAAACCAGTAGAAATCTCAACAAAACCAGTAGAAATCTCAACAAAACCAGTAGAAAACCAGTAGAAACCAGCAGGATTTTTTTACTGGAACCAGTATAGAAATCTCAACAAAACCAGTAGAAATCTTAACAAAACCAGTAGAAACCAGCAGGATTTTCTTACTGGAACCAGTAGAAATCTCAACAAAACCAGTAGAAAACCAGTAGAAACCAGCAGGATTTCTTACTGGAACCAGTAGAAACCAGCAGGATTTCTTACTGGAACCAGTAGAAACCAGCAGGATTTCTTTCTGGAACCAGTAGAAACCAGCTGAATTTCTTACTGGAACCAGTAGAAACCAGCATGATTTCTTACTGGAACCAGTAGAAACCAGCAGGATTTCTTACTGGGACCAGTAGAAACCAGCAGGATTTCTTCTGGAACCAGTAGAAACCAGCAGGATTTCTTACTGGAACCAGTAGAAACCAGCAGGATTTCTTACTGGAACCAGTAGAAACCAGTAGGAATTTCTACTGGAACCAGAAGAATACCAGTACAGGCCTTACTGAAACCAGAAGAAACCAACAGAATACCAGTAGATGTTGTACTGGCCCCAGTAGAAACCAGAAGAAATTCCTACTGAACCAGTAACAGCATGTACCAATGCATTTGGAAGAAGAACTTGCACTTCAAGTGACTCCCATTATAACAACATCTTCAGGACCGACAGTTTTCTTTTTGTTACATTAAAATGTTGTTACAGCTCAACAATGCAAGAAAGAACATTGTAAATGTAGTACAGTTGTAAATACAGATAATTTAAGGACCTGATTTTTTACTTTTTTGATACATTGCAAAAAAAGTTTCCATAGAACCATGTCCAATATAATGGATGTGCACTAGTAGTACAAATTCTTCTTCAAATCAGCAAAAACAAACAAACAAACAAAAAACCTATTTGTAATGGTGCCACCAGACATCAACTTATGTACAGTACTAACCAATTTTCGACTGAATGAGACATACCTGAATGTTCAAAATTAAGAATGCATACATGTACACAACACATGCTACACAAATTCACACTGCATTTGTATGCATACATTGATCAAAACATGAGACTTCTATCACACACTGTAAGTCTGGAGTAAATACAGTCTTAAGTTGAGGAAATTTTATTACAGGTCAATGGATGATAATCATATTACATGAGTACATTACATTTCAAAGTATTCATTATTCAGATTACTTTTTTTTTCACCATGTTGTTTTGCCAAGCCAAAGAATTTTTATTTCAGTTAACAAATTCGTTCAACTGATTACAGTTATGTGACAGGAATTTTTGTTTTTGAAAGACAAATAAGGCCTCGACAGGTATTTGAAAAAAAAAACAACAACAAAAAACATGTAAATTTGTATTACATCAAAAATACAAGGTTTACATTCCTGTCATTGAGCACTTTCCAGATGCCCCCATTTGTTTGTTAAAGTGATAACATAAAGATGATTACCCTAATCATAGAAAACATTCATCTGAAAGGATGCAAAACTCATACGTACACAAACAAACTTAATAATAAAGATATTAAACTGATGGCATGACAAACAAAACTTCACTTGACAAAACAAAATACAGCATTGGTGGTTGGCAAAGAATAGATATTCATAATTATGAATGTAAAATAAACCATGTTGTCTTGCTGGCATCATCCAGGTACATACATCTACTGTACATACACAGATAACACTAACAGCATTGATCACAGATAGTGTTTAAAAAAGCGGCACCAAAATGGGATTGGATATTGTAGGTAAGAGGCAATGAGTAAAAACAAAGAAGAGGAAAATAAACAAATAAACAAATTCATAGTCACATCTGAATGTAAGTTTACAAAATACACTGTAGATTTCAATTACCAACATGCTCACGCATGCTTGGCAGCTCATTTTATGTTAGTTTAACAGCCTTTCAAAAACATAAGAGAACCTCATTATGTCAAGGACCTAAATACCACGATTCACCTGTAATTACCTTGTTTGAGTGTATATCACCTTTCTTACTATATTGTAATTATACACAGCCCTGTCCCTTTGCTGCACACAGCATTTGGTTGGGCTAGTTTCTTTCTATAATAGATCCTTGTTCTGTCAGCTGGAAAGTGGTATGCACAATCTGTGAGGTTTAATGTCTAATAGTAGTCATAGATTTTTCACAATAAGTCAAGAGTCTTCACCTGGGACCTGATAAAATCATCCATTATCATTTGCAAACTGGCAGGTCTGTAAGTTGCAAGGTTACACTAATTTAATTTAAAAAAAAGAAAGAAAATGTATCAAACTGAACATTACCCATTTGACCATTTAAAATAAAAAAGAAAAAATACAATGTACACCGTTGCACGATTCAATTACACAACTTTGAGCACAAACAACACAGCATGGACGCGGAAGGTTTTGCACTTCAGGCTCACACCCGTTAGTCTTTTTATCCGAAAGCAAGTACAGCTATACTGTGTTATTGCCCAAGTTAGTCCTCACCTAATCCTTTGCCATCAGTACAGCACAGGAATCTTCCCCTCCTCTACCAGCACAGCAACTCTCTTGTGCAAAATGATAAAATACTGCACATGAACTAAGTATATGCTGACTTTCTTGCAGTTTATACTTGTACCCATCATGAATGTAAAGATACACTGTAGCACAGAAGATCACCCAAGCCCAGTCATCTGGTTCTGACATACATGTAGTGTATGTACTAAACTTGTACATTATACATTACGGTACTGTTCAAGTATTTCCTCATTTAAGCTGTCACCAGTGATGGAATAACACAGGACATAGTGACACTCCTTTTCCTCCAGTCAATCTTTAAAGTACATTGTCGCTAACAAATCTCTGCACTGATGATGATGAGTCTGGCTGAATATGATGGTTCTCTCAGTTTTACATTTCTTTCGCTCACATAATTCTTTCACTAGTGTGAAAATATCTTGAAATTTTCCTGAAATGACAAGCTGACAACATACACTTTTTGTAAGAGCAAATATTTGGCCAGGCCTCCCTGGTTGGGCCCATCTGGTGCTTGTATGACGATTTCAAAATGCTGAAGGCCCAAACTCTCAGTGAGGTCATCATTCTCTGAAGGCGGCAAGGGAAGATGTAGGGCCCACTCGTGGCAGTCAAAATACCAGGTACGTGGCATAACGGAGCTCCGCAAGTCGACCTTAGCTGGCTTCTTCTAGTCTTCGTCTCCTAATACTTAAAGATAAACAAATAGAAAGAGAACTTTGAGTAATCAATCAATTTTCAATGTTTGATGTTAAAGTTATATATTGTACTACACGTTGTACGTAAATCTTGCCAAATTGAGAACATTTGTTTAAAAAATCAGCACATTTTTCTTCTTCATTGGAGATCAACATTCAACAATCATATCAATATGGTCAACTAGTGTTTCAGTTTGAACTCTTTATACATACATGTATGTACAACATATGTTACGTTTCTACGCCTGACTCTGTCAAGGGCATGTTATAGTTAACTTCACGTATTCTGCTCAATGCACAAACCCGCCCCCACCGATCGATAAATCACTAGCACAGGGTAGACAGTGTTTCTGGCAATTCCATTTCTCTCACTTACAATGTACCGGGTAACCGGTATAGCCTGTATTTTACTTGGTGATTGACTAGCAAGCGGTGTTCCCTACGAACTGTTGTTATATACTGGCTTTTTGTACACTTAAATGGTCACAGATTTGTCATACAATTTACACACACACATGAAAGCAAAGCTTGGCATTTTTTCTACAACTTTGCTCACTGCATGTCCAAAATACGATTCAACATAAATCTACAAGTTAAATACATGTAGATGAGAAAAACTGAAAATACATGTATTCTCAAATCATCACTATTTTGTTGGTGTCTAATGTGGCAAACAGAATGTTTCCATCATGGCACGCAAACTGATATTGAGTGATAAAGAGCTAACTTAAATCCAACTTTGTAGTTAGCGTTAATAATACTTTAAATCTAGGCTAACAAGAGGTCTAAGGCAAAATACTCACTAACTGGCCAACACCGGTGCTCGGTTTGTCTCAGTCGGGTTCTTCATACACTTGCACTGCAGACGAGTACAGCATGGCTATGCATACAATTGTATCAGTGAACCTACTGCGTACTGGTGGCTGCAGCTGTTCCAGTGTCTCACAGCCCATTATCGGGCATTGTCAGTCTCCGACACGTACCACCACCACAACGGTAGTACAAGATACAGTTTGGATTCACAGTGGATTGTTTCGTCAATTTTCACGATGTCACTAGCTCGCACATTTCAAATCGTTTGAACATACATGCAGTATGGTGTACGACATTTCTGAAACATACCGTAGGGCGTACTAGTACACCGAAAAAAACGTAGCGTTCAAAACGTACGGCTTCGATTCCGATAGTCGTCTAGTATGATCAGCTATGGTTGAATACGGCCTGGAAGCAAACTCGACATCAAAGTCACTCTCAAATGAAATAAAACGTCAATGTTTACCGCTAACTAAACCTTAGATTCCTGAGCTCATTGAAGATTCTCATTCCGAAACACAAATGCAATCGTAAGTGGAGTTTTCTCGGTATAATTGGCTGCTGGATGACAGAGTTCAACGGATTGCGACAGCGCAGTACGATGTACAGCTCGAGTATGAATGCGGTGGCGGCCGGCCGGCCAGCCAGCCAGCGCAGGGCTGGGGAGCGGACGGCGGATTGCGCTGCCCGCCAAAGTAGCTCGTTTGCATAACGGCTAGTTGCGCGGTAGTACGTCATGTTGCCGTTTGAGACCCAGGGATTTATTGATGAGCATAACGAGTTTAAAGACAATTAGGTTATAACAATTACATAAGTATAATTTTGTTTCAAAATATATGACTTGTATTTTTATTTTTTTTTTTTGCAATTGTTAATATCCCCATGATAACAAAATTAACAAAATTTTTCGTAAAAGTTGTTCATTGTAACGCCGTTCTGTTGTTTGACAACTTCCAGTAGAATCCACCGGTTTCTATTGGTTTCTGCAGGCACTCGGTTAGTTTCTACTGGTTTGACTTGTTAGAAGTATTTTGACACCCCATTTTAAACCTGTAGAATCTACTGATTTCTGTCGGTTTCTACTGGTATTACTTCACAATTTTACAACCCTCTTCAAACCAGTAGACTCCACAGGTACTCGTTGGTTTCCGCTGGTTTGACTTGATATTTTTACATCCCATTTCGATCAAGCCAGCATGGAATCTACTGGTTTCTGTCGGTTTCTACTGGTATAACTCCACACTTCTACAACTCTCTTCAAACCAGTAGACTATCTACAGGTACCTGTTGGTTTCTACTGGTTTGACTTGTTTGTTTTTCCATGTATAGGAGATGACTGGTTTGTACTGGTTACCACTGGTTGGACATGATATTTCGACACCCCATTTTAAGCTAGTGGAATCTACTGGTTTCTGTCAGTTTCTACTGGTATAACTTCACACTTCTACAACCCTCTTCAAACCAGTAGACTTCTACAGGTACCTGTTGGTTTCTACTGGTTTGACTTATTTGTTTCTACATGTATAGGAGATTGACTGGTTTGTACTGGTTACCACTGGTTTGACTTGATATTTCGACACCCCCATTTTAAGCCAGTAGAATATTCTGGTTTCTATTGGTTTATGCTGGTATTACTTCATCACAATTGTATGACCCTCTTCCAGCCATTACTACTGGTACCTGTTGGTTTCTACTGGTTTGATTTAATTCTTGTTTATACATGCAGAAAAGTGACTGGTTTGTACTGGTTCATACTGGTTTTCCCTTCTTTGAAAGCCATCTTCAAACCAGTAGGCTGCACGGGTACCTGTTGGTTTTTACTGGTTGACAAGTAATGTCTTAACATGTATAAAAAAAAATGCTGGTTTGTATGAATTGGTTTGTACTGGTCTGACTTGTCTTTTTTCAACCCAGTTTTGAAACCAGTCGACTCTTCTGGTTTGTACTGTTCTCTACAGGTTTCCCTCTCCACTTGAAACCATTAAACAGTACTGATTTCTTCTGGATTCTACTGGTCTAACTTTGAATTTAACACTCCATTTGAAAACCAGTAGACTCTACTGGTTTTTATTGGTTTGTTCTGGTCTTTTGACCAGTTGAATCTAATGGTCTCTATGGGAATCCTACTGGAACCCTCTGGAAATTCCCATAGAAACCACTCAAATCCGGAAACCAGTAGAAACCAGTAGAAGGTCTCTACTGGTTTCTACTGGTTTCTATGGGAATTTCGACCTGGGCGGGAACGCGCATGCGGTACGGATGACCACCTGAGTTGGGGGGGGGGGGGGGGCACCTCAAGCACAATCCCATTTTTTTTTTACGCTGGTCACACTGACTATACTGTATACTAGTATACAAAATAATGACCGCTATGAGGGGACACAGTTAAAATTGATGGGCCCAAGGTGATGTGAAAACCATAACTATAATATGCCCGAAGCGAAGCTGAGGGCATAGTTATGGTTTTCACATCACCGAGGGCCTACATAATTTTAACTGTGCCCCGAATATCAAGCTGTCATTATTTGTTTTATATATCGAAAATACAGATTCCGAAATATAGATACCGAAAATATAGATTCTAGTCTCTTTTACAGCACTCGTAATCAACGCTGATCGACAGCGCGGCGGTCGTATCATTGGTGCGTACATGAGTCAGAGTGATTTATGTGTACGGGGTTGCGACTGTCTCCAAACCTATTTACAGGGCACAGTTGATTCTATGACAGTAAATCATGACGTCATTTTGATCAAAAATGGGGCACAGCTATTTTCAGGACTCCACTTTTAACCAATCAGATGAGAGGAATCTATTGTATAGTAAATGAGATATTATTATAATACTTGCTGGTTCTGCCAATCAATGTGAGGATCTGTAGATAAGTGATGATAAAACAAAGGGTTGTAAATAAAAGAAACTGACGAATTACCTATCGTTATGAAAGGCAGATTATACTGTTGTTTAGTTTTCAATGTTTTAAATGCAAACTTGATGCCATCATTCAGGAAAAAGAATTTCAAGACCCGTATACCGCACTACCGAGAGTAGTGCGTGGTACCTGCGACGGGTGTACGGGTAGACACGCGCGTCGCTGTGTCGTCGCAAGGAAGCTCCTTGGTCGTCGCTGCAGTGCAGGTGCCCATGCACGGTGCGGCGGGTGCGACTGAACTGTAAATGGGGAACCAACTGTAATACGGTATGCGGTACATAATCGTACATAATATAGTATGTACACCGCGCGCGTACGTCGGCGCTATAAATAGCTATACAGTACTGTACGGTACTCAAGTATACAGATGTATATGTACGATATACGACAAGTGCGTCGTACGTTTCCAAGCAACTTGCGCTGCTGTGTGGCAGTGCCCTCCGTCTATTCATTTACCCGTTTAGTATGTAAAACTCAGTGGATATCCACGTAAATTTCAAAAAAAAAAAGAAGGAAAAAAGGTTTGTTAACGTTTACGCATGCTACATAATTTATTCATTACGGGACCGCAATCTGGTTGGCAAAGATCGCGAAAGCACATCATCATCATCAACCAGCACATCATCAGTGGGCGAAGGCGGGACTACGTGGCGTGACTACCTGCGTGCTGCAGCAGCCAGACTCGGCCAGAGTCAGAGGCCAGACTCGGATCGCTCGAGGAGCTCGGAGCGGAGATGAGCAATGCAATTGCCAATGGTGTGAAAAGGCGACTCGGCACTCATTACTCAGTCAGATTTGTAGTCGATTGTCTAGCTCAGCTATAGTTGCTAGTGCAGTCTCATCGCCATGAGATACCATAACTTAGAATGGTTCATTACAGAAAGGTATGTAAACAATCCAACATATTCCAATGTAATTGAAGAAAATTCACACCTCAACTCACAAGTTAACCTTCACCCCTCCCTTGACCGAATGATCAGTCTGTATCTTGTCGTTGGGGATTATTATAATTTAAATTGACAAGTAAGATCTAATTATGTTCTGCGAGAAATATGTCTGGCTTCACGGAATCTGTAGACAGTTATGACAGTTAGGTGAGTTTATGAATACGGATGAGAGCAGTAAATGCCCAAAAATGATTTAAAAAATAACATCAACATCTCCAGACAAACAGATCTTTCTGTCTAAATATTCTTTTGTCAATCCAATGTTTGTTCCATACATGAGTAAAATTTGTCATACACCAGGGGCGGATCCAGAAATTCCGTTAAAAAATTGGGGGGGGGGGGTGCACAAGCACACGCCCTCATTTTTTTTCTTTGTAGAAAATTTGTACACACATTTTATAGATTCTGTAATGGAAGTTTACACTGACAACCTCATGTTCTGAGAGACTCCAGTCTTTGAGGTTTTAACCCCTCGATACACTAGCTCGAGTTATAGACAAATGAGGAGGCATGTACAGGTATGATTCAAGTCGTAGATATTTACGTGTATATTGGAGGTTTGATGATCCAATTGTTTGCTTTGTCCTTGATGATCAGGTTATGTGGTGTTTATGTACATGTATAGTTCAAGTTGTATATAAAGAGAGGAGATGTCGTACAAACTATTAGTAAGACTCGGTAGAGGTGGACGCTCTTTCAACCAGAGATTGCTGAACTCCTGGAATAGTTTGTGCTGATGCTGTTGAGCTCATTAATATACCTGCCCATTTCCTTTTCTCACACTCAATAAATCTTGTACTGTCTAACAGAATCCAAGTCTACCAGAAAAAAAAAAAAAAAATTCCATTAGTGATCAGTCCTTGAAATCTTTTTAATTCAAGACTACTTCATCTGTGAAGAGTAAAAAAACAGGGAAAAAGGGGGGAAAATATAGTAAAATTTCACAACCAATTTGCCTGCTGAAGAATGTAGTGGAAGACTGAATTTAGGAAGGAAGGATTCATGTGGCTCGTGCCCACCAAATTAAAAGCGGATTATATGAACACAAGACTTTATTCAGCCCTGAAGTATTATAGATACACCCTGCAGTAAAATATATGTAGTATAAAAGTGTAAACCATAGTGAAAAGAAGAAGAGAATTGATTTGCACTTGACCGAAAGATCGGTCTGTATCTGGTCGTCGCGAATATGTTCCACGGAGACTGTGTCTGGCTCTACGGAATCCCCTCTACAGAGGAGAGCAATAACGTCAAAAAAATGAAAGACTCCTCCGGACAGACGGATCTTTCTGTCTAGATTTGCCCTGGCTATGTAATAGATTTTGCTTTCTGATTAATTTCATTCTCCTGTTAGTGTGGATAAACTCTTTAGAAGCTCTTGGGAGTCAGACTCTGGCTTAAAAAATTGACTGCCTTGCACATGGTTTTCCAAAAAGAGAAAAAAAAAAACTTTTTGGTTTGCTCAAGTACGGTGTATATGTGATAGCAGTGTCTGTTTTGAATTTCTGGGACTAGTGTATCAGTTTGTAACAAGAGTGCAGAGCAAGTTAAAAGCACGCTCCTCTTTGTGTGACCTAACTTTAGCTTTTAGGAGGAACATGTGATCCAAGTGAACAGAAAACCATGAGCTGATTTGTGTCAATGATAATTATTGGCAAAGCCCTGTGCTGCCCTCTTGTGATAGGGTATACAACCTGTAGTTTGTGATGTACCAGTATGTGAATCGTGCAATGTCTCAAGCGCCTTTCTTGTAACCTCTGTTAATTTGGTCATAACGCCAATGTACTGAGTTGGTGAGTATTCTATACATTCGTATCTCTTCATCTTTGGTTGCTTATATTGCTTGCATTGAAGGTGCCATTTAAATATTTTCTTCCTGAAAATGGTACCCTCTACTCTTTTTGAACCATCCATGGTACATCGTGGATGCACAAAAATCATGACTTGGTTTTTAATGTTGTGTGAATGTAATGATGAAGGAGTTGACTTATTTTCATATTATGGTGCATATCATTTGTGATGCTTTGATTTCAGATGTGTTTAGCTCAACCCATATTGACTTATAAATCGAGGTAACAGTATACAGGTAATTTTAGTGAACTTTCTACAATACATTTGTGACCATGCACCACAAAACAAACAAAAAGTCGCACCCCTTGATTTTAAGGTTTTAAGGTGAAATGGTTCAACCAAATCAATCTTGAGTTTTTTGTATTTTCTGAAAGAGCTATCCTTCTTCTACATCATTCTTCAGTTTGGTATCATAACATGAATGGGAAAGTGTTTTTTAGCAGGTTTTCTACAACCCTTTTTGGGGGAAGAGTAGAATGATCAGGTTTGTCTTAGAGGCCGCTTTTCATGTCTTGAAATCATTTGCAAACTTTTCACTTTTAAGTCTAATAACTTTTGAAAGGATGACACTACTGCTTTGAAAGTTAGCATTAATCATGGGCAGAATGTGCTAATAGCTGATGCTCAATTTCAGCGTAATCTGTTAATCCCTTCATTGTTGTTGCTCCATTGGTTTACATCCTGTGTTTTGTCCCTTTCATGGCACAGCTAGCACGGCTTGGTAAAGATTAAGCCCTTGTACTTCAGAGCCTCTTTTCTCAGTTCATATTTTTCCAGAGTGTTTGCTTTCTTTCCAGTATTTAGGTAGGTTAGGGGAGTCCATTTGAATTGAGTGATACATCATTTTAAAGCTTAGAATCTGCTCTTTCAGAATCGGCCCTTAACTGAAAATCCATGTCTGGCGACTTTCTGTTGTTGTTGTTTTGTTTTGTTTTTTGGGTGCAGGGTCACATTTTAAAGGGATGGTACAGTACTGGTAGAGATGAGAATTGGGCTTTTAACTTTTTGCGAGATACCAAGAAAACACTTATGAAATAGTACAGAGCGTACCATTTTAAGAGGAATTCAAAGTTTATTTGATGAAAATCGGGTTTGGAATGACTGAAACATCCAAAAACAATGTAAAACAAAGTGATCGTTATAAAGTGTGGGTCCCACACTTATCAGAATCACTCTGTTTTGGATATCTTGGCCATTTCAAAACCAATTTTCATCAAATAAATGTTGAATTCCTCATGGAATTACATGCTCTTTCAGATTTCATAAGAGGTTTCTCATTATCTCACCAAAAAATGTTAGAAACCCGAAATTAGGACTCAACCAAAACTATACAATCCCTTTAGAATATGTCATCTTGAAGAAATGATCAGTATATGATGGACTGTCACTCTCTAGACTGTTGTTTTGAATTTGAACAATAAAGCATGAAAATAAATAATGTAATTATTTCACTATAGTTTGGACTCCTGTAGTTCCCATTTGAAGTAAAATGTGGTACTTTTCTAATAACCACACACAGTGCAACTGTTCAGTATTTTGTTTGTTTATTTGTTTGTTTGTTTGTTTGTTTGTTTTTATTTCCTGAAACTCTGTAGCAAAGTCTGCTCAACTTTGCTGCATCCGGTCAGGGATGTGTAGAGAGACTACCTCCCTGATCTGGTCTGTTTGCAATAAGCAGGAAGAGAGCCTACATGTGAGCTTTTTATGACATCTGTCACCTAAGATTACTTTGTAAGCTCAGTTCTTGATGTATCCTCATATCACCTGTTCCAGGAAAGGGGGTGGGGGAGCAAACTGTCCTCAACTCTGAAAAGGAAGAGGTCCAAATGAGGAGGAGGTGGCAAGACACATTTTGTAATTATCCACTGTATGATACAGTTGTAGAGAATAAGTGCAGATCTTAGCCCTCATCAGAGCATCTTACTTACATAAGTTCAAGGCAGTAATTAACCTTTTAGAAAGACACACAAATGTCAACATCATCCAATTTGCATGTCTGACAGCAGAAGAGTGGATGAAACACATTCTAGCTTTCTACCATAGAATGCAACATGGAATATTGACATTAAATTTGAAATAGGATATGTATAGGCAGTCATCATCAGACACACTAATGGAGTCGAAACAGCCTGCATGTGTTTCTCCAAAACTTACCAAAGATGAGACTGCATTCCAGACTAAATGCATACAGTGTAGGCCCTACACGTGTATATTGTTCATCATTTTTTCTCTCTTTTTGAAATGTCATTCTTTCCAGTTCCAAAGTATTAAAGTATCGTATCCCCTCGACCTTTTTTTTTATGCCTCCTCCTGAAGGATGCTGGAGGCATTATGTTTTCGGGTTGTTTTATATTGATACATGCTTCATACACTTTATTTTCTCTCTTTTTGAAATTTCATTCTTTCCAGTGTGAAAGTGTTGAAGTATCACAGTCCCTTGACCATTTTTTTATATTGATACATGCTTCACACCTTATTCAATCAGCATACCATCTCTGATACTGACACATGACACTGTCTATGAATTCTTTTTCCTGTACCTTAAATCACATTTGATTCAGCTAGTGAAGATTTCCAGATTAATTGAAATGGAAGACACTATACTCATACATTAAGTGCCACTTTAGTGAAGGTGATTACTATGAAATGATGATTGTTTCTGTTTCAACCTTTGGTTATTTCTACAAGGTCTTGCACATGGCATACTTAGGAAAGTTTTGTTGTTAGTCTCTACCCTTCACTATGCCTCAGAGTCAGTTGTTCTGTTTCTCCTCTGAGTGTGACTTTTATCTTTCCTACATCACCCTCTCCTCCTTGCTTGGACCTCTTCTCTTTTTACAGCACCGGACCATTTGTTTTGAGTATTCTCCCTTCTCCCCCTTCCATGGAACAGGTGATAAGTGCTTACCCACTCTCCCTCCCCGAACAGAGAGTGTTACATGGCAGTCGTTGACTGGTTTGATTTTTTTTCTCTCAATTTTCCTAGGATTGAACTCGCTACGACACATCCTGCATAGACTCCAAAGTGACTCACACAATCGGAGATCCCAGACGTGCCCAACATGGCTTGCAGTTTGGACTTCAAAGGATGGCCCTTGCTGAATTTGTTGCACAGAGATCCACACTAGAAACAAGGTAAAGGGGTATAGAGTCGGTGGAAAATGAATGAATGGATTTTCTCCCATTTTCAGAAGGTTTAAGGTGTTGTACATCCGTAATGTTGTCCTCTGCTTTGCAGGGTTGGCTGTAATGATTTGCAATAATTGAAGAACTTCATCATACGTCTGTCTACCTTCGCCTAACCCCTGCTTCTTGTGCCTGGGAATTGAGTGAGTGCCAGTTGGCTGTTGTTGATGATGTTTGAAAATTCTCTGGCAAATGTATCCTAAGGAAACAGAATGACAAGGACTTCCATATTGGCTGTCATTGCTTTAGGTGAGTGCTTCAGATCTTTTTTTTTTTTTTTTTTTTTTTTTTTTTTTAAAGCTTCAAACCTGTTTATCTTGTTTCACAAGTCTAGTATTAGTAACTGTCTAGTATCAAATTGCATGATGTATATTACAGGGGAATCTTACAGAATTGAATCCTCCAAAAGTGATGTGAATTCCTGCTGCTCATTGACCAATACAGAAGAAGACAATTTAAAGGCAATGCTATGTGTTTTTAAAACAGAATACACATCTTTAATATGAAATATTGAATGAGGGTTTTGTGTATAAAGTGGTATATTGAGGTTAAAATCATTTGTTATTGTCTCTCAGATGGAACTGTGTTTTTATTTTGCTGATACATTTCATTTCATATAAGAACCCTTCTGCTTATTCTAGACACTGCTGAGAAGGTCTCAATCTCCTTAACCTCTACAAAAAGGAGTCCTTAGATTGGCAATTATACCTTTTTGTGTTGACATGTGTTTCGGTACAACTATAATGTTGAACAAATGTGGTTTTACACTTATACAGTGTATGTCACTGAACTTTTTGTGCTGGGGCACACATAGCTATAATTTGCAAAGCCTTTTCATTGGCATTTGGTCAATTCCCTAAACTTGACCTTACCTGTAAATTAGACAGCCTCATTTTGTCACAGTAGGGTTTAAGTAATTTCTGTTCATTGATAGTTATTTTCTAGACCTCTGTGCCAAGTGGCAAAGAAGGGTCTGCTAATTTGCAGGCAAATAAAGCATTTTCAAGGCATTATTGGACGGAAAGAGTAAACTCAACAGGGTACATGTGCACATAAATTGTCACACAAATTATCACCATTACATTGCGAGGCCTAAACCAAACTTTTATCAAGTGTTTCATTTTTAAGTACCAGTGTGCTCTTTAATTGTCTTTGGACTGATAACCTTCAACACAAAGTGTGATGAATTTCACTTCTAATAGTTTTGATAGAAACATTTCATGGAATTTCTTCTGCTTTGATATCCTCTCTAGACTTTCACTTTTATTTTGTGCAGATAGAAGCCTTGAGACGAGGAGAAGATGATCTTGATAAATGATATGTTGTGCTGATGATTATGACAATGATATTGGTATTTCTTGCCTGTGACCTTACATGGAACTGTATACCAGCAACCAAGTAATAGTTGACTCATAATTCATTCGGGGAAATAACACATTTTTTTTTTTTTTTTTAGTGCAGTATAGATTTTTTAAAAGTGAAATAAATTGATGAAATGCGGAAGAGATACATAATGTGTAGATGTACAGCATAATAAAGTACAAACATTTTAGTATCCAGATACGACTTACAAAAATTAAACAACAAAAATGTTCTTAAACATGTTTTCCACATGCAAATGTTTAAATATTATAGTTATTGCATATTGTCTGCTACAAACGAACTGCAACTTGTGTATTAAACTGGCTTTAGTTTGATATTAGTGTTGTCCACACAGCCTAAAATGTAAAGGTTTTGAAATGAAATTCTAGGAAAAGATTTAAGTGTAAGAGACAGTAAGGATGTTTGTGCATGTACAAATGCAGACACACAGACACACACAGACACACACACACACAGGGTGGGCAACAAACAGGTGTTAGTATGACAAACAAAATTTGACTGTACTTGTATCTGCTGCAGCAGTGCCAATAGTTTGTGCGTTTTAAGTGCTCATTATGACTATTGTATAGCCTAGTCAGCCCTTCACACACATAACATGTGTAAAGAAAGAACCATTTCCTATCTTTGCTGCCGAGATGGAATAACTCTGCCAAATTATTCGTCTACACTTGCTTCACAAGTTCCTCTTTTAGCCCCAGCAGTTATTACGGGTAAATTTCCCTTGGTTTTCTAATGAAATATATTTGCCCAGCTGTTCAGTCTGTAATAATTGTAGAGCTAGGCTCTCTGTATGATGTGTAGGTGTACATTAAAATCTAGGCAAATAATATCTTGCTCTTTCCTGTTTTGTGATGATAGGCAGATGATTTTTCCTTATTGTGTACTAGCTTTACTTTTGGATGAAACAATATTTCCAAATATTTGTCTTATATATATATTATATATTTTTTTTTTTAGCATACTTTGATATCTGTAGATCTTATGATTTTTTTTTTAAATGTATCTTTTCAATAACATTCTGAAAAGAGACCTTTGAAAGTGAGATCATGTATTTGCTAGCTTTACTACTTTAATTGTCATTGAACCACCAACATTTTTGTTGTTGTTGTTGAGAAATCTCATTTTGAAAACAGGATGCATCACTATTTACTAATATCAGTAGGTATAGATTTTTGTGAATAAAAAAATATGATGTATTATTCCTATATGACAGAGCTTAAAAACATCTTTATCTTCGTATAAGACTATGATAAGTCAATATAAAGGGTGGATCTTTGTTGCCCTGGTTGGTGTAGTAGAGTTCTAAGGGTATCTTTTTGAATACTCATTCAACGTATGCCAGCTCGAGATAATTCAAGGAATGAGTTCATTTCTCATTGCTGGTAGTTGCTTGTAGTCTATATATCTGCACTTTGTTGCATCCAGTTCCAATTCTGACTGCTGTCAATGAACTAACTTGATGCTCACCTCCCTGATGAAAACCACAGTGGCATACACTATGTAAGAGAGCCACTGCCTGTAGTGTGAGAGGCTCAAATGATTCAGCCTAGATTGAAGACTAACAAATTAAGTGGATGAGAACATGAGGCTCTCTGCCAGGTTTTCGAATCCCACCCATGATTATGGAGTCAGCATACAGAGTGTATGATTGAATGAGAGATACATAGTATATGTGGAAGGAAATTCCCCAAAGTTCATGCCAGACAGAACTCCTGTCCTGATTAGTCCCTTGAAATGCAGGGTAGATCCGGATCATTCACTAGAAGTTTTACAGAATAGATGTGAATCATGATAGCTCTCATGTATGTGTGTTTATCAACATTCTGGGTATCTTTCTGTTGGACATTTTTGATCATCATGAAAATTAATTAATGGAACTATATTTTCCTTTACACTTGTAAGCTTTTGAACTTCCTATGCTATTTGGCTTTGCTTTACATTTGTTTACATATATGTGACTGTGCATCACAAAACCAATGAAAAGTCACATGTCCTGATTTTACTTAGAGACTCAAAATACTGTATATATGGCAAATATTTCTGGTGTTTTTGTTTTCACGAATTTTGCAATTTGGGTGCTACATGTATTCACGAATTTAAAGATACTTGAAAATATTGACTCTGATCCCGATTTGAATGTGATGTGCATGTACAGAAACCTACATTTCTCTGTTCCCTACTTAACTCCACGATCGTGAATTTAACCACTCGCCAATAATTAATGTCGGGAAGTCCTAAATTTGGACTCGCAAAATATATGGCATACAGTAGGTGAAATGGATCAGCCCAGTTAATCTTGAGTTTTTTATATTTACTGAAAGAGTAATTCTTCTACATTGTTCTACAGTTTAAGATCTTACAAGAAGTGGGAAATTGTGTTCTAGCAGTTTTTTTTTTCTAAAACACATTTTTTCTTTGGGTAGATTTGTGTGATTAGCTAGATGTCTTAGAGGTCAGTTTTCATTTCTTAAAAACCCTTTACTGATTCTCACCTTCAACTCTGATAACTTTTGAAAGGATTATACTGCTGCTCTGAAAGTTGTGCTTGTAGTCATGGAAGTCATTATGTTAATAAGAGCCTGCTTAATTTCAATTTAATCTGATAATCCCTTCATTGTTGTTGCTCTAGAGTTTTACATCCTGTTTTTGTCCCATTCATTGCACAGAACATGGCTCGGTCTTTGCTTTCTCTCCATTATTTAGATGCCGGTAGGTTAAGAAAGTCCATTTGTACTGTAATAGTTAATACATTGATTTTAAAGCTTAGAGTCTGCATTTTCAGAATCTTAGCTAAAAGTCCATGTCTGGAGACTTTTTGTTGATTTTGTGATGCAGGGTCACAAATATTCTCCCATGGAAGAGTATGGCAGAAGGTTGTGCCATCAGGAGCAACAGATGGTCCACTATCATGTCTATCCAATCAGAGCTGATGTTTGACTATAAACAATGCATGAAATAAGTACTTGTGGTGTTTTCTTTCTTTTCTCTGTATGTTTTGCTTTGTTTGGTGTGGTTTGGTTTTCAGGGCATGTCACACCAGGCAACTATGTGCATACGTGATGCAATTTTAGTGGCTCTGCCTTGCCCTACTTCATTGTGTAACATGTTATGTGTTCAAGCATTAGGTAACCGAAGTGCTTATCCTACATCAGAAGACATTTTCTTTAGAGGTGACTCTATGAATCAGAGATTACATCATGATCTGGAGTCCTTCCTGAACTCTTGAGTGATGTTCCAGTACACTGTTACCAGGACACTGAAGCGCAGGAAAGTACTGTACAAAGGCATTCAAAACTCGGGAAGAAACGCAATCACATTAGTTGTGCTTTGGTGAATTGTTAAAGGCATTGTTTACTATCTGCAGATGAAACAGAAACCCAGCTTTAGTGCTTCAAAATAGTTCTGAAACGTGAGTTAGGGATAGAAACGACCAGTGTAAGAAAAGTAAGTATTTATAATCAATGTTAAGTATTTTAAAAAAAGTGAACAATGGTTATATTAAAATTGTTATTAGACTAAACTGTTGACAGTTATGATTTAGTGAGAAAATACATTTTAGGCTTAATAGCAAAATTGTAAATGGTAGGATGTTTTGTGATGCAACTGACCTACACATATACATACATCAAATGTTATAACTCAGACTTTTTTAAATGGCTGCTCCCAAAGGTAAACAGTCAGTACCTTTAAGGCATGCACTTAAATGAAATTGATAGTAGTGGGGCAATCGTAACAGTCTGTTTCATTTCATTGGTGTGGGAATGTGATGGTATAACAGATTGCCCAGTCATGTGACCATTGTTCGGACTAGTGTAGAGGCATTATATGTTAAAAGTGAAAAATTAACAGCATGACAATCTGACAGTCATTTCGATTGCCCTTTTCTGAATTGCAGTCTGTTTGAGTGAGTGATACGGTGCAACTCAGAAGGCTATGAAACCTGAGGAATTAAGTTCTTTACAGAAGTTCGTCTTGCCATACTTTAAGTTATTCTTTGGTATGAATCTTGTGGAATACTAACCAATGTCTTTGAGATATCACACGTGGATGACCAAATGGGGCAGTAAAGGAGAAAATAAGTACAACCGACTTCCGCAAACCTGACTCAAAGCTGGCCAGTCAGGATGTTGGGATGTCATGACTGATGCCCCCCCCCCCCTTCACCATCCTTCCAAATGATATTTGAAGACATTGCCTTCTTTGTGTGCAGTATTTGTCCTGCCATCGTATCCCCCCCCCCCCCCCCCATGAGATTGCCGTCTCTAACAGCCCCCCTGCATTACAAACAATTTCTGGAGCTGGCATCCTATCCAAGATGACAACTTCCTTCCCTGGTTACGACTGCGGCTGCCGTTTCTCTCGGGGGTGATTTCATCACCCCGGCCTGTACCCTGTTCCTTCCCCCTCCTCACCGTCATGTGTCCTTGCCTGCTGCTGGGACTGAAACTTTCCATCAGCTGATATGACAAAGAGGGGCTTCCTCTATTCTCTCCTAGGCCAGAGACTGGGGCAACCTCAGGGGGTTTCAGGACAGGGGGGCAGGTATCCGTGCCATGATGTATCCGCCTGGCCATAACGCCCCCGATGACAAATATGGTGAAAAGAACACGGCTCCAGTCATCCGCTCACTTCATCTGCTCAGCATTTTTACAGTCACAAATTTATTGGTACAGAGTGTGTGCTTATGTAGCTGTGATAAACTTTGAATTCATACTCTGTGAAACACGATATATTCGCGGCATGAAATTTTTGCAAATTGCCACTGGCATTCAATGCATATGGTGTAGGCAAGGACTTCCATGTGCATTCTAATTTCGCATATCTTGGCTCGCACGAAATTTGCGCAATTGAAATGCACGCAAACATTCCTAGTTTTATAGTAGGTCCCCTATAAATTTAGTAGGTTTATTCTATTGTTTTTCCAGCTGCATATTTGTTGTTCATTAACCATATTGTCCATTCTATTTTGTGTCCGCTTTAGTGTCTACGTAATACAATCCCGGTACAATGCGCGATAGACTCCCCTGTCACTGAAATTTTGTATCTTCTGTCATGGGTTCATTTAATCATGAAGACAGCATATGTCTGAGTGAAAGTTTTTCTCTTTAAAAATGTAGTGCTTCCATCTCACAGTGTTTGAAGTGTCTCAGTTTCACTTACTCTTACTACTTTTTCCCATGATTTTCCTCTTTGTTTAAGAGCAAGAGCCCTTCAGTTTTGATTAATATGCGTGCCCTCATGATACGTATTGCAGTATGAGCATTATTCCAAATGACCCATATGTATTTTTTAAAATGCATATAGTCTGTGCTGTACTAATTCAGTTCGTTCATCTATCTCTTTTCTAACTTTCTTTCTGTCTATCATGTGTACTATGTATCTAGACAGATACACAGTTAGAAAAGAGACATGTGAACGAACAGAATTAAGATATCGATCTATCAAACAAATGTGAATATGCTGTCCCCCCCCCCCCCCCCACATTTAAGAACTGCCCTGCTAGGTATGCTGTCAATTTGTGATATCCATTGCCGGAAAGTCATGTTTTTCAAATTTATGAAGTTCTTCCGTCAAGATGTTTTCATTGCAACTGATTGACAAATTGCCCTACATCGACGTAAATAAGCACTGAATTGATCAGTGTTTTAGTAGTAGCCATGATAAAAAAAATCATGGGCGTACATACTCGAGCAGGATTCGAACCCACGACCTCCTGATCACCGGACAGGCGTCATCTCCACTAGACCACCGAGCTTTCGCCCGACAGCAAGTGTTGGTTCTAATCCTTATAGCATGCAGCGGGTACTGCTTTTGTTATTCAAATTTATGAAGTTCTTCCGTCGAGATGTTTTCATTGCAACTGATTGACAAATTGCCCTACATCGACGTAAATAAGCACTGAATTGATCAGGGCAATTTGTCAATTTGCAATGAAAACATCTCGACGGAAGAACTTCATAAATTTGAATAACAAAAGCAGTACCCGCTGCATGCTATAAGGATTAGAACCAACACTTGCTGTCGGGCGAAAGCTCGGTGGTCTAGTGGAGATGACGCCTGTCCGGTGATCAGGAGGTCGTTGGTTCGAATCCTGCTCGAGTATGTACGCCCATGATTTTTTTTTTTATCATGGCTACTACTAAAACACTGATCAATTCAGTGCTTATTTATGTCGATGTAGGGCAATTTGTCAATCAGTTGCAATGAAAACATCTCGACGGAAGAACTTCATAAATTTGAATAACAAAAGCAGTACCCGCTGCATGCTATAAGGATTAGAACCAACACTTGCTGTCGGGCGAAAGCTCGGTGGTCTAGTGGAGATGACGCCTGTCCGGTGATCAGGAGGTCGTGGGTTCGAATCCTGCTCGAGTATGTACGCCCATGATTTTTTTATCATGGCTACTACTAAAACACTGATCAATTCAGTGCTTATTTACGTCGATGTAGGGCAATTTGTCAATCAGTTGCAAAGTCATGTTTGTTGTTTTGTTTGGTGTTTATACTGTCATCATATACCAATGTTGAACATTGAGGATTTGCAGTATTGTTACATGTAGGATAGAGCTTAAAAGAGAATATTTGTATATTGTTACTGGGGGGGGGGGGGGGTGGATGGAGAAGAAAGGGATTTTAAAAGGAAAGTAATAGATATGGGGAGGATTAATCAAATTGGTTTAGGACTTTGTTTTCTATGCTGAGTGATAGATTGTTTGATCCATGTGTCTTTTCCTGCACGCATCACCCAAAAAAAAAAAAAAAAAATCCTTGTGATTTTACATGTATATCCCCCATCCTATCAGAAGGGATTTTCAAGTTGATGTTATCAGCATGCAGACATTTCATCTCATCGTAAAAAAAAAACAAGACGAAACAAAACCAAGAGAGTACAACAGCTTTGACGTCATTTGTCACAGACTGACAAGTGGATATGTCGGTTTGTGTGTCAGTTTCCAGTGATGTCAGGGACAAGGCCTCTTCAATCATACAGGAAGACGAGTGCTCGTCTGCTGATATTCAACACCGATGTTGATGTGGCAGGATGCGATGAGGATTATTTGTCAAAAGTCAGTGCCTGTAGATTCATTACGTATCTAGCACAAAAAGCCTATATTAGGTTAATGTGCGGACATTCCGTGCTGCTTCATCATTGGTCAGTATATGCAAGGATGTCTGTCCAGCTCTGTGTTGGGTGATCAAAGCCTGATTTGATGCAGTTGCAACTGTGAGATTATTGCCAATTGCTAAAACTCTGTGACCAATCTTTTTCTTATCTAACATAAAGCAAATAGCATGAATGAACAGTGGATGTGTATGTGAAAAGAATGTAGGAAAGTTATGCCAAATTTTTGTGGGCTATTTCACAGGGAAAAAAATAGCCAGGTAAAAAGAGGATGCATGGAACTCAAGTTTGCCATTTCGATGATTGCATATCAGATGTTGAATTTTGTTGCCTTCGTGACTATGGCTGTGTTGTTTAGCATCACTGCTACTCAAGTTCTCCTGTCTTGATTGTGGTGTGTCTACAAAGTATGGTAATTTGGCAGTCTATGTTAAATGTTATTTTGCTACTTTGTGCATACACTTACCAGCAAATGAATGATGTTTTGACTTGAAATGAATTGATGTTTTGACTTTGCTTCACTTGGGTAACATACAGAAGGGCAATGAAAATTGTCATGATTGTCAAAAAAAAAGAAGATACTATTTTCAGTTTTATAAAGTGTGTATACCCATCTGATTTTCAATGTCTATGTCTGGATCTAAACAGCAATACTGGAATTGTGTTCTAAATTGTCCTACGGTGTTGAATGTGTGTGCGAATGTGCCCTGAGTTGAGAAATGACGATTTTGCATTTCCATAGGTTGCCAGTGCACATGTGTTTCAAAACATTGGCTAGGAGTCAAAGTTTGTTTGTTTGCTTATTTTATTTTTGGCTAATTGTTACCTGGCTCTCATGTGTGCGCTTAAATAGTCATGTGATGTATTTTTTAAAGAGGATTGACAGCCAAACTTGCTGAATCTTCACTGTTTGATGAATTTTATGTGTGAGTGTGCATAATATAGAGGCCTTTCAAAAGAGATGCAGCTGTAACATTTCAATTGAAGGATACATGTGTAAGATCCTTCTTGATCCATTGTACTGTGTTTATTATTCTGAATGACCAGTTAACATATTGATGACTCTTGTTTTCTCCATGCCATCATTTGTCTTATTTTAGTGGACATTTTCGAAATATGCTAAAAAGAAACTGATATATAATTAGATATTACCTTCCTACCCCCTTTTTAGATTTTTTTCTTTGAACAATTTTGCAAGCTATTTATCTTTTATCCTGAGAAGAAAGTGACCTGTAAATATGCAGTGGTTATGATATGTTCATAGGAATTAGCTAGCAGTGCTAACTACATAAATCAAATCTGATTTGCTTGAGGTAATGATTGCTGTTATATTTGTTCGTGTTTTTGTTGAAGGTCAAATCATTTATCAAAGGAACAAACTGTCAATACTTATCTATGAAAATAAAGGCATTCCCAGGGACTAGAACAAGAGGAAGAATTCCCTCCAACTTGTCAGCCAGCCAGCTCGCTAAAGATGACCCCCATATTGGTACGTGAGTCAGCTATCAAATAGAATTTATATCTACCTCTGCATTTTTCCCCCTCCCTTCTCCCCCCATCTTTCCCTCCCCCACACAGGTTCTGACGTTGGACTGATCCAGAAAAGCCCCACCAGGAAATCCCTACCTACAGCCTCACCATGGGCACAGTGATGAGCAGTCATAAGAAGGGGAGGAAGGTGATCGCCGCTGACATGCCAGACATGCCGGCTGAGTGGCAAAAGACGGAGCGGAAGATCGAGTCCGCGTCGCCGATCGCCAACACGGAGAAGGACGCGGCGGCGGGCGACGCGGAGCAGGAGGCAAAGTTTGAGGAGCAGCGTCTGATAGTGGAAGACAGCATGGAGTATTTGCAGAGCAACGACGACTATGCCACGGAGGAGTGCTTCAAGATCTACGACACCCTGCGACGGGCGAGCACCATCAAGCCTAAATCAAAACGGGTGATGCTGGCAGAGCATCTGGTGGATCTGGGTTACTGCGAGCTTTTCAAACGAATGTGGAATGACCTGAACAGCTACCAGCTCTATGTTGATGAGCCAGTGCCAAAAGCCAAACAGGCTCTGTCTAACTTGAAGAGGATGTTGGGAAGCTACTGGAATTTCACTGACTGCTCCGATAAGGTGTGCAGAGAGTTTGGCAAGAGCAAAGCCCTGGAGTTACTTGCCGAAGGGCTGAATGACCCTGAGCTGAGCGTGGACAAACTTATTGATGATGGGAAGAGGTATGTTGTCAAAGGAATTCTCGGTATCATGCATAATTGTTGTAGACGGATAATGAAAAACCGCCAGCGATGTTACCGCGTTGTTGATCAGCTGCAGGAGCTTTCCACTTCCTCGTATCTCATCGTCCGTTCTAAGGCGTTCATCGTGGTGGCGTATGTTGCCAAAAAATCAGAGATTGAGAAACTCGAGACCAACGAGGCCTGCATGAAATTCATGCTCAAAATGCTGGAGGAAGCGCTGGGGTACAAAAACCATGTGACCAAAAAATACGGCTTCTCAGCCCTTGAGACCCTTCAGGGAATCTGTCAGCTGGCATTGAATGACTCCAATAAGCGTTTGATCATGGAGCTAGGGGGCTTGCCACTCATCGGCAGAATGCTGCAGGACAAGTTTTCTGACGAGGAGAAGGAGATTGCGGCAACCACCATCTGGCAGCTTGCCTTCGTGGACGAGAACAAGGAGAGAGTGCGACAAGAGCAAGACATCATCAAGTGTAAGTCACTTTACGTGTTGTTTGAAAGTTTGCATGGTGATGTCAATGAGGGAGAGAGGTTTGTGGTACCGATGTAACACCATGTTTGTGTAGTCCTTGAAAGTCACTCGTAAACTTGACCCTGCCATTTGTAAGTCACTTTGCTTTGAGATCTGTTGTACTATTCATTTTGAAAGAGAATTCAGGGGAGATGTTTGCCAAGGAAGGCAATATGTGTATGAATCTTTTCACATATTTGAACAAACATTTGAATATTCATTATTATTTAAATTCTTATTTTTTGTAGAAGTATTTTTTCGATTTCTTGTGAAGATATAATAAATTTGGCGATATAAAAATTACTGCATGCAATGCATGTGAGATGGTGAATTTGAATCCCTTGTTTGTGATGTAGAATAAAATCTTACAGGAAAATGGGGTGACAATAATTATGAACTTTGATAATTTGAGAACAGAGAGATGTTGGAAATGAATTCATCGTATTGAAAGGGATTATGATTTGTGTACATTTGATTCGCAGCCTTGATGGTATTAAAGAACAGTGACAGTCCAACTATCAGAGACTCGTGCACGGGGGCACTGTGGGAGATTTACGACTCCAAGGTGCCGCTGGGTCTCCACAACGAGAAGTCTGAGCGCTCTGTCAGCTCCTCGACGCTGTCCCTGAGCAGCGAAGCGCCGCACATCATGATCAGCTACCAGTGGGACAGTCAGGAGAGAATGATTGAGGTCAGGGATCTTCTCATCAAAGCCGGCTACAACGTCTGGATGGACATTGACAAGATGGGTAGGTACAAGCGCTCCCTCGCACCGAACGTCACAACTGACTCTGCCAGCCTTGGCGATGGCATTGTACACACGGTTGTTGTGGCTCAATAGCTGTGATTAACATCCTTTAACTGACCACAAAAGTGATACATGGGTAAGCCATTTTGATTATCGGGATGTATTTCCTCAGCTTGGCCTAGTTTCCCACGCTGTTCAAGTCTGATTATTTTCTTTTCTCTCTGAACTCTTTACCGAGGAAGCAGTAATATTTAAAAGCATCGTTATTGTAATCCATTGAAAACAGTGGTCAGAGGATGGTGAAGCATACCAGAGATGCAGATCGTGGCATCCGTGATAGTGGCAGTCTGATTCCAGAAACCACAAAATGACTTCATCTATTGTCACAAAACACAAAGGTTTTAAGTGGTATGAAAATCACTTTATGTCCATGTTTACTCTGGGCATCCACTTAGATGGTTTGAATAGAAAGGAACAAAAGTATCCAAGCAAAGTCTGTTGGACTCCAAGTTGCGTATCAAGTGCTTTTCATAGAGTTGCGATCTGTGCATATAGGTATTATGTGCAGCAAAGCAAATCTTGCAAAATGCAAGTGGATGTATCTATAAGGGAGGGGGTCACATGTACTAACTTCGCCATGTAAATCTTCCATTTTCTCTTGATTCATGATTATCCTTTATACCATTACCCAAAGCAACCAAAATGAGTTTGAAATGATGCACACCATAATGAAGCAAGCTTTGCGCAAGATACAATGTAGATTACACATTATTCCTGCATCAGTTTTTACTTCCTTTTGATGTATAAAGTGTCCACAAGATGTAGTTTCATTCAGTCTCCTTTTTTTCCCCTTCTTGTAATACTACACCCTGCTGCTTCCTAGAAGTTGAAAGGAGATGTTTAGTCACATCATAGGGAAGTAACTTAGCACAACTTTGCTGAATTCAAACCTTTTTGCAGTTCTAGAGGAGCAACAAAAGAATAATATGAAAGTTTGCTTTTTCTCCAGAGATTAAGTGCACCTCAAGTATTCTTTTCCCCATTGGAAATAGATTCACATTGTTCTTTTTTTACTTTGTCTTTATTTTCTTTTGTTCTTTGTTTGCTTTTTGTTTTATTTCATGTCTACGTACTGATAGGTATATATTTCTTGTTTTATATTTATATTTGAGAATTTTGCAAGTTGAATGCTATTCGTGAGTTTTAAAACATGCTAAAATACTAACTGTGACTCCGACATGAATGCGACGTGCAGGTTGACATTTCTCAGTCCATTGCTGTACTCCGCAATCGTGAATCTAACCACTCATGAATTGTCAGGAAGTCCTGTTCGTGAATTAGACTCGCTAAATATGGCGTATACAGTATGTGTCAGAGAATAGGAGTGACTTGGTAGTGAGGATGTCTTGAGGGAGAATTCTACCAGGAACTGTTGTTTGGAAGGGATGGGGATGTTGAGGGTTATTCTTCCTGAGAGAGGATGTGACATCAACCACCACGCTCTTTACTATACTATGGTATGCGGAGCCAGAAGCAGAAATCAGTACTGACAGCGTGGGAGATGAAATTTAACCCATTAAGTCCCATACCCAAACCATATTTTATTGCTTGGTGCTCTCTTATGTTGTTACAAGTATGTTACTTCTCATTGTTAGTATTTCATTAAGTAGAATAAAAGTATTTCTTTCATTTGAGCTACCTTTGTTTGTCATTATACAATGTATACACAATTTTTTTTTTTACTTCATTCAACTTTATTTGATATATGAAACAAATCTGGAATACTTTTATTCAAGGCATTTGTTGATATCATTGCCCCCTGATATCCCAATTCCCATGCTATGATCCTGTGAGCAAGCTCACAGTGTGAAGTCCATAATCTGTAAACTATTACAGCTTGCTCTGTACCTCAGTCCCCGTTTGCTTATCTCAGTGTTTCTACCTTCCTTCAGTAGATGTTATCTATCATACCTGGGGGGCATTTCATGAAGCATTTTGGTCAGATATTTTTCTGACAAACTGTTACAAGCTACTGAAAACCTGATTGGCTGAGAGCAAATTTGTCCGACAACTTTGTTGGACAAAATGCTTAATGAAATACCTCCCAGAAGAGCCACTACCTCCATTCTCATTACAATGAATTAAAAATGTTGAGGTGCGATACAAATCAAACAACGTGAATCCACTTTAAGTGACATTGGTATCATTTGAAAAGTCTGCATTTTTTTTTCTTTATCTGACAATTTAGGTGAGGAATAATTGTCACAAAATGAAATCTTAGTATATATTCTGCTGCCTTTTAAATGCCATTTGTCATGGAGCAGATGGTGGCAATTGCTCCCATGAAATTTCTGCATGCTAAGCCAATCATAAATTCTACCCACAAACATAACCCTTACCCTAATCCTAATTGTCATATCAAACTAAACCTAAAACCCTATCACAACCTTAACCCTAAGTCCTTGGTGAAAACAAGACCACAGAGCAATTGTCGCAGGAGCAAATGTCGTGTCACCGAGCAGATGCTGTCTGAGAAATATTTGCAGACAGAAATTGATTGCACAGAGACCAAACATATGAAGGATTTGACAAAGGGTCTTTGCTGCGTTCCCATGAAACAATGCAGTGAATCATTGTGGATTACTCTCCCTATCACATCTGACTTGAACAGAGATTATCGTGAAAGCGTGAGTAATTCAATCATGAGTTTGAAGCCAAAGATTTTGGCACTGAGGTAAGTTCCGGTGACTACATTCTTGGTCACAGAACCCAGTGCCAAGTTTCCCCCAAACCAGTTGAATCATGTGATGGAAAATATTAGTATCCATCGTCAAAGCAAGACCTCTGTTGTGCTCCAAGGGGTGATGTTTTCATAGTTTAGCCTGACCCCCAGGCTTTCTACTATCTCTGTTATGTCGAGTTGATAAATCATCCACAAGAACAAAACTATTACCCTCTGCACACCCTCTTTTTAAAGGAAACCAAAACCCAAAGAGAAATGTTGACTGAATGAAAGCAGCAACATTAGTAGAATAGATCAGTGAAAGTTGGAGGAAAATCGGACAATGGATGTAAAAGTTGTGAATTTTTAAAGTTTTGGTGTTGGAACCGCCGGATGAGGAGACTACTAGAGGTTATACCGTATGAGTGGACAACAATGTAAAGAAAATATAAAGGGAATTCCACAAAAATTCATTTTTCATGAAAGTTACACATTCCATCAACTTGATACTGACGTATGTTAGGGGTAGCAATTATTCCCCCTGCTTTCTGAAAGCAGTTAATCAAGTGCTCTTTCATTATGCTAGAAAAGTGAGTTTTTGTATTTGGGTTCCCTTTAAATGTGAAGTAGATAAATCATCCACAAGGACAATGACTATTCCCCTCTGCACACCCTCTTCAATGATAACATCTTGTATTGTGATCTTGGCAGCACATTTTCAATCCAGCATTCATTTAACAATAGTATACATTCATTAACAGAGATGGCATGCTCTTAACCCATTGAGGACAGACTGATTTTGCTACGACACGCCATTTCCCATAGACACCTGCCCGAGTATACTCAGGACTCGTCCTCAACGGTTGTTGTTGTTGTTTTAAAGAAAGAAAGAAGAGAGAGAGAAAATGGGGCCCTATACAAATGATTTGCCCCAGACAACACTAATATAAAACAGACATTATAGATCTTAGAGATATTAAACAAAAATATTAGATATACCATGTCTCCACGAGGGAGCTCATAATATTATCGTCTCCACAAGGGAGCTCATATTGTCAAAAACCCTCAACGTTAACCCTCAACGGGTTACAAATTACACACAAGTCTAGAAGTGAGGCTAGTCATCAGTAAGTTCATTAAGGTCCTAATTACCTATGAAGGGAAGCAGAATTGGGTTAATTGCTCTATATTTCCTGTAAATTGTGATTGATTGTGCAAACTATATAAAGTGGTTCCTATCCATACATGAACTTGCATACTGGGTTTCCTTGTTGCTGATTTTATGTGTGTATTTTTTCTTATTTTTCTTATGTGCCTGTAGGACAGAAGGTATTCTAGTACATCAGTACCGGCATTCTACATTAAAACTATTATTATCAGACCTTGCAGATGATCTTAATCAAATCTTCCGGTCTCAATATCCCACCACATGATACACTCTGTTGCAAACAGTGCCTCTGTTAAAGCCACACAACACATGAAAAAGAATGCCTATTGAAAACTCTCAGTAAATATTAGGCAGAAACAGTTAAAATACATCATCTCTGTGGTTAATTATCATCCCACTTTTATAGACAGCATACGTATTGGCAGTATGGAAAAATTATGCCATATATAAGTTAACATCCTCTATCAAGTTTTTATCATGTTGTTTTTCATTTCCCTCCTAAGTTTGTGAAAAGTTTAAGAACGTCAAGCCTGAAGACACAGTCTTACCTGACTTGTGTTGGAAATCATGAGCCATAATGACAAATAGGTGACTAACCTTGAATGTGCAATAAAGAAGCTGTGAGCAATACTCCTGTGTGTTTAGGATACAGTGGACCCATGTTATAACAAAATCCTTGGGACTGGCAGTTTTCTTTTGTTATATCGAAATTTTGTTATAACCAAACAAATAAACAATAAAAATCATACATAGAGTGGATAAGGTTGTGGCCTGAATTTTGCATTGTGGTAAACAGAATTTCGTTAAAGCCATGTTCGTTATATAAGTAACCGGAGTGCACTGTATTGTCATACGGTGGCTGGCTACAATTAATGCTTCTCTAATCAATGCATGGCATGATAGTCACAAAAAAAAATGATAAATTCTATAAAGTATATCAGTGTTTTTCCGGGGAAACTATTCAAAGCTCAGGTACAGATGGCTGTTGTTTACTTCACATGGTATTATGTGATCTTGAAAATATTGCACTTCTGTGATATGATCATAGTATGGAAACTGTAGGTACTGTAAAACCATGAATTTTTATGAAACTTTTGCAAAGTTCACCAGGAGCCAAGATATCTAAAAGTGAAATGCATGCTAAAGTTTTTTGTCCACACAATGCATTTAGTACCAGTGGCAATTTGAAACACTTCCATTCTGTGAAAAAAAAAAAAGACTTTTGGCTCCAATTCACAAAAATTCCATGCCACGAATGTTTATAGTTTACAGTATTTTACATCTGCAATTCATCTATCAGTGTTCATATCTGTCTGCGTAGTGTATCAAACATGATGGCAATGCAATGCCAAGAGAAGTTTGTGTTTTGGATCAGCATTTTCAGCAGTCGTTCCCCAGAAAAGATTTGGGAATGACAAATTTTAACTCCAAGCATTCAAACTTTAAAAAATCTTGAGTGATGTAATCTGTTCCAAAATCATGTGTTTGTTTTCTTTTTTTTTCCCTTCGCAAACAGCGGGAGACATCCTCGGTGCTATGGCCCAGGCTGTTGAGAGAGCTGCTGTTGTCTTGGTTTGCATGACTCAAAAGTACTCAGAGAGCCACAACGGAAGAACAGGTATGTTTGGGTGTCTGTCTTACAGCAGTATATCACACACCACTGGTATACACCACTAGTCCTTACTGTTCACTTCATCATCAAGTCATGGGGGATGGGGGGGGGGGGATATGACCCCTCATCATCAGATCAAGGGGAGATATGGTTATAATCACAACAGATTCTTAGAAATGTGAGTGGTTAAGATAAAAGGATGGATGGATAGATCAAGAGGAAGAAGTGTGTATGTTAAGATGGATGGATGGATGGATGAATAGATAGAGAGAAAGAGAGAGAGAGAGTGAAAGGGGTGAGGAAAATAGAGACATAGATAGACATGCTGACAGACAGACAGACAGGAATTTAAACAACTTTCATTGGAGCTTCTGATGCACCACTAAACATTTATTGATTCTTCCAACAAAATGCTTTTGATTGCTGACTTTAGATAATATTGTATCAGCTACTTTGTATTTGACATCAATATGATAACACTTAAGTCGATGATTTGATTTGAAAGAAAGTGGATATTGTCATGTTTCAGTCATAGCAGCCTCATTGCTTATGATTCAGAAGAGTTATCGGGTACGTGGAAATTATACATCATTCCTGTGATATTCATGATTTACCTTGTCCTATATGTTTTACAGACTCATGTGTTTAAAAATCAATCATACATCTACTCACAAAATCTACCAGCACCACACATCAAGGCAGTGAGAGAGTTCATTGCCGTAGTATTAAAGTACAGTCTGAAGTCATAATTGATGCCAGCAGTATAATGCTGGCTTGTTCATTTGTAGGTCACCCCTTTGCCCAAGCCCAATAAGTGTGGCAGAAATCTGTTAACAAATGGCAGACATTGTTCCAAGTTGTGTCACAAAAGGGCAGACACTGTCGTAGTCCATTAGCAGGGGACAGACACGGTTCCTCCACTCGACTCGCACAGGAAATCATGTTAAATCAAAGCAGATTAAAGGCTGGACTAAGTAGGTGTAGCATGGCTGTATGTGAGATTGTGGGATAGTTTGGGCTGCCTGTTCTTCTACTGAGCAGATGTTGTTATCTGTGAATGCAACATACTTGTGTTATGAAACACACTCTTTCAGTTCTTGTGAAAGCTATAATATTGCCATTTGTGAATAATTGATATTGAATTTGGTAGTATTCCTGAGTTGCAATCTGTAGTCATTTGTAGGAAACTCTGCCATGCATTTTCCAAAGAGAGAAAAAAATGCTATATTAAGAAGATGTATTTGATAAAGTCATGGCTGAGCATTCCAGGCATCAACTTTTGACAAAATTCAGGTTAAAATAAGAACAAGGAGATGAATTTCCACGCTTAATTGCTGACTAATCAGTAATTATTACTCTGTGCTATCAGAAGTATGAGTAGAAAATGCTGCCTTAATTTGTATCTGCATGTGTTTAATTCCACTTAATCTCAACAGGAGAGGGTGGCAGGGTGGCTTGTGGAGATAATCCATGTTTGATCTTGATGGCATGAAACCTTTCAGCAGTGGGGCTGGCAGTAAAGTGGCAGTTGGGTATTATACAAAGAGTTATGCCCTCGCAAAGTGAAAACTTGTCATCTTGATTTCAATTGGCATCGACTCCTCTTTTGATCTTTTGATCCACCCCTGCTCCCCCCCCCCCCCCCTGCAGAGGCAACATATGCCTACAAACTGAAGAAGCCGATTATACCACTTCAGCTGGAAGAGGGCTACGATGCTGATGGTTGGTTGGGGGCGCTTGTCGGCACGCTGCTCTACTACAAGATGTACTCAAGCCAGGTGGCATCAGACAACCTTCAGCCTCTCGTCAAAGAACTTGGAGACAGGGGCAAGCTTCCAAAGAAAGTGTCCGTCAAGCCAAATGGTCAGTATGTTTGAAAATGTGTCTCTTTCACTTCATGTAGATGGAATTCTGTAAATTCCTTGTGCTGTTACCATCCTTCATGAACTACAAGAAATATGGCATGTTAACATTTAGTCATTTGTAATTTCATTCCATCATTTTTGGTATGATTTTTCCCTTGTCATTTATGCTTGATCAATCTCATTTTACACTGCCTCCTTTTTACTAGTTTTTGCTCAGAATGCTCTGTTTTCATGTGATTTGTTTATGTTTTGATATGTTGTATGATTCACAAACCAATGTAAGATATATAAAATTCAAACATGTTTGTTCTTCTATTGTACCAGTTTATAATAATATTTAGATATATTTACATATACACTGTAGCTGTAATAAAAATCTTATGTTTTAGTCATGCACAGTTGTTCAGAATTTCTGTACACATCCTTTTGCACTCAAATACTTTTTAGGGTCTTAGATCATAGATTTATCAAGAATGAACTTGGTGCTAACAATCGACATAATATGGGACCCAATGCTTATCGGTGTCTTGAGGTATTGTGGACTTTATCAACACTGTCTATTCGGCTGTATTCGAGCTGTGGGTCTTTTATCAAACCTGTTGAGGACGGGCTGATTTTGCTACAACACACATTTCCCATAGACACCTTCCCGAGTATACTTGGGACTCGTCCTCAATGGGTTAACATAGACCATTCCAAATGCCTCACCAAATGATTACAGCAGTATACTGCTGTGTGCCTGTCTTCAATCAAAGCTGTGTACAAATGGTGCATTTCCACAGTGATCAAGTGTTATGCATTATATTGGTTACACGTTAAATGTATAGGCCTACACACACAATTTCAATAACACGCAAGTCATATACTTGTGCACAGACACAAACACACACGTACACAAGCATGCCTCCTTTATAGATTATCAGCATATCTTACCACATAATCCCATCAACTAATGTGAGAAATTGTGCATTCTTTTTTTTTTCCCCTGCATTCCATGATTTGTCATTGCCCCAAAATTTTGATGTGACTGGCTTCATATACAACCTACTGCCTCTTCATCAATATGCCACATTTCCTGGGAACTAGAATTGCATATGATAATCAGATTGTGGATTGCATATTAACACTTGACATGCTATCCACCAGATATGATTACAACCTTAAACCCCGAGAGTTCCACCTTTTTATTACTTAATGCATGTATCGCCGAGGCAGCTTTGCAGTTACTCGACTAACGCGAGTCGGGTGCCTCTCGCTATCTGGGAGCACTGAGAATTGATGATGATGATATGACTTATCAAGGAAATGACTCCCAGACACACCATGGGGCCCTCGTGGCTTGTATTACAAAATTAGTTTGCTTTCAGAATTAGGATCATAACAAGTCAGCAAATGTAGCTTTAAATTAAGTCTTGCGTATAATTTGCTAATGATACAGTGTGCGCTGTGAGCAGGGAAGCTGGTTGATATTAAGTCATCCTTAATTTTGTGAATCATGTAATCGGTTAGACCCAAGAGTATTATATTCCATGCTGCCTACATATTGTTTTGTGTGGTGTGTTTGATTTTCAACTTGTGTGTGAGTGTGTTTATGATAAGTCCTTGTTTCTTTGTAGGTTTGTGTGTGTGTTTGTTAGAGTGTGTGTGTGTATGTATGTTTCTTTGCAGTTGTGTCATTTGCCTAGATGCATTTTGTTTTCTGAGGCAGAATTGTGGAGTTTGTATCTCATTTTGTTATTATCTTTCATCTACAGGTATTAAAAGATGTAAGAATATAGTATCTGCTATGTCTCGTATCATATTGTAAGCTTGTTTTATAATGAAGTGGATGATGCTTTAAGAATTACCCACATGTTTCCTCAGTTTTGTAAGGTATTTCCTGTCAATGATAAATTTCATGTTTAACCTGTTGAGGACAAGTCCCGAGTCATGCTAAGCAGGTGTCTATGAGAATTGTGTGTCATAGCAAAATCAGTCCATCCTCAACGGGTTAAGATTTTCACAATGTGTGGAAGGTAAGGCTGAACACCATTTTATCCTGCAGCTGAATGTGAGGCTCCATTTTTCATTGTTGAGTGATGCAGTTTTGCATCTATGCAACCCTCTCCCCTTTCATCACAGTACCATGTGTTGTAGTAGATAGTGTTGAAGCAGTGATGCTATTGTTTCATCCATCTCAAGCAAAATGATGTGTCTTGTTTTGTCACACAGGAATTGTCCCCCACAAATCTATCCTGACAACAAGTCCACCGCCCCGCCCTGAGCCCCCTGCACTCCCGGCAAAGTCATCCATCAAGAGTGCCCCGAACGCTGTGGCCATCTCCAAGTGGACCCCGGAGCAGGTCCGCAGCTGGCTGGAGTCCAACAACGTCCACAATCTGCATGCGACGCTCAGCACCCTCAACGGAGAGCAGCTGGTGCAGATGCGGAAGCAGCTTGCCCGCGCTCCGGAGTTTTTCCACCGGATCCTGCAAGACGAGCTCCACCTGGGCTTCGTGAGCATTCTCAGCCTGACCGCCGCCCTGGACAAGCTGCCGGTTTGAGGTGCGGTTACGGATGGTTCCTCGTCTGCATGTGGGCGGAGGCTCGTCTGAGTGGGATGCTGGGATGCCTTCGGCAGTTTTGAGGATCATCATATGAACCCTCCACATGAGGTTCCCCTTCTTGACACAAGCTTGGGCTGGTCTTGACAGCTACACCTGGGATTTGGCATGCTGCCAGCAAAAAGAAGGACACTAAACCCTTGGGTGATGCTAGGGTGCATGTAGCTTCCTCTGTGCAGTGTGTGTAGGATAGTCAGTGTTTCTGTGTGTACAGATGAGTGTCCTGCACAACTGGGAAGGGGGGCAAGGAGAGGGTATGTTGGTGTTGATCATTCTGGAAAGTGAGATCCCATATCAAGCAGTGCTTTGTTTGGTGCTTCAAAAATTTGACAGTTTTTGTTTCAGTCTCCAGAGGAAAGAAGGAGAGCAGTGTTTATGTTGAGTAGATGAGACTTGAACTCCATCTTGTGCTTCTTCAAGGCATACATGGATGTCCATTTAAGCACTTTAAAATGTTACAGTGGGATCGAGGTAGCAGTACAACAATTTGGCTGTGTCAGGCAGAACATGTGGAGTGGTGGCCATGTCTTGCGAGAGTTGGCAAAGCCTGCCAGCTGCACTTGAAAGTGAACAGTGACCGCTGTGTGTGAATGTTTAGCCTGCATGATTGAACATGGCACACTGACGGTGTGGTCGCCTAAAAATGAAAACTGTACTTCCTTTGAAGGTTGGCACTAAACTGTCCCACCCATGTCCTTTCTCTCTAATCTAGGACCAAAATAAGTCTTTTAAAGCGGCATTAAGAGGCCTGGAGGTGTTATTTGGATTTTTTTTATGTACTGCTGCAAGGAGTCATATAGCATACAGAAATGTTACACATGCACGAGAGGCATGGCATTATGAATTACCGTAGAGATCCCAAGGACAGAGGAAATGCTTCGTCAAAACTGGCGCAACAAAGTAGAAGGTCCTCCCACGCTCTTTTGGCGTACGGCAGGAGCAGCGGCAGCTGTCGGAAGTAGAGCTCCTATGGGTTTGTGCATGACGAGCGTCTCAACTGTTTCTCCAATTCAGGAGGTCGCGGAGGGATGCTGATATTACGGGGCAAGTTACCTCGCAGAGAAAATTTAATCGAGTGATAGTATCAGATTTAGGAATGTTTGAGATAAATTGGACAGGTGGTGAGAGTAACGACAGTTTGAATATCAGTAACTCAGTTCACATGTAGTCTTATGGAAACCCAGAGAGTGCTGTGTTTGTCATGTGATTGCTGTATCGCTTGTCTGAAATCCATTTTGTCATGTACACAATACACAGAAAGACTAAAGATTTTACTCTTTTTTTTTATTTTGTAAAAAATTTATGTTTGATTCAGAGTTGGTTTTTCATAAGTCAATAGCCTTGATAAATGTTTAAGCAGAGTGGTGGACAAAATTTACCTTTAGGTATTATGAAAGTTGTGCTGTCAAAATTTTGCAAACATTTAGCTAGTATATAACTACTGATCAGTTTCTTTTCTATCACTTCCTGAATTCCCATTTCTGGCATTGTTTTCGTGAAGCACTTCAAAGTAAACAATGTGTGCCAGCATTCCTGTTTCCATGCATGGTATCTCCCTGGCAACTGTTGGTGACTGACTATAAACTTTTCTGGAGTCGGACAGCATTGGTTTCATATCAAACCATGGCAGACATTACAGAATGAAATAGAACCATGTATATTTGTAACATACTCTCTGAAATATTTTGAATAATGTGGGACATGACATATGTGAGAAATTTCCAATTATGACCCTTCAATTATTTCGGTAAAAGTTGAGGATGATAATTCTTCGAAAGATTTGAGTTATCTTGAAAGAAATCAAGCTTGTAATTATAGCAAAAAATTGTAAATCATCATGAAAGAAATTGATGAATGGCTGTTAATTGGATACGTGACCAACAGATATTATCTTTTTCACCGTAATAAGACCAAAGAGTCATTTTTAGTTGGCATGTTGATACTTTACTACCAGTTGGTATGCAAATATTAATAACTATATGTCAAGTTCTGGTTGTGCGGTCTACTGTCTGAGCAGTAAGTCATTTAGATTTGATATGCACATGAGAGCTATGCAAGGGTCATTGTAAATGCTGCTCCTATGTCCAAATCATGCTTTGCGTGCCATTGCAAAGAACACACCAAAGCTAGTTGTCACATACAGGTATTTATAAACAGAAGGCACAATGATCATCACAAAATGGAAAGAGAGCTATATTATGCAGTCTTGGCTTTATATGTACATCATAGACAACTATTTCATTTGGGTCAGTGCAATGTTAATATTTAGTATGCAATAAGTTACATGAGGCTTTACAACAGCTGTTTGCGACAAGACAGTGTCAGATTTATATTTCTGTTGTGTCATAAATCATGTTTTATATTGTCTCGTGTTGTGTTATTTAACTCGCGTGATGTCTGTAAATTATCTTCTTGAGTGATTGTTGATCTGGTTTCCCTTATGGCACAAGTAGGAAAGTTGAAAGTTTTTCTTTTCTTTTCTTTTCTTTTAAATACACTATATCTAGTGCGAAGATATTTGTTTTGTAATGTGTGGTGAAACTTTGTCAGGTTTCTATGGCATGGTGGTTTGCTGGTACAGTGATTTTGGGAAATACTGTATCACTTTTGACTATTCTTTGGTGTTGTTTGACAAAATGTTGAACAATCTATCCATTTAATGGCAGTCAATTTATGAATTTCATTTCAAAGTTCCAAGTTTACAGTCTTTCATAGCAATTTTTCTGTGCCCATGTGAAGACGACGTTTTGAGGAAGGATATTTTTCATGCATATTTTTGTACATGAATAAATGTATGTAATGATACCACATACAATGGAAAATCATTATTACATGAGTTTCACCTGTTTTTATTATTGCTATTTGTTACTGCTTGAAAGGGACTGTACAGTACTGGTTGAGGTCAGGAGTCGGGTTTATAACATTTTTTTGGTGAGATAATGAGAAACCTCTTATGAAATATGAAAGAGCATGTAATTTCAAGAAGGATTCAATGTTTATTTGATGAAAATTGGCCTTGAAATGGCTGAGATATCCAAAAAAGCAATCCTAATAAACTTGACAGGCCACTTTTATTAGGATCTCTTTGATTTACCTTGTTTTTAGATATCTCAGTCATTTCAAAACCGATTTTCATCAAATAAACTTTGATTCCCCTTACAATTGTATGCTCTTTAACATTTCTTATCTGAGTGGTTTCTAAATATCTCGTAAGAAACGTTACAAGCTGAATCCTCACCTCAATCAGTACTGTATGGTCCCTTTAAAGTACAGGATAAGGTATCTAACTCCTTGTGTGCCATATTCATGTGCCCGGCTCAGTCAATGGCTTACAAACTTTGCATATTTTGCTCAACCACACATCCATGCACAAACCAATTTGTTTTGGATAGACACTGGCCAATCGAGAAATAGCCATTATAGCTTTGTCATAAAACTTACATCACAACAAAGCCTGCAATTTCCTCTGCAATTTGCTTAATTGCATTTCTGGCACGAACGCTTCTATGAAAAATTATATGGTTTTGAAAAACAGTATGTTTCCAAAAAGCGCTCATGCGTTGCTGTCTCAGAATAATGTGGCACCCAAGGGCTTTACACCGTGGTACACTTTGTGCACCATGGTGTGTATCAGGTCAAACACTTCTAACCAAAGGATGCAGGAAACGTCACACCATTGCTTAAGATCAGAATAACAGTGTAGGTGACACAAGGATGACATAAACCAGATCAAAACAACACACATCTTCACATACCTACAGACACAAACACATACACAAACACCTAAATAAGGCAGGGCTGCACACTAACCCATTTTTTTTTCTACTCGTCAGGGTGCTACATAACTTTTTGTTACCACTTGCCCGGTTGGGCAAGCAGATTTTCAAATTGTTTCAGAACACTTGCCCCAACATGACATGAATTTTACTTGCCCAAAAAGAAAGTCTATAAAGATATAAGAGAATGATCTAGAAAATCACTTGTGAAGCCAGGGCTTGATAAAACTCAATCATATGAAAAAATAGCACATGTGGGGAGTAATAAACTTGGTTCGATAGTGTTGGTGTTGGATTTGTGGGACTTTTTCACGTAAATGTTGGGAAGTAAAGATGGCTTCAAAATTTTTTGCTAGCCCTAATGCGGGCAAGCATTTTTTCTCATTGTTCCTAAACACTTGCCCGACTTTGATTTTTACTTGCCCCGGGCAATCGCGCAAGTGCTTATGTAGCACCCTGCTCATCCAAACTGTCCGTCGGACCAGTAGGTATCCAATTTTTCCATCTTTTACTGGTCCATTCCTGAAAAAGTTACTGGTCCAACTGATTTTTACTGGTCCTGGACGGTCGGACCAGTGCCTGTGTGCAGCATTGTATAAGGGTTGTTACAGGTGGCTCTGGGAGATACACAACAGTGTGCACAATGTATACATTGGTCAGTAACCTCAAAATTTATTTCATGTCATTCTTCTAATATACAACATATCCCGACTTTATATATCTCACACAAATACTTTTCGTTCACCATTTTCATAGCACTATGGCTTCTTATGTACATTGATAATACAAAATATGTCTTGCATAATTTAGTATGCGAGTACCAAGGTACGAACTCTGCAGTTTTCCAGCACACCTTAACTCGTAGCATTCACCGAAGTGACAGGCCTTGCATGGCAGTCACTATTATGCAAAAGCAAGGTGTGACTGGGACTGATTCTGAGTCAGTATCCACATTTAATGTCACCAATGAGCAGATCTCTCTCTCTCCTTGCCTTTTAAATCAAGAATGACAAAGCTTAAATGGGTGTTGAATTTAATACTCCTTTCATGCTCAGCAAATTTCAGCAAAATTCACCCTGGTGCACCCCAACGAATGTCAAAGGTCATATTTTGTTTCTGGTTATAAACAATTTTAGGGGTTATTTTTGTTTTTGGTTGTTTTTTTGTTTTTTTTTTTGTTAGTGCTGGCATATAGCACCCTCTTTTTGGAGCAACAAGCCAGTATATCAACAAAGTTGAGTGCGCAAGAAATAAGCATTTCACACATGCATCCTAAATTCATGTGTATGCCTGACCGCTGAAGAGCAGACTGGAGAAATTCAGCCAGGAACTCAATCACGAGTGTGAAAGAAATTCTTCCCAAGTGTTGCCGTTTGATTCCCTGGCAATCCCCCGAGTGACGAGCACGAAAAGGGTATTAGTCAGCTTCTATGCTTAATGTCATGCAGATCTCGCATTCTTCTCCAAAGAATCAAAATTCTAGCGAGACAAAGCTCAAAAGAAATTTGTTTAAAAAAAAAAGGTACAAGAGAGAAGCAAGCAATCTAGACGTTTACTTTAACAACCTTTTTGTGTTAATCTTGTTTCAAAGTGAAGGTAATTGCTTATGGGTGTTCTGGCAGGCTTGAAACTTGTAACACCTTTTGACACTTTGAATGTCAAACATAGAATACACATTTTGTCCTTGACAAGTCTTCTTTCCTGATGAACTCACATAACACTTTCTGGTCACTTTTACTTCGAAGACTAAGAATTGTTGAGTGAAAGACTTATGGAGTTTAGCTATAACAACACACTGGTAGCCAAACTATGGAATAGATACCACAGGTGCATCAAGAGTCCATAGTGCATACCTAGTTTAATATGTCACACATACAACATTCATCTAAGGAATATGCAGATGTGCTCTTTCACATAAACTGCCATTTTCCATGACACACAAGTTGACAGTGCTTAGGAATTCAATTCAGGTAATGCAAGGCATTTTCTTCATACCACTGTATTACAGCTATTATTTGAGTGACATTTTTTGGTCTTGGCTTCACGGCTTCATATCACTTATATTCTCAGAATACATCCAACAGAAAACCCTGATAATTTTTGCCAAACATTTTGCATTTCTGGTATCCAAAGTAGATGTCATGTATACCTAGCATTGTCTCTGTCATACAGTACACTCCCGTTATAATGAAGTCCTCTAGAACGGCGCTTTTCTTTCATTATATCAAAATTTCATTATAACTGAGCAGTAAAGTATATAAAGATAAATAGATCAGAATTTTGGGGCCTGAATTTTTCTTCTCTGTAACAAATTTGTTATAACAATGTTTGTTAGACTTGTAACAGGAGTGCACTGTATGAGATTTAAACAGCCCCACATGGTATAACACACTGTTGCAGAGTCTGCCTTGGACGGAACTTATTACACACTGCTGAAGGAGCATCTCACAGAAATCCCTTGACACAAGTCACAGGACCTTCACATTTGAGGGACACTCAAAGTTCTTCCAAACATTCCCATGATCCCACAGTGACCTGCTCTCCCTGTCAAGACTTCTCATCACCATGGATTCCTCTCTCTCAAGTGTTTAGAAGAACTCCGACAGTCTTGGATCTGTCTTGAGTTTCTGATCCAGAGCCATGTACTTGTGTGGAGCCATTTCTTTGTGCCTGGTTAATGGGTACAATAATGACAATGGAGAAAGAGATGTAACAGAATACATGATTATTGATATAAAAAGGAAATGGTGGACAAACTACAAATCAGAACAAACATATGATTTCAAGACATATCACATATTCTTATATTCCAAGGAAATATAATTTTTCTCTGATATTGATATGTGTGTGATCTTGAGGATGTGGTAGGAGATACTTTTATTCCTACCACAGCCATGAAAGGATCGAAATCATGAGCTACAATGGACTTCCATTACAACAAAGTCCTCGGGACCAGCAGCTTTCTTTTGTTATATCGCAATTTCGTTATAATCGAACAAATAAACCATAAAAGTACATGGGTGGCTACTGTTGCGGCCTGATTTTTTACTTCGTTGGAACCAGACTTTCGTTATAACGGTGTTTGTTATAACGGGAGTGCACTGTATTAACCCATTGAGCCCTGGGGAGCTTACTGCAGATATCATCATCCTGCAATTATCAAATTGGCAACTTTGAATTTCACTGCACATCTTTTACTCCGCAGAATGTGTACTATTTAGCAGTAATAGTTACAAAGCAACCCCATGTCCATAACTGTAAATTTGTCATTGTCATTCTCATCCACACTATCATCAACATCGTCATCATCATCATCACAATCAATACTAATTATCATTATCATTCTAAAACAAGTCCTACAAATATCAGATCAAAGATATTATTGCTGTGAACATCATATTAGATATCATATTAATGATATTTTCAGTTGTAATCTTGTACAGATCTAACAGCCTAGGTAATATGATCACCATAAGCAAAAGTCACAGTTGAACTGTAAAGGTGGAAATATTCTCTGTTTAAAATTTTCGCGGATTGTGGCCGACGGCTTACTTTTGGGAATGAAATTTTCGCAAATTGCCACTGGCATCAGTGCATCGTCGGTGTAAACAAGAACTTCAAACTAAAATGAACAATGATTATTTCTTGTTTTACAGTAATTGTTTGTGTGTGGGTTTGGGTGTTTGTGTAACTGCATGTCCATTGATGGTGGTTGCGGGTGGTGGAGGGGGAGGGGGGAGGGGCGAGAGGCCCACCTGTTTAGTCGTAGCTCCAGGATGTGGATACGGAACATGGCCTCACTACAGTACTCTAGGTACTCCTCCTCATCCTCTTTCTGCATGTTGATCTGGTTCTGTTGATACCACTGCTGCTTCTTCTGTAGCTCTACCGTTTCCTAGCGACAACAAATAAAATACATGCAAAAACACAAAAAAGGTGAGTTACATGTCATATGACGCACCAACTATCAAAGTGCAGGCAATGTGACAATCTGGGCCCCATTTCACAAACATTTGATACGACAGCAAGTCTTGCTGGAATGGCAATTGTCATGGTAACAAGAAGAATCCAGCTTCCTGATTGGTTGCTGCTATGGGAAGCTGCCATTCCAGCAAGAGTTGCTATCATATCAGCTTTTATGAAATGTGACCATAATATACAGTCGTATTGATCCAGAGTAACCCCTTCAGTAGTAGCACCACTCTTCCAGAGGGCCCTGCCATCATTATTACGCGAGCCTTGCCAGGTACCCATTTATACACCTGGGTCAAAAGGGACATCATCGGTAAAAACATATCTCTTCCAATAACACAAGCACATAGTCGGATTCAACTCAAGATCTCCATTTGAAGTCAAGAGTTTAATCCAGTATAGTGCCCTGACTAAAGAATAACAATACAATAAATTACACTAGCAATCAAGCAAGTAAGCAACAGACATAATTTAAACTATGGTAATAAAAAAAGAAATCAAATGAAACAGAAAACCAACAAATACACGAAAAAGAATGAGAGCAAAGCTAGCTATGACATTAGTTTAGCTTGTTTATCACAGAAACATCTGAAATATCATGTTTTCTGGTACTACTTGAAAATAATCAGTAATGAGCAATACAGAAAATTCCCCAGAAGGATATATTATACATGTATGTATTCCTGTGCAGGATGTTGAAACTGGCCTACTAGCTGGCTGACTGGGGATTATTACCAGCAGCATGATCTCAATATCAGCTATACACATGGTAGTGGCAATATTCCTCCAAGTAAACAAATTCCTGATCCTTTGGTTGCTCAGATAGTTTTGAAAAATAATGCAGTCTTGAAAACTGCCCCTTATTTTGTAAGTAGTGTGACCCAAGTCCTATCATGCCAGACAAACAGCTAATCTCTAGGTAAGTTCTTGCAATAAAAATCAGCTTTATCCAAGTTTTTGAAATAGAACATTACAACATCAAGTGCTTCTTGGGATGTTTTGATATTGCCATGTAAAGTAGGCTTAGATTCATGTAGTACTATATAACAGGAATGGTATGTAACAACACTTTAAACGAGACCACTTTTCTTTGCTGTTTTCATCTTTTGATGAAATATCACAAATTTGTCCTACTGGGGTATGTACACAGTCACAGAGAATATTAACATGTGTGAGCAAATTACATTGTTTACTGCATGTAGATTTGCATGTTTAGCATACTTTTTCTTTCAACATCACTGCTAGATTACAAAACAATGACCTGATATTTGAAATATGAAAAACCTCAAGAATAAAAGAAAAATCAAATAAGTGCTGTAGCAAAATTTAACAGGGACACAAGCACAGTCTGTGAATTGTAAATGTCAAGGTCTTCTGACCTAATGAGGTCTACTATCATTTCCTTTATCGCATTGCTAGTTTGATTCATGTTCCATTCCTTTATACCATCGTGAATCACCGCAAAATTGTTTTAAGTCACCATTATCGGGCAAAACCACACTGCACTATCACATGCTGAGTATGTCACCAACCATGCCAACCACATGTAGGATCTCCATGGTCTCTGTCTTCTGATATCACACTGACATCAATAAACCCACATAATGACCAGGACCCCTACCCCCTTTTAAAAAGGGGGGGGGGGGGGGGGAAATGTAAACATACAACCAGGTGAAGTCAGTTTTTAGTAGCTGTGTTGAGATTTACTGAGAGTCAATCTATGGATTCAGACCTGAGTGTTCGACTCACTTCTTGGCTACACAGCAATGAGTCATCATAAAATTTCAAAGAGAGAGAGAGAAAAAAAAGCATTGACACATGCAAGCATCACCATTTTGTGAGTGTGTGTGTTTAGACCCCATGTCCTTGAGAAACAACTGGTGTTCTACCGAACACTGGCTGTCAAAGGTGTGTTTCCATCATTGCTAAAGATGTTAAGACTCACACAGGGTACTACAATAGACAAGTCATGAATCTGCAGTCCTGGAGATAACACCAATTACAGTAGACCTCGCCTAAGTCGACATCGCATAAGTCGACAACTCGCTTAAGTCCCGATTTTTGCCTTTAATTTGTTATTCCTTGAAAATTTCCTCGTCTTAGTCGACATTTATAAGTCGACAACTCGCGTAAGTCGACCTGATTTTTCAGTGCCAACTGAGCTGAAATACGTGTTAATTCCCTCGTCTAAGTCGACATAATTTTTCGCTCGAAATCTTATCGCCATTCTCTGAAAAAGAATTGTTTTCCCGCTCCGATTCGCTGCGTTTCTACTCGGTAATTCGCTAGTGTACGGCGCGGTAACGTTCGCGCCATGTGTCCATTGTCTTGTATGCCAGAATATAGAAAGGACATACACTCATTTACACTGGAGCATTACATGTAGTACCCAAGACAGTTCACTTTACCCCTTTTCTCCCTCTCGTTTTTCTCAAAACGCACAAATTTTGTACACTTATAAATTATGTCCGAGTAGGTATTATCTGAACATGAAATAGGTGTTTTTGTAAATCCGAATATTCTAACGTTGATTATTCCGAAGCGGTATTAAAACCAGGGCCCTTTCTGAAAAGATTTATTACAATGCAACTAATAATGCAACTCAAAAAATCAAATGCAGGTGTATCAAATCACACGCAACTTTTGTATTTAAACGCAAGTGCGTTGCTGAAAAGACTTGCGTTTGATAATCATATGAAACTAGAAAATAATTGTACGAACCTGAAACTCAATTGCGCTCAAACGCAACTCTAAAAATGAAATGCAAGTCCATCAATCACACGCAACGATGTATTTAAACACAAGAGCGTTGCAGAGAAGACTTGCGGTATTTGTACGAAACTAACGTTAGAAACTGCGTTTAAATACATCTCTATACATCTACGGAAGTGCGTTATTGTTGAAAAGACTTGCATTACTTTTTTCATTTCGTTAGCAAAATTAGAAATTAAACGCAACTCTGAAAATCAAATGCAAGTCCATCAAATCACACGGAACGCTGAAAAGACTTGCATGCGTTTGATAATCACACGAAACTAGAAAATTGTAGGAAACTTAAACTCAATTGCGTTTAAACGCAACACTAAAAATCAAATGCAAGTCCATCAAATTGCACGGAACGCTGAAAGATTTGCGTTTGATAATCATACGAAACCGAAACTAGAAAATTGTAGGGAACTTTTTTTTAACTCAATTGCGTTTAAACGCAACTCTAAAAATCAAATGCAAGTCCATCAAATCACGTAACGCTGTACTTAAACGTAAAAGCGTTGCAGAGAAGACTTGCGTTTTTTGTACGAAACAATAAGAAATTGCGTTTAAACGCATCTCTACAGATCTACGGAAGTGTGTTATTGTTTAAAAGACTTATCGTAAGCAAAATTAAAAATTAAACGCAATTCTGAAAATCAAATACAAGTCCATCAAATCACACGGAACGCTGAAAAGATGCGTTTGATAATCACACAAAACTAGAAAATTGTATGAAATTTAAACTCAATTGCCTTTAAACGCAACTCTAAAAATTAAATGCAAGTCCGTCAAATCACAAGCAACGTTGTATTTAAAACGCAAGAGCGTTACAGAAAAGACTTGCGGTTCTTGTCCGAAACTAGAAACTGCGTTTAAACGCATAAAAATGTACGGAAGTGCGTTATTGTTGAAAAGGCTGGCATTATTTTTTATTTCGTAACGGAACTTTCGCCGTGACCAAACTTAGTCTGCACTTGCAGGGGAAAGACATCGCAACATTTACACGTTTCAAACTACCGAAACGCATGCTGCTTCACAAAATGTCAATGAAAAAAATGATAGCGAATTATTAATTGTTAAAGTTCGCTATGCCGAAGTTTTAAATCTCAGTCCAAAGTTAAATTAGTCCGACAATGGTAAGAGGTTTGTTTTTAAGAAGGTTATAGTAGTACGAAAGATGTCGTTTTCGGATGAACAAACTTTTCTTCTTTTTTTTATTTCAGACGGGCCCGCGCCGTACAGAGCGGTAATAGGGAGCTTTAGATTTTAGACGCGCGGACGTTCAAAGGAAAAAAACATGTTCTGAGCGTGCGCAGTAGCGCGCGTAAAGTCAGCTTGCGTCGCCTGAGTTTTTCACAACGCGTACTGGACTATTTTCACGTCCGCACAGTTTGCGACGTAGAGAGCTTCTTCTTGCACTGATCATATGGGAGCGCGATTGTATTTCTTATACGTTGCGTCCCAGCGTAATCTAAAGCTACTTTTCCACACGACGCAGGGAGAGGAGAACGTCCAGCGCAAGCGTCGGCTCAAACGTCCGCGCGTCAAAATCTAAAGCTCCCTAATGTTGCGAATCGGAGCGCGAGAACAATTCATTTTCAGAGTATGGCAATACAAATTTAAGCAGAACAAATATGGCGACTTAGGGAAGGAAAATCACACATATTTCAACTCATTCGGCACTGAAAAATAATCTCGACAGAATCATGCGAAATCACACGCATATCTTCCCAGCAACGCACTTGAATTTAAATCGCAAAGTTTAATGCAATTTTGGGGAATTTGCCTTTGATATTTCAAATCAAGTTTAAAACGTTAAGTGTCTAGAAACGGGCCTAGGTTTCCGATCCCGCTCTCTCAAAATCTCTCTAGAGATTTGGGAATTGTGCGTTGTCGTTACTAACCCGCGCAAGATTTATGCATGAATTAAAACATTATTGTTGCTCATGTCAGTAGGCATGTTTTGGCGGCAAAAGGAGTAAGATATGGGTATGAACTAAAACATTATTGTTGCTCATGTCAGTAAGCATGTTTTGGCGGCAAAAGGAGTAAGATATGGGTAGGGATCCGCATCGTGATCAAAATCCTACTCTGTACAGGGGAAATTAATTTTCATTTATAAGTCGACAAAATGTCGACTTACGTGTAAGTCGACATTCGCGTAAGTCGACATGTTTTGCTCAGTCCCGATTATGTCGACTAACGCGAGGTTGACTGTACCTTGTATCCACCTTTTATCACTTCATAGCAAATTGCAGCCCGAGAAAGTTACACATCTACAGATCATACACAAAGCTATAACCTGATAGTAGATATCAAAGATGACAGAGGATTGAATAGCATATCAAAATTGCTGCAATATACAGTGAAATGGCATTTAGTCACCAGACATGTGGATCTAGATAGTTTTAAAAAGTTGTAGTAGTTTCCATTCACAATTGGCACAAGTTTAAAGGGATGGTACAGCATTGGTGGAGGCAAGGATTGGGATTTCAACTTTTTGCAAGATACCAAGAAACCACTCACAAATAGTAAAGAGCACACCATTCTAAGACAAATTCAAAGTTTATTTGACCAAAATCAGTTTTGGATTGACTGAGACATCAAAAACAAAGTAAAATCAAAAGCTAGCGTAATAAAAGGTGGGTCCCACCTTTTATTAGGAGTACTCTGTTTTGGGTATCTCAGCCATTTCAAAATCAATTTTTGTCAAATAAACGTTGAATTCCTCTTGGAATTTTTTTGATATAATTATTTACTGTAAAACATGATATATTCGCGGCAATTTTTTTTTTTTTGCGAATTGCCACTGGCGTTTAATGCATAGTGTAAACAAAAAAATTTCGCGTGCATTTTAATTTCGTGAATCTTGGCGCTCATGAAATTCGCGAAATTAAGATGCACACAAACATTCCTTGTTTTACAGTATTCATGCACTTGTGGTTTTAGAATTAGGGATCACAGATACATGTAGATACCTAGCTGCAAAGAAGGCAGTACAGAAATCTTTCCCTTTGTCTATGATTGTATGGCTAAAGGTCAAATTAGGTAACATCTTCTGTTATGACAACTTCATCTGGAAATGCTACTGGCTACTGACTGCACTGAAGCAAGTAGTCATTTGAGGTAACATATATTTTTTTTCTCTCTCCCATTAAAAATCTACACTCTATTTTCATCTATCATTACTTCTGGTTCTACGAATGATTTTTTTGCAGCACTACTTTTCCTTAGTTCCTTCCTCTTATGTCAGATAGAGGCATATCCTGTATGAAAGGAGAGTGAGGGGTGGAAGTAACTGTCACAATAAATCACTTAACTGCCTCCCCTCTGCACCCCCCCCCCTTTTTGAGTAACAGCCATAGAGCTAATTGCATCCTCTGATTTAGGTTCCCTTTCCTCGATGGCAATGCACTATTTTCCTGAATCAGCAGGGGTCACTGGAAATGGTTCATGCTAAGTTCATGTGAGGAAGTTACACTGAGCGCAGTGCACCAGTCATTGATGTGTCAATGGGGCTTTAGACAGAGGGAAATCTTTCATATTGCACACTTACCTGAAATAGTTGAATAGCTTACTAGTAGTCTATATCTTTCAAAATCAACCTACCCCCTTCCATCATAACACAGGCAGCCCTGCAGAACTTATGAATAATACCACGCATGCCCCTCTATCAGCAGCAATGACATAAAGCACTTTCAATATGTCCTATATATAATACATTTTCACTCTAACCTTCCCACTATTGAGAGAAAAGAAATTAAGACTATTGGTAACTACAGCATTCTCACACTGAGTCATCTGTGCATAGTCAACATGTCTGTTCTGGGGTCTGTTTAAAATTCACATTATATTTTCCACTGGGACTTCTGCACCAGGCTCAAACTATCTAGCTCTCAGCACGCAGACCCTATCCCCACATAATCCCTCTCATTAACGATTCCTTCCATCTTTAATCTACTCTAATCCCTGCTGTCGACCACCCAGACATACTTTTTTCTTCAGAGCGCTAAATGTGCACATGATAGCTGGAATGAAATGAGATCTCTGGCCTGAAAAATCCATATCCAGTGTAACGATGAGGGAATGTCATGAAATCTCAAATCTCATACTCTAAATCAAAGTGAGAAATTGATAAAGCTTTGAAAGTGAGTCAATGGCTCACTGTGATGTGAATCTATTTGTTTATAGTGAGGGCTGCGAGAGTACTTGCAGAAAAAAGTCAGAAACTCAAAGTCAAAAAAATCTGAAACTTATGGGCTAAACAGCCTGAAGTGCCTTAATCTGTAAATATTTCAATGCATCTGAACTGCAAAAAAAAAGATCTGAAAAGAGGGGTTATGGGCAGAGTAAAAAGTCTAAAATCATACTAAACTCTGGGCTCTCACAGCCCTGCAGTGATACAAATGTTTCTTGTTTACAAACATACATAATTATATTTATTCCAGTAATGTCCTTCATAATTCACAAAAATGTCATGTAATGTACTTCAGATGGTCAATAAAGCACACTAAAAGCAATAATAAAACAACTGAAACAACTATTCTATGGAAGACTGCAGCAAAGAAAATGTAGGAGGACTCAAAGCTACATCAGACACCCTTAGTAGCTCATTATGACTGCAACAAATTAAGACTGTAAATTACTGTAGCACAAGCAGGTAACCAAGCAGCTATAAATCCTTTGAGCTGTTGTTACGGTAATAATCATATTATCACTGGAACTCACAAAACTTGTACTCCTGACCATAAGATGGGCATGAGATTCTACAAATGTCACTGTCCTGTTTATGACATCAATCTAGCTGTATGTTGGATCCACACATTTTAAAGAATAATGATTGTACAGCTTGTCATACAGGCATCCATGCGGCATCCTACACACTCCTAATACGGACTTATCTTCTCAAAGCGGGCCTGAATGAGGTTAGTCTTACCTATGAGTTTCATATGCTCCTGGTACTAACCTTCTCAAAGCGGGCCTGAGTGAGGTTAGTCTTGCCTATGAGTTTCATACACTCCTGGTACTAACCATCTCAAAGTGGGCCTGAATGAGGTTAGTCTTGCCTACAAGTCTTAAGCACTCCTGGTACTAATCTTCTCAAAGCGGGCCTGAGTGAGGTTAGTCTGTCGTGCAGGTCTCATACACTCCTGGTACTAACCTTCTCAAAGCGTGCCTGGATGAGATTGGCCTTGTCAATGAGTCTCATCTTGAGGTCTGCCAGGCAGTCCTCCTTCAGCTTGAGGGCCTGTTGCCGAGTCAGCTTCTCGGGGTCCCCGATCTGGGCCAGGAATGGAGCCAGGTAGTCCAGCTCCATCTCCTCTCGACGCTTTTTCTCCTCCATCTGAAGCCGCTCCTGTGTGCACATTAGAGTCAAGATGATGATGATGATGATGATGATAGAGAAAAAGATGGACATCCATGACAACATTGTCTGTGATTTCAATGTTCATGTATTTTATAATATTGCCTTTGCTGCTGCTGTCAATGATTGCTCTTAGGGTGGTTATGACGACAATGTTACAGTAGCTGATGATGGCTATAAGGAAATGTTGTAGGTAATAGTGATACTATTGATTAGCAATGATGATGATGATAGTGGCAGTGGTGGTGATTTTGATCATATACTTGCAACTGTCTTGGTCTTGCTTCTCTGGCTTCATACCTCTCTGATACTATGCCAATTGAGATATCTGGCTAATATGCTTGCTATCTGATTTTGCCTTAGAGAATATAGCAAATCTAAATTACATTCTATATTTCCTTGCAAAGGTAACATCCGAGTTTGACAAATTGAAATGATTCATCAGGGCAGAATTAAATAGTTTACACTAGCTAAACAGCAGATGCTACTCTCATTTGTACAGTTGAAAGTTCTGAGGGTTTAATGGAAATTAATACACCTAATACATAAAAATAACTCTGTTCAATTTGTACTTAGGCATAAATACTTGCTGTAATGAAATAATATAATCTTTGTATTGATGGACAAGACTTAAAAGCTAATTGGAAGTACAATGTAGCTTACTATCTGTTTGTAATGCCAGCAGCTAAATTAATGAGCTTAAGCCAAGTTAAAAACTTATCTTTTGAAAAGTCACTACTATACTTTGTAATGCACAGAAGAGTATATCAATATAGCAGCTAATATCCTTTCTTATTATCATTATCAATGATTTTGTTTACCCTTTCAATGCGATGTTGCTTGGCCTTCTCATTACGCTCCGTATCATACACCGATATGTCCAGCTCGGATCTCTCCTCCTCCTCTTTTCTCTCACCAAGGATCTCCTTCACCTAGCAACCGGAATCAACGAGGGAGAAACGTGAGTCAACTGATCCAGCCACTACTCCTAGTGGAGGCCATAGACGGGGCCACTCTCTGACGGAATGGAGTGAGGGACTGATAAACACAGCTTCGAGGCAATCCTCTGGAGCAATACATTTGATACATGCATGGATGTATTTTCAGAGCCCACTGCTTCTGTTTATGACAGGAGTCAATCAGTAAGTGGATGATTCATCCCAGATTTGTACTGCCACTGTCAAGACCAGACAATGAGAGACATCTATTGTCATCCTCTCTCCGATGACAAAATCTGCTGCACATCACACATACTGTTTCTAAATCCATTTTTCTCTTTCTATTTTTTTTTTTTTTTTTAATTGAGTCCACACTCCATATAGAAGTAAATCCACTAGAAAGAAGAGTCCTGGTATTGCATTTTCGAAAGCACTGTGTACAGGTGACTCTCGTTATAATGAAGTCCTTGGGACTGGTAGTTTTATTTTGTTACAGCCAGCAATGAAGTAAATAAAAGGTATACAGATAATAATCTTAGGACTTGAATTTTACTTCATTGTAACGAGTAATTTGTTATAACCATGTCCATTATAACGGGAGTGCAATGCAATTAATTTGTAAAATCAAGGAATGGGTTCTGTCACTATTTGGACTTCAAAGGTTGAGCTCCTGACACATTTAAAATCACATGTTAGAATTTGAAGTATAGACTCTATTATATTGTCTTGTGTTGGTGACACTCTATGTCTTGACTTTAACACAGACTTATCGGACATAAAGTATGCTTTATTCATATGGAAGTCTCCCACACTGAGATTCAAAAGTGAGAACTACCTAAAAGGCATTGGGACATTCCAGCTAAATTTCAGGTTAACATCCCTATGAGGAATTCCACATATCACCTTTTAGGGGAAATGGCAAATCATTGTAGGTCAGCACTGTTATAGACAATACCCTTGATAACTAACAGTAAAAGAACAAAAACATTTGCGGCCAGGATATACAAACTAAGGTAGTTTAAATTCAGCCCACGATTTACGCAAATTTCTTTCACATATAAGCACATCACAGATCGCATACAGCAACAGACATCCAACAAATACCGCATGTTGATACTTGAAATAAAAAGCCATAATCCTAGTTCACACTTGTTTAGTCTATGGACTAATTTTACACCACGGTTTTGATTTGAAATACCTTTGTGAATTAACGGTTACATACAGGCCTGGAAGTTTACTTCAACATGGTGAAAAAGAAGAAATCTAAGAAGAATTGGAGAGGGGAGAAAAAGAAAGACTCATAGCAAAATTTCACCTCATCCTCGGAGTCTCTGACACTGTGTACTGTCTTGTCTTCCTTATCAACCAGTGAGACCAAAAGGTTATAGATGTAGAGGTTCTTGGGTGGGTCCTTGTGGGGATCCACCCTAAACGTAGAGGTCATGTCAGGGGAAAAGGTCAATACGGCTCCCTTGTCGTTGGCATTGGGTGGCTTGATGAAGTCACGGGTGGATGCCGTGATCTTTTCATCCTGGTGGTGGAACGTCAGCTGGATGCGATCCTCTGAGATGAGATAGATGCACTCTGCAACATCCTCGTTGGCTGGTTTGGAGCGGTTGCGATTGAATCTGTCCACAATTTTCTGGAAAGAGAACAGAATGAGATGAATGTGACTGTTCTTGCTTTTACTGATTAGCAGTCCTTTACAGTGTCTTGACCAATCACAAACTTTGTCAACAAATCTAGCATGTCTACAAAGACTCCTCAACTTCGGAAAATACCATTTGAAGGCACTCAGATATATATGCAGCCTATTCGATACACACTACTCTACATTTTACTAACATATGTAGCAGTGTCATAGTTAGTGACTTAGACAACTAACGCTTTCAAACAACACAACATTATGTGCACTATGACACTCGCTGGCCACAGGTCTCAATGCTGCAAATGTTCTTTGTCATGAAGATGTAGTTACAAAAGTTCTGGTATCATGAATTATACACTAGCACATTGTGAATCAAGATAGCAATGAAAAGTACCAGTAAGTAGTAAGGTAAAGATCCACATGAATATGCATTAGGATATGTAGTTTGTGAATGTATTCCTTGATTAGGGAAGAAACTGGTTACACACCAGGATTGGTTTGGGGCCAGAAGTGGATTGGGTCCCAGCCGGCTCGAGCTTCTTTGGTCGTTTGCCAAAGACAACATTCCGGTAGAACAGAAAGTCATCTCTGTTCTCAAAGTGCTCCGTCATCTCTAGGGCAGTTTCTTCACGTTTGGTCAGCCCATCCACGCGGGCATGGTGGTAGAAGATCATGGTGCGCTCACTGTCCGGCCATGGACAGTAAGTTTGCTCTATGTGGAAGAAAAGAAAATAGATATATATTTACATTTATGATATACCACTTGCAGCATAATCATAAAAACAATTAATGCAGATTACAGGTTCTGCTTTGTTCAGGCAAATTGATCATGTACAATGTTGACTGCTGAGGTTCCAATCAAATCACAATAGTAACTAACATAGGTATGACTTCTGAATTTTCTCAAGACCATTACACCCAAGAACTGTAGACTGAACTGGTTTCCTGGGTGCAAACACTCCAAAATAACATACATTTCTTTCATCAGTGTTGACTGTAACTGGCATAAAGCAGGCACAAGCAACATATTAATTTGAAGCTAAAGAAGTCATCTGTTGACCCCCTTCATGATGGTATAGCATCAATATCACAAAGAAGGCTAAGTTATCTCATAATTTCCCTTAACAAAGAAATGATAAGAGTTGAAGCAATCAAACATGTGACTACTATCACAGCATTGAAAGCAGATGAGCTAACATCAACATGTCCATGATTTTCAAGGTGCTTTGAAGAAAAAAAAAAAAACAATACTAGGCCATGAGATAACATATCTGTGTGTTGGTCAATTACAAAGTAGGCCCCTTTGTATGCTCTATACCAATTATACAACTAAAGACAGAAATTGCAACATCTATCCTATAAGGGTAAGGATAAATTCTTGGACGACTGGTACCTTTGAGGTGCATTGGTCTGCCCTCTTTGTAGTACTCTGTGACGAGTCCAGTCCTGTGGTTGTGGACTCGGAGGTCCAGCTTGTCTCTGCGATGAGAATACCACTCCTTCACCTGAACCAGCTCCTTCACTACAATGATGCAAGGAAAAGATTGAAAGACTTAACAATCAGAATTCTTAGAGTAACTTTATACATAAACTAGACTGGGCATAAACATAAGTACAAGACATCTCTGTGTGTGTATATCTTTTTTTTTTCTGGGGGGGGGGGGTTGGTTGTGTGTGGATGTTTTTTTTTTTTTCGAAAACAGCAATTTAATATTTGTTATTATTCAGTACATTAGCTTGATTGCAAATGCATGCCTCACATATTATCAAAGAGTTTGAGCTGGTCTGGTTTAAATCCAAGTCTTGTCAGTTTCAGATACCATTTGGTTTACACAAATATAGTGTTTTCTTGCTATGACTCAAAGAAACACCAAACGAGCAAAAATCTCAAAAACAGACATATCAAGAAAATATGACTGAATCAAAAAGTGAAAATACTACAGAAGATCATGGGGGAGGAAGTGGGGTCTGAGTCATTTCACATCACAATGAAAAGTTTGGTATCACAGTACATGTACAGAAAAATTTGGCATTTGTTGAAGAGGGGTTTAAAGGAAGAGAAGAAAGAAGCGTCTGACTTACACTCCTTGTCTTTGTAGATAGACAGTCGAATGATAAGACCATCTTGCATCAGATAGTGGGCATACTTCTCCAGCTTGGCTCTCTTGTACATCAGGGTCTTCTTGCCTTGAGGACAGCGGGACTGGTACTCCTTGAGGGACAGCTGGAGGGGGTCCACCCAGGATGGAGGCATGTCAAGGTGCTTCTCCTCTTCCTTCTCTTCATCCTGCATCAAGTGACAGACAGACAGAGATGGAGAGATTGTGAGATTGAATTGATATGAATGATTATATGATCAACAGAAAATAACAAGGGTTGACTTTCTTTTTTTACCACAATCACTTCATTCCCACTTAATATTTGTTCTTCATTTGTGCCTTCTTTCACATAAAATCTTCATTGACCCAGGGAAAGGAAATTCATACTGTATATGTTGTTAGGCTTGCGGGGATTTAATTTTCGTGAATTTCACAAATTACTGTTAGACAGCGCATTTAACAACACACGAAAATCTCGCCATGCTCACTACGGTAATAGTGCAGATATGATAGCCTTGGTGTCAATGCACAAAAACAAAATCTTGCGAAAATGTCTGTGACCTTCTCATTCCCAAAAATATCTCTACACACACACACAAAAACAACAAAACAAAAAACAACCCAGCTTAAACAGTAGTTCATGGGTCACCAATGGTCCACCATTCCAAAGTTGAGTCTATCCTTTACAGATATGCTAAAGAAAAAAAAAAAAAGAAGGAAAGTGATCACAGCAAAATTTAGACAGCTTGGACACCATAAGTCACAAATGTTGACTTTGGACTATAGAATGATGTTGTTGATAGCAGTGTAACTATGGAATTTATATAAATACAAAACCTCTGTGCATTGACACTATTCACTCACAATATGGTGGTATTACAGTGTAACAAACTTTCCCCTTTCTCCAATACTTTCTGCAATGCCATATTGGTTTAAGAAACACTGGAAGTCTAGAATGAAATTCACCTCATCATCTTCGAAGTCCAGAGCATCATCCTCCATGTCTGGTACATCCAGCAGTGGCTTCTCGTTGCTAGGGAACATGAATTCCCATCTCACACAGTCACCGAGGTCAAAGAGCAAATCCTGTTGGACATTATTAAGTCACATGGTCATGATGAGTATTATATCAACCAAGCTTACTGTAATACAAATTAAAACAACATAAATATCAAATATCAGAAAAGTAATTTCTTAAGTAGAAAAATTCAATGCTACAAACACAATACAAATAAACTGTACTGAAAACCAATTAAAAAAAAAACAAGAAGTATCTGAAAATTTATGTCATTATCCTCATGGTGGCTAGCTTGTGATGACAATGAATAGTTTGATTGGATTGTACATTCATTCATTTAAGCATATGGCACAATGTACCTGATTGATACCATTTGCTGACTATAGCTAGTCACCTGGGGCGAACAACGAGGGGTCTGCTTCATTTGCCTGTTTTCTTGTGTGGGTGGGTAGGGAAACCACTTCACCAGGTTAAAATCCTGCTCTTTGCGATGAATGATTGAAGTGGAATCTTTTATGTGTAGGAGTTTTGGCTAACGCACACAAGGGACCTCCATTAAATCTCCTATCTGAGGGACAGAGTATTTTACCTCTAGAGTGGACAGAATGCTTACACACAACATTGCTCAGTAAGCCTCGGGAATCAAACCCGGTACGCTTGGATCTGAAGGCAGACAGGCTACCGACTGAGCTATATCATCGTCCCGGATTGTACATGAAGTTAAGTAACACAGTACTTCTGACTGCAGATACCAATGCTTTTATAACTAACCTTACAGCCATTGGAGCAGTCTTGCATATTAACCCAGTAGTTCTGGTTGTTCCACAGTGATTCAATGCCAAGGTAGGAATCATGCTGAGTGGAGTAGCTGTTCCCGGTCAGGGGCTCAATGAAGAAGTTCTCTGGCACCTCCCGCTTTCCACTCAAGACCAGAACCCAGCTGTGGACTCGCAGACCAAACAGCTCATCTGGGGGCGGTTTCTCCAGCTCCTGATAGTACAAAACAGAAACATTCATAACATTTTCCACTCCAGTAATTCACTGACCATGCTTTGATTTGTGTACGTAACAAAATTCTATGACTTTTCGGACAATCCATGAAAATATCAATTCTGTATATGAGAAGACACACCATTTAGCATGAATAGAACACCTGATGGAATCTAAAAGTCTTGGTCTATATAACATTGCCCTTTGGAGCACCACTATGGTCATGCCTAGCGACAAAGAAACTTGAGATAATAGTTTTTACAGTAAAAATTCAACATCTGATTCCTGGTTATTCATATAACCTTTGCATGGGAAATTAGATTTTTAAATGGAGCTGAATGTGAGATAATTCACAAATGATCACAGGGAAAAACAAAAATGTGGAATACATTCAAGTCATATTTCCAAACCCTGATGTGGCTAAAACTTTGTCACATGACATTCCATTATCAAATGCTATCACCACAATAAGAGAAAACTGAGATAGATTACAGGATATACAGATTACATACAGAACTATGCAAAGATCAAAGAGTTCCTGATACCAAGCAAACGGTCCTGCATTCATGGGTAAAGAAATAGACAGTCCTGAGCACAATAAATGCAAAGGGTACTGAGAATTCTGGAACAATATCCAGTACCCTGCCAACAGCTGCTATCTGGATGAAAAATCTAAACACACATACATGTATATGTTCCCTCTGACTGTACCTCTTGCTTCTGTTCAAGTTCTTTCCTTCTCTGTTCTTCCTCCTTCTTTTGCTCCGCATCTTTCCTGGCTTCCATCTCCAAGATGAATTTGCTTCTCAAATCTTTGGGTGGTTTCACAGTGTACTTCCTCATCTCTTTCTTCTTTTCTTCCTTTTTCACCTTCATGACACATAAAAAAGGGAAATGTGTGGTAACATAACTGTTGAAAGTAGTCACTTGAATACTGTACTAAGGAATTCTAAACACAAAGTAGGACATTTCTTTTAAATATGGAAATAGACATCTCTGTTATTTGATATAACCTTTATTATGAATGTGTGAGCTATGGAAAAATCTAGTCTTACATTCATTAATCATGTAAACATCAGCAGCATCAACATAATGTATGTACATTCCCATATTTTGATGACAGATGTAGAAATGAATCGTTATTCTTTTTTGGTCAACAGTATACATTTGAAGACCGGAATATAAGAACGACCCAAGTCCAATTTTTGGCCAAATTCAGTTTGACACGGGAAATTGTAGCTTATGCATGGACTCATCTTGTGTATAAATGATAAATCCTAATTACCCCTGGAAGTGCCTGAAATGAATGAGTTAAATCTTATATAAATGTAGGAATGAAGGACTAGGGTCATTCTTACATTCATATTATAGCGCCCTCTCTCATCCTTCTCTCATCTATTTGGCAGAATATCATGCATATGAATCAAAGAACGACCCAAGTCCATATGAATCAAAGAACGACCCAAGTCCATCACACAAAATGGCCTCTCCACAATTAATGTAAATGTTAATTGTCATAATAATATATGTTCTAATTTGTATATACAATGTTGTCTTCCCATCACAGTTAGATAGAATATTACTGGACAAATAAAAAAGATATGAAGTTTTTAAAAGTTTACTTGAAATGGTGTTCCATGGACTTGGGTCGTTCTTATATTCAGATACTCATTTTCTTACCTCATTCTTCTTTTTCATGAGGGGGCAGATTTCTCTGGTTTCATCACAGACTGTGATCTCCCTTGATGCGTAGCCACAGACCACGTAGGCATCGTATCCTGCTCCAAGAAGCAGGGAACAGAGAAGGGTGCTCATCTCAAAGCTATTTCCTCGCTGCCTTCTCAGTACGGTGGTAGGGGACAGCAGAGTTTTAGGCTGTGGAAGAACAGGTTAAAATTTCATGGCTTATGATTACTGTAAATATGATCAAACACATCCATCTACATCAAGAAATCTGATATTTTCATAAAATACCAGTCAGGCAATATCTCAAGTACATCATGCTAGATTTTACACATAACAAATGCACCAAACATTAGCCCAAGTTCAGTCCATTGCACTTGGACCTCTAGGGAAAAGGTGAAATAGACTTGCATGAGGGCTAATCATGGAAAAGAAGAGCACATAATCAAAAACAGTGTATGGGAAAACATACACTATTTGATATAATGGATGAACAGGTGCGTATTTACACCATCAATTCAATAAAAAAGATCCCATGGTTAGAGTGCATGACCATATCGTAAAATAATGAATGTTACTCTATGCCAAATCATCCAATCACAAGACAAGTAATAAATGACTGTTGACTCCGACGGTGAAAGGGATTGTGCTGTGATTATTTTCTCTCTTACTCTTCTTAAAAATGAATAAATAAATAAATACTTCTAATAACAGTACCAGCCCTTTACTATGCATCTATTGTTATTTGGGATGATGGGCTTGGATGTACAGTCGATTTGAATATAATTGAACTAAATCTGGAAGCACTACACTTTACTGAGTGAAGCCAATATATGATGATATCATGACGTACATCAAAGTTTAGTATGACCTTGATGGTATTGCTTACCAGGTCTACTGGTGGATCCAATGGCTCAAAGGTGATGTAATCAGCTACGAATTCAGCACAACCGTCGTAGTCATAGAGTTCCTGGAAAGGTAGTGTGGTGGGCCTGATTGTGGTGCATACAAACTTTTCCACACTACATTCATTGAGTGGATTCAGCAGGAGTGGTTTGCGGTCCCTGTAGAGATGAACGTACTGTCGACGGAAGTTTTCCGCATACGCCAACACCAGCTTCTCCTTGTTGTCATTCTCCTTGTATGAAAGGGGGTAGCTGTCCATAGGCAGATCTGCAGGTGTCCTGATATGTGTGGAATGAAAATGTAGAGAGACTATCAAGTTTCATACTATAGCTTCTTCTTCTTGTGAAGTAGAGTCCAACTTCTTAAGGCTATCCTGGGTTTTTAAGGGTTAACATAATTTTTGGCTTCTAAATGCCAAAACAATTTAAACCCCTAAAGCCTGGGAGAAGCCTTCTTAATTATTTCCACTGTGCTTGTGTTGTTTCATGCATAAAACCCTGAAAATGCTAATATTTTTCTCTTTCTGGGCTCTCTTGAAAAGCAGGCCTTTGGCTTGAACGAGACTTACCCTGTATTTTTCAAAGAAAACGTGAATAAATAAATAATAAAAATCTGTGATCACACTGCACTATTCAGATCTCTTCCTTTGTTCTCAAATTAACATCATTTGGCAGTCAATATTTCATGATTAAACTGGACTTGAGTATGGAAAAGTCAAACTTGGATTTAGGAAATGTTAGTAGTAAATCATTATAACGAAACAATGAAACCGATGTGCTTATGCCAGAAGGCCCCCAAATTATCATTTTAAACGATTCTTAATCTTATAGCAATATCTAAAGAGCCGACAGCAGACAGCCAATGTACAGTTGACAGCATGCAGCAGTGACAGGATTTCAACTCAAGGCATCCAATCCAAGTGGCAAGACTTCTTTGCTGCACGGAAAGGAGAACAAGTTGTTCTCGTAAGCACCGACTGATGATGATGATATAAATGTAGTGATACGGAAGGGCATATCATCCGTAGGCCTACTGGTAAATAATCCATCCCCTGTAGTCTTGTATGTAAACGTTGTCGTAATAGGGACGTTAAATGTAATGTTAGCTGGACCGCTACATCCTACTAGAATCTAGTGTACTAGGATAGGACCTACCGCTAGTGGGTTTAGAATCAACACTTGAGATGTAAGATGAGATAGAACTAACGTTAGACTCTACACTTCCACAGCATCAGTTCGGGAAACCCACTCACAAGGGGGGCCCGTCCTTATAAGTAACCCGTCCCCCTTATAAGTAACCCCGTCCCCCTTATAAGTAACCCCCGGGGCACCCCTTGTAAGGAGTCTCCACGCTTTTTTGCAATGCAACGCGAAAATGAAAGGACTGCGGCAATTCGCTTGATTATGTCCATAAAGCTTCACAAGTTTCCTAGTTACTCACGAAATTTGAGCAAAATCGGTTTGAGGCATCATATCTAAAATCATGGATTTAAATGCGATGTCAAACGACCCATGCGAATGCTGAAATGCGAGCGATTACTGGCGTGAGTGTCGCCAGGCGCGGCGGCGCGGCAATGCTTGAGTGCAGACGTGGCGACTGAGTACCGTACTCGGTATGATTTTAGATATGATGCCTCAAACCGATTTTGCTCAAATTTCGTGAGTACCTAGGAAACTTGTGTAGCTTTATGGACATAATCAAGCGAATTGCCGCAGTCCTTTCATTTTCGCGTTGCATTGCAAAAAAGCGTGGAGACTCCTTATAAGGGGTGCCCCGGGGGTTACTTATAAGGGGGACGGGGTTACTTATAAGGGGGACGGGTTACTTATAAGGAGGGGCCCCCCTTGTGAGTGGGTTTCCCGAACTGAGCATTTAGCCTCAGGGACCATCAAAGTGAATTCATTTATTTATAACAAAAAGAATAATAATCAGAACAGACATATCTTACATATCAATCTTAGGAGGTTCCAAAACAACTTGGTCGAGCTCATCTTTCAATTCTCCAACAGCTTCCAAAGCTTCAGCTGGAATTTCATTTTCTGCAGCTGTCCCCTCCTCTGGAATAGCTCCTTCGCCGGGATCACCCTCATCAACGACTATAGTTGGACCTTCTCCTACTCCATCCATCTTTAATCATAACAAACCTCCGCTGTAAAAATTAAAGAAGCTTATCAACACAATTCATGCAGATAGAAACGGTTAGCTCTCTCTGTTTATACACTGCACTCTGACGTTAGACCCATTCTTGTTTGCCCTTGCCTTGATCTCATGCACTAGGTAGTAGCTGCAGCAGCACTGTGTACTGTCCGAATGCTCGACCGAATCACAACTAACTGTATACAGATGTTCCAAATCCTTAGCAACAGTTACAAATATAGTTCCCAATAATATCGATTGCTCTAACTTTACAAACGTCTTGAACAAATCATCTTTATATTTTGTATAATTTCATATGTACTTAAATCTATAAATTCCTAGTAAGATTGATTCAAGGGTAAATATTACTTGACGCATTAATATCATAATTTGCCTGGATGTTGTCAGGTTTATGTCTCATTTTGGACGTTGAGGGCAGCAGAAAATATCATTGCAAGATGGCAGCCCCCATGAGAAAAATGTGATCGTCTTACCGATGGTGTGGTCCATGGAAGAGAAGCTCCATTATTTCGTTTGCGTGACTTAGGCAGTTGTGAACAATTGACTGCTGACATTTTCAGCATCCACCTTCTTCTACGTCGTATGTGATCATATAGAATAAAATAAGGTATGGAGGAATCCGCGAGACAGCATAAAGCAGCATCACTGACTGAATGTGTGCGGAATACAGAAATTGCATTGCTAGGCATTGGCATTGCGCAATCACACGATGACGATCATCACCTGCTCAGTTCGGATGTGTGTAGTCAGCTGCTATCCACTGTCAGTGTCAGATGTGAAATAGTGCATGAAGGTAAAGTCACTTGATTATCAATGTTTATTGATTTTGGGAGAGTTCTAGTTTCAGATCAGTCTAGATTCTACGTCTACTAACCGCTAACAAGAGCAAGACTTCTTTGACTTTGCATTTGGCATTATCGCGAAATATTCTACCACTGTGTAGTAGGGTAAGGGCACCAGTAATACGGTCAGGCACCGGTATTCGGTCACTTATCACTAGTCACCACCCAGTAAGTTCAACTGTCACAACACACGCAAATCACACTAATTCACATACTTGCACACTCATTCACAACAGGAAACTCCCTTAGCCCCCTCCAAAAATCCATCCAAAATCCCAAATTTTACCGTCAAAAGTGCAGAATCGGCGCTACTTTCCAAAAGCGCGCACAGATAAAGCCCATTTTTAAGAGTACGGGTCGCCGAAAAAGCGCTAAGAATCGAGAAATACGCCGTTCTCTCGTGGGATTTTTTGCTTATCGCAAGCTTGGAGTGTAATGGTATCCTCAAAAATGCAAAAGAAAAACAAAATGTCTGTACGTGCCGATACAGTGTCCCAATGTACAAGGGTTGAATGCAAGTGCCGAGGCCCCAGTATTCGGTCACCAACGGTCGCCGCAACTTCCCCGATGCAATTTTGCACCAACAAGGTAGCGCGCGCGCGCGTTTTTCAGCTACCTTGAACACACATTGACTTTGAACGCGCACATCGCGTGACCGAATACTGGAGCCGATGACCGTATACTGGGGAATTTTCAAGGTGAAATATTTCGCGATTTTGTGCAATTCTGTGAGATATTTAACGAAATGAAAGTTGAGATTAAAGAAATTTGATATATTTCATATACATTGCTGTAGATATGATGTATGTATGTATTATTTTAGTTTGAAAAATATTGCAAAAAAGCTTAAGTGACCGAATACTGGGGATGTTACCCTACCACGCACCACTCCATTCACCGCTATTCATTTCGTCATAGCCGGGAACTTCTTTCAACCTCCATCAATCTGTCCATTGATAGGTCTACAGACTTTGCACATAGTGGAGACGCACACGCATAACGAGAGGGGACCCATACATATCACGATTTAGCCACTTCTTTCATGGGGGTGGATGGGGGGCCGGGGGGGGGGGATGGGGGGGATGGGGGGGGGGGGTCCAGGTGTCTGTTGGGTTTGACAATCATTCATCTGGTGGATGATATATTTTTCAAGAGTTCAAACTTCACTAGATCTACATAAAAGATTAAGATTTTACTTTTTTTTTCTTTTTACTTTGGCTCAACATGGTATTTGTTTACTTCAGTGTTTCAGTTAGAATTGGGTGAAATGCATCAGTCATGCACTGATTGTGTGAGAGTCAGTGAGAGTGATTGATATAGCCCTGAGATACACTAATATAGTAATAATAATATGATTGATTAGTTGTGTATAAACAATATTAAAACTGTAAAATGACAATAATGAAAATTGATTTCATGATGAATGTGACACACACACACACACACAAATATTGTCTACATTATGCACTTGTCAATGTAATGACGCACCCCACTACCCCCAGACATGGGTGCGTCATGGTCATTTTTTGACTGACCCCATGGGGTTTTTGACGGACACCACAGTCACTTTTTTGACGGACAAAACGCTGCAAGTGACAAACACCACAGTCACTTTTTTGACGGACAACACGTTGAAGTGACGCACACCTTGCTCTGTCACTTTTTTGACGGACATCCTTGGTACATTTGACGCCCTCCCCCGAAAATACTGAAACGATTTTTGCAAACGTTGTATTCAAGCTATTTCATTTTCTTTTGGTTCGTAAACATAATTTGTAAAAGTTTTGGCAAGTTTCCCTTACCCTGGCCCTGTTTAAGCACCGTATCATCATTCACCGTACATCACGCTGCTGCTACGATATTCCGTACAGGTCTGTACATGAAATCCATACATGACAATCACATGTGTGCAGATGCGCTGTGTGTGCGCGGCCATTGCTAGTCAGGTGGATGCATACTGCAGCGCAGGTACACGCCACGCCACGGCATTTCCACAAGTAACTATACACAGCCCAGTCGCTGTACGTAGAGATTTGCACAGCGTACTAACAGCGTCTGATTGGTCGGGCTGTCCCGCGAGCAGAAAATGGCATGCGGCAGGCAGTTTCTTCTGCTGCCGCTTCTTTTACCATCATCAAAAATTCGCCTTTGTCACCACAGAACATTATTTAGACACACATTGTATTGGAATATAAATGAACTTTCTTTGATAGCAATGTGTGTTGGTGTTGCATCGCAATATGCAATAGGCACTAAGTGTTCGACAGTTAGGTTGAAATTGTTACATCGCTGAACGTTGCTGAACGGTCCCTGGTTTGAGATTGAGTATGCATGATTTCATGGGTTTGTTGGAGGGAAAATGTGAGGAGAAAGGGTGGCTTTTAAATTATTTGTGTGCCAGATTCTGGCAAGCATTTTTCCCTCTTATTCCAAAATGCTTCCCGACTTTGATTTTCACTTGCCGCGGGAAAGCGCTCACTGTAATTTCACTCGCGGTACGTGTATACGGTACTGGTAGCATGCAAAAATGCGTGCAGTTTTCCATAGCCAAGTGACATACCATGACGCACCCCTCGGTTCAGAATAATGCGTGTTATTTTCCATAGCCAAGTGACGTACCATGACGCACCCCTCGGTCAAAAATTTGACCGACAATGATGGGATTCTGACGCACCCCTCAGTCAAAAATTTGACGGACAAAGCTGGTAAAATGACGGACACCTGGGTCACAAATTTGACGGACCAAACGAGGAAATGACGCACCCATGTCCGGGGGTAGTGGGGTGAGTCATTACATTGACAAGTGCATTATTTCACTAAAGAAAGTGTAAGATGAAAATGAGGATTCCGACTTCCATGAAAATGTTGGGGGAAATGGCATTCTGCATATGAGAATATTTTGTTGTTTTATGTTATCACAATTGGTTTTGAATGTGATGTTCATGTTTATCTTATAGATACTAGATAGCAACCCATTTATATGACATCCTGTAGCATGAAGGAATCTGGAGTAGCAAATTTGTGATACAGGCGAATGTCAATGCCTTTTTGCACTCTTTAATTAATATCTCTTTATATGTGTCTGTCTATTTGCAGATGTTAAAGAAGCTCTCAATGCAATCGCTGAAGGAGACTTTGGAAAGGTTCTCCATTCATCTATAGCCAGGCTTATTTTGGGATGGAAAAGTACAGATGCCAGTGTTTCTCTTGCAGACCTAATAAAGGAAGGCATTTCTTCTTTTGCTGGCCAAGCTGGAAATCCAGAGGATGCCATCCTGAGGTTTGTTTGGACCATATTCTTTTTTTTATAATGGCTATGATGAAAAAATAGGGATTACATTAACAATATATAACACAGTGTTACAATTTATTATGTAAACTTGTGCTTGTTGTAATTTCAACTCTATTTCAAGGAAATGAGGTATATGGTCCATTTAATTGATAGGATCTGAAGGAATGCCTAACAGCTGCATTTATTTAAGATTATAATTCAGATTTTACATTGTGTATGAATGTCATCAAGTGCTTAATTGTGCTATCAGATTTGCCTGTTTAAGTGAATTATGCATGACACACAAAGTTTTCACTCTCTCACACACACACACACACACACACACACACACACACACACAAAATATTCAATTTTATTCCAATTAATACTGTACACAGAGCAGATTACCTCTTTATTTGGATGAAGTGGACTTTGTTTTGTAGAAGCAATGATTGTTTTTGTAGGTCAGCTCTTATTCTTTACAGTGCGCTTGCTTCAAATCATGTCAATAGCATCATTTTGTCATCTCATTTGTTGTTGTTTTGTTTCTCTGCAGACAGCTACTGACATTGTGTGTTGGCATTGCAAGTCTTCAACTGTTTGTACAAAACAACTGGACAGGTCCAATCTCAAAGCAGAAGGCATCAGAGTTTCTTCCGCAATGTTTTCAATCTACAGAAAAGGTATTTGATGCACTATTATGACCCCTGGCAAAAGTGGTCAAGTAATTTTGTATTTGATAGGGAAAAGGCAATGAACAAACTCAAAGAACACCTCACATAGTAATAGTAATAGTATTTTTTCCCCTGCAAATGTCACATGTTCATTGCTGTGTAAATTACTTTTTGTTATTCACTGTCATGTTGATATTGGAATCATCATAGCTGAATTAAACAAGCAAAGACGAAATGCTCACTTGTAACTGCTCTATCATTACTACCCAGTCAATTAATTAAAAACATCTCTCCTTGGAGTGTTGATATGTAACCAGACTTTTAATATGCATATATTTTTATGTCTTGCTTACTTTGAGCATGCTGATGGTGTGGATTTCTCCATGACGCAAAATTGTGAATTTTTAATCTACATTGTCAGACTGTAGCATGATCACAATTGTTAATTGTAATAGAAAACTTTAACTTGTGAACCCTAAAATTGACATTCATCAAAGAAAACTTTTGTAAATTGATGAGGCAAAATATCAATGATAGTGGTACATCATACATACTGTATATCATATTGCAGAATCAAAATCTGTATTCATTGGTCTATCTATCTATCTATCTATCTCTCTCTCTCTCTACCTATCTACCTACATCTATCTAATCCATCTATCTATCTATCTATCTCTCTTTCTATCTATCTATCAATCTATCTATCCATCTATCTATCTATCTACCTATATCTCTACCTATCTACCTACATCTATCTAATCCATCTATCTTTCTATCTATCAATCTATCTATCCATCTATCTATCTATCTGTCTATCTACCTACCTACATGTATCTACCCATCTATCTATCTTTCTATCTATCTATCTATCTATCTATCTATCTATCTATCTATCTATCTATCTATCTATCTATATATCTATCTATCTACCTACCTACCTACCTACCTACCTACATGTATCTATCCATCTATCTATCTATCTATCTATCTACCTACCTACATGTATCAACCCGTCTATCTTTCTATTATCTATCTATCTATCTATCTATCTATCTATCTATCTATCTATCTATCTATCTATCTATTATCTATCTATCTATCTATCTATCTGTCTATCTATCTATCTATCTATCTATCCATCTATCTATCTATCTACCTACCTACATGTATCTACCCATCTATCTATCTTTCTATCTATCTATCTATATATCTATCTATCTATCTACCTGCCTACCTACATGTATCTATCCATCTATCTATCAATCAATCTATCTATCTATCTATCTACCTACCTACAGGTATCAACCCATCTATCTTTCTATTATCTATCTATATATCTACCTATCTATCTTTATCTATCTATCTATCTATTATCTATCTATCTATCTATCTATCTATCTATCTATCTATCTATCTATCTATCTATCTATCTACCTACCTACATGTATCTATCCATCTATCTATATCTATCTACATATCTCTCTACCTATCTACCTACATCTATCTATCTATCTATCTATCTATCTATCTATCTATCTATCTATCTATCTATCTATCTATCTATCTTTCTTTCTTTCTTTCTTTCTTTCTATTCATCTCTGTGTTAGTCTAATTCTCACTATCTGTTAGTCTGTTTAACTCTGCACACACAAATGTATGCTTTTATCTTCCTTTCACACCTATTCTACAAATACAGGGGAAGGAAGTTTACGACATTGCCAAATCGTCCCTCAGCCCTACCGATACAACAATCTACCCTCTGGTGTGTATACCAGAGCTTCTCCTCACTGCAAAATGTATCCTGGTAGATTCCAGCTGTCATTTACAACTCTGCAAGGTAGATATCCATCTTAACATCATGCTAGTATGCGAGGAATAGTTCAGTTTGCTTCTTTTGTCTCTAGGGTAAATTTTTGTAAAATTCATGTGAAATAATCATTGTAACATGTTGTTAATGCAAGATATAAACTGTGCTCACACAAGTCCCTGTATATGATTGAACTTGTATTGCTCATCATATACACATTTGTATACGAGCGTACATGTGTATCAACAAAATTGCTTTAGCTGGAAACAATGGGCACAACAAATAGTATGATATTGTTAGCACAACTACGTTGTAAGATCCAATGAATTTGACTCAATACTAAGATCATGGTTTACACAAACTTTCAAATGCAATGAAAATTCAGTTTGGGTTGTCATAGAGCTTAATATTTTAACAATTTGTAGATATTAGAGTTAAATAGCACCCACTCTAAATTATGAGAGGTTTTAAGGCTGTGACTGTTAGCCAATAGACACCAAACTGTTGGTTGAGAATGAGAAGGGCGGTAATTTGCCACTAAAGCCATATTGTTCGAGGTACCTTAATGCCCTTCTCATTCTCACCAGATGAAACAATGTATACAAACTTTAAACTCCTGCGCACAATTACTTAAAAAAAAAAATATTTTGAGAGAGACCGAATTCCTGATTATGTTTTGGTCTTTTAAAAAAATACCTGTGGGTAAAAGTTTCACCACACACTTTGTTGGTCATAGTGAAGTGGTTTCATGTCCAAGCGTATATCATGATTATTATTATTAAAGGTTATCAATTGCTACTTGTTAAAAGATTATTCTTCATTATTGGATAATCATTATTAAGTTGTATGTTATGTAGAATTTAATTGTTTTCACATGAAATTAAACAGAATTGAACTGAATGTAATCAACATCCACATAGTAATGTATATGATATAATGTGTATGCATTATGGCATAAATTATATTGTGGTTTGTTCAGACGGCAGACTGGTGGAGGTTACGCTGTCTGTGGATTCAGCAGCAGCTCCTGGATGAGAGAAGTCCAGAGATCTATGCTGCCATCATGCCTCTCATTGAATCACGTAAGAACCAAAGTTTCTAACAGTTACAGTATGATGGTACTGACACCTGATAATTGATAATGATGATTTGTATCAGAGTGTTATCATTACTTCCTGATAGTTAGTAGTTGGAGTATCAATATTATTATAATAATCAACTGTTATTGTCGTGATAATGATGATGATGATGATGATGGTGAAAATGATGATGATGGTGGTGATGATAAATATTAATATCGTCACTATCACCATCATCATTATAGTTACTGTTGTCATCGTCATTGTTACCATTGTTCTTAGTATTATAGGTCTTCTAATGAAAACCTTACACAGTTTTATACACATAAGGTTAATATGAATCCTGACTGGACAGTAATATTTCTTTCAAGTCTTTTAAACTTGATACCAATGATAGTCCCTTCTAATAAAAGAACAACAAAATTAACTTATGTTTGAGACATTGCTGATGTTTGAAAAGTATAAGAATAATGTAGTACATTCTATATCATTTGTGATATCATTTATTGGAGAATGTGATGTGTTGATCATGGACACTTTTTTCCCCTGCATCTTCTCTCAGTCAAGGAAAATGAAATACTGATGTCATCAGAGGAGACCTCTGCCCTTCCCATCATGCTCCACGTAGAATGCTGTCACATCTTTGCCTACTATTATGAGTACAAACTGGCTACCAACAGCATTACCTCTGCACAAAAACTGAGTGGACTGGAAGTCGCTCTTTCAGGTAGGAGAGATTCGAAATGGTTTTGTCTCATTTGATACCAGATTTGTCTCTTAGATTCCATTCAGCTGGCTATAGAGATTGATTTCCAGAAGAGAATGAAAGCCAAATGTATGTGTGGATTGAGGGAATGCATCAATATTGTTGCAAAGTTATTAATTTATTAAGTTTAGGTGCAACCATCACTGGATAACAAGACTACAACATTTTGTGATATCACATACGGACAACAATGTAAGGGAAAATGTACAGTCAAAACTGTCTACAATGGTCACCCAAGGGAGACGAAAAAAGTGGCCACTATAGACAGGTGGCCGCTATAGACAGGGTCGTTAACATAGCTTTTCTCTTGTGGGTAATTGTGTTTAGTGGTTGCATTCGGCAGGTGGACACTATAGATAGTGGTTTTTGTGGACAGGTTTGACTGTATTTTTACCTTTCTATCACTATGAAAGAGCATTTACTTCTTTCAGAAAACAGAAGTCGTGATATTACCCAAGCATATGTCAGTAACAAGTCACAAGAATATGTATTTTTCATAAAGAATTCAATTTTAGGGAATTCTCTTATTTTCTATATCTAGTAGTCCATGTATGACATCACAAACTGTAGTAGTCTCCTCATCCAGTGATGGCAGCACTGAAACTTTAAAAAATCCTAACTCTCTAACAGATTGTCTGATTTTCCTCAAACTTTGCTGATGTGTTTTGATGTTGATTGCATTAAGTCAATCCAAATTTGGGTTTCATCTTCTGATGATATTTGCAGTTTTAGCACAATCAATCTCTCACTCTGCCTTTTCTCTCTGTACAGTATGCACATCATTTACACTACTATATTTTATGTTTTACATAGGAGCACAGCAAAGGTGATGTACCAGTATGTTACATTTTTTTCATATATGCTTCTTCTTAAAGCCACCAGAAGTTAAGAAAAGTGGAAAGGTGATCATTATCCCAGAGCTGCCAACTAGTACTGATTTTCAGTAATTTCTACTGAAATTGGACAAGAATACTGAAGGTTACAAGCAAATTACTGATTTTAGAAATCATTGTCTGTGATAAATTCTATAACAATGTTAAGGATTAATGATTTTCACTCAAAAAAGGTGCAAATTACTGATTTTCAGCCATCATGGTACTGAAAGGCTTTTACAAAAGTTGGCAGCTCTGTTATCCTATGAAAAGTGTAGAGATTGATTGATGAAGATACTGGTTTGGATATCATTGTGCTATGACTTTTACTTCGCAAACATTCTTTTTCTCTTTATCCAAATTAAGATTTGCAGTTTCTTCATTTTGCGCCAAAATACAGTGATTTTCTCAGATTGCTTTTGTTTGTTTATTTGTTTGTTTGTTTCACTGTGCATGATTTTTACTCAAATTGTAATTTGCATGTGTTGCAGGACCCCTTGGCAGAGCAGTTCTGCGTGAGCTGAAAGGGCTACCCTGCTAAAAGAAAGTGAATGAATAAATAAATAGATAAACAAATTATGATGTTACTTCTGCATATATTAACAGCAGTACATATTACACTTGTACTTGGTACTGATTTGTGTCCTCTTGGAATGACAGGAGCCCTCGGGAAGAGGACTCGATTCCAGGAGGAGGACCGGGCCCAGCTGGTGCTGAGAGTGAGGAGGGAAGGAGAGGGAGGTGGAGACGGAGATGGGGAGCAGAAATCTGAAAAAAATTCGGACAATGTTCCAGAAGGCTTGCCAAAGGTATGGTGAGCAGCGGAAGATGAGCAGTAGCATCAATTTATCAATATGTTTGTCTTGATTTAGGGGGAAAAATGAAAAAAAAAAAAAGATTATTTAGGAGTTTGAGAAATATTGTGACACATATAACTGTTATACAAGTTTTTCAATAAACTCTGAAAACAAATTTCTTGGAATTACTAAAATATGCATTATGCTGTTCTAGTAGTCATTCTCGTAGTAGCAAGTCTATCTTGAACGAAGAGCTGAATGTGTGACAGAGATCAAAATGATAACAGACTTTCATAATTTGAGTTCTTTTGATCCTCTTGCTGTATGTTTAAGCTTGCTGAATCGGAAAATAATCCATGTGAGTATAATCTGTTACAGTGAGAAAAGTAAGATATTAAAAGTAAAGATATTTCTCTTTGAATTAGGGTGGCTTTGATGTCTAATGTAGACCAGAATGTTCATTCTCTTCCTCACTAAGTGATGGAACATCAGAATATTGTTGTTCTTAGAGTATCATAATCTCCTTTTGAAAATGAGAATGTTATAGATGATCATTTTCCCAAGTATTTAATATGCCATTCCTGATGTTATCTCTGTTTGGCAGAGTCTCAGTCTTGATGATGACACTGTGTTGGATGCCATCAACTTCCAAGATGAAGGGTCAGGTAGACTGCCTGGCCTGTCAGGCTTAGAACAAGCTGTCATCCTTGGAGTCTGGTGAGCCTCTTACTTCAGTGATCCTTGAAAAGTACCACCACCACCAACAACAACAACAACAACAAGAACAAGAACAACAACAACAACAACAACAACAACAACAACAACAACAACAACACCATCAACAACATCACCTGTCCACCACCACCTACACCACCAACACCATCACCATCAACACCATCACCATCAACACCATCACCACCACCACCACCACCAACACCAACACCAACACCAACACCAATACCAACACCAACACCAACACCAACACCTACACCACCACCATTATCTACACCATCACCACCTACATCACCAACAACAATACCAACACCAACACCAACACCTACACCTACACCACGTACACCACCTACACCAACACCTACACCAACACCTACACCACCACCTACACCACCACCACCACCACCACCAACAACAACAACATCTCTATGATAGACTACCACTTGAGGTTGTTTACTGTTGGTTTCTGTTTGTATGTGTGTGTGTGGGGGTGGATGTCTGTATCATTGATTATCTGGTGCTTGATTTGTCGGTTTTCTTGTTCTTGTATGGTCTGATAGAGGCATTGCAATATCCTTTGTTTGCCCATTTTCTTTTGATGGTTAGACACATACATCAGCAAAAACCACTGCCATTCACAATGAAACAAGTACCCTTGGTCATGAGCTTGTATGTCAATGACATTCCGCCCCCCCCCCCCCCCCACCCCGACAATCTCTCAAGCACTGATTGTATGGTAGCACACATTAAAGGGGAAGGCTAGTAACTGATCAGTGGGAATCAGTGGAAATGCCAGGAGATGATTGTTCCAATAATTATGGGATTCATTCAAGAGTTCATTGTATATCTATTGTTGTGTGAAAATGATTTGCTTCAGAACGGTCTCATATTCAAGTAATGTGCAGATTAATGCTCCGTCACTGACCAGGGACGCTAACCTGGAAGCATTAAACTGCACATTTCTTGAATATGAGACCATTCTGAAGCAAATCAACTTCACACAACAATAGATATACAATGAACTCTTGAATGAATCCCATAAGGATTGGAACAATCATCTCCCAGCATTTCCACTGATTCCCACTGATCAGTTACTATCCTTCCCCTTTAATAGAATCTTGTTTTGAAGTGACAGAAATTGTTATATTTCCTCTCCACAGTATGGAGCACAAGAGGTCGAGAGCAAAAGACTTGCTCCTCGCTGAAGAAGTGATTTCCTACCTTGTGGTAAGCATTGCATATTTTGGTTATCTACTCGTACTTTGAGATACTATATAAATTGTTACCAACTTTTATTACAATGAGAATGCAGATGGTGAAGCTGAAATGTACTGCACTGTATTTTGAGGTCTGTGTAATTTTGCTATATGCAATATTATAATGGTCCAAGTTTCCTCAGTCAGTATTGTTTGTCATATTTCTAAAGATGGCAAATTGCCACTGAAGGATTGGATTCATGAAAGCTTTCTTGAAAGATCATTTGAAAGAGCGATCAATTTTTTTTTTTTTTTTACCACCATGAGGTCAAATTCAGCAACATCTTGTAACCAATGATTTACTACCACCGATGCAGTCAGCATATAGACAAAACCACAGCACAGAAACAGCCCTATTAAAGGTGAAGAATGATTTGATGTTAGCAATGAATAAGCAACAGGTGGTATTTTTAGTTCTACTGGACATGAGTGCAGCTTTCGATTTAATTAGACACGACATTCTTGTGAATGTTCTCCAAACACATTTTGGAATAACTGACAGAGCATTGTCATGGTTTGAGTCCTATTTGAATGATAGGAGACAGAGGGTTCAGGTTGATTCCAGTATGTCCAAAGAGTTTGATGTACCCTGGGGTGTGCCCCAAGGCTCCTGCCTGGGTCCCCTTCTTTTTACTTTGTATGCTAGTAGGTTGTTCCATGAAATCCAACACAAATTCCCAGAAGTAATGTGTCATACCTATGCGGATGATACACAGCTGTACATATCTTTTTCACCTACTGCAGCAGATGAGAATTATACTGTGTCCATTATAGAGCGATGTATTGTGCATCTTCACAAATGGTTATTATCCAACAATCTTCTACTCAATGATAAGAAAACCGAATTTGTAATATGTGGCACTCAACAGCAAGTTTCAAAATTACGCACTGAAAGCCTGAAAGTGATTGATGTTGATATTTATCCTGTTGATTCTGCACGGAATCTGGGAGTGTGGTTTGATTCACACCTAGCTTTTGACAGACATATCTCTGAAGTATGTAAAAATTCATTTTATCATTTGTTTAATATTGCACATATTCGGAAGCATTTGACACGGGAAAGTACTGAAAAAATCATCCATGCGTTTGTTACAAGCAGATTGGATTATTGTAACAGTTTATTTTATGGATTACCTGATAATCAGTTAGGTAAACTACAAAGGGTGCAAAATGCATGTGCTAGATTAGTTTGTAATTCTCCTCGTTTTTCTCATTGTAGTCCATTACTACGTGCATTACATTGGCTGCCTGTAAAGCAGAGAATCATATTTAAAACTCTGCTAATTGTATATAGAGCCATTCATGGTACAGCACCAGTGTACATACAGGAACTTGTAGAGTTAAAAACATCATTTCAAACATTTTATCATCTTCGAAGTTCACGGGATCAAACATTATTGAAATATCCATCGGGGAAATCAAAAGTTACTCTTGGTGACAGGGCATTTTTGTACGCTGCACCAAAATTATGGAATAATCTCCCTTTGTTTGTAAGACAAGCAGTCACAATTAATGAGTTTAAGGCCAGGTTAAAAACTCATCTCTTGAAGTAGTGTACATTCTGTTTGAATTTCTTGTATGCATGTCATTTTGTAATGCGCAGTAGAGTATATCATTATAGTAGCTGCGCAATATAAATGTCCTTTATTATTATTATTATTATTATGAGCTTGCGTTTTTGCTCTAATTGTGCTTAAACGTAATTGCAAAAGCCTATTAATAAACAACTTAATGAAAGAATCAGTCAATCCTACAATTTCTGATCACAGTAAAAAAAGATGATGGACTGATACCTTATCATTATTTTCAAGCATGAATGTATTGTAATTACATGACATTGCAGACCAATCTATCACTTAAGAGTGATGGAAATGGTCACAATTAGTAAATTTGATGTTATTCATTGACCTATGTCAAATTCTAGAGTACAAACCTGTGTCACAATGACAAACTATATGTGATAATAGCTTTGAAAGCAACAAAAGAAATGTAGAATATGCTTATGGAATGATACAAATTGAATAATATGAATGATTGTATAAACACACTGTATTGTTCAGATTGTAGCCATTGACAGTGGTATGTTTGACTTTTTGTTTGAAAGGCTCTGAGAATTGATTCAATTGCAAAAGAATTTGATATAGCTGAAACATGGTTCTAGCAATTCAAAGATCACAACTGCATTAGGGTTTGTTTGTTTGTATTATTTTTGATATTTTCTTCTTTCAAGAAATTTGAATTTGAATTTTAACCTTTCAACCAGGGCATACTGCAGCAGCCACAGGACTGGTCAGTCCAGACCCTTGCCCTGAGGGTCCGCTGTCAGATGGAGAAGAGCAAGTCAAGGAAAAGGGAGAGAGCCATGATGCAGATGCAAGTAGGAGAAACGTCCTCCCAGATTATGATTTTACTTTTTGTCCCACTATCCTGTGGCATTTCATCATAAGTTATCAGTAACATCGAGGAGAGATTTGTTGTTTTTTTTTTTAAAGAAATACACAAAGCTTGCTCACTTATTCAACTTGATTTTTAGATGCAACCATGTAAGCCCTTTCCCCTTTACATATTTCTGTTAGTTCAGTAACTTTCTTCGAGCAAGTATTTTGCTCTGTCTTTAATGATGATGTTCTTATCATAACTTTCATCATTCAACTGCATGGTTTGCTTGTCATGAAATGGCATCAACAGATATAACAGTCAAATGATCATTCAAGCATAAAAGTCTAGACAAGCTTCACAATCATCTATTTTGTGCCATCGATTACTGCACTGAAGGTCACAAAGCTAGCCAGACGTCTGTGAACATATGTGAGATGGTCCAAAATGATAATCATAAATGTCATGTGTGTACTATTTCATGAATCAAGACTTGGCAATAAAAGTCTGTTATTTGTGCAATTCGCATTTAAGAAGCACGTCACAGGAAAAAGTGATTAGTATTAACCCTTTTAGAAGCAAAGTTGGCCATCAACTACCTAGGAGAAAATATATATTGTATTTGCTTTTACTGGAGGCAATATTAAGGCATTTTGTTAATTTATCCATGAATATCAATGATCTTGCTAAATTAGTTAAAATCAAACACTGCAAAATTATGTGGCATGCACATTAGGTTCAACCCAAAGTACATTTTGTTGGTGTTGCATTTTATACTTTTTTTTTTTTTTGCGTGTGTGTGTTCATCTCATACTTAATTTGCTTGTAGGTTCTGGTGGACCAAATTTCCTGTGCAGATTGTCCTGCCCAGGACAGGTTGAAGCTCTTCTACTGTGTCAACCTACCTCCAAAGTGGACCCTTGAGGTATGAGGAAATTGTCTGTCAGTGATACATGAATATTATGATTTATCAAACAGTTTATCAAATTCTGAATCTTTATGTTTTCCTGTTTTATGTTCAGAAGACCCTTACAACCCCTGATGGATATTTGGAAACCAGACAAAAACACTTCAGGCAAAGTTTCGTTTTGATTTGCAATCAATTTGAAGAAGGCAATAACTGAGTACTGTGAGTTACAGTGTGAGCAGGAACAGGTGCAAATTTGTCTTTGTTTAATGTTTTTCCTGTAGCAAAATCTATGAGTATTCATAGTCAGAGTCCTCTTATCACATTGCAAAAGTATTCAGGTCATGACCTTTGTGTGAACCTACTTTGATTTGACAAGTTTTATGTCTCTGACAAATGAGCAAATAACTATTAACCTGTTGAGCATGAGTCCCAAGTATACTTGGGCAGGTGTCTATGGGAAATGCGTGTTGTAGCAAAATCAGTCCATCCTCAACAGGTTAAACACATTCTGCGTCTTCATTAAGTTAGGGAATATGCATAATGATATTTCATTTCATCCTGTTTCACAACTGGACTGGTAGAGTATACAAATAGTGAATGCTCACTAGTGCGATGGTACAAGATTTCGCACAAGTTGAAAGACAGAGGCGCTCTATTCAACGAGGCAAAGCCGAGTTGAATAGTGCGCCTCATCTTTCATCAAGTGCAAAATCTTGTTACATTGCATGAGAAAAGACCATACACTATTTGTTTTATACAACACCTTGAACGTCAAGAGATGTGTCACACAGATTCCTGAATTTAGCACAATAATGGTCACCATTTTCCGTGAAAGACGAATGAGTACAGTCCGCACAGTCGTAGTCACCATATACGTACGTACGCCAAACGAAGTTGTTTACAAAAATGAGTGACAAAAGTATGTGCTTGGAAGCGCGTGTGGAAAATGTTTGTTTATTGTGACATCAGAGCTGTGCGATGGAACAAAATTTGGGGGTCAATCGCGAGTTTAACACGGGAGTCAATGGAAATGGGTGACATCAGCCATGTGCTGTCCATTTTTGCCCAAACAAAATTGCACGGCTGATAGCCAAAGCGTGCGATGGAACTTTTACCTAAATGTCACGTGATGGGCAATCGACCAATCGGATAGCTACATTCTAATGAGGTGTTGTATAGTACTCAATATTTTTTACCTACAGGGTGAGCTAGCTGAGCTACTGATTAGCCTTGGCTGTGTCAGCGCTGCGTTAGAGATTTACGTCAGACTACAGCTGTGGGAAGATGTTGTGTCTTGCTACAAAAGCCTTGGAAAACCAGACAAGGTTTGCAATGTATTCATCTTTCTTATATTTTGCTTTTCTCTTGTGAGCTCTGAATGAATTTTTAAGTATCCTCTTCCTCTCTCAAGGTCTCCCAGTTTCCTGCGAATTTTGGATCAGCATTTGGCACAGGTTGTCAGATAGACTTGTGTCAAATTGTTCACTGCTTTGAGTGTGATTTCAACTTTTGTGATCCGTTTTGTCATACCTCAAATGTTTGCCAAATGATAAAATACAATTGATATACGAGAAGAGATGTCATGCCTATATGACAAAAGATTGGTAAGATACAATGTCGAAAGAGAAGACAGTTTAACATGAGGGTCAGGTCTTTTGAATATTTCTCACTCATTGTGTGAGTCTACCATTCATATTTCTCACTTTCATTGTAGAAGCACTGAAAAACAGACATATTCCACTGTCTGACATGAAAAATGTGTTTGTTTGTATTTCAAACAGTAACTTATCAAGCTCAGATGATTGTGTGTTGTACACACCAAAAGTCAATGTCAGTCATTGTGATGATAAGAGATGGGGTATGTGAGATTCTTTCATGTCGTTGGGAGTGGTCGATGCAGAGACAAAGTAAACCAAAAGCAAATGGTGACATGCACAGCATTCATTGTCCTTTATTTCCATTTACCTGAAATGATTGGTTTCATTTAGGTTCAAGAATCGATAGTTTTTACTTGCTTTTGAAATCAGTCTTAGTGGAAGTGAATTGTCTATTAAACTGTTATGCTTCCATATGTAGTTGCTGCCTGGTAAAAAAGAATATCTGAAAAGCATCAACATTGTTCAACTCTGATTTTCGAACAGGCAATCCATGTTATTCAAGAGCAGCTGGCAGTCAAGGAGAGTGCCCTCATGTGGTGCCTCCTGGGAGATGTGACCCAGGAGAAGAAGCACTATGAGAAGGCCTGGGAGGTGTCGGGTCAGAGGTCAAACAGGGCACAGAGGTCACTGGGCATTAGATACCTCCACGACAAGGAGTACGAGAAGGCTATTGAGTGTCTGGAGCTCTCCTTGGAAAGAAACTTTCTGCAGGTGAATGTTTCACTTTCTCAGTGGAAAGGGAAATCGTATCACGGGAGAAAAATATTTGAATCCATGCGAAGAGAAGAAAACATGGATTAAGCATTGAGAAAAATTTGTTACTGAAAAACAGAGGTGATCAAGACTGTTAGAGAGCAGGCTCATAATAAGGCGTGAAGTCTTTTTGGAACCCTGTCATTTTGAAGACCAGTCTTGAGGATACTTGGGCAGGTTTCAAAAGGAAATGTGGGTTCAAAGTAAAATCAGCTCTTCCTCAGTAGGTTTAGGGTGGCTTCAGAATCATCAGGTTCTCTAGTACCAACTTTGTGGTGCTGCCCATCTGTCCAGCAAACACCAAGACCAAAAATGTGATGATTCTAGAGTTTATGCAAATGGAACAACATGCTCTTGATCAGTTCTTTATAAACATGCTCTTTATGTTTGAACAATGTCTCTGTGATATATCTTGAATAGACTCATGAAGAGATAATCTCTTCATAATATAATTGTATTATGATGACATATTACCTTTGTGGAAAAGGAATGCAAACACTTTCATGCTTATACGTTGTTGCCATTGTTGTCATACATGGAAAGTTGTGCCTTATTTGTTTGTTTGTTTGTTTATAATGTCAGTATGGAGCTTGGTTCAGCCTGGGCTATGCTGCATTCCAGTGTGAAAGGTATGACACAGCAGCCAAGGCCTACCGTCGATGTGTTCTTTTGGAAGCTGATGTGAGTACCAATAAAATCTAGGGGTATGTTGATGGCAATGAGGATGACGATAATGATGATGGTGGTGACGATGATGACGATGATGATGATGATAATGATGAAAATGATGATGATGATGAAGATGATGATGACAAATCGATGATGATGATGATGATGGTGATAGTGATGGTAGTGGTGGTGCTGATGATGATGTTGGTGATGATGTTGATGGGGTGTGAGAAGGAAATAAGATTGATTCTGTTAATCTCTGATGAAATTGTAAGTTGCATCTTTAGCTCAAGCAAACCATTCTGTTCATGTCTATCCTTACTTGTTCAGGTACAATGTATTGCCTTTTTTTCCTCCACAGAATTCCCAGTCATGGAATAATCTGGCAACAGCGTATGTCAAACTGAATGAGAAGTAAGTTTCATACGTGTACACACTTTGTTTTCCGGAGTTTAAGGGGCAAGTTACCCCCATCCCCCTGTAAATGGCATACTTTCCTTACAGGTCAGCTGTGAAACATCAAGAACATAAGAATATCAGTAGAGAGGAAAATTTGTTTATGGCTCTTATCTATTCCAATCACCTATGGAGGCATTGCATCTGTAGTATCCTTTCTTCGGGGCACTTGATAATGTTCTTTTTCATTCATCATAGTTCAATTTTATGTGTCACTCTTGCTTTGCTACAATATTGTTTATGATGCTTCATAGCAACCTGACAGTGTATTTTGTCATCTCTCGACAGGGGCAAAGCCTTCAGAACACTGCAAGAGGCTCTCAAGTGTGACTATGAGAACTGGAAAATCTGGGACAACTTTCTTGGGGTGAGGATGAGAAGAAGAAGAAGAAGAGAGAAAGATATTCAGTGATTTGGAGCACAGTGCAGCTATCCCAAAATGAGGGCAGTGCACAACATCAAACAAACCTTGAGATTGAATTGGAAATGGACAACAGACAAAAGTTGTTCGTAATATCAGCGTGTGTGTCATATCTTTTCCGCATGCTGATGCAAAACAAAAGCTCACAAGCATCAATCAAAACTGTCAGTTTACGCTGTCACATGGATGTGAGTTATGTGGGCAGTGAATGAATGTTAATGTTCCTTTGCAGACACTTAACAGGTGGGTAGTGTGTCTACAGCAATGCTGTCCTGGTCCAGGACAGATTACTTCACATCAGAAAGATTTTCGATAATCTAAACTCAATCTTTGTTGCCAGGAATACCAATATGTTTCTTTGTTTCACATGATACATATCAGGAATGTCAAAATATTACAATGTATTATAAATTAATGTATCTTTTCATTGGCTTTTCAAATTTTGCAGAGTTTATTGTACTCTCTCTTTCTTGTTTGACCACGTCTACAAATCAGAGTCTGTATGATCTTAGATTATCTGAGGAAACATGTATGGATCAGTTTACACTCCACAGGAGATCGTTTGAATTCAGAGAACGTGTGATTAAATGATGATGACTGTTACCATGGTTACGCCACCAGGTGAGCATGGATGTTGGCGAGTTTGAGGAGGGCATTAGGGCTTACAGCCGGCTGCTGGACCTGAGGGAGAAACACGTGGATGAGGCGGTCCTTGGAGTCATGGTGCGCGTTGTGATGGAGGACGTTAAGGATAATACTGGGAGACCAGGTTAGTCATAGGACCTTAAAGGGATCGTATAGTTTTGGTTGAGGCCTAATTTCACGTTTCTAACATTTTTTGGTGAAATAATGACAAACCTCTTATGAAATATGAAAGAACATGTAATTCTATGAGGAATTCAACATTTATTTGATGAAAATTGGTTTTGAAATAACTGAGATATCCAAAAAGAGCGATTCTAATAAAGTGTGGGACCCACACGGCTTTATTACGATCGCTTTGCTTTACTTTGTTTTTGGATGTCTCAGTCATTTTAAACCTGATTTTCATCAAATAAACTTTGAATTCCTCTTAGAATTGTATTTTCTGTACTATATCATAAGTGTTTTCTTGGTATCTCACAAAAAGTTAAAAGCCCAAATCTCATCTCCACCAATACTGTACCATCCCTTTAAAGGGAAAATCCACCCAAAAAATAAATACACTCCAGATAAAGAGAAAAAATAAAATCCAATTACAGATAAGGAAGATATGACATTTTTAAATTTAACTCTTTTTTTTAATAACATTTCTTCACCAGTCCTTATGAATATGTAAATGAGTGAGTTGATGATGTCATGCCCTCACAATTTTCATTTATGCTATATATGAAATTCAGAAAATTGTGGGGTTGTTTTTAGCTAATACTGGTAAAAAGCATATTCCCGTACCAAAATATATATCAGAGGTGACATTTGTTCCTTTTTTTTTTTGTGGGGGGGGGGGGGGGGTTAAGCCAAGTTTTATGTGTGTACAGCTAAAATATGAAATTTTTGTTGTTTCTGTATATAAAATGAATAAGAAATTGTGAGAGTATGACAACATCAACTTGTTGATTTGAATATTGGTAATGACTAGTCAAGAGACGCTTTCCAAAAAAAAAAAAAAATAAAAAAAATTTCATATTGCCATAACTTCCTTATTTCATATCCTATTTTGATCATTTTTGCTCTGTTCTGCAGGGATTTTTTTTATCCTCTTATGAAATTGACAGAAATTTTGGAGTGGATTTCTTCTTTAAAGATAGGAGTCTGTGTCAAGCAGAAGAGGGCTCATGAGGGTTAGAAATGATCTTGTGAAGAATTGGTTGTACAGTGCACTCCTGTTATAACGAACGCGGTTATAACAAAATTCCAGTTACAATGAAGTAAAAATAGGGTCACAGCATTATCCACTCTATGCATTTTTATTGTTTCTTTGTTTGGCTTCGATATAATGGAAGGAAACTGCCTGTCCCGAAGACTTCGTCGTAACGGGAGTCCATTGTATTGTTACATTTGAGTGTGTTGCAACTTGTAGTTTTGCATCAAGTTACTAAAAAGTGAAGAGATTTGTATGTGTGTGGGGGGCAGGGGAGGGTAATCTCAGAATTTATCTTGATGAAAAGATACAGAGGCATTTTATTAAAAAAATTGATCATGCTGATCACACCTGAAGTAAACAGATATTTATTATGCTCTGGATGTCTTTTACCCTTTCATGTAACAGGAAGTGTACTAAAGCCGAAGCTGGTGGAGCTATTTGGGAGACTAACGTCACAAGTCACAAACAACTCGGTGGTCTGGAGTCTGTATGGGAGACTACTCGGGGGATGCCTGACAGACAATGCCATTGAGAATGATAAGGTGGGTAGCTTGTGTCCTTGTGACAGTATTTTACCTCCCATGTGAGGCCTTGTTCGATGACGTGTCTGAAAAAGAGTGTGGATGATTGTTTTTCATGAAATGTCATCCTATGTTCAAGTTGTGATAAAAAGAGTGAAGTAAATCAACAACAGAAGTTTTGTAAATATCAGACAAATGAATGAAAGTTACAATTATTATTATGATTTTTTTTTTTTAACAAACCAATTGGTGAGTTGTTAGGTGTATTAGATACCTAGTATGCATATGATGTGAATTCAAAAATTCCATGAATATCACTAATTCAATGTCCAGTTTTAACCCATTGAGGATGGGCTGATTTTGCTACATGCATTTCCCATAGACACCTGCCCAAGTATACTCAGGACTCATCCTCAGTGGGTTAATAATACCTTTGCAGTTCTGTTTGATGTGCTAGTCAATTTATAGAGTCAACTTTTAGATGGTACAGAAGTAAAATTTATCGTGGATGAACTTTTGCATTAGGCAAGAAGTCTGTCTTGAGGGATTTTCATTCAGTCTTGAAGTGAATGTTTGTCTGTTTCTTCCAGGCCTTACAGTGCCTCATAAGGTCACACCGGCTGGTCACTCAGGACCAGCGATGGCACTCAGAGGTCAGCAGTGTCCAGGAGGTTATCCAGGTGTCACAAACTTTGGTTGAAGGTCAGTGTCTCAGTCCCACTCATAACGATTCTAGGAGGGTGATGATATTGGGATGGAAGTGATAGTGGGAGGGGCCTGTGTGTGTGTGTGTGTGTGTGTGTGTGTGTGTGTGTGTGTGTGTGTGTGTGTGTGTGGGAGGGTGGCAATGCTAATACCAAGGAGATATGACCACATGAAAAGTAATCTAATGGGGTATAATTTAGTCTCTTGTTACTGATAGGTGTTGCTCTAACAGACTGACTGAAGGTATTGTGACACACCTCCTGGTGTTTGCCGCTCACAGAGAATCAGGATTTCCAATCTTACTGAATGCAGTCTGCATGGAGAGAGGATTTGTTTGCTTTAACCTGTCAGTGATCAGCTCTTCTTTTTGCTAGTTTTGTGACCATTAAAATCATAAAACTTAAACGATTGGGGAGAATATTATACTTAATGTGTCTTGTAGGTCACACAGACTGCATTTGGTTTTAATTCTTTCAGTCTCATGAAAGTTTTCAGTCTGTAATCTGTTTTTAACATAAGCTCAATATTTGAATATTTAAACTTTTTTTTTTCAAGATGTGTGCTAATTGATCAAAATTTTAGTTTTCATTTCGTGAGAATGGCTTTCAAAGTTTTGTTCACATGTTTACGTCATTGTAAGGGCTGTTATTGGACCATTTCTACCAGTAGTCAGTAGTCTTTCAAAGAATCTTTTTCCTCAGCTTTGTACTTGTTCTGGTAGTTACCTTGCAATGATCACTTTTCCTTTGGGGAAGGAGTTGTAGTTTCTGAGTATTCAACCAGAAGCATGACCATCATGTTCTTTTGAATATAAAACCAATACAAGGTTTGTGAGTTAATTGTGTCATCACCTCGGTGATATGCATAAGTATTTGCCACCAATATTACTGTCTGATGAATGCTTGTGAAACCTTTTAAAGAGTCCATATCTTTGGTATTTTATGTCTAATTTTGATCAAACCTCTACCACCCAACCACTGAATTCAAACTCTATGTTAAAACCAACCGTAATGTGGTTTGGAATTACACCTTCATTTACAGCCTCATGTAGAATGTTTCCCGAAGAAGTGGGGTGCCTAAAATTAGTACACTGGAGGTTCTGGTTTGATTTCAGTGACAAGGGTAATATTGTTGTCAATTGCTATAAAAAAAAAAAATAAAAAAAAACAGAAACAAAGAGAAAATAATCACCATCATCATTTGCATTTGCATTATGACAGCATACCAACATTGCAGCAAGGAGAAACAAGCCACAGCCCAAGCCATCCAGCTACTTTCCTCTGCCAAGCTGATGTTAAAGTCTGTCATCTCAAAGATCAAGGTAAAGTGGCTGGGGATAATGACCTGGTACACGGCTCTGTCCTTCAGATTCTTTCACTAATCTTTCCTCGTTTTAACAAACTAAACATCTCTGTATTAGAATTGAGGATTTCATATCGTGATTTTATCAGCTTATGTCCAATTGCAGCCTATCTGTACAAAATATTTCAGTCTGAAATGTTTTTAAAATTGATATGAGAGCCACACTTTTGGTGACAGATCAAATATAGTACAATTGTATTATGGTCTATCTCTATGTCAATATGTATTAGAGATCTGCCTCAATATTGCCAAGGATGAAGCCTTTACTTCTGAATCTGTCTTCACTTTCAAAATAAAACAAAAAGCTAAACAAATGCAAACTTGTTCCCATTCTCTCTTCCTTTTCCCCTTTTCACAGCAAGAGTACTATGACCCTGTGTCTCCACCAGAGAGCTGGAAGGACCTTAGCGATCCTGTGTCTGGATTGGAGACTAAGCTTCAAGAAGTGATGGATAGGATAGCTCAGCTGAAAGCAGGCTAGCATCCTCATTATAATGACTCTAACCTGTAGGATAATGACAATGGTAATACGAAATATTAACTAAGGTCAGAAATGTTTAGGGCGTGGAGAGAAAAAAAATAAGTTCTTTATATTGTTGTCAGTCCAAACCCAGCAAGGATCCTCCCATATATGTCCAAAATCATGTCAGTAATAATGTCAAGTGACATTGTGTGATCATGACCACAGATGATTTTAACACTTTGGTATCTGAAATTTTTGTGTTTAATTTTGGGTATATTTTTACAATTTCAGTATCTTGGTCTGTTCTAATCCACACCTCCCCATTGCTGATAGGCTTACTGACATTTCATTGATTACCAGAGTAGATCACAGCTTTTATGAGATGATAATTTTTTGTCATTACATCACATGATAAATGATAGCCTTTATCAAATTTAATGCATGAAGAGTGCAAATTGGTGCATTTTCAAGTCAGTTTTACTGAGAACAATGTAGGTTGGAGATAGATGATGATATGGTGATATGGTGATGATGATGATGATGATGATGGTGATGATGATGGTGATGATGATGATGATGAGGGTGATGATGATGATGATGATGATGATGATGATGGCGATGATGATGATGATGATGATGATGATGATGATGGCGATGATGATGATGATGATGATGATGGAGGACGATTGTTTTTCACTGATTATCATGGTAATGAGGATTCTGGTGATTCATTCCATTTGAGGCTATAAAATCATTTATGAATTAAGATAAAGATCCATTTATCAGGTGGCACCATGAATACAGACCAAGGTATTGCTGAAGGTAGTTTATTGTGGCAGAGTTTCAGTAAATCTAATGTTGATAACTCGGTCTCTTGGGATTTTATCCACTCTGTGACTGTCTTCATGAAAATAAAAAGTGCAGATTAATAAAAAGTGTCGATTCATGTATGTTTGGTAACACTAAATGCCTATGTTCAGGTTTCCCTAGTGTATGAACAAATGACCCCCCCCCCCCCCACACACACACACACACACACACATACACACACGCACACACACATACAAACACACATACCTACAAGTGAATTCCCTAGAAAAGCATTCCTTAGTTGTTGCATAGCAAAAATATTCTGCATGATACTAGGCGTGCACCTTTTTTTTTCTCTTTTTTTTTTTTGATGCTCTGTAGAAATCCACTATGTTTAGATCATTGCTAGCATCATAAAGTCTAGGTGATGTGTGCAGCTCATGGTATCATCTCATGTGATATATGCACAGAGTCTAGCTAGATGATAAGATTATTTCATGATGTATTACGCCCTGCTATTTTTCATAGATGAATTGTTTATGCATGATCACTCAAAGACAATTGTAGACCTTATCACTGCATTTGCCCACGTGAGCTATTGGCAATTTTTAAATGGAGCACTTCATTAAGATTGGTGAAATAAGAGAAGATACATGTATTTGGTTCAGGGAGGAAGTATTTGACAAACAATAGATCATATATTTCTATCTGTTAGGAAGTCAAAATGTTACTATGGAAGAATTTTAGTGCACTGTGATTCTGCTTGTGAAAAACTCAATTTGCATTTGAACACACAACAGATGCACAAGAGTCACTTTGAGATTTTTGTTGCAGTCAAAAGAAGTAATGCCCTTCTTAGCAGAAAATGTAACGTCTGATATTAGTTGTGAGGATGACATTTCGTATGAAAATGTGCAAATAAATGGAAACATTTCATGTTCATGAAATTTTACCAAGAAACTGTGGAGTTGCTTGTCTTGTGTAGCTACAATAGAGTTATGTCACAATACGTAAAACAGAAGGAGGACTATGTGTCGGTTTATCAAAAACTTTTGAGCCCTGCATAATACCGTACTAGATCTTATTGCAGCCTGTCCGCACTTACTGCACCATCAAAAGATTTTGTCTATAAACATCATTTTTGGATACAAATGACTCAAGGATAATATTGGATTAGGTTGAAAGACTCATTTTCACTGCAATTGTCTCATGTCCAGATCATTCAAGCTGATGCATACCATTGTACATAAATCTTTACTATCATGGAGAACATATCATGTACTTTGTATATCGCAAGCATTTATTCACATCAAACAATATATCTTTGTTGAGATTCACACAATATACTCACAATAATCATGCACCACAAAGAAAGGCAAATGAAATTTTGTATCTGAGTTACAACTCATCATAATACAGTATTACAATACAAGTAAAATACATTATGTAAGTACATGTAGTATTCTTCTCTACTAGTCACTTCAATAACTGTACATGTATAAGGTGTGTTTGATATAATGTTGATAAATTGATTGTATGAATTTATTCTCTTTGTATTCTTTGTCATTTTGAAATGAATGAAATGCACTCCCATTATAACAACCACGGTTTTAACAAAATTCTGGTTACAACAAAGTAAAAATTCAGGCTGCATCATTATTCACTCTATGTTTTTCTATTGTATATTTGTTCGGCTTTAACAACATTTCGATATAATGAAGAATATTTGCCATGCGCGAGGACTTCATTATAACTGAAGTCCACTTATCTGGGCTACATTTTTATTTTCAGGATGCCAAACTTCAAATTGTATTTCTACAAAATACATGTTTACCAACCAGATATTCATTTAAACAAGGAGGTTCAAAAGAACAGAGTCACAACTGTCTTATTTCCTTTGAACCCATGTTTGATGCCACCGCTCAAAAAAAAATTGGTGCATGTCCCCAAACAGATCTGCCATGCAGGTAGGAAGACAACTGACTCGTGTCTCACTGCATAATCACTAGCCACTGTAAAGGAAGATATGACTTTGTGATGGTAATAACTTTTTGCCATCCCTACTTATAAAAGATAGGTGATATAACGGTAAAAACATTGAGATGCAGTGAATAGAAATTGCACAAAAATGATGAAACAAAAGTGAAAATTACTTGACTGGACATGCCCGGGAACTAATCTGATATATCTTTCAATAAAGAATTACACTTGAAGGTTGTTCCATACCAGTTTTATTTGTCAGAATTGTGTGAAAAGTGATAAAGCCAGCTTTCTAGGGGGTACAGTTTTAAACACTTTCACATGACGCACTTCTGATTTACACTTTTGCACAAATTTCTGGATGGGATTGACTTTTGTTTTATACGCTTTATCATTAAGTGAGATTTCATTTCAACAAATAAATAAACAAGCAAAATTTAGCCAAACAGTCTGTTAGCATTCAAAAGGATCTTCAGATTGCTCAGCAAGACGGCAATGTCAAACATCGATCATCAAAGGCACAAATGCACCTGTGAAATTCTTTTGTACATCAATAGAAAACTGACTACTGTTTGAATAATTTCAGCCAGTTGGGACTTCATCTCTTGAACCTCCTTCACCAAAATGCTTACAGCATAATCTTCAGAAAAAAAACAATAAAACCCTGTGGGAAATTGATACACAAGACAACCCGTGTTACAGCCATTTGCTAGCATGTTTTAAACATGCGATGTCCACAACACATAAAATGAAACTATTATGCAAAATTTCCTCCTTAACTGGCACATGGTATAAAATTGGCCATGGAAAGGCAAGTTATGGCAATATGCAAATGAGCCAAACTTGCTGAAATTAAAGACATTTATGCACAACAGCACTGACTTCTCTACAAAGATTCTGAGTACAAAATACTTACTTCTACATTCTGTCGGTAGTGTTGTAGACTACCAATAAAGCATTACATGTTGGCCTTGGCCATAGTACAATAATTTCATTTTCCTATCAAAATAATAAAAAAAAAAAAATCGCAAGTAAAACGGATGAATAAATGATACCAATGATGAAACCAATATATATTTTCAAAAGACTGAGATGCACTTCAACATGATGAACACCAAATATATATCATGCTACATGTACATGTGTAAAGTGATGAAATAGTCTCATGATTAAGAAGAGACCACTTCATCGTCCAGGCAGACGACTGCCTTTAATAGAAGAACACAGCATACTGGGAAGCTTTGGGGGACTTCCAGGAGTTCTGGATCTGGATCTGGATGAATACGCTGAAAAACTCTGGATAGAGTATCACTCAGCACTGTGGTGTGATGTGCAGCTAATCACAACGGAGGTGACGCTGGAGCGCTTCTTTAAGTGCGTCAAATTTATGAATTATGAGTTCTTGGTGTCCATTGGTATATTCTATCACAATAGCAACAATTTGCCTATCCATTTTCAAAAAGAAGATCAAAATGTGACAACTGGCCCCTAGTTTGGTGCGGCTCCACGGGAGTCACCCCCAGATCTGCCACACACAAACTTTCAAGAGTAGGCCCTACACTCACTGTGGGGGAGTGAATGTATTTGCACAAAGTTTTTATGACTTTTTCTCTAAAAAAAAAAGAAGAAATTGATAATGAAAAAATTTAAAAGACTGTCTAATCCAGGAGGGTGGAGGGGGGGGGGGGGGGGAATGGGGCTGATTTGAACAAATATATACTCTATCACCATAAAATAGCTGCCGAGTTTGGTGACAAATTTGACTATGCATTTTCAAGAACACGATGAAAATGGCAAAAGTTTACCAACGACAGATGCCAGACAACAAATGAGCTAGTGAAGCTACACTGTATCATCATTATTACTACAGCACAGTGATTAGCAAGAATGCTCTTTGTATATCCTATTTACACGATTTAAAACACCTCATGTACAATATAAAACACCTCATGTGCAATATAATGAGCTGCTCAAGGATACTGTGATTTGGATCTTTATACAGGTGTACGTCATGCATCTCAAACTGGCCGTCACATCCAAAATATCTACTTGTTCCAATTTCCGCCACTGCAATATCTACTAATACTCCCGTTGACAGTCTCATAACACAGCATGCCGTGTAATTATAATGATGAGAAAATATTGTGGTAGTCGTTGATGAACAGATGGACTTCCCCAGCAGATACTGTAACCCCTTATGTCATACCCTCTTCTTTAACTATTTATGATCCAAAATTTTTCACATCTCTCTATTATCCACACATTGACTGGCACAGAATTGTCCCTGAATTTTCAGTGCAAAATACAATGTATCATCTAGTGTATATACATTAACAATGCGGTATGTATACTCCAAAACACCTTGCTTAAAAGTATCAAGATTGAGGGTATCACAATTATCCGGCAGTATCATTTCATCCAGATGGGCTCCAGTCCCAATATTGCTTGATAATTGAGGTTGCATTGTATAAAATGCATTTTTTTTTTTTCAGAGTGCCATTTTGATATACCGTACATGTGCTCATATCATTACCCTCAATTTTGCTTCATTTTGCGCTCGAGACAGACAGAAAAAAACAACAATGGAACCCTGAACACAAGAGGAGGATTCTTCCACACACACATCAATTGATTATTACACAAAATTAAACAATGGGCTTCAAGCTTCCTTTATGTATGCTTTCATGTACACAGGTTCCAAAACAAATAATAAATCTGAACAGAAATAAATCTAAAATGCTGTACTGGCTATAAACACAGAACAAACTGTAAAATCTTTGATCATCTTTGATCTTGAAGGGAAACCATGTACTTCTACACATTCAAAAACAGTCTATGAATTATGATGAGAGGGATATCTACATTCTCTTTCTCTTCAAGCACTGTAGCAGTAATGATTCCATTTTAAGATAATGGTTAAAAAAACATCCACATTCTTTTTATAAAGTTACTAGCAGCACCCGTGGAAAACCACGGGTCTGAGGGGTTTAATTTTTTTTTCTCATATATACAATTTTGCACATTTTTATTGATGAAATAAAAAGAAAGTTTTCTCATTCTTTCGTTAATTGTGCTCTCTTCTACCCATGACCACCATCCCCTCCCCCCAACACACACACACACACACACATTTCCACCCCCGCAGAACAAAAAACAGAAACAAACATTCAGGGAAAAATAACCAAAAACGGTGAAAGCAAAATGGTATAGCTGAGCAGGACTACTTCATATATAGACTCCTAGTGTTTTTGTTGCTATTGTGCTGAGTGAAATAAAATATTTTCGTCTTCATTTGTTCTCTTCTTTTTGTTTTTGTCACCAAACCTTGGTTTTTTATCACCAAACCTTGGTTTGATTATAGAACCCCCCTTTTCCCCCCACGTCCGCACATGTCTTACAAATATGTATGCTTACATATCCTCAACCGTTTATCTGCTTCAGGCTATACATTATTATTATCATTATTATTATTATTACTATTATTATTATAATTATTATTAATATTATTATTATTATTTGGGGAGGGGGAGATCATAGTCATTAGGTTTTAGTAGGCACCCGTGGGAATCCACGCGTCTCAGGGCCCGGCCTTGTATTTTTTTTACCCTTTAATATTTCTTTTCCCACGTTATGGGAGAAAGAAGAATATTTTTGTCTTCATTTGCTCCCTCTTTTTTATTTTAATCACCAAAACTTAGTTTGATGGACCATAGAAGCACCCATTTCATTTCCGCATGTAACTTCAAAAATTGGCGGTCGACAAAGCGAGGTTTCTCCCCACATCCACACGTCTTATGAATATGTATATTTTTAGCAGCTATTCAGTAATGAATGGACAGCGGCGCGTGCAATCTGAAATGGAAGGGCACGATCGGTAAGGACAAAATTTAAGAATATCTAGCCGTCCTAAGCAGTCTTAGTACAATGATACCCAACTTGAGAGTAAAATAAATGACGTACCTGAGCTGTATAATATCCTGCAGTTGTGCAAAATACAATAAAATAACAGCATTCGTTGTTTTCATTTGGGCACGCCAATGGCGAACTGTACGTAAATGCCCTCGTATGACCGCGCCGTGTATTACCATATGAGAGTCCATATCACGTGCACGCAGACAGTGTTTTTTGTAAGCATTGTCAATACATACACAGGTGGAGGCCTGTAATCTGATAAGGAAGGGCATGATCGGCAAGGACAAAATTTAAGTGGATATTTAGCCATTCTAAACAGTCTCAGTACAATGAAAACCGACTTGAGAGTAAACTAAATGACGTTCCTGAGCTGCACAGTATCCTGCAGTTGTGCAAAATACAATAAAATAACAGCATTCGTTTTTGTTTTGTTCTGTTTTTTCATTTGGGCACGCCAATGGCGAACTGGACGTAAATACCCGTGTATGACCACGCCGTGTATTATCATATAGGATGAGAGTCCATATCATGCGCACGCAGATAGTGCTTCGTGTAACCATCGTCAATACATACACAGGCGCAGGCCAGTATACAAATGATGCACAGGTCTGAGTGCGTCAGTCGGAATTGTGTGCATAAGGTAACTATGGAATGCTTAACCCACGAGGCGAAGCCGAGTGGGTTTAGGCTAAATTCCATAGTTACCGCATGCACACTATATTCCGACTGACGCACGAAAAGACATGTGCGTCATCTGATTTATAGAATGGGTAATTTTCTTGCCAAAAACCCATTTTGCTATCGTGTTAACCGATGACAAAATTACTGGATGCATTTACTTTTGGCTTGGCATACACAAACCATGCGTCAGTTTTTACTGGACACACGGCCAGCCATGCATCAGTAAATACTGATGCATGGTTGTTTTAGCCAATAGGCGTCTCGTACTGGGTGCGCGAACGCTTGCTTAGTGCGCGAATCTTTGCTACAAGTTGGCGTACTCTTGCTACAAGTGCGCGATAACATGTTTACCACTGTGACTCAGCGTGAGGCCAGTAAAAATCAACACATAGCTCTCGACCAATGAGATCGCAGGATTCTCGCTACCCATTCTATAAAGTACATTGTGTGTGTGCGTGCGTGTCCGCCGGAAGATGTCAGAGATTTCGCTGCACCCATCATCTTTAGTATCCCACTGTCTCTGCAAGCTAAAAGATGGATGATCGAGAAAGCAGGAGTCCAGCACCGCTCAGCTCTTTCGTCACGCACAAAAATGAATTATGCATCTATCTAATTAATTTTTCTTTGTCGTCCTCGACGTCAACACAGAGGCAGAGTGCGGACGAAACCTGCGCCATTCGATGCAGGATACTCTCCCGCGGCCGACGGCACCGGTCGCAGCTGCCCGGAGCCGAGGGCTTCGGAGGAGATAGACAAACCAGCAATGGCAGAATAAAACAGGAAATACATAAGGCTGCGACAACAACAACTTAGTGTATTATAGTACTGAATAAGCTGTTATTTTCGCGAGGGTTTAATTTTTCGCAAATTTCACGAATCTCAGTTAGATTGCGAATTTAACAACACGCGAAAATGTCTCCACGCGCTAGGGTAATAGCGCATTTACGTTAGTGTCGCTGTCATTACGCGAAAACAACACCTCGTGAATATGTGTATGACCTCCTCATTCGCAAAAATAACAGCGTATACAGTATAAGAATCCAGACAGCAAGACAAGAGAAAGCAAAATATAAAATCACAATAATATGGCAGCGAAGACTCAAGCTTACAGTACAATCACACATACAGGAATGTCAGGCTAGTACGATTACTCTTTTTGTCAGATGTCGGAAATGAGAATGTCTCTTGTCTTATAAAAGATATTTTTGATGACACTCTTCACTGGCATAACTACCTGTAGTTATATCACAAAACAACACATCTGCCTTTCACACAAAAGAATATAAACCTGTCACAAAAATAATAATCTGGAGAATATTCATTGGAAAATAAATACCAAAAATGTGATATAAGCTAGGAATAACTTTTTCCATATCTCCCTACAGTTTTGCAAACATGAAAGCTGAGGCATTTTACACCCATATGTACATGGTTACAATCGCTATCTTCATAATCCTAAGATGACAGATAACTGTAGCTATCCTTTGATTACATATGCAAAAGACATCTTCCATGACATCTTCCAATTTCAACCATGGCCATGACACAAGCGCCATGAACATATTTAGCAGATAAAAGATCATTCCCACCAGTAATGAACCTTTTTCTGTTCTCACTCCCCAAAAGTGTATAATGCCTCCTTTGACACCTCATGACAGAGGCTTAACCCGCTGAGGATGGGCTAATTTTACTACAACATGCATTTCCCATAGACACCTGTCCGAGTATACTCAGGACTCGTCCTCAATGGATTAGAAAAGAAAGGGGGGAATGGTCTTGCAGGGAATTATCATCCTAAACGAAGTGCATGCTGCCTTATTCCCCCTCAATATCCAAATTTTTCCATTTTACGGACAACATCCATGCGTTGGCACTGTCTGACGACAAGTTTCAACTGTCTGCATGTCTCCTGCGGCCATTTTTGGCTGATCCAATTCAGCACCTCTTCTGTGTGGTCCTTGTTTTTGTGTTCCAGGTACCTGATCATCATGCCGTCCATCCTGTAGTGATGAGCTATGTCTTTCCAGTTCATACCAGTCGCGCTCTCTGGGTCCAGCATATACTTCATTATCTTCCTACAATTATTGTCCATCTCAGCAATGGTGCAATCTGCAGGTTCTTTCTTCTTCTCCTCTTCCAGATTGATGCTGTCACGTGATGACAAGATTTTCCTCTCTGATGCTGCGAATGACTGGTCATAGCCTTTAATTTGAATAGAGAGATGATATGTATTAAAGCATGAATTACAGTCCAGCATGAACAGCACAATACATCATATTATGTGTGGGACTGGGAGCACTTTGTTACAAAGACAAAGACTATCGTATGCACTGTGGGGAAGATACTGAAGAGATTCACTGCACACTAATTTTAAAGCATTATCAGTCAATGTATACAAATCATCATAACATAATGCATACCTTAGAGCATTTACATTGTACAGTTCAAACTGAAATGTATGAAATATCTTCTTGCAGCACTGAATATTGTGACTCTTATTACACTTGATTACTGTAAAACAAATTAATTTCAATTTCACAAATTTCACGGGCCTAGATTTGCGAAATTAAAATGCACGATAAAGTTTTTGTCTTTGCAATATGCATTGAATGTTAAAGGCAACTTGCGAAAATTTCATGCCGCGAAAATATCGTGTTTCACAGTAGGCCCATAGACATCAATTATGCACATACAGTTTACATGTTAGAAGTTCTTGAGCACCCGTAGGTCACCTTAATATTTATGTCCTTTTCAGACACTTCATGTGTGGTCTCTGCGAGTGGTGATTCTCTGTATGAACAGACAGGAGTGCTCATGGGCCCACCTGCGTGTATAAATGGGGTATATACAAGATTCTTCTTATATCTTGTAACTTACCCATTCTATCCTTGTTCTTCACACTTGTTCCAGCTGGCTGGGACTTGAAGTTTGAAGCTACTTCCTGATTGGGGAGACTCTGGAAATCTGGAGAAAAGTGACAGGAGGGATAGACTACTAGTCAAATCTAGTCCTTGAAATCATATTCTAAGGTTTGATGATGTGTCTCCTTGCTATATATTCTAATACTCACCGCCAGCGTTTCATAAGTAGAAGAAAAAAAAAAAAAAATCTGTTATTTGAACCTTGCCTAGGTCATTTAATTACCATTATTAATTTTTGTCGCAAGTATTGAAATCTTCAATCTCTGAATTTACAACAGACCATAACATTGGCAATGAGCATAAATGAATGAACAAAATGCCCCTAAAGATAATGTCTCCACACTATGGCCAGTGTTGTGAGGGTTTCAAGTCACATTTCATAAATGGCAATCTGTTACTACTCTGGAGACAATGAGAAACTGAATAGTTACTGCAAATACAAGTAGCACAGCTTTACTATAACTCTTATTATTTTCTTTGTGGACACCAACATTATCGCCTTGTAATGTCCAAGAAAGGAATTCTCAAAATTGGCAAGCAGAAAATTTGAAGTAATAGTTACCTCTGCGGTCCTCTTGGTCGAAAGCATTGACGCTTGGTGCATTGAAGGCATAGTGTGGCTGGTGGTCATTGCTGATGTTATAGGACTCAGATGAGCACTGTACAATCGGAGGGTCCCCAGAGCCCGACAATCTATTTTTGTCTATCGACTCCAAACCAGAGAAGTGAATCTGCTGATCACCGATAGATGCACCTGCAGTGACAGTAGAAAATGACATTGGGAACTGGCTAGAAGTTATGGAGGACGGGAAGGGAACAGCACAATCCTTGGCCTGACTGCCATACGAGAGCATCTGGGAGGAGGGACCACTAACAGCTGACGACACATTGTCCATGTTATCTCTTCGTGGGAACTTACAGGCAGTTGGCCTCTGGTTCTGGCCTTCTGGGTCAACAGACTTGCTCCTCTGTGGGGCAGAGGTTGGGTAGCTGCAGTCTGATCCTAAATGAGATGCCATTTGGTGCTCTGAAGGAAGGGAGTGGAAACCCTCCTGATTGGTGATCTTTGCTGTGTTGTTGAGGTTATTTCCTGCCACAGGTTCGACAGTTGGATCTGTTTGGCGTGTTACGGGCTCGTGAGAACCAAAAGGCGGCACAGAAGAAGGAAGTGAGGTCACAGAGAGGGAAACATTGTCGGCAACATACCTAGAGCGGCCCAGAGATGACTGAGCTGAGGTTGCCTGCCTGTACATCATCCCAGACCCATTGGGAGAATCACCAATTCCTGTCAGTGCAGGATTTCCTCCAGGATGGATCATCTGTTGTGGAAAGGAACCTCCAGGTGATCCTCCATCCCCCAAGGTTTGACCTTGCTGCATCATCCGCTCCATGAATGAGTCACTGTTGGGAGCAAACTCAGCTGGACCACCACTCCAGGATCCCCCATCATTGGTGATCACCTTCGACCTTCCCTCTCCAGAGCTACACATCCCGCTTGACGCCCCGGCTGCCTGGGTGGGCAGAATTGGTGCTCCTGGACTCTTTCCTCCGTGATACTGCAAACTGTGGGAGTGAAACCCCGAGGGCAAGAGGCGTCCGCCTTGCTCGTTCTGGTTGCAAGGATTTCCAACAATGGTACCCACGGGCCCCTGGCCCAGATCTTGGTACTGACGGCGACATCCTTCTTCTGATGCCAATGCCCTCGGCTCACTGATGTGGGATGACCTTCGATCAGCAGAACTCTGTCTCTCTTCACCTTCATCTCGACAGACTGGGGGAAACTGCTGGTCTCCTGCATCTGAATATAGTGCTACAGGCTTTGTTGGGACTTTCACTGGCATACCTGTAGTGGAAAAAAAAAAGTATGTAATTCATAACACCAGTCTCCTCTTTTTTTTTAATCAATGAACAGAGACTCAACTCTTGATAAAGATGCAGCAATCAGTATGACTGCATATCCAACAGAAATATAATTAAGTAATCAAGAAGGGAATGTTGCCATTGACCATTGACGTTTCAAGAATTGCTTTGTGAAAATTAGCAAAACTGCATTATTTCATAAATTCCTTAATTCTTAATTTTCACTCTTGTGCATATATTGTTTTCACGGTCTTCTGAGACTAATTTTCAAAGGTCCTTTTAACTTTGGGAGCAATGATTTAAAAAAATTTCAAGCTATCACTTTTGATGCATATATGTAGGTCTGTTGTATCACAAAACATCCTACCATGTAAAATTTTTGCCATAAAGCCTAAAATATAAGGAGATATCACTATTTTTCTCACGAAACCGTAACTGTAGACGGTTAAGTCTGGAAAAATGTTCATTATTACTATTGTTTATATTTTGTATATTTAGCAATACTAAACTGAACATTGATTATACTGGTTCAAATTTTTACAGTGGTTGTTTCTATCCCTAATTCACATTTTAGAACTATTTTGAAGCACTAATGCTGGGTTTTTGTTTCATCTGCAAATGGTAAATTATGCCTTTAACTGGTCCGGAACTGTCCTTTATAAGTAAACAATGAGGGAGGGAGGATGCCACTTACTCCACGCAACCTTGATTCGCTCCACCAGATTTTTAAGATCAATACATCCATCCTCGTTCACCTCGATGGGCACAAAGCCCAGCCCCTTCAGCTTCTGGAATCCACTCTTGATCACATACTCATTCACGCCAAGGCATAAGTGGACAAACACTTTGCCGCCTCCACAATTGATGAGCAAGTCTGGAAAAGGACATTGACAACAGTGACTTCACAGTATTGCAGCACAATCCCGCAAATTTGAGTTTCGCCAACTGATTTTGCAACAAACTTGTGCATCTTAAACATTTATTAAATCTTTTTCATGAGACTGTATAGGAAAGAAATCGAACACATCATAAAGGAATTAAGTCTGTTTTTGTAACGATGAATAATGAAAAATTCAAAAAATATCTGAACTCTACTTAACTACAATGTATATATCTAACAGGCAAGTATGCACAACATGTTCATAGGATAGAAGATGGTCTTTAATTGCTCTACCACACAAAAGAGATTCAGAATGGTAGAGGTGATAGTTCCAAAGGACAGTTTTATCCAGCAAATTTTAAACTCAAACTGTAAATAGAGCCACATTTTTTTTACCAGATTACCACTGTGAGTTAACTTCTTGATAATGCAGAGATTATCCAGCATAAAGGGATCGTATAGTTTTGGTTGAGACCTAATTTCAGGTTTCAAACATTTTTTTGGTGAGATAACGAGAAACCTCTCACGAAATATGAAAGAGCATGTAATTCTATGAGGAATTCAATGTTTATTTGATGAAAATTGGTTTTAAAATGGCTGAGATATCCAAAAAAGAGCAATTCTAATAAAGTGTGGGACCCACACTTTATTACGATCACTTTGTTTTACTTTGTTTTTGGATGTTTCAGTCACTCCACACCCGATTTTCATCAAATAAACTTTGAATTCCTCTTAAAAAATGGTATGCTCTGTACTATATCGTAAGTGTTTTCTTGATATCTCACAAAAAGTTAAAAGCCCAATTCTCATCTCCACCAATACTGTACCATCCCTTTATCAAAACATGTCAAGAAATGACACAGGAAGAGGATTTATAGAGTTGTGGGTGGAAAATTTAAACAAATCCATGGGACAAGCACTTTATAAGACATAGGATTCAAAAGTCAAGACAAAATCCATTCTGGTGGAAAAGGGTCACTTTGATGCACCACGTGGTACCCCGGGGTACTTTCACACCCCGGAGTGCCGCATTATATGGTGCCATCTTGGTTTTGTAAGATGTATATTTACACACTGCCATCATTGGGGGGGGGGGGGGGGGGGGGACAAACATAAGCTATCAGCACTAATGATTCCAGTGTCAATTCAGCCCTGTTATGAAAGTTTGTTTTTTTACCATAATTACAATAATGATAATAACAATACAGTCAAACTCGGATACCTCGACGTCGGATAAGCCGAATATCACTTACCTCGGGGGCAAAATGAAAGTCCCGATTGTTCCTATGGAGTTTCCGTGTATTAAAATTCGCGTAACTCGAACAAAGATAACTCGAAGTTCGGTTACCTCGAAGGGAAATCTAATGTCCCGATCTTAATTAACTTATTGTTTTTCCCAGCATGTTGCTCGAATCGAAATTGCAAACATCACTCAGCATCTCCGATTAAGCGCGCGTGGACAGCGAAGACATGTCACAAATGTTTTCACACTCGATTGTAAATATTCTGAGACCCAGAACAATCGCGCGCCCAAGAAGAAATACCCGATACACAGCTGACAAGGAAAATCCCCAACACCTACCAACACACGTACATGGTATGCACATAGCACCCGTGCCAATGGAGTGCTTTACGATAGCACTACGCGCTGCACCATCATTTGCTTTTCTTTAACCACTGTGTTTTGATTTTTGATCGAGTCATACCGTGCGCGTAGATTTCTCAACCGTCGGGGCGCACCTGCTTACGTTGACCGTTATATCTTTGCCATTAATCACGCTCCACTGTCAAAACATCAATCTCCCTCGTAGTGCCTTTTTTTAAAAAAAAAACTATTTGTGTTTTTTTTTTTTGCCTTTCACGAAGTTTACTTCTCCGAGAACGCAAGCACTGAAACTTTTTTTTTTCCCCAGCAGTGCGATTATGAAAATCTGGAAGTATAGGCCGATCACAATGAAGAATAGAATACACAGGGCTCCGCACTTATAAGTTTTATCGGGCCACCAATATCATTGATTTTTATTTTCTAGTGGTCGAAAGTAAAATCTGGTAACAAAAAAAAAATCAGGAAAAACATTACAAAAACTAAATCGGTCCTACTAAACAGAGACAAATTAATATTAAGCATTATTGAAGTGATACAGATGCCCATGTCTAAAACAAATGAATAGATAATTCAATCATCTTACTCTGTGTTTAAAGATTTGACAAATAGGCGTAGAGATTATTTAAAAAGTTGATGCCCATTATATTGAGGCGGTCAAAACTTACGTTTGAAATGAGAAAATGGGAGCATTAGCTGACATTTGTTAGCATCCGACATTTGTTTTAGCATTGTAAAAAACCGAAAGTTACCGTTATTCATTTTTAAATGTAAAAGCAAACAACCGACATTCATTTTATAATCTGACGGAGCTGAATACTATCCTAATCCATTTCCAAACGTGAAAGCAAACATCCGCTATTTGTTTTAGCATCTTACTGAGCGGATTAATACCATTAATCATTTCCAAATGTTAAAGCAACAATCTGTTATTTATTCTTGCATCGTACGGAGCAGAATATTACCGTTATTCATTTCAAACATCCGACATATATTTCATTATCGAACGGAGCCGAATGTTACTGCTATCCACTTCCGAAAGTGAAATGAATCATCCGACAATTATTTTATCATCGCATGGAGCCGAATGTTACTGTTTTTCATTTTTGAACGTCAAGGCAGACATCAGACATTTTGGACCATGAAACGTATAGCTGAATGTTACTGATATTTATTTCGAAATGTACCGTAGCAAATATCCAATATTTTTTTATCATCGTATGGGGCAGAATGTTACTGCTGTTCACTTCCAAACATGCCAAACGTAAAAGCAATCATTCGACATGATTATCATCTTCCGGAGCTGAATGCTATTGACATTTACTTTCGAACGTAAAAGCACACATCCGGCATTTATTTTATCAGCGTACGGAGTTGAATATTATTGTTATTCACTTCAGAACATCAAAGCAAACATTCGACATTTATTTTAGCATCTTCCGGAGCTAAATGTTATTGCAATTTACTTTCGAACGTAAAAGCAAACATCCAGCATTTATTTCATCATTGTCAGGAGTTGAATATTATTGTTACTCTTTTCCGAACGTCAAAGCAAACATCAAACATTAATTTTACCATTAAACGCAGCTGAATGTTACTGTTATTCATTTCGAAATTTAAAAGCAAACATCAGACAGTAATTTTAGCATCATATGGACATGATGGAGCAGAATATTACTGCTATTTTCTTCCGAACATAAAAACGATCATCTGACATCTATTTTAGCATTTTCCGGAGCCGAATGCTATTGCTATTTACTTTCGAAAGTATAAGGAAACATCCGACATTTATTTAACCATCGTACGGAGTTGAATGTTATTGTTTTTCATTTCCGAACGTCATAGCAAAAATTCGACATTTATTTCAGCGTCTTCCGGAGCCGAATGTTATCCTTATTCATTTCCGAACGCAAAATCAAATATCTAACATTAGTTTTAGCACCATACGGGGCTGAGTCTTATCGTTATTCATTTCCAAAAGTATGAGCAAACATCCGACATTTATTTTAGTATCATACTGAGTCGAATATTGCCGTCATTCATTTCCACAATTAAACGCAAACCCCTGACATTTATTTTAGCATCTTACGTAGCCGATTGTTACCGCTGTTCATTTTCAAAAGTAAAGGCAAACATCCGATTTTTTTTTTTTTTTTTTTTTGGTGGCACGATCAGGCCACCAAAATCTTTATTTCTGAAATTTTGATTTTATTTCCGATTTTCACTCGATTCATTCATATAAAAGTTGATTCAATTCAAATTGACAAGCATGCAAACAATCAGTAGGCACTATAATAGACACCATGTTGAACATCGATAAACGTCGAACATCGATAAACATCGGATAAGTCGAAGAAAATTCGACGTACGCGTACCTCGAAATTCGCGTACGTCGAACCATTTTCTTCAGTCCCGACGACTTCGAGGTATCCGAGTTTGACTGTACTAATAATACTTTCTATACTGTTTTCAAATCAACTTATTACAATTATGAACAGTATTTCAGATCAGAATGAGATCATTTTAATCCACAAACTTGTCCTATGATCACCTCTTTTACATCTTTTGTAGACTGGTAATGCATAGTGCTGTGCTGTGCGTGACACATTCATCACTGGTGGAGTGTGTGCCATGAGTGTTGATGTTTATGATGCTGCTGCACTGCTGAGCTCGACAATATTGCAACAAAATTTTCTTCCATAAAGCACTAAAGATTACTACCACCCACCTTTTTTTTTTCTTTTTTTTGGTGGTAAATCAGAGTAAAGCGCTATTAAAAAAATAAAATAAAAATAAAGAAAAAAAAAGAGAATAACAAACCAACAAAATGGCATTTTTATTTGGTACTTCAGGGTACCAAAAACTGCATCATTTGCTGTCTAACCTTCAAATATCTCCTTGTCTGCTGATTTCACCATCATGTCAAGAAGCTTGGGACACCACACGACCACCCCAAGAGTGTTGGGCCCATCTTTCTCGATCACCGCCTGCACTTCACTCAGCACAATTTTGGCAATGATCCCAGGATCCGCTGCATAATTGTTTTCAGGAAAAGAATCAACCCAATGGTTCACATTGATTTCTAACACCGCTTCTTTAATTTGTACATAGAGTCACTACTCCTCTGAGTTTCAAGAATCATATTCCATGAAAATACAGACTGAAGGCAGAGGATAAGTTATAAATTGAAAAAGAAAATATTTGTTAGAATTAGAAAGCATTACAGAGTATCTAATATTTCTACATATTCGGTACTAACCAATGACATTTAGCACTAATTTTGCATTGTTAAGCTGACTGTATGTTCTGTAAAAGTCTTACGTGACTTCCGCATGCATGCCATATGACACAGTTGGGAATGATCATCAAATAAGATTATAAGATTCACTACATATCTGGAATATTGGCCTACAATTCATGTCTGAATACACCTCTCCATTTCCCTGCTGAAGACTGCAGATCACATTGGGTAACGACATCGAGAAAACATACATATATAAAGGAGAATTTTCCCCAAATATACACTGTACATGTGGATTCAGTGGATGCCGAAATAGTAGAACACACCAGTGTACAGTGCAAAAAAAAAAAACTAGATATATCGCTACGGCGACTGATATGCCTCCGCCATCATGCATGGTTCTCCTAATAGGTCTATAGTACAATGTCTTGACAATGTGTGATGACAGTTTCACACAATTGGCAAAATATTAAAATGACAGGTTTGCCACAAATGTGCTGAATGTTCACTTTCCTAGAACTAGGTTCAATTGGATGAATTATTCAAATGTCAGAGTGCAGGTATTTGGGGAACTAATGATTTCTACTTGACTTTTGACCCTTTTATAAGTTTATGCTTTGAGTAATTTTCAAGGTATTGAGAAAAAGTATAATTTCAGTATCAAATGGGAAAATAGCATTATCTAAACCTGGTCTTTGACCGTTGACCTCACAGTTCCACAGAGAATCACTGTTAGGTAGAACATGCATAAATATGTAAGTTTCATGATGATACCTTGAGTTACTTTCGAGATATGGAGGAAAAAGTGCAATTTAGCACTTTCACTTGACCTTTGACCTTTGACCTTTTGGCAAGAAACTTCCCCAAAAATATATATTGGGTAATACATGCCATACATCCAGTTAAAAAAAAAAAAAACCTTCAGGCATATTGCATTTTAAGGAAAGTAGTGATATTTTGAGGAGTTGACCTTGACCTTTGACCCCCCTGACCTTTGACCCATGACCCCCAACTTCCCTAGATAATCACTGCCCATCGGTACAAGCATATATACTAAGTTCTATGAAGATACCTTGAACCATCTGCGAGATATGGAGAAATACGTGGAATTTCAATTTTTTTTTCACAAAATAACCTGTGACCTTTGACCTTTGACCCTGTGACCCTAAAATCCACACAAAGTATTATCCCCCAAGGATATACCCTCATACCAAGTTTGATGTAAAACCACCACACGGTTCTTAAGATATCGACAAAAACAAAACGGGACGGACGGACGTACGGACGGACGGACGGACGGACGTACGGACGGACGGACGGACGTACGGACGGACGGACGGACGGACGGACGACCCGAAAACATAATGCCTCCGGCCACTTCGTAGCGGAGGCATAAAAATGCTAGAAAATCACACTACCCATTAAAAAGTTTTGAATCTTGAAAGTGTCAATGTGGCTGCATTCAGTGAAATTCACATACACATGAAAATGTCATTCTAACAAACTTCCTTACAAGTTACCACTTTAACATGATGAATTCGGCAGTCCCCATTTTTTTTTTTTTCATAATTGTATTCAAGGGATCTCTTTTTTAGTGCATTTATAATGAGGTACCAGTTACATGTATAGCCAAGTACAATCAGGAGGCCTGGCGACCTCCTTTCAGCAAGATTTCTCTGAATATAACTGCAGTAAATTCCCCTTGAAGCACAATGTCTAATTATATATAGAATTTCATGTGGACAGAACTACCGGGTAGTGAAAATATATCCACAATACGCAGCAGGCGCAATAGAGGTTAGCATTCCATCCTACTATACCTACCTGCTATTCCATGGTACAGTTTGTACTTGATTGTCTCCTCCAGTTCAAAGCCATCTTCTAATTCGCGACCGATTTCACGCACTGCTTGCTTGGCCCCTCCATGGACAATGTGAACTGAACACAAGCAAAAATGATCATAGAAGCAGGCATTATTACTCTGTTTGTGTTTATAAATGTTCCATTTCTGTAATTTTGTAAGCGCTCTGGGCCTTATGCGGAAAAGCATTTTCAAACATCAATTGTATGGTATAGTATTGTATTTCACTGTCTCATTGCTACATTCTCATATAAAAATCCATAAATTCCATCTGACATTGGAGGTTATATCCTAAGTTTGATGATAAGAATACTGTACTTCTATCTCTGAAAAAAAAAAAAGGTTTTTAGTAGCTCACAACCTTGAATCCAATTTCATGACCATGCTTAATTAGCAACTGACACGACTGTGGGTCATAATTACAAGTCTTAACATGCTTCTTGCTTTCGAATGAAAATATTCCTTCATTAACTCCATCTTTTCCATTTTGGCTGTTCACTTTAATATGCATATAAATATTATGATTACGAAGTGAATTTTTGCAATTTTTTTTTTTTTGTGTGTGTGTTAGTGACGACAAACAAGAAGCACTATGACGTCACTGAGAGAGCATATTTGATTGAACACCAGAAACCTGCTATTCAGGGCCTAATTTCATAAAAAGTTCATAATAATGAAAGCAACTCTTGCTGGAATGGCAATTGTCATGGTAATGACAAGAATCCAGCTTCCTGGATGGCCGTTGCCATGGGAAGTTGCTTAACATCTTTTATGAAAATGGGGCCCTGGTGCAATACCTCCTCAAGAGTTCAGACAGGTGTGGAGAAAGATACGTAATTTCATGGACATCATTTTTCGCTATGTTTACAAACTTTTTACCAAATTACATTTCCACTGGCCGCTTCTTGCTAAAAGTTATGGCTGGACACTGACACTTTCAGCAAAAGTTTGTGATTTTTAACCTTTGGAGATTTTGCCAAACTCTTATCTGTGCCACTTCATCTCAAATAGCGTACGGTACTTGAGAGAAGTATTGGGGAAAAATTTGATGGTTGCAGGTGACGGGCATGCAAAAAATTCTCTGACTGACATAAAAAAATTTGTCAGTCATGTTTGCATGTCTTAAGCCCACCATGAACAATACGATCAGACCGGTGGCATGACTAGAGAGGCAAGCCGGGTCATATGACCAGTTGCATGACTCGACACCGCACACTATGCAATCGGACTACACAGCTAGGTTTATGACCATTCTGGCTTCAGCACATTATACTGTAGCACAATAGGCTGAAAGTCCACAAACGGTCCTGGAAATTTGACATGTCAAATCTCTATGGCTGGCATTAACACCAAGTCGCACAATTGGAAACTGGCAAGGCTAATAACATCACACTTCCAGTCTTCAAGGTGTATCAGGGCAATTACCCCCAGCTAAATACTGGTTAGTGGTAAGATTAGAGTAAAGATTAGGGTTAGGGTTAGGTTTAGGGTTAGGAGTTTGGGTTAGGGCCGGGGGAAGGGTCCAAGGTAATTGTCCAGGGGGTAATTGCCCTAGACCCTTTCAAGGTCGTATGACCTGCAAATTGTGGCAAAGTCGTGAAGTGTGCGGTAGCCTCGATTCACATCAAGTCAGCCTATCAAAACAGTCTCTAGACATCAAAATTCATGAACTTGGAACTGGCAAATCTACAAAAAGATTAAAAAATATCTGTTCTATTGTGCCCCAGTAACTCCCAACAACTATAACTTTTGCTCCTTGCCATGCTGTGGATATGAGGATAAACCTTGGACTTCAAAGTCATCCTGACTATGTCGTGGCAACCATGTTTTGAATCATGAGAAACTGTACAAGCATACGAGCGTACGGCACATCGTGTCTGGTAAATATCATTTGCTGACTACTGCTAGTTACCTGGAGGAAACCACAAGTGGTCAACATTTTTTACTGGTTTTTATTGTGTGGGTAGGTATGTTAATCACTTCACCAGATTAGCACCCAGTTCTTTGCAACTAATGAATGAAGCAGGATCTTTTACATGCATTAGTTGTGACTCTCACATATGGTACTTTGACTTTATATCTTACACTACATCCGGGGGACAGTGTTACTACAGGGGATGGTATGATTACACACAACATTGCTCAGCTGACTCTGGAATCAAACTCAAATCATTTGGGTTGGGTGGCAGATGCGCTACCAACATAGCCATATCATCGTCCTACATGGAAAACTGTGACGCACCATTTTCCACTTTTAGAGTTGTCTCCTCTTGACTCGAAACATCCATATCTCCAGGAGGTTCAACATCTGCACCTGTCAAGATAGATAATTTTTCAAGAACACAAAATAAATAAATCAATAAAACCATTTTACCTTCCATGAAAATGGTGTGATGATGTGTAATTATGCTTCATTGGCTGAGTTTAATCAGCTCATATCCAGTCTAAGAAATCATTTCTGTCCTTCGATGCTATACCTGTTTACTACCTGTTACTTTCATTGTTAGTGTTTCATAAGAAAAAATGAAAATGTCCTATTCACTTGAGCTCTTAATTGGTCATATCCAGTTGTTCATTTGTGTTGCAATATCATCAAAAACCTTTAAATCACTAAAACCTCAAGTCATCCAAATTGGTAAAACATTCAAAAATAGTAAAATTTAGGCTTCTGCCTCAAATTTGCAAGCATTTATAGGTCAGATTCTCATTTCTGTAGAGATTTAACAAATTCAGCCAGGTCTATCTAATTCTTGAATGAAGGACATGGTGGTAAAATTCACAATAATGTCCCACAGGTTGATGATATCTGTATCAAAATAACCCCAGCACTCAGTGGGTCAGTCATGTCGTAAAGCCCTTTCAGCACCATGAAATGGTGGACACTCCCCTCATCCACCCCACTCCCCCCCCCCCCCCCACCCCACCAAAAAAAAAAAAAAAAAAAAATGCATCTTTTATCATTACATGGCACTCCCATTGTAACAAAATTATTGGGACAGGTAATTATATATCATAAGCCAGGCTTGCATAAAACCAAAAGCCTACAACACTGCAGAAAGGAGTTTTATGTTCTTGTGTACATGTATGTATATTGTGTCTCATTTATTATGCACTTACAATCAAAATGGGAAGGGCGATGTCAGGAACACTAACTTTTTTAAATGACTCATTGAGAAAAAAAAAATGACAAGTCATAATAATGACAGGTTTATGGTATTGTGAAATGTGTCTGAGAGAAATATTTCATGGGCGCACTCGTTTTGTGGTCTTTGGGCAATTCACTACCTTGCCACTGCTTCAGAATGGCCTCGGCATCCAATGGTGTTGTACTGCTCTGTACTGCAGGCTGGATTTGTCTCATGCGATCGACAAAATCTGCAGAGAACACCTCGCTGACGATGGGCTTCAACATCATGTCATCTTCTGTTAACAGCCAGGCAATGCGACGGTCCATGCTTGGTCGACTGAGATCCTCCAAGATTTTCTCTGTAGCAGAAGTGAAATTACATTACGACACTGCGATTTCTAAAGGAGAGGTTTTTTTGCTTTTTCTGTGCATACAGTGTACAGACCGCAACATCTCAGCCACACAACAACTTGGATATTGGGTATACTGAAATCTACAGGTTGTATATAAAGAGACATTTGATATAACAATTGTTAGAACAGTGTTGAAATACATAACCAGTGTATAAACTCTGAAGAATACGTCTGCATATAAATCCATCTTTGTTTTCCTCATGGCAGCTCCTTTTAGAGACATGTAGTGGGGGAACTGGCAATAAAAGCAGTCCTTTGTAACAAGTGAAACTGTGAATGCCACAGTAGAATCTAATGTTGAAACAAAATTGATCAACTAATATTAGGGTTTGTTGAATTTTCTTTTGTCCAAAACTCATCTCATGCAACAGCTGAGAGGAAACACTATATCTGCCATCTTGGCCATTTGAATGAAATATGAATTTGAAATGATATGCAGGACTGGATATTGACAGTGCCCACAAACCACACATCCCTAGCTGCCATGTCTGGTGCAAGTTCACAAAGGATCTGATCCTTCATTCATTCAGCCACAGACTTCATTTTCCAATGCTAAACAAAAACCCCAAAACCAAAAACAAACATACAAAAAAAAAAAAAAAAAAAAAAAAACCTGTGTCACAGACACATGACTCAATGGCACAGCTTCTGAAGGAAGTGGCAATCTCTGAAAGTGCATTGTGTCATTGTTGTTTTAATGAGTCAAGATAGTTAGATCATAATCAAACATTTAAAGAGAGAGAATTTCCTAACACAAATTACATACAGGCAACTCTCATTATAGGGAAGTCCCCAGGACCAGCAGTTTTCTTGCATTACACTTATATATCCAAATTTCATTCTATCAAAATTTCTTTGACAGTAAGCTGAATACTTGCAATAACCTATAACGATGGAAACAATTTGCCAGTATAGAAATTGGATGAGAGAACATAAGGTGTTTACAGATTCTTTTGCATAAAGACTGTTCCGTGTAAGCATGTCAAAAACTCACCTTCAAATTGTTGAGTCAGGATTTTGTTGTTTTTCAAGACATTGCAGAACTGGAGTGAAAGCATGACAATACCTCTGCCATCACCTTCTTGAAGTGACTTTACCATGTTTAAAATCTCCCTCGCAATCTCTTCATTCGGCTCTGCAGGAGCAAAACAGATTGAGCAATTTTTCTCAACATGACAAATTTGTAAAATCTACAAACCACAGAAATTTCATGTGGTACAGACTGATACAAATCCACTCATCACCTGCTTACCCTAGGCAAAACAAAGTCACTGTCAGGCTGGAACATAGGCCACTAAATGCTGTTTTGGGTAAGGATTAAGAAGTTTGAAATTGCCATACTGTATATGTCTCAGCTAAAAGCTAATATTGCAAGGTGTCCTTAGAACAAATGATACACCAATCCATCATCGCAAGGACTTTCTTAAAGGTAGGGAATCCCATTTGCATGCCTCAAATGAAGAGTTGTATAAATACAGTGGTAAGTTGAAGAGAGTATCATTTTAGAAACTCCCATAAGGTATTGAAAGTGGAAGGTAACATTTAGTACATTTTTATTGACCGTTAGATTTTGAATTGAATATTTTTCGGGGCTCACCATAAAGTCCAGTACATTACTAGGCTACCTTTGCAGACCCATGCACTGCATGTGTGTCCATCATGTATATTTTGTGAAAAAAGTTCATCAAAACTTACAAACATTTCTATATTCTTGCCACACACTCTATATGTTATTACATCAGCTCTTATACTTTTAGATTTGTGTTTATAGATAAAAATAAAACAGAAGACTGCAACAAAAAGGCTTAAGTGTGGCTGACACACAGAACTACTGAGTAGTTGAGTTTTGTGCATTATTCAAATTGTAGATAACTGTTGACTTCCAAATTTCTCAGCAGTGGCCTAAACAAGTCCCCTGAGGTTCATATTTAATGTTTTGCTGCATTTTAGGAGGTCTGTAAAAGGTATCTCCTACCTTTAAAGTAAAATCAACCAAACAGAATGACAGATGCTTTGATAAAGTTGACATAAGATAAAGAAAGTTATGAAATCTTCAAGTTTAAAGGGATAATTTGCCATTTGCAGATGAAACAAAAACCCAGCATTAGTGCTTCAAAATAGTTTTAAAATGTGAGTTAGGGATAGAAACAACCAATGTAAAAATTTGAACAAGTATAATCGATGTTAAGTATTATTCATATACAAAATGTGAACAATAGTTATAACAAAAATGTTTCAAGGCTAAACCACCTACAGTTATGGCTTAATGAGAAAAATAGCGATATCTCCTTATGTTTTAGGCTTTATTGCAACAAAAAATGCATATGGTAGGATGTTTTGTGATACAACTGACCTACACATACTGTAAAAGTGGTTTCTTTCGCGTACAGATACTTTCGTGGTTTCCATCGGTGCCGATTTTTTCGTGTGTGTTTACATTCGCGGTTGGGAAAATCTGTGAATTCAGTCGGCAAAAACTGTTTTATTTTGCACATGAAAACCCAAACTATAATCCAATTATTCTTTTATTTATTAAATAGAAATTAAAATCAAATGCAGGCTTACCTGAAATCCCATCTCTCAAGTACTTTATAACATGCTTGTAGGCATGCCGCATAGGAGTTGACCTACATTGCGCGGTATTGCTGTGTACATGTATGTGTTGATCATCAATACACTCAATGCATGGAATCTTCATGTGTGTATGTGCGCAATAGCGTTGTAACAAGCGGCGAGTTCAAAACATTTCCTCGCGTGGTTAATTTCGCGCAAATTTTCAAAACATTTTCGCGCGATGTTAAATTCGTGGTTCAACCTCAAAGCGCGAAAAGCACAAAAATAAAACCACCGCGAAAGAAACCACTTTTACAGTATGCATCAAAAGTGATATCTTGAACATTTTTTTAAAAATCACTGTTCCCAAAGGTACACAGGACCTTTAAGTATCTTTATCCCACTTTGTATTTACTGTTTGCACATGCACACAGTGTGTACACAGGTTCTGAAGCTCCAATAGCAGCTGCACTGGGGTTTAAATCTGCATACTGTAGAAGTGGCAATTTTCGCGGTGTTGAAATTTTTGCGCACTTCCCACAACCCGAAACTTGCGTGTAAATAAAAGCATGCAAATATTTTTGTTTGCCATATGTTCCAGCAGTTGATGACTTAATTCCGCGGAATTAAAAACATGTGCAACTCTTCTTACCCCGCCGAGTGCGAAAATTACTCACACGAAAACATCCACATTTTACAGTAGTCTGAAGAGTAAACAAGCGAGCACTCACTGTCTTTGAAATTCCGTTTGTAAGTCACTTTCTCGATTTTGAGGTCATCTTCAATCCTTTGTGTCACTGGGCTAACCACTTTATGTATTTCCCTTTCGCCATGGATCATATAGACTGGAAAGAAACAAGAAATATTGAATATGGCTGCTTTGTTAAATCAAACTTGCTACTTTGTTAGAGCTAAAATATGACGATCAAGCAAGAAACATTCCAAGACTTATGGTACAATCAGCTCAGAAGAGCAACCTTGAATAACCAAAGGAAATGCCCAGTTTCAACCCATTGAGGACGAGCTGATTTGGTATAGCATGCATTCCTCATAGACACCTGCCTGAGTACACTCGAGACTAGTCTTCCATGGGATAAACTTTGAAGTGAGTTTTGCTTGGTTCATCTGAAGTGCATAATCAAGATTACGTACATTACTTTTAGAGAAACGGAACATCAAAATGACCAGAAATGATGACCTTGAAACAACAACATGGAAGCAAAGTGTTCTTCTTACATTATCTCCACAGCATTTTCATCATCAGGCCATGTGGATCATACATTGTATCTATTCTATCAGGTTTATTGGTCATAAAATGCATCTGGAGTACTATGTAGATGTATGTTGCCTTTTGCATTACATCATGAGCCAGATTAATATAACCATCATGTACACGTACTCTCACCATGTGCTGATTTACTCAACCACAACCCTAAAATCAACATTTATAGTAGACCATTCTAGTAGAGAAATTGAACTACAAATTGGTCAGTCCTTATGCCCATCAACTCTGTGGGACATCAGATATAATTCATACTGAGCTGTGTAGTATCTATCCTTGCAGAAATCATATGAACTGGTAATCTATCAAATTTTCCTTTTGCAGAGCCAGCAAAGTAGAGAACCCAGAGCCAAAAGTCTCAACAAACTCTAGTTCACTCAGCTATTACTCGTCTTCTCTGATTTAAAGAACTAAATAAATCAAAATGTGCACCTTAATCGACAAACAAACACAGCAATGATACTAAAATTCTTCAATACGCGAGAGCATTCACAAAGTGTGTTAAATTATTCTTTGCTGGGATGCAATAACATATATACACTGTACATTGTATACAAACACCATAGAATACTGTCATCATGTCCTGCTTTGGTAATCATACTCATAGGTAATGAATGGGTGGAACCTTGCACAAACACGGAATTATCAAAATCAGATGGGGGGGGGGGGTTGATTCACAATGATCGGAATTTCAGTTGATCTTAAAAGTTGGTATACTGTGTGTCTTCATTGATGTTTCAACTTCCAAATGAAAATATATATATATATATATTTTTTTTTTTTAGATTTTTACAGGCAGTCATACATGTAGGTCTAAATACATACAAAATGAAATAAGGAAAAAAATTTTTCTGCAAATTTTGATTTTCAAAAAATCCATGCATAAACATTCAATGAAACTGGACATGGGAACCTTGGGCATAACATACATGTAAATTTAAGTCAATCTTAAAGGGACTGTACAGTACTGGTTGAGGTGGGGATTCATGTTTTGAACATTCCTATTAAAGTGAGATAATGAAAAGCCTCTTATGAAATATGAAAGAGCATGTAGTTTTAAGAAGGATTCAACATTTGATGAAAATTGGTTTTTAAATGGCCAAGATATCCAAAAAAGTGCTAATAATAAAAGGTGACATGCCACAACTTTAATAGGATCTCTTTGTTTCACCTTGTTTTTGGATATCTCAGCCATTTCAAAACCGATTTTCATCGAATAAACTTTTGATACCCCTTAGAAAAAGAACTGCATGCTCTTTGACATCTCATAGAGCGGTTTCTGAATATATCGCAAAACGTAATAAAATCTAAATCCTCACCTCGACCAGAACTGTACACACCCTTTAACTTTTATTTATTAAGAATGACTTGGATTCTCTGTGAAACACCCCACCTGAACACCTTTATTTGGCTTTTCGATACCAAACCACCATAATCAAACAACAATACTTCACAGTACAATCTCCATCTTTGTTGACTAGTCCCCTGGCTATACAAAACCCACAACAGTTTAACGTGTTACGTTGGTACTGTACGAGCTGAAATTTTCGCGGTGGTTTTATTTTCGCGAATTTCGCGAATCGCCTTTGAACCGTGATAATAACAACACGCGAAAATAACAACGCGCTAATAGCTAAGTTCAGTTAGACCTTCGCAACCGCGAAATTAACATGCGAAAATGTCCTCCAAGTAGCAATTCGCGAAAATATCTGTACACGAAAATTTCAGCTCGTACAGTACATTGTAACCTTCAATAGTTACTGGTGGCATAAAAATAAAAATCACAAATTCATCACATTCCCTCATAGGGTTATGGTGCATGGAAAAAAATAAAGATCTTTTTAGTTTTGTTTTGTTTAGGCCTAAGTAGTATTAAAATTTAGAGTGGCCTAATTTAGACCACTAACGATACTGACGCAGTACCAAAAGACTAGAACTAGATCTATGTCTAGTATAGTAAGGGTACTAGGTCTCGCGCAGGGACTTAATGATCGCGCATAGCGTAACTGCGTATAGCAAGCAATATTACGCGTAGGACTAAGCGCAAAATTTGCCGATACGCCCATGGAATAAACATACCTGACAACCGCTAAACATGAGAAGGAAGCAAGTAAGAAATTTTGATTTCAAACAAATTTTTCACTAAATTTCCAATTTTTTACCTTATAATTTACCTACCTTGGCTTAAAATCTTTTTTAAGGATGTTGTAGCCTAGATGTGTCGTCTCGCTTGTCTCGTTCGTATGATCATAGCCGATAGAATTTGTAATTTGTTCGATCGATCGTTATAATATTCTACGAAAGCCGAAGCACGTTACAGCCGCAGAGAGGGGCAGACACTTTCACGTGTGAAACTACATAGGGCAGCTGCGCGACCTTTACATACCCCGAGAAATTGAACGCATAAAATTAAGTCCGACATACAAACGGCGACAGCGCACTAGACTCTACTCCGTTATCGTATCATCATGAGATTCTGGGAGGTGATTTTTCTGCATTTTCGTGATATTTATTGAGAAATTCAGGTACGATTGTGGAATAATTTTTATTATAATAAGAGCATTACAAATTTTCGTGCGCGATATCTAGACTCTTGACCCCTCAACCATACCACTTAAACGAGACTACATGTTCGGGCCTTTGAGTCTATTGTCCAACTAGCAACTTGTAATTTACTAGAATTTCTAACTAACTTAGCTTTGTGAGTCTCATTTTCACAGTTTGTGATGTCACTTGGCCGAGAGTAGAACGTTGAAACAGAATATACAATTACCTAGAACAACAGGATTTGACGCCATTTTGTTTTGCTGCGTGCCTAGGCTAGATCTACGTAAAAAATGTATGGTTGCAATGTAAAATTTACGTAGGGCCTAATACGTTAGTTGTCCCTCTGTTTCGTGCTTGCTAGTTTAGTTACTCAAAACACGACTCAACTTTACAAGAAAACCCCAAACTTACCAGGGTCGCTTGACATTTTGTCTCGATAGCTATTATAGCCATCGGCATCGGTTTGATATGCCATTTCTCCGGTTGCTCGGTGCCAGAAGGATGACAATCGTCAAATCAAATTCAACACAAATGGAGATTTTGGAATCTTTCGTCCGCTAAGTGTAGAACTAACTATGTTAGGATATCTTGATCACGACGCGACACAACCTTTACCCCACGTCTGCTTTGCTAGCTATCAGATGTGCTATACATACGCAGGAGATCTTACAGTGACGTCAGTGCTAAAACTCATCTCGCCGATAATGATTGGATTTCAGCACAAAACTTAATACACATTATTAGTCCTAAATTTGTTAAGTTTAAAATATATCTTTCAATAAAATATAAAACTCAATGGATCAAAAATTCTAAAAAAATAAAAATCCTTGCCATTAATAGGCATAATCTGTATAAAAAAAAAGAATTTAAATTGGCATTACATTAGCGGGGATTCCCCAGGCTGGCTCTCGTTCTGTGGTGCTGTGAAGGAAAGATGGTTCATGCTGGATGTACTGTGTCATAAAAAAAAAGAAAGAAAGAAAGAAAGAAAAAAAAAAAGGGATGCAAGTATAAGTACATACATGTACGCTTACTGTGCTAATCTGATTCGAACGTCATGCCTTCAGCTAGAATATCTATTAGGCGTTTTCACATCAGCCCGATGTTTCGAGATAGCGCGCTATCTTCTGACTTGGGAAATTTTCCCGATAGCGAGATAGCGCGCTATTTGATAATGTGAACAAAAATTTGCGCGCTATTGTATCGCTCTGATCGAGAAAATTTCTCGCGGGAAATTTCTGAAATAGCGGGATAGTAGCGCGCTATTGGATATTAGGCGTTTTCACATCAGCCCGATAAAAATCCAAGCTCGAAATATTTTTCGCGATTGCGAATTAGAGCGCTATTTCATTTCTTATTCACATCAGCCCGAAGAGAATTAGTCCGCATTTTTTCGAGCTAATTCGTCAGCTGAGTATGTGCAAACAGCATCTGTAATGTGCGTGCCCTCTCAAAAATTCCTCATGATTTGTGTGCAGTTTGCCTCGATCGATCGGGTCACACACGCTAGGCATGAATGGGATTCATCGCGCTAATTTCTCGAATCGTTTTCACATTATCAAATAGCGCGCTACTGTCCCGCTATTTCAGAAATTTCCCGAGTTGGAGTCGAGAAATTTTCTCGATCAGAGCGATACAAGTAACGGGCTAATTTGTGTTCACATTATCAAATAGCGCGCTATTTCGCTATCGGGAAAATTTCCCAAGTCAGAAAATAGCGCGCTATTTCGCTATCGGGAAAATTTCCCAAGTCAGAAAATAGCGCGCTATTTCGAAACATCGGGCTGATGTGAAAACGCCTCAGGTGAAAACGACTCGAGAAATTTGCGCGATGAATTCCATCATTCCTAGCGTGTGTGACCCGATCGATCGAGGCAAACTGCACACAAATCATGAGGAACTTTTGAGAGGGCACACACATTACAGATGCTGTTTGCACATACTCAGCTGTCGAATTAGCTATTTTAAAATTTTTAACTATTCGGGCTACCCCCTCTTCGGGCTGATGTGAATAAGAAATGAAATAGCGCTCTAATTCGCAATCGCGGAAAATTTTTCGAGCTTGGATGTTTATCGGGCTGATGTGAAAACGCCTATTGACTATTGTTTATAAATTTATATACCCTAATCAACATTGAAACACATCTTGATATTTCATTGGCTACCTCCTTCGTGTAAACTTACATCTCTTTCGTCATGAAGGCTGTAAACAAATCTTGCCATTCTGTTTCATATAATTGTACGAATGTACTAACAAAAACACTTATTCGTTTCAATCACATGATACATTCTGTTTAAAGGAAACCAAATCCCAAAGAGAAATGTGGACTGAGTGAAAGCAGCAACACAAGTAGAACGCATCAGTGAAAGTTTTAGGAAAATCGGACAATCGATGCAAAAGTTATGGATTTTTAACGTTTTGGTGTTGGAACCATGTGGATAAGGAGACTACTTGACTTTATCAAAACGCTTGAATCACTTTTCATGAATAGGCCTAATGAAAGAGCACCTGAATAACCGCTTTCAGAAAGCAGGGGGAGTAATTACTATCCTTAACATAATAAGCTATGTCAGTATCAAGTTGATGGAATGCGTAATTTTCATGAGAACTGATTTTTTGTGGAATTCTCTTTACATTTTCTTTATATTGCTGTCCACACATGACGTCATGAATTCTAGTAGTCTCATTATCCAGTGATTACAACACCAAAACTTTAAAAATCAATAACTTTTGCATTGATTGTCCGATTTTCCTCAAACTTTCATTGATGTGTTGTCGTTTTCTTTTTTACTCCTCATTTCCAAGTCAACTAGGGTTGCTGAACACTCTGCTACCTTGATTGATAATATATTTTCTAATGTTTCTCTTCAATAGGATTCTTGTCTTATACTTTCTGATATCTCTGATCACTATCCTCTGATGGCTCATTATATGATATCAAGCGAAAATGTCAACATTGGACCTTGCCCAATGAAGAAGTTACTCCTCAGAATATAGTGCGTTCGCCTGAAAGTCTTGACAACGTAGACTTTTCACACATTTATACCTTAGACGTTAGATGATGTAAATTCTTCATATGATGCGTTCTGTAAAATATCATATGAATTATTTGATAGGTATACCCCGATGCAAAAGTACGTTAAAATACCAAAAGAAAAAAAAAAGTTCGAAGACTTCCTTGGATCTCAAAATCTTTATTACATTCTCTTTATATTGATAAACAAGAGACCCGGGGTCTCGCGCTCACCTCAGTATCGCAAGTTCACCTTCCATGCATTCTTGCAGACTCTTACCTGAGAACGCTGGAAACTTGTGGTGGGGTAGGTTTGAGAGCTGGGGGCATGGTGTCCATTTGCATATTCCAACACACTGGTAAAAATATCTGCCAAGTACACTGTACTTTATAGAATGTTGGACTATGTAGTTTGGGAAACAAAACGACTTAAAGTCCTATCACTTTTGATTCTAAAGAACAATATGATTGAATATTCCTTAATTTAGGAGGTTTGGACTCCCTGGGGCCCCAAGGAAAGCATGGTGCCTATTCAAACACTTTGAGATCCTATCCCCCTAGGAATGCTACTTGTCAAGTTTGGTGAAAATCCATTATGTTGCTTTCAGCACGAAGATTAAAATTTAGGTCTGCGTTTGGAACTACAGTTATCAATGTACAAACTCAAAGTAACTTTGCTCTATCACTTCTGGTTCTAGAGAAGAATGGTAAATATTCCTTAATGTTGGGGGGGGGGGGAATTAGGCCCCCTCGGGTCCCCAAAGGGGACCATGGTACCCTGTTAGACAAATTTAGATCTTAACCTCCCTGGCATGCTACCTGTCAAGTTTGATGAATCAGGGGGGTTTCAACGATTACGAACATGTACAATTTACATCACCATTTGGACCCATCCCACCACACTCCCTTGGGTCACATGGGGGGGGGGGGGCATCCATGATACTGCCATGAACAAACTTGAAACAACAGTCATCAATACACTGAGTCATTGCATTGACTTAGCTTAATCGCTTCTGATTCTAGAGAAAACCTTTAAAGATTCCTTACTGGGGGGTGAGTTGGGCCCTCCTGGGGGCCCCCAGGGTGGGGCATGGTGCCCATTTGATGGAATTGAGATTCTATCCCATTAGGGATGCTGCCTGCCAAGTTTGGTGAAAATTCATCATGGGATTTTCCAAAAAAAAGATGAAAATTTACAATTTAGGCCCCAATTTAGGCCCCTGGGACCCCCAGGTGGGGCATGGTGCCCATATGATGGGAACGAGATTCTATCCTTCTAGGGATGCTACCTGCCAAGTTTAGTGAAAATTCATCTTGGCATTTTCAAGAAAAAAAAAATGGAAAATGTACAATTTGGACCCCATTAGGACCCCACCCCCACCCCCTCCCCTGGGTCCCAAGGGGGGGGGGGGCACCCCTGATTCCGCCATGAGCAAACTTGAAACTACAGTCATCAATGTACCGACTCATAGTATTAACTTAGCTCTATCACTTCTGAATCTAGAGAAGAAGATTTTTAAAGATTCCTTAATTTTAGGGAGTTTGGGCCCCTCTGGGGGCCCCCTGGGTGGGGCACCGCATGGTGCCCATTTGAACAAATTGAGATCCTATCCCCCTAGGATGCTACCCGCCAAGTTTGGTGAAAATTGGTTACGGGGTTCTCAAGAAGGAGATGAAAATGTAAAAAGTTTACGCACGACGCACAACGCACGACGGACGTCGGACGAAGAGCGATCGCAACAGCTCACTTGAGCCTTCGGCTCAGGTGAGCTAAAAAAAATATTACAAATACAAGCTTAGAAGTACTGGTCAATCCAAACTTAGGTTTACTTCTTACAAAATCATTCTAGTGAGAAATATTCGTTCGAGGGAAAAACAGTGTTTTGTTACACGCTTGGAATTGTACAGACGATATGCAAACTACTTGGAAAACTCTGGAACAAGCCATGAATTTTTCAAATAATACACATGATATTACAAAGATTGACTTTGATAATGTAATTTATGAAGATTCAGAAGTTATAGCTCATATTTTCAATATGTATTTTCTTCTATTGGCATCAACCCTCGACGAATATACCTCCTTCAAATGATAACTAATTTGCTAATGTATTTAGGCCGTCCAACCCAAACTCCATATTTTTCTTTCTCCTGTAGACAGATACGAAATCCGTGGTATCGTTTCAAATATGCCAAATTGGAAAAGCTGTGGATATGATGGTATTGATAATTTTATTCTTAGAATTATTGTTGAGTATATAGCTGATCCATTAGTTTATATTCTCAAGTTATCTTTATCAAAATGCTATGTGTCTGGTGTAATGAAGATTGCAAATGTTATACCTCTATATATAAATGGAATGAATACCTATAGACTTGGTGCCCTTCGAACAAAATGGGATTCTTTTACCTTTGGGATGCTACCTACCACGTTTGGTAAAAAACGGTCATAGCGTTTACAAGAACAAGCTGAAAATGTGAAATCTCGCCTCCTCCCCATCCCCCCCCCCCCCACCATCTCCTCATCCGTCTAGTAAATTTGAAACTATACATTCATAAATTTATAAACTAATAAAGCACTGAATTAGCCCTATCACTTCTGGTTCTACAAAATATATTTTTTTTTAACAATCTCTTTAATTGGGGCTTTTGACCCACCCCATACCTGCCCGTCCCTCCTCCCCCCATCCCCCCCCCCCCCCCCCATGGACTTGGTGCCCCTTCGAACACAATGGGATTCTCACACCCTGCGTATGCTAACTGCTACGGTGAAAATCTGTTCCAGATTTTCAAGAAGATCCTGAAAATGTGAACATTCCGCCTCCTCCCCCTATGATATCATGTATACTTTGTGTCTTGCATATAATTTGTGGCTTGCTTACAACTTGAGCCTTGCACGTATTTTGTGCTTTGCATATGTTTTGTGTCTTGCATATTTCATTTTGTGCCTTTCTGTTGATCTTTTACCTGTTCTGTTGATCGTTCGGTTGACGATGGGTACAACAGCTTTTCAAACCTTAATGAGTATCAAGTAGAAGTAACGTAAAACAAAACAACACCGACAACTGCAAGTCCACTTTCAAATTATCAAACAGACTCAGTGTTTTCCAAACAACGCTAAAAACACTAACAAAGTTAACACATGCACATCACATGAGTAAGATTTCGGAGGTCAAACACCAAGTTTATTGCTTGAAACAGTTATCACTGTTCACTGTATACTCTTAAATAACTGATATTCGTGTGTATCAGAATACAGTATTTTAATATCTTAGAAGGGGAACTCCAGTCCCAAAATAAGTTAGTCTGATAAAAAAGAGAGCAAAATCTTACGAGTTCAACGAAAAAAAAATCGACGGAAATCGGATGAAAAATAAGGAAGTTATGACATTTTGAAGTTTTGCTAAATTCTGCAAAACAGTTCTTGTACAGTGGATGTGAATATGCAATGAGTGAGCTAACCATGTCATACCCTCACAATTTTCCATTTATCGCGTAAAAAACAGTGACGAAAATTCAATGTTTATGTCAGTGAAATCTGAAACATGATGTTATTCCTGGTTGAATAACTTCAGAACAGTGATCAGTTAGATAAACGAGGATTTGAGCCTCGGGCATAATTGCGTTCGAATGAAATACTGTAAATTTCAAAGTTTTGTGTACAAACTATATGGTAAGTTGTGAGGGGATGGCATGCTCACTTTACCATTTACATAATTATATTGACTGTTCAAGAACTGTTTCCCCCCCCCCAAAAAAAAAAAAAAAAATGTCAAAAATTCCTTATTTTTCATCCGATTTCAATCAAAATCATACCGTTGAACTAGTAATACTTACTCTTTCTTATTAGACTAACTTATATTTGGATCGGATGTCCCCTTTAAAGTTTTCCTCGTCTTTACGTCTATTTTAATCTCTTTCATGTATTCCGGAGGAATGAAGTATCATTCTACTCTCACAAGAAAAAGAGAGATGACATACAATGTACATTTTACATCTTTCTGTCAAATATTAATCATGAATAAGAAATAACGTAATCGAACATGAAAAATAAGATTCAGTTAGTGTGACTAGAAAAATGTTAATACATGTACAAATGCACTTTATATTTTATATACTTTAAACATGACACTTACATTTTTAACGGTTGTATTAAGATACACATGACCAACGGCCTGTTCCATAGCGAACATAAACGCAGGTGGTACCGTACTTAATGATATAGATGCCTACATCGCATAATATTATATAAAAGAGAGTTATTTATTTCCAACAAAATCATACCAGTACCACTTTCCCCACAAACGACCTATGAAATTTATTTATCTACTTACTATGTATACAACCATACAACCATACACACAAAGACTGCTTTCATTGCCAAGGCGAGTTCACTTTCCCTTAACTCATATCGATGTGTATGGCAGCTTGCTAATCAGAAAAGTAGGGCCTATATGGTGAGCAGGTGGATGAAGTATACGCGATTGAAGAGGAAAATTCCACCAAAAGGCATAGGGCCTATACTCAGAATGCAACTGAAATGCAATCGAACAAACTGTGCGAAATAGCACACATTTTACATTCTTTATTACATATTTCTTAAATCTATCAATTAGAATTTGCATTAGAGAGAGAGAGAGAGAGCGATACACTTTCTACACATCGTTACATCCAGTAGCCATAGATCTTTATCTTTATCAGATCGCTTTGATGTGGTTAATCAGTCAACAAATCCATTTCACTTCTTTGTAATTCACATCCTTAAATCCATTTCACTTCTTTGTAATTCACATCCTTCGAACTCTAATATTCTACAATTTATCACATTATACCCGATATCATTAGCCTTTTAACATTGTCCACATGTTCTCGCCTCTCACAAACCACCAAAATGTCAAAAAGAAATTAGGAATCATAGTGTAGCAGCATGTATTGTTATAAAATTATTATAATGAGGCATGTACACACTTCATATTAGTGTGGGGTGGTGGAATGAACACTTCTTGAAAGATATCATATAAAGATAAATTATGAAAAAAAAAATGAGTTGTGCCACATATTTCATGGTTCTCACTCTCTTTCTCTCGTTCACCACACAGTATTTGACCTACAAATAAACACTAAAACGCGTACAAGTCCTCACGCACACATTAACATAACTGTGCGTTTAAAAATAGTTAAATATGCAGATTATACAAGTTCGGCCTATTATAGTCCGTGACATGATATATTCATCTTTGTACAGGCAAAATCTTATGTTATATGAGAAAAATTCCCATGCATGATCATTGTACAGTGTTCAGTCCATAAGCTTCAATATGAAGAAAATGACATCATCATGTACAGTATTTACATTTATTTTTTTTCTTTTCCTGTATACAGTAACCACATGAATTAATTCTCATTGGCAAATACAAAAATGCAACATTATGTGCATGAATAGTAAATGATATTGGCTTATCATTGAGAGCGTACAAGCGAGTAGTACGAAACAACATCAGCACGAATCATACGTGACAACCAAGCAGCTCCAATCCCACAATGGATCAAAAGATGCTGAAATATTCAAGATTATCTAACATCAAAAGAAATTATCTAATACAATCGGCAGTCTGTTTTATACAAATTACTGAGACGTAGCGAATAGAAGAAGGGAGTTCTTCATTATTTCTATCGATCGGGTTAGGACACCTCATGCCATCACGCTATAAGTCACGTGATATGACAAACACAAATATAATGATGCTCTTGTGTTAAATGCCTTCCCTACACTATTCACGGAATTGAGTACGTTATTCATTGTCCGAGTTATTTTCTTCAAGGGAAGAGAGATCCTATATGACGTTACAGAATGTTATAATTGTTCCCTGTTTACATGTACCACACACAGGGTATAAGAGCAAAAAAACCACGAAATTATCTTACGACAAATACTTTAAGTGGAAATAGTTAGTGACAGAGACACGAGCGATAAACAAGTCTTTACAAGAAGATACATGTACTGCCTTAATCTAATATTTCAATTATTGAGAATACTACCGCCAGAATATTTTTCTCCTCCATGTTCACTTACAATCAACTTAATCAGTCAGAGATTTTTACACAATTCGCGTGAAATTCCCATACTGCGGGATTGTCGGAATATTGATCAACAATTAGGCATATGAGCAAACGCAGGCGACTTTCCTCCCCCCCCCCCCCCCCCCCCCCCCCTAGCGGAGGGGTGAGAAACACTTCACGACTGCTGTGGACTTATCGGCAAAGCTGTCCTCTCGGCCCTTATTAGCATGACGCCAAAGAGAGCATGGTGATTTGGAATTTTGAATCATGTGTTCAGTTTTATACAGATGCAGACACAGGCTCAGTTCAGCTGCTGAACGCGGCCACTCAACCTTTGACATATTACGTCACTCAATTCGCAGGACTCAAATAATGCTGATATTATAGCTCTTGCACAGAATTCTGTTCCATGTACAAACCTACAAACCGCCTCTTTTATATGGAGCTAAAATCAAACAATAGTCGCCCATCGACTTGAACGCGAATCGTCACCAAATTGCAATGGTGTTGTCAATCATTGTCAATATGACACCGTTAGAAATACACATGTAGTTGCCACGCAATCATCGCCAAAATACACCTTAATAACATTTTTTTCGAAGCTCATAACAAATTAAACCTTTATCCAGTTAAACAATTGTGACAAGCATCATTCATCATTTCGTAAAGACTCATAAAAAAAACTCAAGAATTCCACAACTTTTCTGTACTTTGTCTGTCATCAATTTCCAAGTCAACCTAAGAGCAGGTAGTCGAGTTTGCCTTATAGCGGATCCACCTCATGGTACGGCCAGTGACCAGCGCTTTTAACTCGGACTAGAAAATCTCACTGAGATGATAGAATACCAGGAAAGTATTGAATCAAAAGACAATCCACTACCGTAATACATGTATACAAACTTACAATGACATCATTTCATCACATGGTTGGTAATACAATTGTAATAATCATCACTACATTATTTTCCTCACACAATTCTCAAATCTGAAGTCTGACAATCATTCTTTTGCTATACAACACACATTTTAGGAAGGCAATGCCATCATCTGTGGGTCTCATTCTCCTCCCCCCCCCCCCTCTCTCTCCCACTTTCTCTCTAACATCGAGAGATTACTGGAGAGGATGACAGGAGAGAGAGGATGACAGTCTTTTGTTTTTCTCACATCATTAAAACATGACAGGTAAAAAAAAAACAACTTCAAGAGGTATTCTGTAAATTTCTGCTTCACTGGAGGGATAAGCGTGCATACTTCGTCGACACGCACAGCAATCAAATCACTTCATACGGACTATCTCGGTCAGTCAACACTTTGGTCAATGCAGTGGGCAGTGGCCAAGACAAAGCAGTACGGTATTCCATATCTCCTCCGATACAATTCTTCAATAATGTGCACCGATCTGGACTGAGCAATCTCCCATTTAAATATGCGCCCTCTATCGAATTCAAACGCGTACACTAAATACGAGTACAAACATTACAGGCAACACTCACCACAAAAAAAAAAAAAAAAAAAAAAAAAAAAAGCATCGTCAAACACGCTCTTCTGTCACAAACTTTGAGCCATCACACGGCACACACATTGTAATGTGACTCCATAATCTCAGAGACGGAATGAAATCTTGCGGCTGACGCGTTCTGGAGGATAGATATAGAAAGAGCATGGTTTTTACTTGCAATAAATACCCGAATCAGTATGATCAAGATGAGCTGACAATATACACAGCGAGTGAACGTCAGTCAATACGTTGAGTTTTGGTTTGATAAAATCTCATTCATCACAAATTTTAGTCACGGTCTGATAAGCAGAAGAGAAAGGCGATAACCTTCATGTAAATGAAAACGTTTGGTTCAGAAGTTTTTCTAACTCCACGTTGTAAGGCTCGTAAAAACGTTTCAACTTTTCGATTGTGCTGTCGCTGACCGGCAAGTGGGGGCGTCCTTTCGCTGACTTCATACATGCATACACAGGCTGTGAAAGACAGAAAAACCCTTTTTCCGCGCTGAAGAGAAAATGTTCCGGCGTGAAGTACGGATCGACCCCAAGGAATTTTTCCACTTGAGCGACTACTTTGACCGGGTCGCTGATCAGCAGGTCACCATCCAGGAACAAGAACTGCTTTGATGGGAAGTATTGCAACCACTTCCGCACATACTTGACGTAAATACCCGTGTCGATGATGGCGCTGTTTGTATCGATTTCGCCACTATCTGTAAGAACCGACTCTTCGAAAGTATCTCCGATATTATCGTAATTGGGATATTTCCTAAAGAACGCAGCTTCCTCTGCTTTCACTTTTCTGCGCATTTCTGCTTGTTTTGGCGTCAGTGTGGGTTTCAAAACGTCGCTGTCGAGACTCCTCTTCTGTTTTTCAGTCATGTAACGTTTAAAGATAATGTGAGTGTAGTCCGACACTGCTCGTACCACTGGGTCCCGAAAAATGACAATCAACTTGACATTAGACGCTAACTCTTTGCGAATACGCTCCTGGACGCCAGGGTAGACAAAGTACCGTGGAGTCTTCTCCACGATAAGCTGATTGGGCAAGGCGTAAGGCATCTGCTCTACAAACCAGTCAAAACCCATGAATCGCTTGTTGTCATAGTAGTGGGCTTCGAAGTCGGCAGCGGCGATCTGAGGATGGAATGCTATGAAGTCCTTCAGCGTGGACGTACCACACTTCTTCGTGCCGACAATCAGGGCGTCGGGCTTACGTTTTGTGCAGCCCCGCTCAAGGCGCGTTTGTTCTCTGTGGTCGACGTTGTGGAAGGTTTTGCTAAGGGAGAAGCAGCCGTGATCGTGCTTGACGGGGCGAACGTCTTCTTTGCTCTGGCTGGTGACACCGATCATGCGCAGATCACTCGTCATCATGAGACACGTGACCGTCCCCAGAAACACCAGAATGCCAATTATGAACTGTTTCCGATTATGCCACATTCTACTTGGCGTCCAAGCAACTATTACAAGCACCAGCGCGAAAAGGGGACAACAAAAGTGATTCAGATCCCAGATCTAAACAGGCTGAAAGATAATTGTGAAGTAGCTATGAAAATTGGTGTCTCTCAGCAACTCGGCAATGTCAGAAGTTCTCGCTCCTCACGTCTCATGCAAGGTGAGTGTAGCGCCTCGCTTCCTTCTTGTGACCAGTCCCACACAGTTATGGAAACGATCTCATGCGGTTAACAAAATTTTCACGAGGGAGCCGTCTCAATGTTTAACAGTTTTGTCAGTTTTGTTTTGTTTTGTTTTGTTTCTTTTAATTACGTGATCGACCTATGGAGACTTCACTGTCGTCACTGCTGGAAATCTTTCGCTGCCTCCATTCATCTCATTGTGTTACGTTGAAGCATGGAGGTCGAAGCCATTGCGGTACCAGCGACAGAAGAAATCTGTTCAACCTCTGAAATATCCCCTATGCTCACGCCATAGTGCGGACTGGAACTCTGGAAGAGACAAGAAAGAAATAAGGTAACGTTAATCAAAGAGATGATAATGATGAATAACAAAAGACCCGGGGTCTCGCGGAAAAGATTTTTAAAGATTTCTTAATTTGGAGGGAGAGGGTCGGGTCCCTCTGGGGGCTTTCTGGGGAGAATGCTGCCCGTTTGAACAAATTGAGATCCTATCCCCCTCGGGATGCTACTTGCCAAGTTTGGTAAAAAATCCGTCATAGGGTTTTCAAGAATATGAAAATGTACAATTGAGACACGAACATAGAGGGGAGCAGCCCTGGATCTGCCATTAAAAAAAAAAATGAACCTTCATTGTCTATCACTTCTGGTTCTAGAATAAAAAATTTTGAAAGATTTCTTACTTGGGTTTTTTTTTTTTTTTTTTGGGGGGGGGGACCTTAGGGGGAGAATGCTGCCCATTTGAACAAATTGAGATCCCATCCCGCTAGCGTTGATACCTGCCAAGTTTGGTGAAAATTCATCATGGGATTTTCCAGAAAAAAAAAAATGAAGATGTACAATTTAGGCCCAAATTTGACCCCCCCCCCCCCCCTGCTCCAAGGGGGCCACCCCTGGATCCGCTATGAACAAACTCAAAACTACAGTCATCAATGTACTGACTCATCGTATTAACTTAGCTCTATCACTTCTGGTTCTAGAGAAGATGACAAGCTGCGTCAAGCATTTTTAACATGGTGTGTCTCCTTTGACTAGAACCCTTACCCCGTCGGTGTATGCGTGTTTGTGTTTATGTGTGTCTAAACAGGGAGGTGGGAAGACTCCCCCCCCCCCCCCCCCCCTCTGGTGCAAATAGTGGATGCTCTTTTAACAGTAGCTTTTCACAGTCCAACCACTTCCATGTTTCATTAGACCGCAAAATTGGTGTAAGCGATATAATAATGATGATCACCATTAGAATCATTCTCAATATTGAATACTAGACGATGTTTGAAGGCTCCATACAATGTTTTCATGACAAAGCTCAATTGCGACAATAATCGTAAAATCGTGATTGAGACATTTAACTCGCAACAGTTTCTATTTCCCGTCTTCTGCCATGGCGATTGCCTAAACTGTACTTCAATCACAGTCATGGACCCCGAACTCCAGACATGTTTTCTCTCCGGGTCAATGGATTTCACATAAATCTGAAGTCATTGGCCTGACACTGCCATCCGTCACGTACGGCTTTGCTGGAAGAAATGAAACAGAAGGCTCAGAAGCTGTGCAGAACTAAACAAAACGTCCTTCGGGTGTCGAACGCGAGCTACTGTCAACTAAAAGCTTTTACCGTCAAGCCAGGGGGTGGAGGCAGCAAGGCTCATCAAGACGACGTTTATAAACACGATGCAGTCAGAACAGGGGGTGGAATTCTCTTCCACCTCCCTAGTCAAAAGACCATCTCCCGCCGGAAACTGATGAAACCAAGGAGGTACCTCTCTCGTACCTCCTTGATGGAACCCTTGGACAGGTATATGTACTAGTAAATGTACTGTGGTAAGTTCCTTGACATACAGCTCCTGCGACAATGCTCCCATGAAATAATCTGCACGCTATGGTCAAACACAAATTCTACCCTACAACATAACCCTAACCCTAATCCTAATCCTCACATCAAACTAAACCTAAAACCCTTTCACAACCCTAAAATAAGACCGGAGCAATTGTCGTAGGAGTGACTATCGTACGTCACCACTGTGACAGTTCAGAGCTCTACGGCGTTTGTAAAAGTTTCCTTGTTATTCGAAACGAAAATCGGAAGAGACCATTGTGACATTGAATGTACAAATAGAGTCAGTGATAAAGAGCTGCACGCCGATAATTTTGATCCCTGTTGCCGGTGGTTCTACCTTTTTTTTTTTTTTTTTTTTTTGATTGGATCATGATTTCACCAATTGTTTAAAAAAAGACAATGAAGGCACAGATTATTTCCGTTTAACAGGCAGCAGGTCGCTGGTTTGACTCTTGTTTCCGAATGCTGCACCTTCTTTTCCCCCAAATCATTTTACCACAGCTGAAAAACAAACACACACACACAAAAAAAAACAAAAAAAAAAAACAACGCCAAGTTCCACAGTGTTTTCACTCGTCATTTCCTGCTGGGTTGACGGCTTAGGAACTGAGTTTCGCCACCCTTAGAACAAAGCACATTCAAACGAGATCAATCCAGGCGGAAGAACGAACTTGGGGGGGGGGGAAGAATTACTGAGAAAAGCACAACAATCAACGCACAAAAATCATAAAATCCAATCAGCATGAATAGTAGGTACTATATAGGCCTAGGTCATACATCGAGGAGCCTGACGTTTCTGTATATTAATCTATGGTCACGTGACTTTCCTGGTTCGTTGACTGCGAACAAATAGGCCTATGCCATTTTTGGGATCATGCTCATAATCAAACAGCTATATAGATCAAGCTTCCATCCATAGAGCACATCACCAAACAACCTATGTTAGCCATGTTGAAGGAGGATGTGGGCTTCGATGAGAGAGTGGCAGCACGTGCTGTGGATAGAAATCTTAGCTAGAAACATAAGGTCCTCAGTTCGACACCCAGCTAGTGCATTCAACCTTGGACGAGATGCCTTGCCCATAATTTCCATCTTGACCCAAATTAATATAAAATGATACAGGATAAAAACCATACCAATGTGTTATGGGAACTGCATGGGATCACGCGGCAGATAGCCTTGTACCCTCTCGACACCAGTCAGGAGGGTGCGTAGTGAGGGGTGGAGGCCCGGGTGCAGCGGACTACTGTATTTACCCTTCGTCCCTAATGGTTGATGCTGCTGGAGGTCAGAGATCTCAATGCACCGAAATAAACCTGCTGACGCTCTCCCACAAGCATGCACTGAACCACTGAGTAACTTTTGTCGTAGCTCAATGATTAAAATGATGAGGCTTAAAGATCAAGGAAGGTTCTGTGTCATGGCCTCGTTGCTGATGCTGTAGGCCTACCTCCCTGAAATCCTCAAATACTACTTAGGTCGCATCTAGCAGATGTACAATGTATCTTCTATCATACTATGCCATGGAGCTACAACACTGTAGCTTCATGTTTTTACAAATTTTTACATACCTGTACATAGAATTAATAGTGCGTGGTCTATATGTATTTTACTATACCTACAGTATACAATTGACAATAAATGCGCAAAATATTAGCGAAGTGACCTAGTTCTTCTGTTTTACAGAGTGCTACATGTAATAACGCACTCGGGAGCATAAAGTCAGTAGTGCATGACATAGCATGCATCGTTCGCTCCATTGCAGGGGTGGCGCCACCCTATCACAAAACTGATATGATTGAAAATGGCCGTACGAATAATAATTTCGCACGAAGTTAGCCCAGAACGTGGTTAAAAGCTAACAAAGAGCCGAAGCAAATACAATGCCTATACAGAGAGTCACTTTATGACGCCCTATCCCCACTAAAAAGCCATATTTATATTCATTTATTTTAGTTTTTATTTTATTTTATCTACTTATTTATTTATTTATTTTGCTTGCAAAAGATTTTGCCGTCTCTCACTAAGCTGCTGCTGTAACCCGAGAAAATCCATCGGCGAAAAGGAAGTTTAGGCCTATACCTTCAAAGCCGAATGAGAAAATGTCCTTTATCGTGTGTCCATCTTTGCTAAATTTCGGGTAGTGTGCCGTGAAGCCTGCATCAATAAAGTATACATTGCATTAAAGGACATGTCCACTTTCATAAACATGCGGATTGAAAGACTGCAGCAATATTAGTGAAACACATTGAAGAAAGTTTGAGTAAAATCTGACAACCCGTTCAAGAGTACTGAGTTATGAATTTTTTGAAGTTTTAGTTCTGGGATCACTGGATGTCAAGACCACTACAGCTCTGGATGTCAAGACCACTACAGCTCTGAATGTCAAGACCACTACAGCTTGCGATGTCATATGTGAAGAACGATATAGAAAACATCAAGAAAAATCAACATATTTTCATGCACTTTTCTCGCGTAATAAAAGAGCACACAACTTGCCTCTTTCAGAAGGCAGGGGCAGTGATATTACCCTCAACATATGCCACTTTCAAGCTGAAGGAATGTGTACTTTTTTCATGAAATGAACTTCGTTGTGTAATTCTCTTTACATTTTCCTTATATCTTTTTATGCACATGACATCAACTGTAGTAGTCTTCTCATCCAGCAGTGACTACAAAGGAATTTTAAAAATTCATAACTTTTTTAACAGATTGTCAAATTTTCCTCAAACTTCCATTGATGTGTTCTACTTATATTGCTGCATAATCTCTATCCACATGTACGTATGAAGGCGAACTTGTCCTTTTTAATTCCCCATGCTAGAATGTATGCTTACAACATTAGGTTTAGGTATATCATACATTTAAAACACTACCCACATACTCACTTTTGCAAATGCCCCGCTATTAAATTCCATTATGAGTTTAATCAAAATTTGAGTGAAATGTGTCGTAATATTTCCGTTTGAAGATCTGACAATGCACAATGTCTTGTAGTTTCGTCAAACCTGTCTTGTCTCCATTCGTTTACCTTTACCTTTTCTAATACAGCAAAACCTTGTCAGTAATTTTCATTATTCATATCCACATACGATACCGCCTTGGCTCTAAATATTTTTGCTTATTTTAATCATTGACTCATCCACTCCCTTGATTGGTACTGTTTCTGGTGTTCTACATGGAATGCTGCCAATATGAACTCAGTTCAGTACCACAAACAGAAATGTGAGCCATCAGAGTTAGAATGTCAAAAAGGTTCTCTGAAATACAAATGCATGTTGATTTGTGTTGATTTATGATAACCTCAACATCACTTTTGCGGTGAAACGTATATCTAGAAACATTCAATATGTTTTTAATTAATTTTTCTTCTATTTTTCTTCAGATTACTTGGATACGCTCACAAAAAAAAAAAAAAAAAATCCTTCCAAACCAGTATTCCTGTTGTGACCTCATCTGTCAATCATTGCTAAAGTCCTGATATGTTAACAAAAGATATTGGAATGCACCTTCCCCTCGAATTAGCATAACTTGCATGTTTCTGTGATATTTATGTGACTAATAAAAGACATAGCGAGTAAACATGCAAGTTATGCTGAGTAGAGGGGAAGGTGCATTCAACTGTTTTTTTTTTTTTTTTTTTTTTTTTTGTTATACATATCAGTTCTTAAGTAATGATTGGCAGATGAGGTCCCAACAGGAATACTGATTTGGAAGGATTTTTGTGGGCGTATCCAAGTAATCTAAAGAAAAATAGAAGAAAAATTAGTTAGAATATATGGAATGTTTCTACATATTCGTTTCACCGCAAAAGTGATGTTGAGGGTATCATAAATCAACACAAATCAACATGCATTCGTATTTCATGAGAACCTTTAACGCAGAATTCTCCCTCCTCTCTCAAAGCTGGCACAGCCTGGTAAACGAATCAGACAATCGAGTGTTGCTTTGCGCTTGACCTACGACATGAACACGTGTTCAAAAGAATTCTATGCTGGCAAAGAAACAAGAGACTATTATCATTATACCAAGTGGTCGAGAGAGACAGCTGTTGGCGGTTGGCTGCTGGTCATTCGGCGTAAAAGTTCGTCAATACAGCGAAGAAGAAAGGCAAACAGACATTTTGGTAGAAAACCAGAAGTAAAAATTTTACCGGATATGGGATGTTAATGCTTCACATGCTTCCTGAAAACATGGGTACAGTGTATCTGTCGCAATGGCTATACATTAAGCCTATGATGGGAACTTGTTATGTCGTCTAAAATGTCTTCCGTTCACCTCACGTGGTTTACCTGCACGCAAATATTTACAAAAATGTCCCATTCTGACGTAAGTATCAAATTAGTTCCGAAATTATACAGATTTCGATTGTTTCATCGTGCAAACAAATAATGAGGAAGCTGTGACATGAAATGAGACACCACTCGCAAAGATATGACATACATGTATATTACTGGCTTGTGAAAACTTATTAAACGTCAAATTGAATAAATACATTTGTAGACCTCCTATTCTTTGCCTGGTTTTGGTAACTCTGTTCTCTCGCCGAATTTGCTGACTTTACTTTCATATAAGAGACCGGTCTGCAAGGTTTCAGACTTCACTTAGCGCAAATGTTATCTTGTTTTTAGTTTACGTCGATCTTCATTGCGCTAAAAGCCAGCAGCGTCGGCAAGAGTTTAAAGAGTAATTCTTTAATTAATACTGCGCATACAATAAGACTAAAGATCTGATCTTGGAAACGTTAGATATTATAAATTCCATTAAATCGGCCAATAGCAGTAAACTCCACTTTTCCCCTTTTAAAGTTTTCCTGTTGTTTTCTTCTTCTTCTTCTTATATCTTGAGGACTCAGAACACGGGAACACAAGGAAAAGGGGCGTTTGATTGAGAAATGGCGAGTGACAGGCAAAGGTGGGTTACTCGAATGAAAGACAGAATAAAAGTCAAATAAAATCTAGGCTAATCACTTTATCGAGTGTAGACTTCCTTCCGCGTATAGCCTTCTGGAGTAGACCGTAGGCAGTAAATCGCATTGCTGTTAAATATTATTATCCACTTGAATTGCGTGGCATATACATCCGGCTAAGGGACCCGGATATTACCTGTGTATGGAACCCCGCTAGCGCATGTAATCAGAAACGACTTTCGATTATACAGGTGCATGAAATATGGAGCAAACTGCATACAAACCTTAACCTCACTTTTTTTTACTCCTCTTCCTTCTCTTCTTTCTGTTGTTCCTTCTTTCCCTCCTCCTCCTCCTCCTCCTCCTCCTCCTCGACACTGTATTTTCTTTCTCCTTGTTAAATCATTGGTTCTTTTCCTCGTCTTCTTTCACCCATTTTCTGGGTCTTTTACATTCTCTTACCCTCAATAATCAAACACAATCGTCATATAACCACCATCTTACACTACATTGATCTTAAAGCAGTAATACATTATATTTTGATCTAGAATTTCAAACAAACACACGTTACTTTAATGATACATCGGCTATGGAAGGCAGAAAAATATTATTCTAGAAAGTCGGACTATATCAATGACTCATGACATAATACAAAAGTTAGAAATATATACGAAATATTTCTGGGTCTTGAGACCCACTGTGCAATAACAAAGCTAAAGTTTCGAATATGGATTCATTGAAAAGGAAAATCGCTTTTTCCCTCTCACACATTAAAGCCTGCTCTCAAAGTCACTTTCACAATGATGCATAAATGGCTAGAATGTCTTCAGTAAGTTTTCATAATCTATAAGCTTGTCTTCCACTTTGTTTCTGCTCGTCGAAGCGATATGGAGTACACTTGGAATTAAATGCCCTTATATACCATTAGGACAACGTGGAGCTAGTCTACTAGATCTTTAATGTGGATATTTAGTGACTCATCGTAGGAATTGACTCGTTTCCAGATGTTTGTTTTCAACTTCTAGTATCTGAGTCACGCTCGTCAATCATATATTATGTCGCCTTGGATATTGAAGTAAGATATATCACTCTGCTGCCAATGCGAAGTATACCGACTACGTCGTAACTCCAAAATACAATACTAATTACTATCAATCATGTACATTGTATATCATAATGGGCCTACATTAGGAATTGACATTCTCATTGGCATTAACTTACTGACTATTGTCATTATTACAGTATCAGCAGTAGCAGCAGCAGCACCACCACTATCATTACAATTGTACTTTCATTTTTTAGAATATCACTCGTTGTCACAATGATAGGCCTACAGTGTAAATACTAGTACTTGGAATAAGACTATCATTATCTTTGCCATTTACGATCATTGACGATTGGCCAGGCTCAATTCCATGGAAAAAAAAAAAGTTTCCGTGTAATCGTGACGAATTTTGGCACAATCGTCATGTCAGGTGATGGATTCACTATTCCCATCACCATCACCATAAAATACGTTAAATAGCCCTACTCCCAAACACGATGTCGCGTGCTGCTCGATCTCATCCTCTTTTTGTCAAATACTGACAACAGGTCTATTGGAGCTATATTCTAAAGAGCCAGAACTCATAAAACAAGATAAAAATGACTAATGAAAAAAATAAGAACATGACTTCGCTTTGCAAAATATGCTTCGACAGAGTAAATATTAGTTGACTTTAGCGAAATGCTATCTTCTGATCAAAATTCAGTTGAAGACTAATCGCATCTAAAAAACATAATTTATCTCAATCTTGAAGGAAGAGATATACAAATGTAGTATAAATCTGTCTTGTTAGGTGAAAGGTTGCAAGAAGCCCGTACAATCTCATATAAAATGCCCGTCCTAAATTTAAAACCAAGGAGGTATCTTGTTAAAACTAAACTCCGACGATTTGGTAGCTGCAGCGAGTTACAGTACACGGCAGACAGACTAGGCAGCCAATATACCACAGATCAGGGCGAGACTGTCGCTCTGAATAAAGATGGGAGTTTGACATCTACCAGAGCAGCAAAGAAGTCAGTGACCGCTAGTCTACGACTTCCTGACGCCCCTTTCCCTCCCACTTGCATTCGAAATGCAGAAATAGACAATATCAGTGCAGAAAGGTGGGAAGCCTGCGAGACGCATACACAACTCCTCATGAGCACCCACAGCACCATAATGGGACTAGGGAGGTAAATGTCGATGTGTTGAGTAGACGTTCTGGGTCAAATACTTCCGGTTAGCCTTCCGTCATAAGGACACATGACAAAATTAACGACTTTTGTTGTTGTTGTTGTTATCACGGCTGTCCTAACCGTTTTCTTCTACACCTAGGCCTTTAACCTCTCGCTCTAAATTTCATCTGTTACTGAACTTTATTCCAGTGAAGATCCCAACTAACATTCATTGATTTGTTCCATGTTGTCAGAGCACAGTCTAATGGGACGGGTAACCAATTCAAGGAGGTCTACATGGGAAACCAGTATGAATACTACCACAACACACAAACACCAAAAACACACACAATCATAATTACAGAATTCTACCTTTACTTCACGACCGTACGAAGGACGACATAACATCTCATAACATATCAATTATGTCATTGACAAGGACTGTCTCCCGAGTAAACTTCCAATATTCCAATGTACAGATTACTCCCCCACCCCCTTTTTTTCCCGTGACCAACACGATAATCCTTCCACATTATTGTACTCACATACGTAAATTTCGAGTTGGTAGTAACCATACGGGCTTAGGCAGCTTTTGTTTTTATTTACTTGTCCAACGCGCATTGGATGCATACATTGGATCATTAGCCATTAATGCTATACTTGAGTCTTACAATGAATCATGGTAATCTACCTAATAACATGATTTCAACCCTTTCAAAAATAAAGAGCAAAAAGACGAACAACATCAAAAAGAGTACCAAATTTCGCAAATCCCATCAGATTACCAATTTTCACCGGCTGCAGAGCCGAATTTATAATTCTCACACCATGCTATGATGACGTCAGAGTTCTCGGCACACTGGTGATTGGGGTCACACCGACCCCGAAAACATGTCTGTTCTGCCGTGCTTCCATTACGCCTATTTCCGAACTCCCCATTTACCTTGAACCACAGCCATGTGCTACACTCTTTGCCAACTTGCAAATTGGAGGTCACAGAGAACAAGGATCAGCAGCAACAGTTTTGGCTCCGTCGCAGTTTGCACCGCCATATGTGCCGAAATCGTTTCCTTTTTCCCCCCGGCAGTATACTCATCCCAAAAATGGCAACGCAAAGACCCCTTTTCATTGTCCCTTGCTTCTACACTACATGAATCAACCCTGCCTGCACCATGCAATACGTACGTGAACATTGAAATTTCAAATTCTGGAGCATGTCCCCTTGCATTGTACATGATTATTTGTCACTTTCGGCACACTGTTTACGGGTTATAAACGTGTATGGGGGTTATGAACGATGGATATTAGGAGTTTGAGATCGAGAGAAAAGTTGTTAAAGGGATCGTATAGTTTTGGTTGAGACCTAACTTCAGGTTTCTTTAATATTTTTGGTGAGATAATGAGAGACGTCTTATGAAGTATTAAAGAGCTTGTAATTCCAAGAGGAATTCAACGTTTATTTGATGAAAATTGTTTTTGAAGTGGCTGAGATATCCAAAATATGACTGGCGATCCCGATGAAGGGTGGGACCCAACTTTTATTACGATTGCTTTGTTTCACTTTGTGTGTCGATGTCTCAGCCATTCAAAAACCGATGTTAGTCGAATAAACTTTGAATTCCTTTTAGAATGGTATGATCTGTACTATTTCATAAGTAGTTTCTTGATATCTTGCAAAAAGGTAAAAGCCCAATCCTCATCTCCACCAACCATATTCCTTTAAAGGGGATGGCTAGTAACTGATCAGTGGGAATAAGTGGGAATGCTGGGGATGATTGTTCCAATCGTTGTGGGATTCATTATGCATCTATTGTTGTGTGAAAATTATTTGCTTCAGAATGGTCTCTATTCAAGTAATGTGCAGTTTAATGTTTCCAGGTTAGCATGCCTGTACAGTGACGGGGCGATTAAACTGCACATTACTTGAACATAATAGAGACCATTCTGAAGCAAATAATTTTCACACAACAATAGATATATAACGTACTCTTAAATGAATCCCACAAGGATAGGAACAATCATCCCACAAGGATTGGAACAATCATCCCCCAGCATTCCCACTGATTCCCACTGATCAGTTATTAGCCATCCCCTTTAAGGTCTTAATGACATCATAATCATCTTTATCAAAGCCATGAGCAGAAATTGCTTTTATGAGGCATGCAGCAAGATGGCTCAGTTGGCAGTCTGTATCACAGTGATAGATCGGGAGTTAGAGTCCCAAGAAGACCATCATGTCAGTCAAGCCCAAATTTTAGGTTCCTTATATACTCCATGCCTACTCACACCATGCTCACACCAAGGGTGAACTGTATAGCCGAGCTCTCCGAGTATACCTTCTTGTCCAGACATTCAACCCCTCGCTGTCCCGCAACAGGAGGCATCAAGGACAAGATACGATTTCGCTTCACTTTTCGCAAGGAGCTTCACTGTTTGAACTCCTTGCTTTTCGCGAGCAGCTATGGCAGGTTTATACACACTTTGGAGGGTGAACTCTCTACCGACCCCTTGTGGCTATAGCCTGGATCTGAAGCATAAAAGATGACTAAAAAGAGCTCAGCGATAAGTATCGAGCAACCGGGCGCATGAGAAATGTATCATCATTACCACATTCAACAACACTGCAAATTGCGTAAGTTACAATCTTTTTTTTTTGTCACTTTTCTCGCTATATGTAATTATTTTAAATAAATTCCATTTCCATCTTCCTAATCATAATAGAGTTATTTGAGTTTCTTTTCAAACACTAGAGGGAAAAAAGTTTTCTACAATGAAAATAACATATATATCACGGTTTTCAATCTGCTATGTAACTTGAGAGGATTATTACACGACGAAGGGAGAGAAATTGAATCAGCATTTTTGTTTTGGAACATGCAATAAACAAGTCAAATACTATGTAATACTCGTAAGTCAATGTTCCTGCAACTCTGTGGGATACTAACTTACTCATTAAGTTTTCTGTTATAGGAGACTTCAATGTCCCAAGCTGAAACCGTGTATAAACGGGGAAATCCCCAAAGTAGGTGCGCAACTCCCATCCCACCCCTACCCCAACCCTCCCCCCCCCACACACACACACAACCCTTTCCCTGAATCTCTATACCATGTGGTTATACGGCGGATGAGCTCAATTTCATGTATACATGTCACTTGACAAATATGGCACGAACTAGACTTCTGTTTTCGACACTGCCAATTATTTGTACCATTTTGTCCAAAAATTCGATTTGGTCATAAATCAATCAAAACCGTCAGTTGTTGAATGAATGCTGCAGAGGACGTTCGCTATATATCCACGGCTTCCGTCGTCCTCATTATTGCACTAAAATCTGGAATCAAATATGCAAGCTTGATGAAGGAGACAAAATGTCAGTTGTCATGCCGTACCGTACTATGGGTCCAGTGTGGTGGCCCTGCGGCATAGTGGACAATCAAAACGGGAGGACCCGAGTTCCAATCCTGCCCAGTGCTTATGTCCCTGGACAAGATGTTTTTAACCACCATGTCCCTCTAAAACCATGTATACAATGCGGATAAAGAAAACTGTATCAGTACTTCATTGTGCAGACAATGCAACTTTGCACCTTCAGACCAAAAAGGTGCTTAGTTGCACCTTTAATGCACCTTTAGCGGTGCTCCCATTGCGACACTGATCTGAAAGGTGCTTAGTTGCACCTTTCATGCACCTTAAGAGGTGCTCCCATTGTGACACTGATCTGAAAGGTGCTCAGTTGCACCTTTAATGCACCTTTAGAGGTGCTCTCATTGCGACACTGATCTGAAAGGTGCTTAGTTGCACCTTTAATGCACCTTTGGAGGTGCTCCCATTGTGACACTGATATGAAAGGTGCAAAGTTGAACCTATTTTTCCTAGAGCATACATCGGGAATAAACGTTATATACTGTATATGAAACTGCACTTATAATCTTGTTTGCACAAGCAGAAGCATGCAATAAAATCCGCGTGTTTCAAATTCCACGAGCGATGGGGCTTAATCGTGGGTAGGCTGCAGTACATGATCTGTACTCTTGCCACCAAAAAGTAAGAACTCCTAAACCAAAATATCGGTCAGACTCTTTGGCAGTGTCGATTTAAGGGGAAATACCACTCTTTAATCATTAGATCGAGTTAATCCAGACTACATATACAGAAAAACAGAAGTGTCATTAAAAGCAAACATTATAAAGTAATGCGAAGGTTAATATACGGTATTCGAAAGTTAAACCAATCTGACATCTGTCACAACCACTATGCCCTCTGTACTTGTCCTCTGCATGTTTCGTGACGACATGGCATGAAATGTCACGGCATTCTTTCTTATATTTTGACAACATATTTATAAATCATCGCTGTACCATCCTACTTACTCAAATTTTCTAGATCAACGTCAAGATAACATCGTGGTGGATTTTTGTCATGGTGTAAACAATGAATGAGGGGTGCACAGAGGAGGTTTCAGCACGGAGCACGTGAACGGTTTGCGAAGGACGCGAATGTCCCCCAAAAATATGAATCCGCAATCGAGCCGATACTATTCATGTATTTGAGACAATCGAATGCATAGGATGCAGTGAAGGTTCCTATATAACATGCGTTGTAAATTCAAAAGCTTAATAGTCGATCTAAATTTATATCATTTCCTTCATACCTTTAATACATTGAGTGTTTCAACCTCGAAATATGACATTAAAATGAATTCGTAGTAAGTCGGGGTTCGAGTTTTGTTGTTGTTGTTGTTGTTGTTGCTGTTTTCTCTCGATAAGGTCTCTCTTAAGAAATGCAGGGTTATTCCTTTCTAAATTATACTTGATTGGCCTGGTTGAATGGCAAACACAAAATAAATCTTTCTTACTGCTGCTAAAGCTCTATGCATCCCACTCACATCAAATCAAAATACAATGTGCAACGCTTCGCCATGTTTGTTTTTATAGCTATAGTAAACCTAGAGCCCAATGATATCATATCAAATGATATAATCAAGATCCCTCGCATCGAACTATTGGAGTGATGCAATAAGTTGTTTCGAGGGGAATGGGGTTTAGTACGTGAATTATCGACCAAAATTGGGAGTTCTATACAGTATTTTTGATTGTTGGATGGTTGCGAGGTGATGACATCAAAGTTTTGAGTGGGAAAACCTGGAGCATATTATCACACAAATATGGTTGAACAAAAACCTCAAATGTTCTACTTCCGGCGGAAGAGCTGGTGTGGCCATTTACAAGGATGACTGTTGATCCCCTGACAAATGATTTAGCTTTACCGTCAAGGTTAACTGTTGGGTTTATTTATTCGCATTTTGGTTACACCGCATTATCCGGTTGTTTTGTTAGGATATGTCCTTCACTAAAAGGAAGAAATAAACTTAATAACTTCTGTATTTGAGACTACGTCCTACTATGTTTATTGCGCGACCCTGGGAAATAAGTGAAAGCCATTGGTATCGAGGTTGGTTTGATAAATATTTGTACGAAGTCTGAGCATTTTTTGTCCATGCCAGACGAATACCTCTTCTGGTTGTAGGTTAATTTTACGACGCGAAATGGCAAGGTCTGACACAATTTATTATATATGGCTTCCTAGGACATCGCACAAACTTCTGGGAGAACTTTGTTTGTTGTTTTTTCTTCAGTACAAGCTGATCTCAAGCTTCTTCAGGTAAATGTTGAAAAAAAAAAACTAGAAATGTCGCTCTGGCGACTGTGTATGCCTCCGCCACTGCATGGTTCTCCTAATAGGTGTATAGTACAATGTCTTCACAATGAGTGATGACAGTTGCACATAAGTGGCAAAATTTTTAGATGACAGGTTAGTCACAAGTGTGTTGAATGTTTACTTTCCTTGAGGTAGGTTTGCTATACATCTCGGGAATTTGAGGATTTTTACTTGACTTTTGACCTTTTTATATAAGTTTATGCATTGAGCAATTTTCAAGGCATGAAGAAAAAGTGTAACTACAGTATGAAATAGAACAATTTTTTAATTTTAGCCTGGCCGTTGACCCTTAACCTTTGACCTTTTGACCTTGTGGCAGGAAATTTTCCAGAGAATCTCCATTAGGTACTAATACATGTACATGCATATTAAGTTTCAAGAAAAATCCTGCGAGCATTGCATTATACATGTATATATGAGGGAAATAGTGAAATTTTGAGGATTTGACCTTGACCTTTGACCCCTGCCCCTAAATTACCTAGATAATCCCTGCTTCTCAGTATATGCATATGTATACCAAGTTCCATAAAGATATCTTGAACCATTTGCGAGATATGGAAAAAAGTGAAATTTTAACATTTTCACCTGACCTTTTGACCTCATGACCTGAATCTCTCTCTGAAGAATCTTTATTCAGTAGTACGTGTACATGTCTACACTAAGTTTCAAGAAAATACCTGCAGGCATTGCATAGATATGGGGGGAAATAGCAAACTTTTTAGCATTTGACATTGAAATTTTAACCTTTCACCTCTTGATAATTTCACTCAAAAACTTATCAAGTAATTGCCCCATCATACGTCATCATCTGACAAAGTTTGGTGAAATCTGCTTCATCCAGTCTTGAGTTTAATATCGTGTAAACAGATACAATTTCATGATTTGACCTTGACCCTTGACCTTTGGTCACTGGCCGATTTCATTCAAAATCTAATCAAGTAATTGCCCCATCATACTTTATACTTGGACCAAGTTTGGTAAAATTCCACTCGACATTACTCAAGTTATCGCGTAAACGAATGGGGACGGACGTACGGACAGACGTACGTACGGACGTACGGACGCCGGACGGACGGACGGACAAACCGAAAACGGCACCCTTCGGGCGGAGGCATAAAACAACACTACAACTCACTCGACATCATCATCACAGGCTTTACCCACACATTTCTTCACATTTCCCCTGCTGCCAGTCCAAGTTACAGCATATTGAAAAAAAAATTACTTCATCTACAGAGCTACCAAGTCTCACGCATTCTGCGTGAGACTCAAGCATTTAGGGCCTGTCTCACGATCTCACGCAGGGCACCCATTTTTCTCACGCATCGGGTGAAGTCTGCAATTTGTGCCAAAAATAAGGAGCATAGCTCAAAGGATTCAAGTGATAGTTGCAATTGAAGGTATATTTCCCTTTTGTCTTTCAAAAATAGTAAAAAGTAGTCACTTAAGTATGCACCAGATCGCATCATTAAGAGCTAATAATTCAAAAAAAGCTCCCTACCATGGGAGGGGTGACACCCTCCTCGTTCGCGTGCGCATGCGCGCGAGCGCCGAAACGCCGAGCCATGAAAATCTCACTCATAAAAGTTTTTTGAACTTGGCATCTCTGCATCTATTACGATACCGCGACGACTGAATACGCTGATACGTTTAGGCTGTCCAGCTTAACATGCCACCATAATACAATGGCATGATTATGTTAAATACACTGCATGACATATGACATAATCTACCCCCATATCAGTTTTCTTGTATCAGGTAGTACATGGTGTACATTCCATATGGGTTGGGGGTTTTTTTTTGTGGGTGTGTGTGTGTGTGTGTGTGGTTTTTTTTTTTTTATCGAGGGGAGGAGGGGCGGAGCCCACCATTCTGGTGGTACACACTTCACATGTCTATTATCATCATTGTGTGATTTATATCGTATATCTACATATCAGTCATACCAGTATATCATGCCACATGCCATACATTCCATATTGTACTTCGTTTACGCTAAGTCGAATGATGATGATCACGTCAGCATACTGCTCGTGTAAATCCAACAAGCATTTCGCATGCATGACCTCACTGAGGTCAACACAAGTGTTTCATAGTATACAATCCCTGTCTATACAGCTTGACCGACGCGTTTTGCGAACAGGTGCAGGGTTATGACCTGAAGTCCGAGTCGTTTGGAGTCAAATAACCACAAACTAGGCTTACATTACGACACGCGCACTTGATTTCTATACTACACTAAACCACGCAATCGAGACAGTGTTCATAAATACGAACACCTGCTCCTTTCTAAGCCAGGCAGTAGACATCGTGGAACCAGAAGCAACCATTACCTGTTCAAGGGAGGTATGCCTATTCTAGGAGCATCAAGAATTTGTGTCTGTCCTATCTTGGATACAATGATCAGCAGACGGTAGTGGGTGATACCAGGGAGGGGCAAGGGAGGTGGCCCCCGTCCCTCCCTAGTGATCCATGGTGATGTCAAAGGGTCATCAACGAAAAACTTAATTTGACCCGACCGTCACTTACTCCGTCACCATTTGACGGAAGGCATTATGTACAGTAAAATGGACATGAATTCTACTTGCATCATTGTGAATACCGGTAAACGCAAAGCAGCACTCGCACGATTCATCCCATGAGATGCATACCACCAATAAACCTGCATGTGATTTTCACGATTGAAGGATGCATTATGTTTACCGTACAGAAAAAGAAGAACGCAAATCAATCCGGTGCTACCTACTCTGTTTTCAGACTTTACAATGTGCGTTCGTTACCATAACACATTCCTGTTTGAAAGCTTTATTTCTAAATGGGCAAATAAGTCAGACGCATGGGAGTTAGACTACATGATATCACGCAAGGCGTCTATACAACTGAATAACACGCACCTTCAAAATTAAAATAACAGCAACATGGGTGCAATGTTTCCACCCGTGTTTCCACAACCCGGGCGATGATGTCAATTGGTTACGGTACTTCCTCGGCAACACATCGGTGTTTAGAAACGCTCGCCTCTGCGTCTACAGGATTTCAACATGAAGAACATGCAGACCGAGGGAAGGAAACATCTCATGGAAAAAAAAAAAAACTTCACAGAAAATACGAATCCTTCCTCTAAAGCGGCTCCGAAATTCAGTGTTTGCTGGCTTTGAATAGATGGAGGCTGAAGGATATTGAACTACACTACGGGTGAGCAGATCTTTACCACACAACGCGCCACCACCCAACCCACCCTTTCGGTACAAGCCTGATGTGGACTTGTCCCCCCGTCCCCGCGAAGCAAGTCGGGTACGGGGACAAGATTTGGAGGGGAGAGTGACCTTGGGGCGAAGCGTCCAGCTGTGGTCATCAAATGTGCGCATGCGCTATGCCTGGCAGAGCTTGCCCCAAGCCCCAATTGCCCCCACAGCTCGGGGACAGATGGGATACCGGTGAACGGTCAGTCGGAGATTATTCTCCAGCAGATAGTCTGATAATCGTGAAAAGACAACACGCTCAAGGATCTTGGACAAAAATGGAAACATTTGACCCTACACCGTGTCCTTGATAAGTTAATCCATTTGGATCCAGACCAGCTCTGACGAGCGTGAATGACCTTGGTCAGAATGTGTTCACTAGTGCTAACTACTGAAAGTCGAACATTCACAAACGCTCGATACGCTATTCACAGTATGCTGATCACTGTTGAGGCAAATCGTCATAAACAGCCTTATCAAAACCAAAATTTCACAGAAAATGGATGAACCTCATTACCCCTGGTTACACTGAGGACTGTAAAGTGACATGGGTCAGACTAACAAACCGCCAAGGTGGTCCTGTTCTCCAAACTTGCTCTCTCTCTCTCTCCGTCTTTGTCAAGAAGATAAAACTTCACATAAATTATCTTTCCCTAAATCAATAAATTCAGGTTCCAATTCAGTTTCGCCTCACCTCTGTTAAACCCTGATGTCCCTGCATTGTGTTTCATATAACTCTATACGATGGTTATCCTTGGTTATACTCACAAGATGTTTGACATCCTTTCGAACCCATCTCATTGACTCACAAACAAGTAAGTTGACGCTGGAGAGACATTTTGAGACAGGCATCAAATTTCCTTGCTAAATGTAGTTTGAAGTGTGGAAATAACCTAGGACAGCATATAGAGTTCACAAATCTAATTGTCTATGTGCCCCAGCCTCTCCCACATTCCACCGATCATCAGCCAGTATCAATAGCTGGCCTAAATTCTTAGACCGCTGTGCGAACATGAGAAACGAGGGCGTAGTATTTAGAACACTCTAGCAGCATTTGGGTCTGGCAATGTGCGTTCGTTACCATAACACATTCCTGTTTGAAAGCTTTATTTCTAAATGGGCAAATAAGTCAGACGCATGGGAGTTAGACTACATGATATCACGCAAGGCGTCTATACAACTGAATAACACGCACCTTCAAAATTAAAATAACAGCAACATGGGTGCAATGTTTCCACCCGTGTTTCCACAACCCGGGCGATGATGTCAATTGGTTACGGTACTTCCTCGGCAACACATCGGTGTTTAGAAACGCTCGCCTCTGCGTCTACAGGATTTCAACATGAAGAACATGCAGACCGAGGGAAGGAAACATCTCATGGAAAAAAAAAAAAAACTTCACAGAAAATACGAATCCTTCCTCTAAAGCGGCTCCGAAATTCAGTGTTTGCTGGCTTTGAATAGATGGAGGCTGAAGGATATTGAACTACACTACGGGTGAGCAGATCTTTACCACACAACGCGCCACCACCCAACCCACCCTTTCGGTACAAGCCTGATGTGGACTTGTCCCCCCGTCCCCGCGAAGCAAGTCGGGTACGGGGACAAGATTTGGAGGGGAGAGTGACCTTGGGGCGAAGCGTCCAGCTGTGGTCATCAAATGTGCGCATGCGCTATGCCTGGCAGAGCTTGCCCCAAGCCCCAATTGCCCCCACAGCTCGGGGACAGATGGGATACCGGTGAACGGTCAGTCGGAGATTATTCTCCAGCAGATAGTCTGATAATCGTGAAAAGACAACACGCTCAAGGATCTTGGACAAAAATGGAAACATTTGACCCTACACCGTGTCCTTGATAAGTTAATCCATTTGGATCCAGACCAGCTCTGACGAGCGTGAATGACCTTGGTCAGAATGTGTTCACTAGTGCTAACTACTGAAAGTCGAACATTCACAAACGCTCGATACGCTATTCACAGTATGCTGATCACTGTTGAGGCAAATCGTCATAAACAGCCTTATCAAAACCAAAATTTCACAGAAAATGGATGAACCTCATTACCCCTGGTTACACTGAGGACTGTAAAGTGACATGGGTCAGACTAACAAACCGCCAAGGTGGTCCTGTTCTCCAAACTTGCTCTCTCTCTCTCTCCGTCTTTGTCAAGAAGATAAAACTTCACATAAATTATCTTTCCCTAAATCAATAAATTCAGGTTCCAATTCAGTTTCGCCTCACCTCTGTTAAACCCTGATGTCCCTGCATTGTGTTTCATATAACTCCATACGATGGTTATCCTTGGTTATACTCACAAGATGTTTGACATCCTTTCGAACCCATCTCATTGACTCACAAACAAGTAAGTTGACGCTGGAGAGACATTTTGAGACAGGCATCAAATTTCCTTGCTAAATGTAGTTTGAAGTGTGGAAATAACCTAGGACAGCATATAGAGTTCACAAATCTAATTGTCTATGTGCCCCAGCCTCTCCCACATTCCACCGATCATCAGCCAGTATCAATAGCTGGCCTAAATTCTTAGACCGCTGTGCGAACATGAGAAACGAGGGCGTAGTATTTAGAACACTCTAGCAGCATTTGGGTCTGGCAGAATCGACCTGAATCCCAAACTTGGCTGCTATTTCCGTTGATGATTTCGAGGTTACAAGGGTCAGCGAGCAATAATACCAGAAACGCCTCGGAACATTTGGAAAGAAGTTTCAATGTTTGGAGGGGGGGGGGGGGGGTGTTAACGCAAATGTGACTTGGCCATTGGCCAATCGTACTCAAATTCTCAGGGCTTTTTCGATTTTTCGGAAACGTTTTGAAAATGGATGTAGTCCGTCACAGCACAGACAGCGTATTATATACAAGACCAACGTAAGTATGTAGGCCTATGTGCCTTGTGTGATGGGTGAACAATCAAAATTTAATCAGAGAGGTGAGACTCACTTCCCTATTTAATGTACAACAGTACTGTACACACATTTTGTTTAGTTTGATTATCTCCGCCAAGGCATGAGAATATGATTTCATCGGCGTTGGTTGGTTGGTTTGTCCGTTTGCAAATCAACTCAAAAAGTTGTGAACGCATTTGAATAAAACAGATGATTAACTTTTGGTAGTGATCCTGGGTTTTCTATGGATTTTTGATGGAATTTTGATTATTTTTTTTTTCAGACAGGGTCAATTAAGAACTCGTAGTCTGGCCATGGAGCTTGGTAGCTCCATGGTCTGGCTTTGCGAACCCTTGGACAGAGTTTGAGCTAAATAACCCCCTTGGAAATTTGATGGATCAGGTTACTGAAGATGAAACACCTAAACGTCTACCCGCGGGAGCCCTTTGACCACTTGACCAGACAGCTCGTGATGAAGCCCTCCTGGTCACTGACAGGATGATGGACAACAAATGAAGTCAAGAGGTCAATCGTCCCCCACGGCCTCATAAGCAAGGTCATCAGGGTCACTCGAGTGGCCATATTGCTGCCACGTGTACAGAGACTTGTCATATCTCAAAGGTTTCTGACATTTGCACGCAGATCTTCACAACTTTTTCGTTTTGGAATAAATACAAGGAATGATAGAACTTCATCAATCCTTCGCTAAACAAGAGACCTGTGAGTCACGCGCTCACCTGAGTATCGCAATTTCACCTTCCATGCATTCTTGCACACTCTTACCTGAGAACATTGGAAACTTAGGTCTGCATAGGATTTCCCCCCCCCCTCAACTCCAGGGTGGGAGGGGGGGGGGGGGGAGGGGCAGGCAGCCCTGGATCTGCAATGAACAAACTTGGAACTAAAGTCATCAATGTACAAACTCATGGTATTAACTTTGCTTTATCATTTCTGGTTCTAGAGTAGAAGATTTTAAATATTCCTTAATGTGGGGGGGGGGGGGGGGGGTTGGGCCCCCTAGGGGCCCCCCAAGAGGGACATGGTGCCCATTTGAAGGAATTGAGATTCTATACCCCTAGGGATGCTACCTGCTAAGTTTGGTCAAAATTCATCATGAGTTTTTCAAGAAGAAGATGAACATGTACAATTCAGGCTCCATTACAACTGTAGGACTTCTCCCCATCCTCTCTCCTGGGTTCCAAGGGGGGGGGGGGGGGGGGGGCACCACCCCTGATTCCGCCAACCCCATGAACAAACTTGAAACTACAGTCATCAATGTACCAACTCATAGCATTATCTAATCCCTATCACTTCTGGTTCTAGAGAAGATTTTAAAGATTCCTTAATTTTAGGGGGTTTGGGCCCCCTGGGGGCCCCCAGAGGTGGGCCATGGTGCCCATTTGAACAAATTGAGATCCTATCCCCTAGGGGTGCTACCTGCCAAGTTTGCTGAAAATCGGTCATGGGGTTCTCAAGAAGAAGATGAAAATGTAAAAAGTTTACGCACGACGGACGACGGACGACGGACGACGGACGACGGACGCCGGACGAAGAGCGATCGCAATAGCTCACTTGAGCCTTCGGCTCAGGTGAGCTAAAAAGCTGTCATTACAGAGCAATTATGGGAATTTCTACAAAGGGCGGCAAGATAATGTTGCTAAACCGTCAACAGGATCTCAGGATCAGGGGCCGGGGTACGGGGGGAGGGGGGTAAGGGCTGTTAGCATTGACCATTGACCCAACCATGAGCACTATACCCTTGACCCGCAGCTCCCTCCCCCCCCCCACAAACAAACACACTAAAAATGTGCCGCTGTCCCTGAACATGACATCCATAGGTTTACTTGACGAAATCACGTGATCTAATCTAAATTAGACAAATATCAATTTAACATGATAAAAATAAAATCCGTTCATTTTATTTTCATAATCTTTGCACAATCTTAACGAAACGTTGTGCTTTGCTTGTTTGATTTTATTCTCGGTTAAAAGTATCAACCGCGTGTGCTCTTCCTTTCTCAATATATATATATATATATATATATATATATATATATATATATATATATATTCAGTTCAGTTTTATTCACCATCAATTCAGGAGTACATAGGCCTAATAAAAAGATACACAAAGGTACATAAATTTATACAAAGTAAACATAAACAAAACATAGTTTCTTTCGCGAGCTCCGAAAATTTTGACCAGAATAGGCCTACCCTCGTACACGGCGTTTTGGATCAATGTTTCAAAATGCTGATTCTGCCTTTGCAAATTGAGCATGAGCGCACCCAAAGTCTACATCCTGAATTGTTTTCATTCAATCATTCAAAGGTCACTATTTTCCATGATATCTGATCGTGCATTTTACTTGTTGAGTTGCCCTGACTGCGGTGATTTTCGCAGCTTTGGTTTCCTCAATATAATGAGAGTCAGGGACGCATTTAATTTCACACACAGGTGTTCGATTTAGGAAATGCAAAAGTAATGATAGGATTCTAAAAGTGCAAACAGACTTCGAAGGTAAATAAGCGGAAAGAAACAACAATGACAACAAAAACGAAAGATAGACACAAACACCAGCAAAGAATGTTAAAGGGATGGTACAGTATCGGTAGAGGTGAGAATTGGGCTTTTAATTGCGAGATAACAGAAAACACTTATGTACAGAGCATACCATTTTAAGAGGAATTCAAAGTTTATTTGATGAAAATCGGGTATGAATGACTGAAACATCCGAAAACAAAGTAAAACAAAGCGATCGTAATAAAGTGTGGGTCCTACAATCGCTCTTTTTTGGATATCTCAGCCATTTCAAAACCAATTTTCATCAAATAAACGTTGAATTCCTTATAGACTTACATGCTCTGTCATATTTCATATCTCACCAAAAAATGTTAGAAACCTTAAATTAGGTCTCAACCAAAACTATACAATCCCTTTAAACCTAATTCCACTGGGTTTTTTGAGGGACTTGAAACCACCGGGGGGCCTTTTTGGCCCCCACCCCCTTCAGATCTCGGTCGTGGATCGCGCGATCTCCGCGAAATTTGCACGAAGGTAGAGGCCAATGTAATCTACAAGACTGTATAGTTAGATTTTTCAAATGTTCATTTATGTATTTAATAATAATTAATTTATGCTAATTTATGCAAAAATACATTTTTGCCTATAAATCAAAAAATAAAGCTCCAAGACTTCTAATTTTTGGTGAACATATTGTTTTCAATATCCTCAACAATAATACTGAAGCAAAAATTCGGCTTCATAACTATTTCTTATGTATTTTATTGTTTATTGAATATCTTCTGTATTTCTTTGTTTTTTTACTTTTTGTTTTTGAAGTTTTTGTCAAAATTTGTCGCAGAAACTTTTTAAAGCATAATCAGGATAAAATAAATCATTATCAGCAATTGGAAATAAAATATTTATTTTTATATGAATTAATTGCAAAAACACAATTTAACGTTGGATTTGTACACAAAATCATGTCTTTGAGCAATTTCTGGGTCGCGGAATAATCACGCGAAACGGCGAGAGGAGGGGGGGGGGCAAAATGCCCCCCCCCCCCCCCCCCCGTTAAAGGAATAGGGTTAATCCAAGAATAGGGTTAATCCAAGGCGGCATCACATCACACACCTTCGTTGAATCAAAACTTTGCTTAGGCCCAAGTAAGCAACCTACTGTGGTCCATTGTTGAGACTTTCGTTCACGGCATTTTAGGCCTAATCCTTAAAGCGAAAAATGACAAAAGCTTATCGCTCATATGCCCACTTTATGTACTCACGTTCACTGAAAAGGTCAGGATTGTAGGCCATACTGAGAAAAATTTAGGGCACTCGAGGCATAAGAAAATTACTCGAGATACCCCATCCTCCCCCCCCCCCCCCTCAAAAAGAAAAAAAAAAAAAATCATACTGTACACGCTATAGTAGTTGCACGGGGATCATCCGGGAGATTCAACAGGGAAATTAACAAACGCGGAATATCCGCGAAAATTTTTCTTTAAAAGTAGCGAATTTAGGTTCTTCTGCAGTGAAAGCACACCTTATGGCACATGCGCGAAACACTCTCAAGACGTTGGTGTTACAGACAAATTTTAATTCTAACCTTCACCCGAGAGTTTATTCGCATTGCCTTTCACACTACAGCGTCACCCGGGAGTTCCCGCGGGGACACTCGGGATTTTACCTGAGACGGTTCGAGGGTTCGAGGTTCTGAACAGTTTACAGTATACCGGGGGTTTCAACCGCGAGACTTTTCAAACTATAAATCTCTAGGGTTCACCCGGGTGCCATCAGGGGAGTGAAAGGGGTGTTAAACCCCTTCAACACTTACACACCTTCTAGGCTACAGCCACTCGGGAATCACCTGGGAGATTCAACGAGGAATCAATATATGTAGCACCAGCGGAAAAAAAAAAATCTTTCAAACTAGCGAATGAGTTCCTGTTTAATTTCTCTCGTCTACAGTGAAAGTACACGTTATGGCGCATGCGCGAAACGTTGGTACGCTGAACTTAGCTTCATCTGGAGTTTCAACGCGATGCTTTTCACACTACAGCGTCTCTCGGAAGTTCCCAGGGACACTTGGGAGTTTAACAGGGACGGTTCAAGGGTTTTACCCCGGATTTCACCGCCGAAACCTATACTATACTATAAAAAAAAAAAAAAAAAAAAAAAAAAAAAAAAAAAAAGAGCTCTCCCGGGGTCATCCTAGAAATCTCTGGTGAGATCTCCTAGTACTTTAGTATGAAAGGTCTCACAGGTGAAATCTCGGGTAAACGTTTGTTGACTTTCAGACAATTTGCCCAACAAAATGAAATCGAGGCAAATCGTAAATTTATTTCACTGTGGCCCTACTCTTTGGTACCCTTTATAACCGTGTCATCGACTATTTTGTCCATTGTACATCCACTCATTATAAATTCAGTTGTACTGTATTTACAGCATCTTGCTCCATGTTCAATGTGGGGGAAGTGAATGATGCGAATGTACATATAGAGCAGAAAGGTCAGTATCACATACAGTATGACGTTCGGACAGCAGGAAGACAAAAGCGCGGGAAAAGCTCGAACCCAAGCCATGGGCATGTTGATGATGGAGTCAATAAGTATTGCGGGGAGGGGTGTTGTTATAGTCAATGAGGGCGCGATAGCCAGATATCTTAATATCACTCGGTTGTGCACTGTAGGGCTCACGCGGGTAAATAATTCCCCATAGAGAAGTGTGTTAAAATTCAAAATTCAAACAAATTCTGTAAAATAGCTGGGAGAAATGAGGTGTTTCATCTTCATTAACCTGGATAAGTGCGATATACCCTTCCATCCATCAAATTTCCAAGGCGAGTTCTTCGGCTCAAACTCTGTCCAAGGGTCCGCAAAGCCAGTTCTTTTCACTCAAAAAATCACCTACACGTATTTTCTGTACATGCACCCAATGAAATACAGTCCCCTCAAATTCCAACCAAAATGCAGTTTGTAGAGGAATTCATACTCAATATCTACAACTATTCAGTTTTTTGCCAAACCTCATTACTGAATTTTAATTAATTTTTTTCTTCATTTATTTCGGTATCTTTGGTACGAATTTGTGAAGGGGTCTGGGACATTCCATTTTATTTACAGGTGTGAGCCCTGGATCATTTCAGGGAACACTATCTCAAAATGTCATATCACTGACGAGGTCTGTGTACAGCAGGTGGAAGTTACAGTAACGAGAGAGTACTAGTAAAAGGGACAGAGAGATCATGATGGCAGCCTGTTGAAAAAGCAGTACTTGGAGATTCCGATGGAAGAACCTCATAATCGCTAATTACTTACCGCGTATCCGATGCTAGCCATGCATGCCAAATTGGTAAGGGTATAACTGGCCCGTGAAAAACGGCTTTCAAAATAATAATTGGTACGCTTGCTATGCTACCCCCCCCCCCCCAACACACAAACGTAGACACCCTATGTTTTTTCCATCGACATCATGAAAGACAAGAGGAGTTTGTTCAGTGAACGTACAAATGGCAGGAAACATCTATTTAATTTAGTACCTCATGGCTGGTCGAAGTGTGCACCTATTGGTCGACTTCCGAACTGGCCGATGTCCGAAGTGCAGACCATTGATTGTTTGAGTCTGAATATCTCTGAAACATCACTTAGCTCTTGTGTCGTACGTCTTCATGATGATGATGATGATGATGATGATGATGATGATGATGATGATGATGATGATGATGATGATGATGAAACAGTTCAGACTGTTTTGTGGGGGCAGTTCTGATGTATTGTCCCTTGCATAACTCATGCATAACTCTGTCCAAGAAAGTATATACTGCTCAATTTGTCTTTATTATGTAACACTGCACCCTCATCGAATGCCGGAAAGCCCTACGTGGCATACTCCTGGGTTTACAGTTGCCTCGCAGATGGACAGTCCATCAGATAGCAGTCAGTTGTACAAAAAAGATAAGATATCTGATGAATGTCCCCCTCCAATGTGAACGCGGGGTCAGGGAAGTCACCTCCATGGTCAATCATGGAGCTACCCATGCTCCTATATCCCGTCATCGCATGATTAGGACATTCTTCTTGCCTGCTCTACTACTGGACCCTCTGCAAAGGTACATGTAATTCAAACCTTTCATATCCCATCCCTTGCCTTACGTCCCAACCAGCCTCTTCTCCTGGGAAATGCATTTGCGTCTCTTCATATATTAGCGCGACTATAGGATGATGACTCAAGTTAGGTGTCAGCTTGAACTGACGACAGTATACATGTACGGGGACTCTCCACGAGTTAGCTTGTCAACGCCAGTTTGTCAATACAAGACACTCACTATGTTCGTTGTGCAGACAGGAAGCCTTGTTTCCGATCTCTCTCTGACAACAAGACGTTCGATGCTTCCTTCTCTCTTCTTTCTTTCATCTCAACATCACCTTGACCACTAACAACTTCTCCAGGGATAAGGATGAAATGATGCAAGTAAACAAGAGGTTGTGTGAGCCACCTCTGACTGGTTCATCTGCTACGCGACTTCTCATTTTCACTACACTCTAGACCGCTATACAAAATATAGTATTTCGCTCCTCGCTTGAGCTATAGGTTCTGTAGGCATAGGCATACTCATTTTACAGTGATGATAGCCTTCAGACTTGTTGGTTCATAATTTTATGAACTGTTTAAGAACAGCTACTGTTCCGCAAAAATGAGCGAATCTTTAGCATTTCGTAACTTCATTACTTTTAATCCGACTCTGATCAAATTTTCACCGTCGTGCTTTCAATATCACTTTTTCTTCTCAGACTAACTTGTAACTGGTCTAGGATTCTTTGTTTGTTTGTTCTTTGGGTTCTTTTTTTTTATGGGGGGGGGGGGGGGACTTAAGATGAATCGTGTAAGACCGGAAGGCCCGAATAGTATCGTTGATGGGTCGCCAGTAGACATCCCATCTTACAAAGCTTAGCATTCCCTACATAATTATATCAGGCCACATAAGAGCAAAACCTTGGGGGCACGGGAAAGGCTTTTTGGCACAACTTCAAAGGGGGGATTCTATTCTAAATGAAAATGGAAAAGAGGAAAAAACGCGAACACGCATTGACAAACGCCGCCTAGGTTATTCGAATACAGTACATGACACAACACGCGCGCACGCACATACACACACGCACTAAATAAATCTATGAAATACAAGTACATGTATAAAACATGTATTAGGCCTATGACAACTAAGTATATAAACATATCTTGGAAATAGTTCTTATATATACCTCCATGAATAAAATCCACTATCCACTTGTTTTATGGCTTCACACATGATATCATTTGATGACGGGTTGTTTGTTTGTGTGTGTGTGTGTGTGTGTGTGTATGTGTGTGTGTGTGTGTGTATGTGTGTGTGTTTCATTCTACAGGGAAGGATGTCGAGTTGAGGTGATCTAGCAGTCAAATGAAATTTATGGACATATCATACCTGATCAAGATTAACCGTTTCCGGCTCTCAAATTGTACAGCTTGGAATAGAATTCACTCATGGTGGCAGTTTTCTTGTAGTTCTTCTTTTTTTCCCATCATTATCAAAAGTTAACATTATCAAACTAGTTTTACAATATTGATCTTGTTAGGACAATCAAAATGTCAAAACGTATCGTAATAATATCATCTTGTTCTTTTGTCTCTTTGTCTCTTGTTACTACAGATGTAATCCGTAGGGTTCGACCTAAAAAGGGTTTCCTATAGGATTGACAATACCGACATACCGAGTTGAACACACGGCATAGTCCCGGCAGGGAGGTGGTCAAGGGGCATAGTAACAGTTTACTACATACGGCATAGTCCAGGGGCATAATACAGTTCATTCTCACGATGATAATCATTTCGACAATCTTTGCCAATTTAAATGATTCATATTCCCTTGAAATGAATTTAAACTTCAGATACTATACATTCCATTATTGTTTTCTCGACTAAAACCCAGAAACTTCTCGTTCTAGCTGGTATGAGCACAAAATAATCTGCCTCTTGTTCGGTGGCCTACGGTCGGTATCCACGGTCGGCCCCCATCGTATTTACCGACCGTAAGCAAAAGGACACCGAACAAGAGGCAGATTTATCGGTCTAAACAGTAGTGAAGATTTCATCAAAACATTGTACAAATAAATGAAAGAATTAAGACTAAATGACTGAAATTTTAACATTTTTTTCACAATTTTACCTGGAGCTATCTCTTGGAAGACAGCCATAATCACATAAAGCACTATATAGGTTCTGGACACACTGCATTTATACCTCGTGCATAAATTGTGATTTTTCTGGGCGACGAAGCGACTCAAACTCACCTTCAAAGAGTCAACATTCCGATGATCTAACTAAAGCCCCCGTTCCACTATCACGATTTGGACCCCGATCTGTCCCGATCTAGCAGATCGGGAGAGAGCGGCAAGAGCGTACGGAGATCAGAAGCATCGTAGGAGCAGCGTGTGGAGGTCGGGGTTGAAGCGGGCATTTTTTCAGATCGGGGAGAAATTTTGAACCGGTTCAAAATTTCTTCCCGATCTCCCCGATCAAAATTGACATATTTTTAATCGTACGGCAAGCGGGGAGAGCGTAGTGACAGCGTAAATGCAGTGGGGAGAGCGTAGTGACGGCGTATAACGCAGCGGGATGAGCGTAACAAGGTCTTTCTGAGCGTAGTAACAACGGCACAAGAACGGGAAGTAATTTTAGCTGTAATTTTCGAAGAAGAAGAAGAGATGAAGAAAAAGAAGAGAAGAAAGCAGCGAAGCAGCTACCCAAAAGGCGAAGAAAGAGAGACTGCACGTGATGCTGAAAGAGGAGGAAGAGGACATAGCAGAATTTTGTAGAATATGAAATCATCTACAACTGGAGGAAGACGGACTATAAAAGCAAGAACATCAAGGAAAAGCCTTGGAAAAATCAGCACGTCTTTGTTTATACAATGCATTGCTGCAAAAGAACCGTGAGTTGAGGAGCCTCTTCGAGGTCCATAGTATATTTCTTGGTTCTGCATGCTGATAAAAGTTGACTGACTGCAGACCGACAGTCGAATCGGGGTACATCGGGGCACATCGGGCACTTTTCAGCTCTCTGAACGGGGTAAGAGCGTGATAAGATCGTATATATCGTTCGGAGCGTAGATGCAGCGTGCATCGATCGGATAACATCGGCAACATCGCACTGACAGCGCAGCTACATCGTTCTAAAGCGTACCGGCAGCGGCAGAGATCGTAATGTCTCATTCCCGATCATCGTAGTAAGAGCGTAGCAAGCACTTGGTAGTCGTAACTGCAGCGTACTTAGAGCGTTCTGACATCGTACTGTGTCCAGATCGGCTCAGGTTTTACCCGATCCTTCCCGACCTGAGAAAATTGTCAAATCGTAGCGAGAACGGCATAGTGGAACGGGGGCTTAACGCATTTGAGTAAACAAGATCCGAAGGGAAACTGTAGCAATCTGTAAAGTGCAGGAGAGTTTTAATATACTCAGGGGCGGCGTAGCCGTGGCTCGGGCCCCCACACTTTTTCAACCCGGAAGTACATAAGAGGCACTACAATGGGAGGGGAGAGAATGAGCTGAGGACCTTTTTTTTTTTAATTTTTTGCTTGTTAGGTGAAGAAACCCGGAAGTGGACGGGGAGAGATGAGCTGAGGACCTTTTTTTTTTTTTTTTTTTTTTTTTTTTTTTGCCTGTTAGCTCATGAAACCCGGAAGTGGGCCCCCACACTTTTGAAAACAGTGCGCCGGCCCTGATACTAACTACTTTATCTCATAACTCCATCATGAAATCACATACCAGCTGGACCCTTTTGCATTTACCTGAGCGGAAGGCGCCATCGACAATCTGTCGTTTTGTCCTCTTCTTGACACTGCTAACAAACTATTTGTGTGTTTTGTTGCTGTTGTTTTTTGAAAACCACAATCTTGGTCTGTAATACAAACCTGCTGAGAAATCATTGCACTTTGGCTCGAATTTAGACAGGAAGGATAAACGGTATGTGTTTGCAGACTTTTTCACAGAAACAAGGAAGCCAACACACCAGTACGACCAAAATATTAAAGGGATAGTACAGTTTTGGTTGAGACCTAATTTCAGGTTTCAAACATTTTTGAAATAACGAGAAACCTCTTATGAAATATGAAGAGCATGTTTATTCTATGAGGAATTCAAAATTGTCAATATTCAATATTCTCATCTCCACCAATACTGTACCATCCCTTTTTAAAAAAACAAGCAGAAAGATAGAAGTAAATACGTGTTGCGTCGACGGTTGCATATCATTCTGACGTTTCACAAATTCCAGATATTATAACTAGAAGTTCCTTCATATAGTCCGAAAATGAGTGAAATAGGGTTCGTTAAGGGCATTTGTGTTGTTTATATTCGGAAGGTTCATGAATAGTCCGAAAATGAAATAAGGCTTGTTATTCCGAAGGTTTGTTTATCTGAATTATTCTTTCTAATCACTCTATACATTCGATAGTCTGAAAACGGAATAGGATTTGGACATCACAAGTTAATGAATGCCGAACCTTGAATATAGGCCGAACATGTAAATACGTGCAGTGATCTAGATCTATGGGTCGATCATAATTCTATGAACACAATCAGGGATCAGCGACGCTGCCTATAAAATCAATATATTGATTGCTTCTGTACCACTTGCATGTGCTTTGTAACAAGACTGCCTTATACATGTATATGATCAGGGTCTTAGGGGATACACTAGCTGAATTTGCCCTTTTAATATATAATTTAATATACACATATTTGCGCATTTACAAACACAAACACACAAACAAACACATACACATGCACACACATACTAAAGGTATATGATTACACATACATCAAATTTACTATATAACTGTAAACATAACATAGTGCCGTATATATGCCTTTACAGTGCATATTTTCAATTGTTATAATACAACAACCTGCTATCGTATAGGCCAACGCGCACGTTAAAAAAAGGATATAAAAGATGTAAAAAGTTTAAGTCATGGTAGCATAATTCTTCACGACCGTACTTTTTTCCAAATATAATGTAGGATGTATTATTATCACCTATCTTGCCTCCATCACAGTTCTCAGTCTACTTCAAAGTCTTGTGAATGCTAGCACAGTAGTAGTTGTCAAAGGCGGCCTGCAGCTTTGTGTGTGTGTGTGTGTGTGTGTGTGTGTGTGTGTGTGTCACAATATCAATACTCAATAGTCGTCATGGATGATGGGTGGAGGGGCAGAGGGTTGACAGCAAAAGTAAAACTGCGACAACTTTGATGGTATCTCTTCTAATATTTGAAAAAAAAAATCACTACCACTCACTCAGTAGTTAAATCTATAATCAAGAATGTGTTTCACATGAACGTATAATTCTGCACAGCCCATTGCTATAAAACCAAAGGGAACAGCACTGTCTGACACACGAAACCCACAACTTCACACGGTCGAGACGACTGCCACGCGAGAAGTTTCCGCTGCTGTGTGAGAGCAGGCTAACGTCAGTGACAACAAACACGGTAAGGTCTGAAACAAAAGCGTCGGTACACTGGTACTTTCACTTTATTCATGAGTCAAACTTATTCCGATCAACTGCTAAAAGTAAACAGTGTAATAGGTTACTAACCTCCGTCAATCTTTGCCGGTAAACTTGTTCAACCTGGACTCAATTGGAGACTTTTGGGATCACTTTAGAAGCGATAATCCTGCGTATTCCACGTAGTCAAAGAGACGGAGCCTCAGCGCTGTCTATGCTCTCGTGTGGAGATGTGGATACTGAAACTCCGCAATACGCAGTGCACTCTTGTCTCTGTGCAAGGACAGCGGGATAAACGCAGACGGGTTTGCGAGTGTGGGGGAGTGTGTGGTGCAGAGAGGGTACCCCAGTGTGTGAGGTTACGCTCGGAGCCCCTGCAAGTTTGTCCCGTCTTTGCCAGGAGCAGCTCGACATTCAATTCACACGAGCGAAGTCTTGGTCGCAACCGTCTTTGCTGACTCGTCACTCGGAGTGTTTCGCTGTAAGTCTCAATAAAGAGCCAGCTGGGCACCATAGACCGGGAAATTCTAACATTTGGGGAAAAAACAACAAGAAAAACAAAACAGAACAAAACCAAGAAATTGCCCGCGTGTAAAGTTTCCCTTTAGGTAGAGCTATGACCCCCTTCCCCCCCCCCCATATTAAAACGAGACGATTGTTAAAAAAAAAAAAAGAAAAAAAAGTTTGGTTCATGTTGTACCATGCACTTTTCAAACTTGTGTCAGAGGAAAAGTGGGCCGATAGTTAAAAGAACACCCTCTTACATACTAACCAAAACCGCAGTCATGCTCAACTGTGCTAAATGTGGAAGATGTAGGCCTACATAGTGATTAGCTGACGTCATCGGCGAATTCAGATAAAAAGTTGCGTAGAATTACGTAGATTCATGTTAGCAAAAATTGTATAGATCATATTCTTTAGCAAACATCTCTTTCGAAACTCAAAAGTGCTGATTAGCATGCATTTTAAAACAATGACCATAAAAGAGTTGCAAATTTTATTGGCATATGTTTTAACATGATAACATGACATCCACCAAAATCAATTTGCCACTCGTCTTGGTAGAAACATATACTCCCCGTAAAGTGCATCTAATTATTTTTTCTCCCTCATCTTAACTTAGTAGGCCTTATACAATATCAATGTCTAGAAGAAGTGAAAACATGCGTGGTTTTCAGATCGCCGGAGTAGAATGCACACTTCTACCATACTGTTTCCAAATAAAGTGCACATTATCATCGTCATTGCCGAAAGTTATTTATGTGTTTGCAATCCAAGTAATAGAGGTGAACCAATGTTTCTCGTTCCAGTCTTTTTTTTTTATCACAGAAACGGGTGATGAAACGATGAAAGTTTTTATTTTGAATATTTCTTCCCTCCTCGAAAGGAAGATCCAAACAAGGACTTGCATATGTTATAGCGTCATAGATGCACAAAAATCCTGAAAGCATATCACGTCCTAAAATATTTCTTCTTTTTATCAAGGACGTGCCACTCATTTGAGATATCGTAACTTTTTGTTCGTCGTTCTGTAGGGGCCCGTTGCATAAAAGTTACTATTATGGTAACTTTGCCATCCAATGGTAACTTCCATGGAATTCTTGATTTTGATTGGCTGTTGAGTATTGTTGCCATGGTAGTTACCATTGGATGGCAAAGTTACTATAATAGTAACTTTTATGCAACGGGCACCAGATCGCTATTATCAGCCCTCAATTGGTGTACAGAAAAATGACACAATCGGCTGCTGAGTTTTATCTCCAACAGCCAAATCGTTCAAGTTACTGTTTCTGAACCAGAGTAGGAAGGAGATGTGCATAGTTTGACGAATAAAGGTTTAGAGGTCAAAGGTCTAGAGGTCATCGTGGACACATGCGTCTCAACCCAGTGATTAGCTCGTCTGACCATTGTGATGCATTATGTAGCATAATTCCCATTTACATAAAATATGCCAAAGCAGAACCCGGTATATGTACTAACAAAGAGATATAGGAGAGAGACATGCAAATTAGCGGCTTATAAAGTCAAAAGTTGGCTACAAAATTTCTTCTCGTCCTCCTTCTCCGTGTTCCCCCCCCCCCCCTCCTCCTCCTCCTCCTCCCCTCCTCCTCCTCCTCCTCCTCTATGAAGGAGGAGACTAGTTAAAATGATGGCGAAGGGAAAAAGGATAGTGACGTCACTCAGTGTTTGTCTATTTAATGCAGGAGAAATGATCTGACATGACATACCGAGTATAAGGGCGAAATCAGACCAGTTTAAAAGCAAGTCTGAAAACAAAGAGTTTAAGCACAGCACTGTATATATTTGATCAAAATCCGATAGAAATTGAGGACGTTATCAAATTGTGAAGTTTTGCTGATTGTTGCCTATTCTAGTTCTTTAACAGTTGATATAAAAATACACATAATTATGTGTAAGAGAATAATGTCATCGCTTTTCAATTAATCCCAGGTATTCCTGGCTGAATAACTGAATTCATGATAATAATCAGTCAGATATTTCTTGGGATTTGAGACTGGGGTATCATTGCGTTCATTGAAAAAATAATTAGGAAATATCTAGATTTGTGCACAAACTATTTGGCTGTGGTGTTGAACCGACGACATCCGCAACTCCCTCGTATGCATGGATTATCTATATTGACAGTTCAAGAATTGTTTTGAGAAAATAATCGCTTCGTAACTTTCCTAATTTTTATCCGCTTTGATCAATATTTAAATGTTCCCCGATGTGCTCATTAGATTTAATCTCTCTGCTCAGACTAACTGCTAACATATACTGCTCCGGAATTGCCCATTGAAACTGAGAGGGCAATTCTAGATTATAGTATGCGGAAACAAAGTACTTAAAGGGATGGTACAGTATTGGTGGAGATGAGAATTGGGCTTTTAACTTTTTGCGAGATACCAAGAAAACACTTATGATACAGTACACAGCATACCATTTTAAGTGGAATTCAAAGTTTATATGATGAAAATCGGTTTTGGAATGACTGACACATCCAAAAACAAAGTAAAACAAAGGGATCGTAATAAAGTGTTGGTCCCACACTTTATTAGAATCGCTCTTTTTTGAATATCTCAGCCATTTCAAAACCAATTTTCGATCAAATAAATGCTGAATTCCTCATAGAATTACATGCTCTTTCATATTTTTAAGAGGTTTCTCATTATCTCCCCCCAAAATGTTAGAAACCTGAAATTAGGTCTCAACCAAAACTATACGATCCCTTTAAGGTCAGACGTATAGTACATGAAAATGCGGAAAGTCATATTAACGCAAGTCATTTTTATATAGTAGGCCTACTCTCTATAATAACTAAAGTGGAAACCCATCTATACGATTGTGGTGAGGTACCAATCCAAAATCAGATTGAGAAAAACATTACTTCTAAAACTATTAGATTAAAATTTTCAATCTAAGTTTGGATTGGTCCCTCATCTCAATCTAGAGAATTTAGAGAGTACCCTCTAAAATTCTTAGATTGGAAATCAATCTATAAGATTGTGGTGAGGGACAAATCCAGAATTAGACTGAGAAAAAATATTGACTTCTAAATTTATTAGATTGAGATTTTCAATCTAATCTTGGATTTGTCCCTCATCTCAGTCTTAAGAATTTAGAGAGTATGTGTGCCTAATATTGTCTGTGCTTTCCTTTCCTATTTAGCATGAGTGATATAATGGAATGAAATTAGTAAATTGTCTTTAACATAGTTTCAAAGGGGACAGCTTGACTTTGAGAATTGGTACAAATGTAGTTTGTTCAATGTTGGTTCTTTTTCATTCATTTTATACTCTAACTCGGAGACGGCTGCCTTTAAGACTAAGCTGTAGGATATTGGTGATAGTTGTTACGTGATAGCAGAATTCACTTGTTTTTTGCCATGACATATTGCGGTTTGGCATCACACGTGCCCGTTCCTTTCAGTAGGAGGAAGTGAGGCGATAATTAGTCTTACCGGTAGCTCCATGGTCTTACCATGGACCTACGATCTGACCTTGGTCAAAAAATACACTCGCTATATTAGTCCATGGGCCAAGACCCGAAAAATGGGTTGTTGGTACCATCTGAGGTGGCACAACCTTTTTGGTGTCATTTTGTTTGTCGGGCATAGATATGCTTATCAAGCTATGATAGCATTTCCAAATGAGTAGCTTAGTCATAATAAATGAATTTTTAACCAATTTGGTCTCGTATTTATATCCCTATACTTCTGAATCGAAACTAAACCGCTGTACAAAGAAGAGCACTTCCTTCTGTATGTCCACAGGTGTTCTGTTGTAAACGCGGTGCGCTTAGTCTTTATTCAAGGCAGCGAAGGGAATATCCAAAGGGTTATGATGTCCACAGCTGTCACGCGGTGCGCTTAGTTCTTTATCTAGACCAATGTACCGTTATCATATCTAAAGTTCCTCATAAAAGGGATTATCTATACTACTTTTATACTACCCTATCAACAAATACTTCAGTTTTAAACAAAAATCACTCTGTTCATTTACAATATCATTCATTATAATGTATCGTAGTGTACCGGTACATTGTTTTTGCAGTATCTTATTGTTGGAGGGAAATAAAGCGACATTAGCGTGGTATCAGCGTTTTCACCGTAGCGTTTTCACCGGAAAATGGTAAATGATTGAAAAATACGGTAAAATTCACTAGGAATTGCTTTCGTTGTTGTTGTTTTTTTAGATAAAAGGATATACACTGTATCATACGCTTTGGATATTCCCTTCGCCGTCTAGAATAAAGACTAAGCGCTGTGGACATCATAACCTTTGGATATTCCCTTCGCTGCCTTGAATAAAGACTAAGCGCACCGCGTTTACAACAGAACACCTGTGAACATACCATAGAGCTGCATTTTACAGCTCTATTGAACATACAGAAAACAGTGCTCTTCTTTGTATGGCGGTTAGTTTCGATTCAGAAGTATAGGGATATAACAACGAGACCAAATTGGTTAAAAATTCATTTACTATGACTAAGCTACTCATTTGGAAATGCTATCATAGCTTGATAAGCATATCTATGCCCGACAAACAAAATGACACCAAAAAGGTTTTGCCACCTCAGATGGTACCAATATCTGGCCTGGCCCATGGACGATATATGGCGAAATATGAGTGGCTTTGTGACAACACAATGTCCCGGATAATGGCGAAAAGACATGGGAAAATAATCGTGCGCAGGAAGCTATACTGAGCAAAAGTCAGTAAAATAATTGTTTACAGTTTGCACAACATCACACACAAATACACACACACACACACACACACACACTGCTCATTCATATAAATTATACAAGATAGGCCATACGTGTTTGAGTGTTTGTGCACGATTTAATTATAGTTATCGTTAGGTCGCTATATACACCTAAAAGGTATGATATTCAACTGGAATGTGTTGATGAGTTTATAATTATGTTCCAGTTATGTAGAACATGTGACCCTGCATCACAAAACCAACAAAAAGTCGCCAGACATGGGTTTTTAGTTAGGGGCAGATTCTGACAGATCAGACTCTAAGCTTTAGAATTACGTATAACTCAATTCAAATGGACTCTCCTAACAAATCTAAACATAGAAAAAAAAAAACACATAATCTGGAAAAGTGTTTACTGAGAAAAGAGGCTCTAATGTAAAGTATAAGGGTCTATTCAAGCATTTAATCTTACTAAGCCGTGCTAGCTATGCAATGAATGGACAAAACAAGGCAAGTGCCATAATGTGTCTCGTCCATTCGCGTACAAGATATTGTACGCGAATGGGATATAACAGTTTTAAAAAAGAGAGATATAACAGATAAAAAGAAATTTAAAAGGGTAAAAATTTATGGCAAAAAAGAAACGTGCTATAAAAACTTAACATTGGGCCCTTAAAGGTAGGGAATCCCATTTGCATGCCTTAAATGAAGAGTTGTATAAATACAGTGGTATAATGTCACGTATGCTGAAGAGAGTATCATTTCAGAAACTCCCATAAAGTACTGAAAGTGGTAGGTAATATTTAGTACATTTTTATTGACCGTTAGATTTTGAATTGAATTTTTTTCGGGGCTCATCGTAAATTCCAGTACATTACTAGGCTACCTTTGCAGACCCATGCACTGCATGTGTGTCCATCATGTATATTTTGTGAAGAAAGTTCATCAAAACTTACAAACATTTCTATATACATTCTTGCCACACACTCTATATGTTATTACATCAGCTCTTATACTTTTAGATTTGTGTTTATAGATTTAAAAAAATACAGAAGACTGCAACAAAAAGGCGTAAAGGGAATGCAAACCCTAAGAGCAATGTGGATTGAGTGAAAGCAGCAACATTAGTAGAACTCATCAGTGAAAGTTTGAAGAAAATCGGACAATCGATGCAAAAGTTATGAATTTTTAAAGTTTTGGTGGTGGAACCGCTGGATGAAGAGACTACTAGAGCTTATGACGTTTGAGTGGACAACAATATAAAGAAAATATAAAAAAAATTCCACAAAAATTCATTTTTCATGAAAATTACAAATTCCATCAACTTGATACTGACATATGTTAAGGGTAGCAATTATTCCCCCTGCTTTCTGAAAGCGGCTAGTCAAGTGCTCTTTCATAATGCTAGAAAAGTGAATTTTTGTTGAATTTTCTTTATAGTTTCTTTGTATTGTTGTCCACTCATACGTCATAACCTCTAGTAGTCTCCTCATCCAGCGGTTCCAACACCAAAACTTTAAAAATTCATAACTTTTGTATCGATTGTCCGATTTTCTTCAAACTTTCACTGATGTGTTCTACTAATGTTGCTGCTTTCACTCAATCCACATTGCTCTTTGGGTTTGCGTTCCCTTTAAGTGTGGCTGACACACAGAACTACTGAGTAGTTGAGTTTTGTGCATTATTCAAATTGTAGATAACTGTTGACTTCCAAATTTCTCAGCAGTGGCCTACACAAGTCTCCTGAGGTTCAAATGTTTTGCTGCATTATGGGAGGTCTGTAAAAGGTATCCCCTACCTTTAAAGTTTGTTGACCCCTGCCTGTGACATTTGACCTTGTGGTGACCATCCACTCCCCAAGGGACATCTACCATCCAAGTTTGGTCACAAACGGACGTGTGGATCAAAAGTTATGACCCATAATAGAAACGCGCCATAAAAACCTAACATTGGGCTCTAAAAGTTCGTTGACCAATACTTGTGACCATTGACCTTGTGGTGACCATCCACTCTCCAAGGGACATCTACCATCCAAGTTTAGTCACAAACGGACCTATGGATCAAAAGTTGTGACCCATAATAGAAACGCGCCATAAAAAACTTAACATTGGGCTCTAAAAGTTCGTTGTCACTTGCTTATGACCTTTGACATTGTGGTGATCATCCACTCCCCATAAGGGACATCTACCATCCAAGTTTCGTCACAAACGGACCTATAGATCAAAAGTTATGACCCATAATAGAAACGCGCCATAAAAACTTAACATTGGGCTCTAAAGTCCGTTGACCCATGCTTGCGACCATTGACTTTGTGTGGACCATCCACTCCCCAAGGGACATCTACCATCCAAGTTTGGTCACAAATGGAGTTATGGATCAAAAGTTATGACCCATAACAGAAACGCGCATAAAAACTTAACATTGGGCCCTAAAGTTCATTGACCCCTGCCTGTGCGCTTTGACCTTGAGGTGACCTTCATATATGGTAAATGTGAAACTGTGTATGACCTCTCTTCCCTCGAAATTTGATTGCAATTGAAGCCCAGAGTAAAGAGATATTGAAGTTTTTGTAGCGTTACGGACAGACGACGGACGGACGGACGGACGACAGACGGACGGACGACGGACGGACAGACGCCGCAGACGATCCCTTAGTCTTCCCTCACCTCCGATGGGCTCGACAAAAATAGGCTGTGAATTTCCGCAGCAACAACAATGAAGGGACTATCAAATTTTCTCATGCTCTATAAGCACATGTTTTCCGTGACTAATACCAACGATCAAAGCAGTATCGCTTTATCCTTTCAAAAGTTATTAGAGTTGAAAGGGAAGAACGTGTAAAGGGTTTTGAAAGAAATGTTTGCCTCTATAAGACATACCTGATCACACTACTCTACCAAAAAAAAAAAAAAAAAAAAAAAAAAAAAAAAAAAAGAAGTTGTAGAAAAAGTGCTGAAAACACACTTTCCCACTCATTTTATGATCCCAAACTCAGGAATAATGTAGAAAAAGAATAGCTCTTTCAGAAAATATGAAAAAGTCGAGATTGACTTAGCTGACCCGTTTCACCCTTTTTAGGCCCCACGTCAAATCAAGAGGTGGGACTTTTTGTTGGCTTTGTGACGCACGGTCACATTTCACACAAGTAAATACATGGATACAAGTATGACTGATGCCATGGTAACTAGAAATAAACCCAGTAAAGATTACCGATAAAATTACCGTTTATAATAATGATGATAACACAGATGATGACAGTAGTAATTATGTCCATTATCATTATCATTATCACTATCATTATTATGATTTTTTTTTTTAATAATAACATTGTGTAATGACACTTTGTGCGACGATGAGGGCGTTTTCTATTTTGCGGTAGTTTTCAGCTTGCTGTTTGCTTACCATAGGCCAGTTAGGGCAGAAAAAGGTCATCTGTACCAGCAGAGCATGTTGGCTTTTAAATTCACTGAGATAAGCATCTGTGATGTGATGATTATTCAAGTGATCCTTATAAGTGGTGCTTCCCAGCATATCCAACTGACAGCAAAAGTGGTATTTGACAATGATAAATCAATAGAAAATATTAATACAATGCAAAATAATGAAATGGATGCTTTCCAAAGTGCTAATTGATGGATCATTCTGGTCACCTGGTCTACGCAAGTTCATCCTTGTTTGAACATGACTGATGAATTCCATAAATATTGTTACATCAGGCAAGCTTTTGCCCTCTGTCGCTTGAAAACTAATGGAGCGCCTAATCAACTGATGAGAAAGAAGAAAGGCCATTTGTACCCATGTGCCCATGAGCTAACCCCAAACTGGTTGATTGGCATCACGTTCGAATTCTCAATACATAGGTATTATATTTCTTCAGTACTGCAAATAATCATAATAATTTCCAAAGTGTAGAACCATAATCCATTGGTTTTGATTCCCTTTGATAATGGAGCGCACACTCCAAAACGCACACCTGTTTTGATTGTTTTATTACCTATAGAATGTATGTCAATTGCGACGAAAATGTTATTTACTGGGAGAAAAAAAAAACTAAACAATGGTAGTATATCCATTGATTTAAAGAATTATTATGTGTCATCTGCTGTTTCTGTAACAAACAAACAAACAAACAAACATACATACAAACTTAGGAGTATGTGGATCTTGATTATCCGGCTGAGGATGCTGTGGATAACCACAACACTTTCCAGCATAACATGCTGGGGTTATATACATGTTATTACGAATTTACTAATGTTACGATTATCTTCATGGCATTGTCATGTTTCATACTTCTACGGAAATAAAACGAAATATTAGTTTAATATCCCTTCATGTCCCTTCATGCATTGTTCGTTTGTTTTTGATCGACAATAAGATCGATATTGTGACTCGTCAAAATGCTGCCGCTGCATGTATACTCCACTGCTGTGCACTTATTAGTGCCAGTAATAAGCGTGGCACTTGTCACTGTCATCGTTACAGTCCGCTGGGATGATTGAAATATGTCCCATTATGTATTCGCACGATGATGGTTGCACGCGTGTTTGTTTTGAATGATATTTGGCACTGAAAATACATGAAAACATTAAAAAGATATGTCAGTCAGTCGACGTCCGCATAACAGAGAATCCTGGTAATCGATGGCCGGATAATCGAGGTCCTACTATATATACATTGATGATAAACTAACATGGTAAGAACGCATTGGTGCCGTCTGCATCCGCGTAGCCAGATACGTTGGTGTGTTTATCGCTTTAGACATTTCCAAAAGTATTTTGATTATACAGTAATTATATTATGCTTTGATATTTTCTCATGTTCATCATCACTGCAACGTAGCTGGGTTAATTGTTCTGATTGTTTTGAGAGAGTTATTAGTATCACAAAAAACAAAAACTAATTTCGAATGCCCATTTCATGCCCCTATACATTGCCAGTTTTCATGAATTACAATTACTTCATGTATTCGCAATTGTGTTCAACACAGTCATTTTATGTAAAAGTAAAGCAAAGTGGTCCTGATAAAATTTGGGTCCCACCTTTTATTAGGACCTCTTTGTTTTTGGATATTTTAGCCATTTCAACACCAATTTTCATAGAATAAACTCTAACTCTTTTTAGAACTCTTTCTCATTATCTCACAAAAATGTTGGAAAACCCGAAGCCCCATCTCAACTAAAACTATTTCATCATCACTTTAAATCTATGACTGATTGCTAAATTGGCAATCTACCGTGGAAAGTACATTCGTAAGAGTCTTTTTTTCTTCTTTTTCTTTTCATTTTCGGACTTACAAACCTTATTTCATTTTCGAACCATCAAACCATCAAACCTTCTGCAAAACAAACCTTATTTCATTTTTGGTCCAACAAACTTTGGGATTAACGAATGTTTGGAATAACGCCGCAAACTTATGTTCGTATTAACGAACCTATTCATTCAAATTTATGAAGTTCTTCCGTCGAGATGTTTTCATTGCAACTGATTGACAAATTGCCCTACATCGACGTAAATACGACGGAAGAACTTCATAAATTTGAATAACAAAGCAGTACCCGCTGCATGCTATAAGGATTAGAACCAACACTTGCTGTCGGGCGAAAGCTCGGTGGTCTAGTGGAGATGACGCCTGTCCGGTGATCAGGAGGTCGTGGGTTCGAATCCTGCTCGAGTATGTACGCCCATGATTTTTTATCATGGCTACTACTAAAACACTGATCAATTCAGTGCTTATTTACGTCGATGTAGGGCAATTTGTCAATCAGTTGCAACGAACCTATTCATCTTTGGACTAATGAATATCTAGGTAAATGGAGATTGTGTGTTTCTGTAGTGTTTGGTCAAGATTTCGTGTACATCAAAGACATTCGGCAACACGTCACGTAAGTTGATGAGATGGATTTTTCCACTTCCCATTTAGGAGCTGTATTTGATATTGGGGGAATAATATTCTTTTCTCGCCTTCAAGTACTCAACGAGGCCCATAGCCGATTTTTAAAACAGTCGCTTTTTTGAAGCACATTAACTTCCTAAACGAATCAAAGAACAAACACCTACCTGACTGCCCAGATGACAAACCTCCCTGATCTGTCCAACTGGTTCTTATCACTTACTAGCAGTCATGCAGATAAGTGTTGACATGAAGTGAGAGAAAAGAAAAGGGACTGATATACAGAAGGAAGAGGAAAGGGGTTATGTCTCTGGCTTGATATAAAGTACGTTGCAGGGAAACAGAGAACTGACAATACTGGGGCCCTGGAAATCTTTAGAAGGGGAAAGGTAAGTAGAAGCCCCCCCCCCCCCCCCCCCGGGAAGAAATTGACGGCATCCTTTAAAGGGGCCCTGAAATCCAAATGCATGTTGATTAGTGTTGATTTATGATACCCTCAACATCACTTTTGCGGTAAAACAAATATCTAGAAACATTTCATATATTTTTATCGAATTTTCTTCTATTTTTCTTCAGATTACTTGGGAACGCCACAAAAAAAATCATTCCAAACCAATCAATATTAATATTCTTGAGATGACCTCATCTGTCAATCATTGCTAAAGTACTGAAATGTTTAACAAAAGACACTGGAATACACCTTCCTCTCGACTAAGCATAACTTGCATGTTTCTGTCATATCAATGTGACTAACAAAAGACATGGCGTAGTAAAACTTAGTAAAAAAAAAATAAGACCAGCAAAAAGTTTGAGCTTGATATACAAAAAAAACCAAACCCACAGAATAAGTGATTCTAAAGTATGCCAAAATTACATTTGAAACTAGAGATTATATGTGAGAGAAACTGCCAAAAAAAAAATCAAATGATTTACAAGTGGAGGTAGGTCCTCAGAAAAAAAAAAAATGTAGGGACACACACAACAGAGAAATGAAAGAAAAAGAAAAGAGAATTACAGGAAAGAGAAAAACTCCAACCCAAGACAGGTATCATCGCTCCTTGGAAACATTTCTTTCATGACTATTAAAAAAATTGCGTTCTTCGCATTTCCGTCTCGCGTTCTACATGCTGTACTTTAGCAATGGCACACACGACCTTAGATCTTATGTTGGACCTAAAAATTAATGTTGGATTTCTGCCATTCGCGTCCTTCGCAAATCGTTCGCGTACTCCGTGAAATCAGGCATTAATTTAACTCTTGAAACAGAGGCAAATATTGCCATAAAGAATTTTGACTCCTTTTTTGGGCACACAAGCACGGGACAACTGCCCTATCTTATAAAAATGTGCCACTTCTTGGAAGGATTTATCAACATCGTTATATTACGTGCCCCATTAGACATGTCGGGCGGGGGATTATGAAGGGGAGGAATGACGTATGAAATAAAGCAAAGTGTCATTATTACCATGTGTGAGCACGAACTAAATAAAAGAGAAAATTTAAAGGGATCGTATAGTTTTGGCTGAGACCTAATTTCAGGTTTCTAACATTTTTTGGTGAGATCATGAGAAACCTCCTATGAAATATGAAAGAACATGTAATTCCATAAGGAATTCAATGTTTATTTGATGAAAATTGGTTTTGAAATGGCTGTAATATCCAAAACAGAGCGATAAGTGTGGGACCACTTTTTTAACGATCGCTTTGTTTTACTTTGTTTTTGGATGTTTCAGTCTAGCCAAACCCGATTTTCATCAAATAAACTTTGAATTCCTCTTAAATTTGTATGCTAAGTGTTTTCTTGGTATCTCGCAAAAAGTTAAAAGCCCAATTCTCATCTCCACCAATACTGCACCATCCCTTTAACATTCAAACGAATATTTTTAGGCTTGTCGGAAATCGGGGGGGGGGGGGGTGGCACATCTTCCATCCCCTCCCCATCCCCTTCCCGCCCCTCCGCGGGTTCTCGTGCCCTAATAGATGACGGCGTTAGAACGTCGAGGTCGGCATTTTTTCAGTCTAAACTCTAAAGACAGCATAAAAAAAAAAAAAAAAAAAAAAAAAAAAAAAAAAAAAAACTCTCTCGTGTCTGCCGTTTCCTCTCAGCTCCTTTCCTGGTCGCGCCTATACGAAGTGGATTGGCTGGAAAACGCCGCGCAACTTGGTGAGGATCTTCGAGCCGACAATCGCTCTTTTGTGACATCATATACACTGCAGGCTATACGACTCTCCCTTACTTCACCATATTTATCCGACACATCGAAATCTGGTTCATTGCCACAGACTAGTGAAGATCTTAAGGTGCCAGTGTCTGTGCCGAGGACTACTCGTAAATTTTTCTATAATTGTCTGCCGAAATCGTACTTTTCATAATATCCCCTTATAACAAATGAAAAAAAAAAAAGAAACAACTGTAGGCAAACTATAAACTGTCTTGATTATTTTCATGTAATAAATAGAAAATCAACATTATTTTAAAGGACTACAAACAAACAAAGGGCACCAATCCTTATAGTGCAGCCATTACTATTTAATTACGTAGATTTACCCTGCTGGGAATGAACACAGTGCCCCACAGGGTGTTCACACTGTAGTGTGGTCTTTCGCTGCAGGGTATTCACATAGTAATATTTTGTTTTACACTGTGTACTGATGATTCACACGGTGAGTTGATGATTCACAATGTGTTCACACTGTTAAAACGCTCGAATTTAACAGTGTGAAGAGATTTTACACTGTGTTCTCAATGTGTTCCAGGTGTGTTTCACATTGTGTCTCACATATACTGGATTGCGTTCTTTCCAGCAGAGCAGAGTGATTAAACGGCAGTTTTTAAACCTCGGTAAGTGTTAAATGCTGTCTGAAAGAGAGATTGGTTTACTTTTTATGTATATATAATGATTCCAAAGAGGTTTTCACACCTCTCCTTCAATAATCTATGAAATAGTCTGCGAGGTCCAAAATATTGACAAACAGACGCCATGCATCTATTAATAGAGGTCGGATCTGTGCTGTGCATCGTTACAAGAGAGTGCCTGACGTTCACTTGCAAACGTACCCAACAGCTCTTACATAATACAGGTATAAGTAATGATTCAAATGAAATCATTTCAACTGAAGTATAGATACGTATAAATTAACGATGTGGATATCATGAAAGTATATTCCATGGTGTTGTCACACAAAGGATTTGTTGTTGTTGTACAATGTTCTACATAACGTGGACATGGATTTCAGTCGCTATAGAGTCAATGATAAAAAAAAAATGGCGAAAATAATGTTATCGTGGATTCGACGCAAGTATAACAAGAATCATTGCCCTAGTGATTTCACAAATGATTTCATATCGTGCATGAACCCTTATCATATATATATATATATATATATATATATATATATATATATATATATTTGTTCCCTGGAAAATAATGAACCATGATCCACTCGAATCCTGTAGAAGACCTGTTCTAAATCATGTCTAATTTTCGATCCATTGCCAAGTGTTGGGTTGACAGAGGTAGAGTTGGGACGTCCCATAAGTACGTTTGCATTTGTGTTTACATGGTATGTATGTTTTTGTGTTTGTATGTGTGTACGCGCGTCTTTGTGTGTGAGAAAGAGGAAAATCAACTTTAATTATATTGTGTCTCGCACACAACAAACATCCATAATCGTGATCTTATGAATACAGTGCACTCCAGTTATAACGAACACGGTTATAACGAAATTCCGGTTACCACGAAGTAAAAATTCAGGCCGCAACATTATCCGCTCTATTTTGTTTTATTGTTTATTTGTTTGGTAATTTAAAAAAAAAATTGATAAAACGAAAAAAAAATTCCCGTATTGACTTCGTTATAACGGGATTCCACTGTAATTTCAACTCTTTTTCTCCTTTCATACTTTCTCCATATCTTTCTTCTCTTTATTATTGATCTTATCCAATAAGTTCTTCTGTAAATGCAGGTGTCTCCAGCATATGCGCTTTTCTTGGACTCCAGGACCATATTAGCTTCTTTCCTTTTCTTAACATTAGTCAGGTATGCTTCACTCTGGTGTTTACGCACGTGTCCAATTTTCAGCAAATTTTTAAGGCCAATTTATCACGAAAATTATTAAGATAAATTACTCCACGAGAAAAACAGCCCGATGCCATTAAAGACAGAGCCACAAAAGTCCGAGAGAAAGAAAGCTCCTCAAGAAGATTTCTTTGCTTGTTGATCTTGTAGCATTCTGAATTTACAACATGCTCTCAATTTTGTTGATCTATGTCGTAAAACAATTGTAACAGAAAAGGCAATATATCGGTCGACTGTAAGTATTCTTGTACAGGTGCATTGTTTTATTTGAAATTAAGCGTACCAGGAAGCACGAAAAGCGATCAAGCAAGTAAACATGATACATACAAATAAGCGCAATACATTTGAAACAGATTTTTGGGTATACCTCATAAGAAATATAATATATTTCCCTACTTATTAGTTTAAACTTGGTTCAATAGACTCTGTGTGGAAGTATTCAGGAAAAAGAATATAGATACACTGGAGAGAAATGCCATTGACACATTATTAGCAGTCAAATATTATGTCAAACCAAGAATAATGTAAAAACTTAAGGGTTAGGTGCGTATGGACACTTCCATCATACATGACTTTATCTATCATTACATACAATGTATAATCTACAGACATGAGACAGTCACAGTTCGTAATTATAAAAGTGGTAGATTCTACAAAACGCCTAGGTAGGGTGTGATGTATAACACTGCAGGGAGTATGGTACAGGCAACGGGACGGATTTTTGCTATGGTGCGCCAAAAGGAACCGTATCTGGTTCTGTTCCAATATCACTTCCCCGCTAATAATTTTATTACAAAATTAATCTTCTTCTGTCGGTTTTGTTGCTCTTGATGTTGGACATAAGAATAACAGTTTTGGTGATTTTTTTTTTTTTAAACCGAATTACTGATTCTTTTTTTAAACAGAACCACACCCTTCCTTTTGGCGCACCATCAGTCTGGCCATATAGCAAAAACCAGGGGCGTGTTGCCGTGCCGGATTGGTGTATACGCAGCCTTGCTATCCACTGACTATGAAGTTTGAACCAGCGTTTGATAAGTCTTTTCATAATTATGGACAACATAATGTTATCACCTTTTGTTCAGTTCTGCTTAAGAGCACAAATCTTCCACCTGTATATTAATATAGGTAATTCAATTCAATTAAATTCAAATGAAATTTTATCTCCAGTAACACATGTTTATTTTTTCACAAATTCAATGAAAACAAAACGTACAATATATTACAACAAAAAAATGCATATTATTATGAAATCAATTGTTCAAAATGATTGCGTTTATGGAAAAGAGGGACCCACGTAAAAGACAAGCTTGTAGGAATGTGGACCACTCAATACGTTGATCCGGTTTGGTCCGGTATAAACAAAAGTATTCTGGGCAAAAATTGTGCGGAGTATATAAGGGTAAATGAAATTCATTGGATCTTCTTGCAGGGTACTTGTGAAAACTACCATTTCTACAAAATATATTATCAAACAATTTGCGCAACTCATTTTTCCTGAAATTGAACAAATATTGTCGAAACTGATATTAATATAACTATTTGACCTTTAAAATTTTACTATTCAAAACAATATTGCGGCAATCTGCCATAATATATACGGTCACTTCAAACAATTTCCCCAGAGAGAAAAGTCATGTAAACGATCCTGATTATGCAAGCCACCTGTCTATATTGTTATATATGTTATATTGTTTATGTTATATATGTTATCTATGTTATGTATGTTATACATAACGGCCACCTTTTTCGTCCCCATTGGGTGGCCGCTTTAGACAGGTTGGGGTGTATTTTCCACAAATTCACCGACATGATAAACACAAAAGGGAAGTTTAATCTTTTGTGTTACCAATTTCAAATCAATCATGAAGTCAGGAGGTATCCTGTTTGTAATCGAAGCAAACTATTATTATTTCACGTAATGAGAAACAAGGTCTGAAATGAAAGGAAAATCTCATTTTACCTAAAGATGAAACATACATAACCAAACCAATGAAACGTGGTTTGAAGGATTTGAGATGTGTTTAACACGATAAAGTATCCTGAATTGATTTCGGGTTTCTAACACAATAGGTTATAGTATAGTGCACTCCCGTTACAACGAAGTCCTTAAGACGGGTGGTTTTCTTTCCTATACCAAATTTCCGTTATCGCCACACAGTCAAGAAAGCTATGTATAGAAAATATACTATTTGGGGATCTGAATTTTTACGTCATTGTAATGAGAATTTCGTTATAACTGTGTTCTTTTACAACGGGAGTGCACTGTTTTGATACAATATTTTAATCTCTGTTTGTGTACTCCCTGTTTCGATAATAGACACACATTATATTCAACTGATAAATTGATAAAAATCACACACATTTATACATTTAGGCATAATATTCAGATATAGGCCTAGTAAAGTGAGAGTGACTATCAAACTACAAAGGAGGACAAGTAAGAAAGATAGATAGAGAGAGAGAAAAAAAGGAAACGAAAAACATCAAAATTTCACAAGGAGAACAGGATGTATAACACAGAAGAGAGAGAGAGAAAAGAAAGGAGTGGATTTCTTTTCTCCTTCTTAGAATGGGACTTGTTTGAACTACTCGTGCTCTCTCATAGTGTTAGTGATCCAGTCGAGATAGGCTGTCACACGCGTGTACACGTCAAAGCTCTTGGTTATCATGATTGTCTCACCTCCCTGGTGAGAGGAAACCTCGTAGCTGGTGGTATAGCTGACCACTCCCACTTGCACGAAGGTTGGAGACATCTTTTCGCGCAGTACAACCAGTAGCGGCCCGCCGGAATCACCAGGGCTCACGTTGACATCGTTGACCTGGACGTTTTCTGCACGACCGGGCAGACCTGCGCACAACTGCGTGGTCCTGTTGAGGACATTGCACTCAGTTCCAATTCTCATCATGAGATCCTTCATATCATATCTTGGTTCGCTCGGTGATAGCTCTCCCCAGCCAGAGACAGTTGCTTTACTTCCTTTCAACGTCCCCACTACAAATACAGGTGAGTGTGGTTAGTACAGTAGAATAATGTGTATTCCAGCTGGATTTTCGTGCCAAAATTGTTTTTTTGGGGCTAACTTTGTCAATTTGGGGATGCTGATCCCGAAAATTTAGGGTACCATTTTTGTCCAATATCCTCAGCCGCCATTTTGAATTTCAAAATGAATAACAGATACCTTTTGTTCGTTATCTCGACTTATATAGAGGATGAAAATCATGTAAAACAGTGAATTGCCCATGTTTCTGATACCACAGATTTCGTTAAAATCATCACTTTGGTTGTTCCTCATCAGGTTTGGCGGCCATCTTGAAATTCAATATGGCCCCAATTAATTCAAAATAGGTTTTGTCATATATCTCGACTGATTGGTGAAAAGCATTGAAAATGGTGGCAATAGATATTCTACCTATGTTTGTGATATCACGGATTTATCTGAATCATCAGTTTTGTTCTACTCATCAGGCTTGGCGGTTATGTTGAATTTCAATATGGCCGCCAGATGTGATACGTTTTTTGTTGTTGTTGTTGTTGTTGTTGTTGTTGAGACCACGAATTTCATTTCAATCATACATCATCGGAATTGAAAGCCATTTTGAGTTTCAATATGGCCGCCAATCCGGGTGCTTTTCGTTATTCCGAAGGTTCGTTATTCCGAAGGTTCGTTATTCCGAAGGTTCGTTGATCCGAAACACGCAAATTTCCTATACCTAGAGGTTCGTTAATCCGAAAATGAGAAAGGGTTCGTTAATCCGAACATTTGTGGCGTTATTCCGAAGGTTCGTTATTCCGAAGGTTCGTTGATCCGAAAATGTAATAGGGTTTGCTATTCCGAAGGTCCGTAAATCCGAAAATGAAATAGGGTTCGGTATTCCGAAGGTTCGTTAATCCGAAAATGAAATAAGGTTCGGTATTCCGAAGGTTCGGTAATCCGAAAATGAAATAAGGGTCGCTATTTCGAAGGTTCGTTATTCCGAAGGTTCGCTGATTCGAAAATAAAATAGGGTCCGTTATTCCGAAGGTTCGTTAATCCGAATATATGATAAGGTTCGTTATTCCGAAGGTTCGTTTATCCGAATATATCATAAGGTTCGTTATTCCGAAGGTTCGTTAATCTGAAAATGAAATAAGGCGCTATAATCTGAAATTGAAATAAGGCTCGTTAATCCGAAAATGAAATGAGGCTCGTTAATCCGAAATTGAAATAAGGCTCGTTAATCCGAAAATGAAATGATCCTCGTTAATCCGAAAATGAAATAAACTCACTATGATAACAAAATAAGTTATCGTAATCAGGATAAAAAACTGCTTGGATATTACGCAATGAAACTTTGATATTGTCTCGGGGAGGATAATACACGTGTATATTTTCAGCTAAAGCACGTCGTGTTGCGTGAAGAAGTGGAGTAAACAAGAATCTTGATTTTAATTCAGTCTGAATAATTATTTACCTGAGCAACGATCCAGAGCAAAGGGGACTGTGTGATTTTTCTATATCCTACCTTCAGACACCTTCACATTTTTAATGATAATAATAGTAACGACGATAAAACTAATACAGAAAATGATTTATACGTATTGACAAGACTAGAATTATCATTAATAGTAGTAATGGCTATACTTATCGATGGTAACAATGATGATAACGCAGGGCAACTTTAATTATTACTAGATTCACAGTGAAAAGTGTTGTATCAGCATTTCATATCAATCCGATAATCAAATGACCTGCGGCATGGGGTCCAGGGCAATTACCCCTTCCCCTTCCCCTAACCCTAATCCTAATTCTGACCCTAATCCTATAACCCTGAACCCAACCCTAACCCTTACTCTAACCTTATCACTAACAAGTAACTAGCCGGGGTTATTGTCGGGAGGGGGACTGGCAGGGGAAGGGGGAGGGGAAATGGAAAGAAACGTGATCTTGTAAGGATGGTACAGTTTCGGTTGAGATGGGGCTCCAAGTTTCCAACGTGTTTTCGATGACGATGATGATGATGATGATGATGATGTATGTGTGTGTGTGTGTGTGTGTGTGTGTGTGTGTGTTTGTGTGTGTGTTTGTGTGTGTGTGATGAGAAACCTCTTATGAAATATGGAAGAGCATGTAATTGTAGGAGGAATTCAAAGTTTATTTCATAAAACATTGGTTTTGAAATGGCTCAGATATCCAAAAATCAGGCAATCCTGATAAAAGGTGGCTGTGACCCACCTTTTATTGAGATCGCTTTGTTTTACTTTGTTTTGCGATGTCTCAGCCATTTCAAAACCGATTTTTATCAGATAAACTTTGAACTCCCCTTAGAATTGTATGCTCTTCATCATTACATGAAGCATTTTCTAAATATCTCGCAAAATGTTAAATGCTGAATCCTCACCTCAACCAATACTATACCATCCCTTTAACAATGGGCGCTGCAGCATTCTTTTCAAAGGGATGTTATGACGGTGCACATTGTATTTGTCCATAATCATTATAACTGAGAAAGGTTGATTCTCGGGTTGATATTCTTTATATTTGAAGATGGAAGTTCGAATTACATGTCATTCCATCAAAATAAGATGCACAATCATTTTAGCCGTCATGCAAGCGCATTACACCTTGGGGTTCGGGGCTAGGACGACGTCCCAGCCTACTCCAAGGCCTATGAAAATAGTAACCTTCTTTTCATGCAGAAATTATTGTTCTTATATTAATTATTGTATATACATCGTTTGAACGTTCAGTGGATGTTCAAGCGAGTATGGAAAAATATTTGGAGCTTCGCGATTGCTAAACAGGCATCATAATAAACGCTAGACCACTAAGTTTTAGTTTCAGTGAGCCATAGTTGGAGCATTGTGTATTTAGTGATATAAGTTATGGTTGATGCCAGTGCTCTTGTTCTATCAATATTTCTGCAAAGTCGTTGCTATAGCAATCAAATTCAAATTCAAATTCAAACTTTATTTTCACTTTCTTTCTTCAACAGAATGTATAAGAAACAATATTATGAACTTGACATGCGACTCGTTGTAAATATATATAACCAGACAGGATTAACAACATATTCTGAGTGTCTACATGATCAGTAAAATAAAGATACATACACTCTTTATATACACACTGAGGAGAAAAAAAGTGGAGGTACCCACTCAAAAGACTAAGCTTGTAACATGTGGATACCTCTGAGGGAAACGGGGAAAATGGGGTGAAAACTTACAACTACAAAGAGTGCGGGAAACTGGGGAAGCGGGGAATAGAGAAAAAAAGAAAGCAAAAGTGTGAAAAAAAAGAAACAACAAACAGGGAAAAGAGGAAGAGAGAGAGAAGAGAGAGAGAAACCAAAAATTTGTTGATGCATACACCAAGGGCGAAAGCCCACAGAGACAATTAGCCAGGTGTTTTCGAAAGTGACAAATTGTCGAGCAGCTTTCCAGCGGAAGAGATTCAACTGTGAGGACGAATGAACGAGAGCACGTATAGAATACTACCAGGTAGTAAAAATAAGTGATACCTCAAGGGAACGCAGCCTTTCAGTCAAAGAAGAGAAGATGATATCGTGCTCACAAAATATATTACAAAATTAAAAACATTCAGTTACATTATAAGACTTCAAAAGAAGCATTTTCAATTTCGTTTTAAAAGAATTCAATGAAGGTGCACTTTTTATATCCATAGGAAGGGAGTTCCAGAATCTTGGACCTACATAAATAAAAGTCTGTTGAGCTAACAAGGTTCTTAACAGAGGTAAATGAAATTCATTTGATTGTCTAGTTGGGTATCTATGGTATGTCCGGTTGCGCATAAACATGGAGTTAAATACAAACGGGAGGCAATTATTATTATAAGTATACATAAACTGCCCTAATTGTAATAAAAACAAATCTTTAATTTTCAGAATCTTGTTATCAAAAAACAAAGGATCTGTATGAGAATATGGGACAGTATTACAAATAATGCGAAGAGCCTTCTTTTGTAACAGCAGAATCCTATCCAATAATAATTGATGCGTGTTTCCCCATACCAAAATTCCATAATTTAAATAAGGCAATATCAAAGATGAATACAATGTTAACAGCGAATGCTGAGGAATAGACAGTTTTAATCTATTAATAACACCTATGTTACGTGAAATTTTCTTGCAAACATTATCGATATGAAATTTCCAAGAAAGTTTGTTATCAACTGTAACACCGAGAAACTTTATATGGGGAACACTTTCTAAGACAGCGTCACCAAAACAAATGTCCATATCTAAATTATCTAAAGTGTTACTAAAAAGCATATATTTTGTTTTTTGGATATTCAAAGACAATTTATTTGCTTTTATCCACTCACATAAATTTTCTAATTCGGAATTAACTGTTTGCACAAGAATATTTGGGTCTTCATGTGAGTAAAAAACATTTGAATCGTCAGCAAAAAGTATGAACGATAACACATCTGACGAAGCACAAAAATCATTAATGTAAACAATAAACAATAGTGGGCCCAGTAAACTACCTTGTGGCACGCCACACTTCAGTTCTCTATCAGAATTATGATTGTTCAAAAATACATATTGTTTGCGATCAGTTAGATAACTCCTGAACCACTCCAAGGCCTTCCCACGTATACCATAATGAGACAACTTGTAGAGTAAGATGTCATGGTTTATAGTGTCGAAGGCCTTGGAGAAGTCCAGGAAGATACCAATCAAATGTGACCGATTGTCCAAAGCATGTGCTACTTTGTCAACAAAATTAAGCAAAGCATGACAGGTGCTATGCTTTTCTCGGAATCCAAACTGCGAATTTGTAAAAACATCACATATCTTTAAAAAATTCATCGTTCTTTTATATATAATTTTCTCTAAAATCTTGGACAAACAAGATAGTAAAGAAATAGGCCTGTAATTACTAACACCTAACTTATCTCCATTCTTATATATGGGGATAACTTTAGCTATTTTCATTTGCTCCGGAAACACACCCGTTAACATTGACAAATTAAAAATATGTGCCAAAGGATCCGCAACAGAAGATATAACACTTTTCAAGATCATATTGCTTATGTCATCATAACCGGAGCTTTTTTTGTTTTTCAAACCAGATACAATATCAGTAATCTCATACCTCGTGGTAGGGGTAAAAAATATTGAATTCATATTATATCGATTTAAAAAATGAGAGAAATGTTTATTAGTATCGGGAATTTCTTGAGCAAGGTTTTCTCCGATTGTTGTGAAATATGTGTTAAAAACATTTGCTATATCAACAGGATTATCAATAATTTCATCATTAAATCTTATTTTCGAAATACTTAACTTTTCATTTGAAATATTCATTGCTTGTTTCAATACATTCCATGTACTTTTCATATCACACCTATATCTCTCTAATTGTTTATAATAATATTTTTTCTTTTCAATACGTATTATCTTAGTGAGAGTATTCTTATACAAAGTATATTTAATTCGTGCTTGTTCAGTTTTTTTCATTTTAAATACATAAAACAGTTTATTTTTCCTATTTATGGAACGTAAAATAGACTTGGAAATCCATGGAAGCTTTGGAGTTGTTTTATAATTCCCCCGCTTATCCTTTCTTTTAGGAATGTGAATATCCATATGATTATCAAAAATTTCCATAAAATTATGCAAAGCCAAATTAATGTCGTCAGTATCAAACACACAATCCCAATTCACATTATCCAAGGAAGCGCAAAAAGAAGACAAATTTTCTTGGGTTACTTTACGCCTCAAATATCGCTGGGGTGAAGTATTATTAATATGGCTAAATTTAAGGTGCGTCATTATTGGAAAATGATCAGTAATATCTGATAAAATTATCGACGAATTTGAAAGGGTTAAAACATTACTAAAAATATTGTCAATTAAAGTGGCTGACTGGCGTGAAACGCGTGTCGGTTTCGAAATAAGAGGTAAGAAAGAAAAGGACAGGAATGTTTCAAGAAATTCTCCCGAGATGTTGTCCGTTGTATGCTTTAACAAGTCAATATTGAAATCACCGAATATAAAAGAGTTTGAGTTTATAAATAAAGGGTTTGTAAGCACCTCGGTGAGATATGATAAAAAGTCTCTGTTGTTGGAATTTGGAGGTCTGTAAATAATACCTATTACAATGTTTTTATTACCGGGGACAGTAATCTCAATGAAAAGGGACTCAACAATGTCATTCATTGTGCTAAGCTCATCAAGGACAGTGCATTCAAAGCAGCGTAGAACATATAAAGCGACTCCACCACCAGAGCGATCAGATCTATTATTCGCAAAAATATTATACCCTTCAAGTGTAAAAGATTGTTTTGGACATGAAGACAACCACGTTTCAGTGAGTCCTATCACTGAAAGTAAAAGGTTATTTGGGTTATCCAACAATAACTGCAATTCTTCAAAATGCTTATTCATACTTCTTATATTTAAATGTACCAATGAAAATGTATCTTTCACAAAACCCTTTCTAATGTCATTGAATTGATTCAAGGTGACATAATTACACAATGGAGCTTGAGTCAGATCGTTAAAATCATACTGCATTTCTTCCGCTGCAGAATTAAGATTGTCCGCAACTAGTTCATCAAAAGGATATGAGCGTGTATTAAAAGCTTCTTCTTTATCTAGAAAATCAAATTCCGGCGTAACAGGTCTAAATAAATCAAAAAAATCATCATCTAACATAGAGTGAAAAGGTACATCTTCTATCCTGTCATTCATTCTGAATAGGGGCAATTCTGACTAGGAGTTATCCGAGCCATTGCTGCTAGAGGGCAAACATGGCTAACGTTGGCACAACAGAGAAACTGACACGACAGGAACTTAACGCAATACTGCGGGATAAAAGCGAATGTAGAGGATAGTGGGTAGCGACCATGCGTGACTGTGAAAGGTACGCGTTCTTTGTATGTATACGAATTGTTGGACAAAGCTGGTTGGCTGTTAACGAGTAGTGAGGTGCAGAGAGTGTCAAAAATGAAAAGATATAAGAAACAATGAATATACAACATGTAGAACGTGGCTAATGTCTCAGTAGGCCTTCCCCCCGATAGAATGCACAAGAACAAAAGGAGTGAAGCACGTCGGCCAGAGAATAGCTTCATGTTATTACCAAGCAAATGCTTATTCAGCATCTGACGATGGTGAGCTCCCTTTCTTAAAGGGGTTTTACAGAAGGAAATACTTTTCAAGGAGGAGATAAGGAAATGGAATGGAAATTAAGAAAGTGAGAACGGCAATAAGTTGACCAAAATTTGTTTAGGAATTTAACCGAACAGGGAATAAGTTAAACCACACTTTTATCAAATATATACCCATTATTCAAGCATCCATATAAAAAAGAACATCGAAAATTAAAACGTTTCCATGCGTTCGCATATTCATTCATAAAGTATTCTTGTAGGCATACGATAGTAACTTCAGTTATGCGAAAAACCGTTTTCAGACCATATATTAACACAAATACATGTGTACATTAATCACCATGCCTTAGGGGATATGTGACTTTGTATAACCAAGATGCTAATGGAACAAAGCTTTAAACTGAAAGAGATATTTTCAGACACTTATTTCAAGTTTTTACATTATTTCATTATCAATGGTAGTTTCCGGAACTTTTAAGTGTTACCATGGCAACAGAGATTGTTTATCATCCTCATTTCGATTGCATTTGAACAGGTGGCTGTAAGTCCACAAATTTTTAGTCCCTTTTGGCACCTTTGCTATTGTAAGATGAGTAAAGGTGTGTTTTTTTTTTTAAAACAATGTGTTAGCATGGCATCATGAGAAGAAATAAGGGAATAATTTGGACTTTTATTGCAATAGAACAAGTAATTCCAGTACTATATGAAGTGAGCCACTTTTCTTGAACAATGGTATCATATCATTGGAAACACGCGATTTTTTTAATGTTGCCATGGCAACGGGAGAAGACGCCAGATTTCAGAAAGGCTCATTAGCAATATTTGTTTGAATATTATAAGCCGAATGTGGTGCTTTTACACAGATTGAACAACTTGTTCATTATGTTGGCAGGAGAGAGGTGTGTGTGTGTGTGGGGGGGGGGGGGGGGAGAAGAGCGCGTTTTCGTTAGCACGAACTATGAGGGACTAAAAACGGGAAAATAAAGGTAATTTCTTAATTCTTTATAGTAACAAGCAGAAATAAAACTTACATATGACATCATGAGGTTTTCAACACATCCCTTTTTTCACCTTAAAACTCAAAAAAAAAAATGAAAGGGAGGAAGAATTTCCATCATAGCGGTTTACATACTATAATGGCCGCCGATGGGCTCCACGGCGTACTAAGTCCGTTCACGAGTAAAAACTGACGAGTAAGCCCTTTAAGTGCCATTATCCCCAGAGATGGGGCAAGTTTGATATTACTTTTGTAAAATTTACTTCGAGTTTCCCTAAAATTTTACAGTGGTTTTGTCGTTTTTTCGTTTACATAATAAAGTTCATACAACGTGTATCTCAAACTGTTATATTACTGTCAATGAGGACATCATTTTGTAAGTTTGAAATTAAGTGGTCCATTCCATGCCCCACCTTCCCCATACTGTAGTCGGGATCTTCGACATGCAGCGGTTCATTATGAGCTCACATCGTCCATTTTCATTATGGTTATTTTTAGCACTGGTAGTATGATAACGACCAATATAATCGGCAACATCTATACCTACGTTTTTTTTGTTTTTTTTTTATTGTACCAATATCAAATGACGTCTTGTGTCTTGTTTTCGTAAGGTGCTTGCAGTTAGTCCCCTTTTGTGTCTGTGTGTATGTGTGTTGGGGCTTGTATCGATCTTCTGGGGTATTAATGTCTTATACAGAAATTTATTTTACAGGCAAGGTATTCGAAAGAGATAATAATTGCAGTTTTGGTTGAGATGGGATATTCAAATTTTAACTTTTTGCAAGACAATTAGGATTCACCTGAGAAATTCAAAAGAGATGCAATTCTAAAATAAAATCAAAGTGTGTTGTTTCAAAATTGGTTTTTGAAATGGCCGAGATATACAAACAAAAATTTGACACACATTTGGCTAAACAAAAGGTGGGTCCAACGTTTTATTAGGATCCGTTTGCTTTGGATATCTCAGCTATTTCAAAACCAAATTTTATCGAATAAACTTTGAATTCCTCGTAGAATTACGTGCTCTTTCATATTTCATTAGAAGTTTTCCATTATCTCACAAAAGAAAGTGGAAACTTGAAGCCCCATCTCAGCCAATACTATACGATTCCTTTAATTTTGAATGCCTTCCCTTTTTAAGATGGTGACCCCCACCCACCAAAAAAAAAAAAAAAATCTTATGTTTAAAGAAAGTGAAATACATGCAAACTGAATGCTCTGTTTTTTTCTATATACTTTTTAACAATGGGTATCCTAACTTGAATATCCAAACAGTACACCTAACTATATGTCCAAAATCGAGTTTTACACAGAAAAGGCCTATATACATGCATTTCTTCTTAGAAAATGAATAATTCAACGCACATGTAAAAGACGTCGAGCTACTAAAGTCAAGGGTATATATAGAAATTGAAAGAGATGAGAAATGAAAGAAATGCACTTTCTGTAGCAAGAAATGACGGAGAACAAGCTGAAATACAATGTGGGCCTACGTTTAATTCCACTCTTTACAAGAGATTCACTGTTTCTGATGGATGTAATAACACAAGAGTGTAGATTGCAATCATTATCCTGGCTTGACCCGAATGCAAACATGTCTATGTAACGTTTTCAGAATCCTGCGAATGTAATACGACTAGTGTCATGGTAAAGGCTATCATCATGGAGTACTAAAACGCAATTTACTTAACTTTACAAGAGCTAGAAATTATGCATACACTGGCTTACATTTTGTCATTTGCCATTACGACATGAATTCCATGTGTTACCATGTCACACAAAAAAGTGAAGAACTGCAACTAACTTCTCATTGAATTCATGCAAAAATAATGTCCTACATACTGACTGATCGGTAGGACAAGTTCGACTACATTCCACTCTTCGCAGTGAAGCTTATTAAAAGCGATGTAGCATTTAAAATCTGTTTGTTGAGTGTATTTCATTGTTTGATAGCCTTTATTCTTAAGACCACGCATGTGTGTGGGTTTTTTCCTACTAGTAGAGCGGTTAAGCCCTCAAAATCATGAGAATTGTGCAAAATTTGACTAAAGCATGAAACTTTCACCAATGTTAGTACATACCATAAGATTCATCTTAAGATCGAGAGGTAAGTCTGATTTGACCTCTGATGACCTCCAGAGGTCAATGAACTTTAAATATCAGAGTATTGATGTTTGGAGGCATTAGTTAACGATAAACATGGTTAAGATGTACAAAACAAGCATATCTGTTTTACAATGAAATTGTCTTCATATTCCAAAGAGCACAGACAGGGCTCTACCATTGACCTCTGGTGATCTTTAGAGGATGTACAAAACAAACATATCTGTTTTACAATTGTAGCACAGATGGCTACTAGCACATAAATTAAAGAATAGAATAGAATAGTATAGAATAGAATAGAATAGAATAGAATAGAATAGAATAGAATAGAATAGAATAGAATAGAATAGAGAGTAAAAGAAAACAGAACACTGCATTCGTTTTCCTCTAGTCCCACAGTGACGTCAATATGCTCAGTATTTTCCCCTTCTTGGAGTTTATGAAATCGTTTATCTTCCTTCAAGCTATTTTTTGTCGAAACCCCCTCTCCCAAGAAAAGTCTATGGTCATAGGAATTTATAAGTTAGACATTGGCTACTTTCCCCGCTAGTGGTCAGTTCCAATGGCTCTTCATCCCCAAAGTCCAGCACCAAATTACGGGGAATGACATAATGGCGTGTTTTTACCCTCTGATCCCCAAACATAAATGATCTTCTGAGTTGGAAGGTCACCCTCCTGCCAGAATTCATCCCTCTAAAGGGCTTTTTACACTTGCAAATTTTTGCTTGGTCCCGTACCGACGGTGGGGCTAAGGGGAGGGGGGGGGGGGGGCGTCTTAGCCCCACCAATAAGGAATTCATTTCTAGTGAACACCACACCCCAGTATAAGATTGAGCCAATGAAATGCTTTAGGGAAAGGAAGTTTGTTAGCAAATTACTTATAAAAAAACAAAAACAAACAAACATGTTTGAGCCGAGAAATCAGTTAGAGTGGCAAGCTGTAAATGTGATGACAAATCCAATATCTATGTATCTGTACAATAATATGGTCGCCGGCTTGGAGAAAGTCGTAAGGAGCTTTTGGGAACTTAAACACACTAATGACGTTGTCTTCATATACAATATATATATATATATATATATATATATGTATATGTATGTATATATAAGAGAGAAATCGTTCAAGAGGAATGACTTTAATTTACGTTTGAAGACATTTCAAGAGATGTAGTCTGATTTGTTAAGGGGCAAATCATTCTACTGTTTGCAGTCTTGTAAACATACTTGTATCTTTAGCGAAAACTGTTCGAGTACGTGGACGGTGATAAGTAGGCCCCTCTAATCAAATTACAGGTTTGTATGTATGAACCAAATGGTTTCTTTTGAACATGTGTTGTGTTGAAAAGTTCTTGGCAAAATTCCAGGGAAAATTCCGATGTTCAAAGCATGTGATGGGAAGTGTAAACAGTATGTGCGAATGCTTCTATGTTTCCTGCTAAACTTATATAGTGCGGAAAAGAAAAGAAAAGAAAAGAAAAGAAAAAAAGAAAAGAAAAAAAAAGAAAAAAAAAGAAAAGAAAAGAAAAGAAAAGAAAAGAAAAGAAAAAAAAAGAAAAGAAAAGAAAAGAAAAGAAAAGAAAAGAAAAGTCTCGCTCTACCATGTCTACACCACAATGCCTACGGATATCTAAGCTGGAGGTGGGTTGGAATGTCTTGTTTAGAGCACCAACCTTAGTACAGATTAATTGGCACGCGGTATCTTTTGAAGAGAAACAATACTTTGTTTCACATTGTTAGTGGGGAAAAGAAAAGAAAAGAAAAGAAAAAAAACTTTGTTTCATATTGTTAGTGGGGAAAAGAAAAGAAAAAAAAAGAATATAAATACATAAACATGTACATATGTATTTTGATTTCTCTATGCATTTTCCAATTACACACAATCATTGCACGCGTATACTTGATATGGTGTTCAGCTCACTGTGTGCAGACTGAGCACGATCGGATAATTCAGAACCTTTGCCTGAGAAAGGATTGTAGCCTATCCCGCGAGTCAAAAAGAAGCTTTGATCTCACGAGTGTATCCTGTACTCTATGCGCAATGCACCCATCATAGAGACAACCTTGCCTTCACCCAAACTGTTTAGATATTGCCAATGGAAGACTCTGATGATCGCATACAGTGGCTGTGCACCTGGAAGAACGCTGGTCTGATCTTAGGATGTCCATTTAAGTCGTGTATCCGTGCAATGTAAGCTCAATCGCGTGCTTCACTGAAGACGCAGATGCTGCCCTGTCTTGAAAGAGATCGAAGGTATACATCTAGACCAATTTCAGCAGGAGGTTACACTGAATCATCACTTGCTGGCAGAGAGTTTTAACCGGATGATATTACCCGCTGCCATATTACCCTGATTCACACATTGGATGCAAACCGTATGGCGGCCATATTGGAAACAAGCAATATTTGAGCATGGGGGCACAACTCTTGGCCAGGCCCAATTGTTAAGGAGTATCGAGTATAAAGAAGACAATAAGAGCAAATAGTAGTTCCACTCCTGTTTGGAAGTGAGATATCTAAAGATGTCATTAAAAAAATGAACCAAGTTGCCTGACTTAATGACCTAAACTTAAATGGATGACAATAGCAAGACACAGGATTACTTCATTATTGTGGAATGCATGTTAGGCCTCACAGTATGTCGTTTTCCAGATGTTCCATGACGTCACTGTATGCTCCAGGACCATGAGTCATTCATCGGAACCATGTACAGCCAACGAGCTCGAAACTAGGCAGCATTGCCCATGAGCTTGACACTAAGTTTCAATTCAATTCAATTCAATTCAATTCAATTCAATTCAATTCAATTTTATTCAAAAACCAAACACAAATAACAAGATAACACAAATCGCTGAAACCAGGCCCATAAGAGTCCGACACATTTTGGGGGGGGGGGGGGGATCCACAAGACCTATACACTGAATAGATTAAGCTCTCTGAAATACATATATTAATCTCGTACCGTGTGCCAAGTTTTCCTCGAGTGTCGAGCTCGCGGACCGCACAGCTTGTGGGCCTATCATATTTGATGTCGAGCTCATGGACCTTGTTCATCTAGTGTTTAGGTCACAGGATGTACGACTCGTGAGCTGCGTATTAAACTCATGGGCAGTACTACTCTTGAGTTGTTTGACTCGTGACGTACACCTGATTGGGTGGGCCTGTTGTTTTCTGGTTAGCATCTTTCACCCTTTCATCCAGTTCAAGGGACTTTGCCATATGCCTGTTCACATACTATTAAGCATCAACCCAAAATATGGTGCTCCTCTCCCCACTTTCCATGTTTAAGCGTACAAATTTTGTCCAGTGCAAATTTGATAACGTTGCACATAATTTCATGCAAGCTAGGCTGCATAACTAACCCAAACATAAATATTATACAGTATGTAAAAATTACAATCAGATTTTCGCATTGATAACACCCAATATGATTAAATTGTCTAAATGCTACTCCAGGATCTTAAAATATGAATTTTTTAGCTCTATTTTGAAGTAAACCCCATTCGATTTGGTTAAGCGGTCACAGAGAAATGTGGATTGTTTAACCCTATAAAGCCCAAGGGGGGCACATTGTGCCCCCCCCCCCTACCACATTTTCGTTTGCCACTCCCACACCCTTTACTCGATTTCAACCAAATTTGGTGACTTTTCCTAAAATCTTATTGCAAACATTTTGATATATAATTTAGCTATGTCCGACATTGCTGGTTGCCATGGCAACCGTAAACTGACAACCGTGTCAGTCAGATTTTGAATGATTTTCTGTTCCAATTTCACTTAACAATATAATAATGGATGAAATGGGGGTTTTCTTGGCTGTAATTTGCTGAAGGACCAAAATGTGAAGTAATTATGGTTGTGAATTACCCTTAAATTGTCTTCTTATTATTTCCTTTATTTTTTATATGACATATGCATCAAACAATAGATATAATAGAAATAATCGAAAATAAAGCATTTTCCAAAGAGTACCCTTTTATTTTGTGTTATCTTCACACAAGCTTGCCTGTAATTTCATTTTGTTATCATATTATCAATCTGTAAACTCAAAATTTCAATATTTTGGAAAGATGAAATGTGATACCAATATATGTACCCATTCCAAGCAATACATCATAGGTTTCATATATTTCTTTATATTGTAATGAGTAGCGCCCCCATATGTTGACCTTGAGAAATTTCAACCATAACAAATAGTGAAGGTTGACTTGCTTTTCCTTTTTGGTAAATATGAAAATGATTGATATGAAATAAAAACATATATACTGAGGATAAAGAAATAAAAAGAAAAATACATGATTTTAGCGTATTTCCTATGTATTTCTGTAAATTTCAAATGTTGGGTCATGTAGAGTATGAGTTGCTCTACCCATGTGCCAAATATGACGGTCATACATCATATAATAAAGAAGTTATATAGGGGGGGGCACAATGTGCCCCCCCCCCCCCCCCCCTTGGGCCTGGAAGGGGTCAAAATAGCTTGGGCTTTATAGGGTTAAAGAATGTCATGAGTTTGATTCTTCCAAGTTTAGCACTTCGATGATCTTGTGTGTGAATACAACAGACAGAACTGAATTTGCATTTAGATTGATTCGATATTTTTAAAGATATCATTGCGGAGGGTCTCGTATTTTTTTTTTCGGGGGGGGGGGGACATACGGTATTTGAGGTCACTGCCATCACTGAAGACACGTAAGCTTCATTTCTGAAGTAATTGACCGCTCACATTCATCAGACCTTTTACTATGAACCAAATGCTCTGTGGAATATGCATACATGCTTTGATTATAACCTCAAGGCGTGATTTGTAAATGATTAAACTTTTAGGATTAAACCAATGAAGCCAAACATCAGTAATTGTAATCCTACACAAATTTTGATATTCTAAAATTCTGACCTCACATTGTCCTTAGATGTCCAAGTTGGACCAATGTTCTGTGGAATGAGAAGACACTTCTATTGTAGCATAAATGCTAATAGCATAAAGCGTGATTGCACATCAGGTATACAGTTAACCATTGAATATACGTCAAATATCAATATTCTGATATTTTGAGGTCATTGACCTGTCACAGTCATCGGAGGTCAAAGGCAGAGACATGTAAATAATTTCCCTTGATCTGAGGAATAGGAAAGCGATTCAGTTGTAACACAAATGAATTTTTAAGACATCGTTATCATGTTTATCATCAACCAATTGCACCAAATATCAAAGTTCTGATAATTTGAGGTCATTGACCTCTGGAGATCAACAGAGGTCAAAGGTAGAAACCTGTCAAGGATCGGTGGAACATTGAGGCAATTCCACTGTAAAAAAAACAACAACAAACAATCAAACAAACAAACAAACAAAAAACAAACAAACAAACAAACATGGTTTTAGTACATCATTGCCGTGTTTATAATTAAACAATGGCAAAATAGCAATATTCTGATATTTTGAGGTCATTGACCTCTGGAGGTCATCAGAGGTCAAAGGTAGAAATCTGGCAGGGTTGTATGGAACACGAAGACAATTCCACTGTAACTAAAAATGAGTTTTTAGTACATCATTACCATTTTAACATTCATCAATGACGCAAAATATCTATTTTCATCAAATTTTGAGGTCATTGAACCTTGGAGGTCATCAGAGGTCAATTCAGACTTACCTCCCCATCTTAAGATGAATCTTATAACATGTACTAACATGTGCTAACACTGGTGAAAGTTTCATGCTTTAGTCAAATTTTGCACAATTTTTCGGCTTATCTGCTCTACTATACTTGAGACATGTTAGAATGGCGGAATATGGTAATCATTTCAAATAATTTATTTTCCTGTCAATGATGAAGAAGTGAAGAAGGAGTCGGAGGGGACGAGCTCATCCTCCGGAGGAGAAAATACCTCTACTTTCATCATCAGTATACATGTACAAATGAAATTACAAATTACGACGGCATTCTACATCGTTGAAAAAAAGTTTGTATGGAATCGTGTGTGTCTCTGATTGCCTGTTTGCATGTGTGTGTGTGTGTGTGTGTGTGTGCGCGCGCTCCCGCGCGTATGTGTTTATGTGTCAAAAGAGAGTTTGAGTATGCTGGCATCCCCTTGTCATAGTGAACATGCCTCTTCTGAATTGTTATGATGATGATGATGAATTTTAGACTACCGATAAACGATGACTATAAGGCGACGATGATGGGGGTGAAAGATAAGAATCTGATGGGCATTTAAAAAGTAAAAAAGTAAAAAGTAAAAAAGTAATTTAAAAAGATAAAAAGGTTCTATGTACTTGACCTCAATACACACAGTCACACATATGCGCACAGGTGTCAACAAACACATAAGACAGTATTCTAATTAAAACACAATATTTTGTCACGACAAGAACTTTACTCCTTTGTTCGGAATTTAAGAGCCATATTTTATTTTCGGATTAAGGAACCTTCGGAATAACAAGCCTTATTTCCTTTTCGGATCAACGAACCTTCAGAATAACGAGCATATTTTTATTTTCGGATCAACGAACCTTCGGAAAAACGAGCCTTGTTTCATTTTCGGATTAACAAACCTTCGGAATAACGATCCTATTATTATTTTCGGATCAACGAACCTTCGGAATAACGAACCTTATTTCATTTTCGGATTAACGAACCTTCGGACTTACGAACCCTATTTCGTTTTCGGATTAACGAACCTTCGGAATAACGAACCCTATTACATTTTCGGATTAACGTACCTTATGTCGCTTTCGGATTAACGAACCTACGGAATAGCAGACCTTATTTCATTTTCGGATTAACGAAGCTTCGCAATAACGAATCTTATTTCATTTTCGGATTAACGAACCTTCGGAATAACGAATCTTCGGAATAACGAACCTTTGGACCAAAGAACCTTCGGAATAACGAACCTTCGGAATAACGAGCTGTGCGCGCCCGAGTCCACCGCGGGCCGTATGCGAGTCCATTGCGAACTGCCTTTGCAAAAAGCTTTTCTGCCTATGGCATAATGGGGTGCCAAGTGTCGCATGACCTACAAGTATTTCGTTACGAAATCAGTCATTTCGGGTGGTCTTAATTTTTTCGAAGTTTCGTTATTCCGAAGGTTCATTAATCCGAAACACACAAATTCCCTACACCTAGAGGTTCGTTAATCCGAAAACGAAAAAGGGTTCGTTAATCCGAACATTTGGGTTCGTTATTCCGAAGGTTCGTTGATCCGAAAATGAAATTGAGTCTGTAAAGAACCTTCGGAATAACGACCTTTGTTTCATTTTCGGATTAATGAACCTTCGGAATAACGAACCTTATTTCATTTTCGGATTAACGAGCCTTCGGAATAACAAACCTTATCACATTTTCGGATTAACGAACCTTCGGACTAACGAACCTTCGGACTAATGAACCTTCGGAATAACGAACTGTAACCGTCATTTCGTCGACCATTTCGTTAACACGAAATGGCTAGAAAAGTTCGTGACTGCGTGGGAACATCATCTTGAAAAAAAAAATACAGAAATGGCTAGAGAAGTTCGTGACTGCGTGGGAACATCATTTTGAAAAAAAAAATACAACAAGAAAAAAAAATCCACGATGGCAAGCTGGCTGACTTGGGGAAGGGGAGTGGTACGGTAGAAACTAGAAACCGCTTGCACATGCAGGGGCATTCCTGGAGGTAATAAAGAGTCTGGGGCCTCGTAGCCAGAGAGCTAGCAAACACTCAATTTACCCAGGGAGGTGTCTCACCTCCCTGATTTACCCCATCAAGCCCAAAAGGTTTGACCCCTCAGAGTTGCTGGGGCCACCCCCCTCATTAACAAAATGTGCGTCAGCCTGGTCCCGGAGAGCGGGTTCATCCCCCAGGGCCCCCCCCCCCCCGAAAAGGGCCCTTGGCGGGTGCAATTAACCCCATGGAGCCCATGAACCAAACTCGTATCGGGAATGAACAGGGGAAAACTGCTACACGTCGATAGCAGTTGAGCGCATTCTTTTGTGGATCTGCAATTTTTTCCTATTAGTAGAGGCTACTATGTAATCCCGTGAGATTTTTGTGCCAAAATTGATTTTATTAGCTAACTTTGTCAATTTGGGGTGCTGAATCCAAAAAACTTTGGTTCCATTTTTTCCAACCACGTCTTCAGCCGCCATTTTGAATTTCAAAATGGCCGCCATAGCAAACTGTATTTTTACCCATATTTCATGAAGTGAGCATTGTAGAAGCTTCAAATTTGGTGCAAAATGCATGAGTGTGATGTCAGACACTCTGATATATCTTTTTCTGATATTGTGGATTGTTTTGATACAATTTGTAGGCTGCCATCTTGAATTTCAAAATGGCCGCCATACCAAACTGTAATTTGACCCATATCTCATAAAGTGAGCATTGTAGAAGCTTCAAATTTGGTGCTAAATGCATCGTTGTGACATCAGACACTCTGATATATCTTTTTCTGATATTGTGGATTGTTTTGTACAGTTTGTACGCTGCCATCTTGAAATTCAAAATGGCCGCCATACCAAACTGTAATTTGACCCATATCTCATAAAGTGAGCATTGTAGAAGCTTCAAATTTGGTGCTAAATGCATCGTTGTGACATCAGACACTCTGATATATCTTTTTCTGATATTGTGGATTGTTTTGTACAGTTTGTAGGCTGCCATCTTGAAACTCAAAATGGCCGCCACAACGTTTTTACACATATCTCACGTTGCAATTATTGTAGAAGCATCAAATTTTCAAGAATGCACATGCTTGTGGTGTCCAACATTCCAGTACAGCTGTTTCCTAATTGTGAATCATTAGACAGGCCACCATATTGAAATTCAAGATGACTGCCATAGAAAACATGTAATGCTGTTGTAAGCGCCTTAGATGAATTTGCCAAAATTGTTCTAGATAGACCGAATTCATTTCCAGGTCAAGCGGAATGACAGCCATCTCTCAATTCAAAATGGTCGCCGTAAATTCAAAATGTAAAGGCGGTGTCACACCTGTCCGGGCAAGCTACGCGGGCTTGTGGCGAGGAGGTAGTTTAAAGCACGTAGAAGATTTTCCGCGGGCGGACAAGAATGTTTGCAATTTTCGCACTTGTTTCTTACTTACTAGACGCGTGCTACTTAGCTTCTACTTGCGTGCGTTCCGTGTGACTCGCGTGAGAGCTTTGAAACCGATCCATTTTCTGTTACGAGCGACTTACGGGGATTGCGAAGTACCTGCTTTGGAGTTGCCTGTGAGGTGGTACCGGTAAGGGTTTCCTACTTGTGTTCTGCGCGTTCCTCTACGGGCAACTCCCGTGACTCTTCCGGAACAAATTTTGAGCATGCTCAAGGCCTTGTCATACCGTATCTGGGGAAGTTTTGCGGCTTGACTTGCGGGGAAACAAATTTGCTACCCGGAGCTCCCCGCAGTTGGCCCGAACTTGACAGTACCTAGCACTTATCTCGTCCTTAGTTGCCCGAAGGTGCGCACGCTAGTCCAATTTTCCCGCAGCAAAGTTTTGAGCATGACCAAAACTATTTCCGGATGAGTCGCGAGGATTGCCCGAAGAGTTCCACGCAGAACACCCGTAGGAGGGCCGTAGCCGCCGCAATTCACAGGCATTTGACCCACTTGAAGTAGGTAAGTTGCCCGCTGATCTATGCCTATGTGAAGGGAGTGCGTGCCATTTGTGGGCTCATTTTCTTCTTTGTCCTCTGTCCTCTGTGGCGTCGAGGACTACCTGGTCCCTTTCGGACAGGACTTCATCCGCCGAATGGACTTCAGCAGCAATTTGATGCATTTGCTGTGAATCTTCCGGGCTTTGTGGCTGTCCATCCACTGGACGTTCTCTGCCCTTGTGCACTTTCCGTCTACGGGGCATCTTCACTTCTTGAAAGCTAGTTGACAAATGATTGTTTGCCCATCCACTCGAACCAGCCTATTGTTCAGGCTAGCACTCACCTCGCAGGCGACTAGTACGCAGATAACACGCAGTTGTGGCGCAGGTACTTCGCAGAGCCCGTATGTCGCCCGTAACTGACATAAAAGAAGCTATCACGAAGCTATCACGTGACACCCACGCGCCTAACATGCAGTTCAACGGAATACACGCAAGATGGACTTAGGTATCACGTGTTTATCATGTAATACCCACGCCAAACTCGCCCTAAACCTTGTCGGGCCGCAGAAATTATTCTGCGTGCTGAAAAATCCCCATACGCAATAAGCCCGCTTAGCTGGTGTGACAGGGCCTTTTTTGGCAGCGGGTAAATAGAGCCAGCGTGCGCACCTCCGGGTAACTACTTTTGAGATACATGCTAGGTACTGTCATGTGCGGGTCATCTGCGGGACCTCCGGATAGCAAAAATGTTCTTCGGAAGTCGCACGCAAGGCTGGTGTGACACGGCCTTTAGGACGAGGTTCCAATGACGTCATCAAGCCATGCTGAGGGGCAAAAACTGCGTATGGGGGGAGGGGGCATACCACTGTCCCATTCATGTGGGCAAGCGTGTAAGCGTTACATCCCATAGGCCTTTAGCCAGGCAGGTATATGCAGTTCGCAAACTGCACGCTACAGCGGTTTGTTTTTGCCTCTCAGGGAACACATTATTTTGCATCGTGGAAGCTCGTTAATGATTATATTTCAGCCCAGTCAGTAAAATATTTGTACAAAAGCAAGCAATGTTACAACTGAAGGTGATCTTCAAAAACTTGATGCTGCCTCGAGAGAATGAAGACAAACAAGGAAAAGTCTCGCAATGGTCAATGGCAAGAAATGCCATGGTCACCCTACAAGGCATCCCATTCACAAGCTTGTTTGTTGGCCACAAACTGAAACAAGATTTGCTGGACATTAGATATATTTCTGGAATAATACAGAATGAATAAGGAATGAGTAGGCTTTTTCCTGATTGCCCTTGAGTGGGTCATCTTCAGCTATGAAGACTTCCAAAATGCTTACTGCTGTACAGCCAATGATTCTAAAACAACAAAGGAGCAATAATGCTCAGTTCTGTGGCGCTTTGCATGCATCAGAATTCCTCCACAATTTAGAAGACCATCACATAAGGTTAATCTCAAAAAATTGTCACTGCCTTGAAGCTGATGAATGTGGTGTTTGGCAATCAGCTATCGGAAACATTCAAGGGGGATATTTCTAGAAAGAGATGAAAAGGGAAGTTGTAATGTTCTGTACTAAGAATTTGTATCTAGGAGAATTAAAATATATTAATCTCTGAGATAGTATGAAAAAGGGCAGACATTCAACTCGTGCGATTAAAATACACCATGTAAGATTGGATCCAAAGTCATTAAGCTTAAGAGGATCACCAACTTCTCATAACATTTCTACTGGCTCTACAGTCTGATAGACCTGTCATTATCCAGTCATTGCTGAACGATACAATTATCGGAAGGTATAAGTTCAAAGTAATTCCACAATCACTCATAATTTCATGGCTTTCTCCTCATTCTCACTATCAAAGGTTAATTTTTCATACCCATGCCTTGGAAACCCACAAAACTGAGCCATATAATCAGCCTGAAAGTAGAAATACTGAGCAGTCATTTCCATCTGACACAGAGACCACATCACTGAAAGAAAAGAAACAAAGGGTTCATCAAAGATGCCATGGAAGCCGTCACCCGTCACTCACAACGAGGAAACAGATAGCCTCATTCCATTGTATGTAGATGCTACTTCAAGAGCAACGGGAAAATTAGAGATATTGATGATTATTACGTAGACACTGACATCTCAATTCTCCTCATGGATCTTGTAAGTTTGCTTTACTTACTGCATTGCATGATATTTGCTCCATCACTGGAAAAGGACATGATAAAAGTACAATTGACATTATTGAGAGATTATCTTCTGCAGTTTGTTGTGAAAAAAAAAAAGGTCTGCTTTTTCATGCCTTTTATGGTGCTGGATGAAGTTGAAAATTTTAGGATATCTCAAAGAGCAGATGGACCAAAGAAGTATCTAAACCTGGAATCGTGCAGAATGTGCAATGACGCAGTCCATGCCTCCCAGAAGTTTGGCGTGGATGACTTCACCAAGGACAATCTCCCGCTTTACCCTCGTAGAGTATTGATACAACAAATCCAGAGAGCAAAGCTTGTAAACTCTCACAACCTAATTTGTGCCTCTACTACAGGGAAATATGATATACATTGTAGTTACTTCCAGAGGTTATGCATAAAATGTTCTATTAAATGCTTTGAGCTTCCTACACCAACGGTGGCCACAGAATTCATTATCATGCTCATATAGCAAGAAATGCAAAAGTCACTGTTTCTGGAAGAATTTTATAGAACCAATTCTCCCTTGTGTACAGCCTTAAAGTGCTGTGACTTCAAAAACATATACAGGGAATGAGCCTAGAAGACATTGTTTATTAAAGTGACTATCCCATGAATTTTCAGAATGTAGGGCTAATGTTGTAAACTCTACACCCAAATCGTCTAAATGGGGCATTTAGTCACTCAGACACAGTTATTAAGAGGTTCTTTTGAAATTCATTTGTTTTGACGTCAGAATCACATGATTTCCCATTCACAATTTTTTCCCAAACGCAATGCTTTTAAATGAATGTTTCCCATGGCAGCCATTATGCATTTCAACATGGCAGTGTACCTACAGGACAGGAAGCAGTCCCGCCTACGTAATTCACTGAAGTGATTGACTTACACATGAGTGTTCCAGCATGTTTGGATTTGCAGTTTATAGATCTTGAATTTCAAGAGTGGCGGCCAATGGGAATAATCCATTATAACTACAGAATGTATAGGTCCTATGCGTGTTTTTTTAAAAGAATGTATACTGTACGCCACCACAAACATCCATATGTCCAAAAGTTGCTTGTAACCAGAGATATTAGCTGAAAAGCAGCCATTTTGAATGTTAAGATGGCCGCCTCGAAAGTGATCTGCAATTTAAGGGAGGGGAAAAGTGCATCTGAATGTTCAATATCATGAGCCCGGTTTATGCCCGAAATGTGAACTTTCTTTATTGCTTACAACATGAGATATTGGTCAAAAAATACGTTCTGGTATGGCAGCCATTTTGAATTTCAAGATGGCCACCTTCAATATCAAAATGAACCATCGTTTCAGTAAAAGATGTTTCAGAATGTCTGATAGCATACGCATGCTCTTTGCCCCAAATTAGAACCTTACACAATGTATACGACATGAGATACAGGCCCAATTACATTTGTTATTGTGGCCATTTTGAATTTCAAGATGGCCGCCAATGAAAATGATCCATCATTAAAAAAAAAATGTATATATTAGCATGTCTGACATCACAAGCATGCTTTTTGCCCCAAACTTATACTTTCCATAATGTTTACAACCTTAGATATGGGTAAAATATATTTAGCAATGGCGGCCATTTTGAATTTGAAGATGTCTGCCTAAAAACTGTATCAAACCTATCTACGGTATCAGAAAATGGTGCATCAGAATGTCTGACATCATAAACATGCTTTTTGCATCAAATTTGAACCTTCTATGATGCTCACATTATGAGAATTGGGTCAAAATACAGTTTGCTATGGCGGCCATTTTGAAATTCAAAATGGCGGCTGAAGACGTGGTCGAAAAAAATGGAACCAAAGTTTTTTGGATTCAGCACCCCCAAATTGACCAAGTTAGCTAAAAAATCAATTTTGGCACGAAAATCTCACGGGACCCAATATTTCGACATAGCAGACCGTACTATGTGTATAAGCCCCATACCAGACCCTGGGTGCCACACGAAATAATGCGCGCACTGGAAATCCTTGAGGTAATAAACAACGTCACAATTTTTGTCACAATGATGTTCCCACGCAGTCACTACCTTCTCTAGCCTTTAGCCAAGGCGATATGGACTTATATCTCCGTTGTGTCTGAATGGATACCAATCGCGATACAACGATAATAATCATTTCGTTACGAAATGGCCATTTCTTTACAAAATGTTGTCATTTCGTAACGAAATGTTGCCTGACCAAAAGACACCGCTAGTCACTTTCCGAGCTACATATCTCAAGTTACGTAGTTCTGCCAGCTCAATGACGTCTTTTCGAACTCAAAACCTTGGAATATAATAATTTTATTTTAAAAATTGCAATGAGTTATGACATCATATTTGAACACATTAAGCATGATGTTATGATAAACTCAGTGAGAAAAAAATGTCAAAAAATCATGATGGAACGTGATAAAGTTCTCAAAGCTGCTAAAGCTAACAATAGTGATGATCTTTGGAATACCCAGAAATATCAAAAGAATGAAGTTACTCATCGCATCAGTATAAGAAAAAAATACACAATTCAACATTGGCCAAATTATACAAAATCGTAACAACAGTAAGAAAATGTGGAAGAGCTTGAGAGACTTATGCCTAAATCATCACCCATTTCTCCCAATACCATAAAGGTTGATGGTGCAGAAGTATCGGACAACACATATATTCAAATTCATGAAATTCTTCCGTCGAGATGCTTTCATTGCAACTGATTGACAAATTGCCCTGCATCGACGTAAATAAGCACTGAATTGATAAGTGTTTTAATAGTAGCCATGATAAAAAATCATGGGCGCCACCGAGCTTTCGCCCGACAGCAAGTGTTGGTTCTAATCCTTATAGCATGCAGCGGGTACTGCGTAATTATTCAAATTCATGAAATTCTTCCGTCGAGATGCTTTCATTGCAACTGATTGACAAATTGCCCTGCATCGACGTAAATAACACATATAACACATATATTGCTGAAGCATTAAAGGGATCGTGAAGTTCTGGTTGAGACCTAATTTCAGTTTTCTAACATTTTTTTTTTTTTTTTTTTTTTGGTGAGATAATGAGAAACCTCTTATGAAATATGAAAGAGCATGTAATTCTATGAGGAATATTCAACATTTATTCGATGAAAATTGGTTTTGAAATGGCTGAGATATCCAAAAAAGAGCAATTATAATAAAGTGTGGGACCCATACTTTGTTACGATCACTTTGTTTTACCTTGTTTTCAGATGTTTCAGTTATTCCAAACCCGATTTTCATCAAATAAACTATGACTTCCTTATATTTTAAAATGGTATGCTCTGTACTATATCATAAGTGTTTTCTTGGTATCTCATCTCCCCCAATACTGTACCATCCCTTTAAACATTTTTTTTTAATCTAATGCTACTAAAATTACAAAAGATCTGCAGAGGAATACTTCTCAATAGAAGAGGACAAAGGTTTTGTTCCATCTCATTCTCAATTTAGCTTAAATATGATAACGAGAGATTTCTATTGAAACAGATTGAACTCCTTGGTATAGATAAAGCAACAGGAGAAGATCACATCAGCTGCAAACTTTTAAAGATGACAAAGAATGTTATTGCAGAATCTCTTTGTGATCTAAAATCTCTGTCTACGGGAGTTGTTCCACATGCATGGAAAAGGGCTCTGGTAGCACCAATATTTAAAGCTGGAGATATTTCTTCGTTGAATAACTACCGCCCCATCTCAATCTTACCAACCGTGAATAAAATTATCGAAAAAGCTGTACATCAACAACTGTGCGAATTCTTGAATGCGAATGATTTACTACACCCCAATCAATCTGGTTTTAGACCATTTCATTCCACATCAACTGCTCATGCAAAACTTGTGAACCAGTGGTCATTGAATTAATATAATAATCAAATTTCTGGAGTTGCCTTCATAGATATTCGGAAGGCATTTGATACTGTAGACCATGACCTACTTTTACATAAATTAAAGTGTATAGGGTGTAGCAAGACGACTGTCGATTGGTTCTACCCGCCACCGTCAAATGTTTCCACCTCAACGTTCTCAACTCACAACTCGATCGTAGCCTGATGAACTCGTCGAGTATCGACATCCCCCGAACCAGAACAGAACGTTTCAGAAACTCAACAATTCCATGCTTAGTGAGGCTACTCAGTGGCTTGTAATCATATATAGTGTGCAATATTCCTGATCATTTGCAAAGTATTCTCCCTTTTTTGATAGTTAATTTCATATGTATTTTGATGCATTAATTCGTGATAGGTTAGGTGTAATCATTTTTTTTTTAAACATATCTGGGTTGTTTTCTTTTCTTGATAACATGGATATTTATTGAATTGGGCCTGGGGGGGGGGGGGTGTCACTCAAAACGTTGTGATAAATACAATGTATATTTTCTTTTTACGTTTTGCCAATTGTGTGGAATGAGTGTTTTCGTCATATTCATATTCATATAAATAGCTAATTCGAACAAATGTATTTTTTTAATGTGATATGGTATATGTCTTTTGTAAAAATGAACAATTTCAGCTTTTGAGCTGCATGTTCTTGTTTGTATTGTGAATAAACCTACATTGAATTGAATTGAATTGAATTGAAATCATATTTCAGTGATAGACAGCAAGAGGGTTAGTGACCCAATTCAAAGGAGCCAAGTCCCATCCTTCAGCTTTCAAATTAGGTGTACCTCAAGGGTCGATACTTGGTCCCCTTTTATTTTCAAATTATGTCAACAATCTACCCGACTGTACTTCAGAAGGTGTTATACATACAGGTGTATATATGTACGCTGACGATACGACCCTCACTGTCAGTGCTAATGATGCAGCATTTTTGGAAGAAAAGATACTGTTGCACTAAACAAAGTTATGGGGTGGATCAAGGAAAATCGTCCCGTCCTAAACACTGATAAAACTTCTGTCATGATTATCGGTTCCCGTGCAAATCTCGGGAAAATTGAAAATTTCAGTATTTTATTAAATGGTAGTCTGGATAAAAGAGCTCAGTACACCAAATGTTTAGATGTTTTAATACATGAAGAACTGAAGTGGTTTAAACAAATCGAAAATGTATGTAAACTTACACAGAAAAGTGTCTTCATGATAAAGAGAGGGAAGGCTTTTTTGCTCCAACAATCCTACAAATTACACTATAAGAGTCTAGTGTTACCACGATTTGATTACTGTTCTGTTTTTTGGTCAAACAGATTTCAATCCCATACAACTAAGTTACACAAAAATTCAAAAGAGGGCCGCACAAATAATATTGGACAAAACATATGACACACCGTAGGCTGATTTATTCAAAAGTCTTAAATGGATGACACTAAGACAAACGTTTCGAGTTCAGTCGCGTTATGACGATATAAAATGCGTTCATAACTTAACACCTTCTCACTTTCAGGTACAGTTTGTTAAGCCTAATGATGTATATACATGAACATCACACAAGGCTAATAGACAGTAGAAGTCTACGTCTGCCAAGATGTGCTCTGATTGTCACAAGTGTAGCCCAATCGTATCTTCTTCACTTGAATGGATCAAGCTAGATTATTTAATCAGATCAACTTCTTCCATATATTCATTTAAGAGATTGTTTCAACACATTTGTTATTTGTAAGTAACACACCAAATTTATTCTGGGTTAGCTAATCATTCCTGCACAATAACGATTTAATTGTTATATCGGCATTCTGGTGAACTCTTGTTGTGACATAATCAACATACACTGTATTTTTTTTTTTTATGTTCCTTTGCAATTTACAATATATATCTACGTCATCTTTTGTATACAGTATACGTTTTGCTATTTAATATACATATGTTCATCAATGTTATTTAGGGCTCCATGGAAGACCACTACTTATTGGTGAATAGGGTTAACCCTAACCCTAACCCTCACCCTAACCCTAACCCTGAAAAAAGATTTGAATTAAATAAATAAGATAAACAAACAGATCTCTGAGATATGCATTGCTACTATAAGACACGTGAACTAGCATGACTTCTATGTTTTCACAATAATGACAGTATGAGTAATTTTTGGGATGACGGCCAGTTTGAATTTCAAAATGGCTGCAATGCATTCGCTATTATTACAAATAAGAATATATAATGTTTAATGATCTTTCTCGCTCTCAAAGATTGCCTACCTGAATGGCTCAATACAGGACAAAGACGAATGAAAATTAGGGGCCATTTTGAAATTCAAGATGGCAACCATACCTGATGGGGCAGACAAAAAGCAATGATTAAACAAATCAGATTGTTGGGATCACAGACATGGATATTGCTGCAATTGTAATAATAATCATTGCTCACAAGTTGAGAAACAGGATGAAGCCTATTCTGAATTGGCGGCCATATTGAAATTCAACATGGCCCCTAAGCCTGATGAGGTAAAATAGGAGAGATGCTTTTGATAAACTCTGTGGCATCATACACATTGGTTTTGCCACCAATCTCAATTCTTTTCGTCACTCAGTTGAGATACAGGACAAAACCCATTTTGAATTGGCGACCATGTTGAATTTCAAGATGGCTGCCAAGCCTGATGAGGTAAAACATAGGTGAAGATTTTAATGGAATATGTGGTATAAGAAACGAGCCTGTAAGGGCCGTGAGTTGGCTCAGTCGGTAGCGCGTCTGCCTCACGATCACGCGACCCGGGTTCGAACCCGAGTCTGGACTGAGCAATGTTGTGTGTAAGCATACCGTCCCCTCTAGCAAGAGGCAAAACATTCTGTCCCTCGGATAGGACATAAAATGGAGGTCCCGTGTATGAGACATCCAACACATCTAACTGGACCCCATGGAAGACCAGCTTAAGGTAGGTGAATATGGGTTATCCGGTCATCCTCTCAGATGGAAATGAACAAGCAAACAAACAAACAAACAAACATCATTTTATATGATTTTCATCTCTTACCAGTCGGGCTATGGACAAAGAAAAAAAAAAACTATTTATTAACGGCGGCCATTTAGAAATTCAAAATGGCGGCAGAAAATGCGTTCGGAAAGTTGTAGTACTCTTAATTTTGGGAATCAGCACCCCCAAGTTGACAAAGTTAGCCAATAAAATAAATTTAGGCAAGAAAATCCAGCTTGAGCCAAATATGTGACATATGGGCCTGCACTTGAGCGTGGTATCCACCAGGGAGGTGGGATCCATCTTCATGGTATATTAATTGATGTAATTACGTAATTACATGATGATAATTACCATGACAATATTTAAAGTACTATAGTAATGATCGTTATAGTGATAATAGGGGGTATTGACAATGCCAATCTTCTGAAATATAACTTTTATATACACAAATCAATCAGTTTGATTTAGGAATTTATTTGAATATTTTTTTTTTTATCTATTAATGATGTATTTTTGTCGGTGAGATGATGCTAGATTGTATATTCGTATTGAATTGAATGATTGATTTGTGTATATCAAGATAATATTTCAGAAGATTGGCATTATATGTTATTGCATTATATGTTATTGCATCAGATTATTTAGATGATAACTATTCTGTTGGTAGATCCTGATGAAGGCCTGATGACAGGCCGAAAACTCAACTGATTAAAAGGGAGACTCAAGATCGAGACCAACGTCCGCCTCAGTCTAATTTCTTTCAGTATATATAATTGTATAATTATATACATACCTACAAAAAATAATACGTGAGTGGAATTTTACCTATCACTTCCCTTTTCCCAAAATGAATTAATCATCAATGCCACATCACATGTTTTGCTGCGAAGTAGCAGACTGATGTCACTGTCTATACATGTATTATTTGAAACATGTAGACATACCTGGATTTTTTTTCTTATCTGGCAGGCAAACAGTTCTGACGAAAGGGCCAAGATTCGCGTCGCGATCCAATTTCAGAAGGCCTATGTCATTGTAGGCGACCACAGACTTATAGTCGTCCAGGTGATAGTTTTCATGCGAAATAACTTCGGCGACTGTAAACTTCTGTGATTTCGACAGGTGCACGTCTATGTCACGATTGGTGAGCCCTTAAAATACAGTGAAGATTAGATAGGCGTGGGACTTTAACGGGGCATTCAAGACAATCTACTGTTAAAAAAAAAAAAAAAAAAACATCATAACCCTACATAAATCAATAGTGTCATGAATGACTTTGAGGATTTTGCTTTTGTGGTCCTTGAGGTATTAAATGAACTCTGAAAAAGCCTTGTTGCATGAAAAGATGAAATCAATCACAACTGAGTTTTCACAAACTTACATAATGCTTCATTTTCTGATTTATGTTTTGATTTCAACGTTTATGCAACAGAGCCCAGAATAACCAATTTATACACTGCAAAAAGCGTGGTACTAAATATGAAACACCGAGCTGGTGTTAAATTTCCTATGCTCATTTGTGGTGTTAGACTAACACCTCGGGGTATCACTTCAAAATGTAAAATCGTTTTTTTAATAGGTACTTCTTAGTTACTGTTCTTCTTGTTGATTTTGAACTTCAACAAGAAGATCAAGAATTTTCCTATAAAGTACTTGATTTTGGAAAAAAAAAGTGTGAACACATTTACACCACAGTAACACCAGTTGGTGTGGTCTCCTATTGACACTTGGTGGGTGATATTCCATTGACATTAACACCAGCAATATCAGCTCAACACCATGCGGTGCTATTGTGGAATTGATACTAGCGCAGTGTCAAAAATATCGCCAGCTACAGTGTCAAATTAACACCACGAAGTGCCAGGTGAACACACTTTTTACATCTGTAGGTGTGATCCCCTATTGACACTTTTAGTATTGATCTATGTTACATTTAACACCCATGATGATAAATCCAACACCGATGTTTTTGCAGTGTAGTTGTTCAAATCAAAGTACAAAACAACAATCCATATGATATATTATTATGTAAACAAAATATGCATTCGAATTACATTTAGTTAGTGGAACTCTATATCCGCAGATTATTCAGAAGGCAATGTATGCTTCTTTTCTTTTTATTGACGTTAGATTTATCAATAACCTCTTGTACATATTTATCATTATTGCATAATAGTCACAGTCAGAGTCATTCCATAATGTATTTGTGAATCTATGCTATACATAAGGATGATGCAATAATGTTTGAAGCAGCTTGCTCGCCGGTGTACATGAATTAATGTTAAACAAGAACAAACAAGTAAACCATTTAGAAAGCACACATTAAAACTTCGTTCAACCGTCGTCACTGTCAAAATATCCACTACATTTCAAAGTACTTACCAAGAAAGACAGTAAAATCGGTTGCATTCGTCTCATTAATGCAGTGGGCGGCTGTGAGAACCCAATTTTTTGCGATCAACGTACCACCGCATTTGAAATGCTAGATAGGGAAGGAAAAATAGCAAATTTTAAAATGGTTTCAATTACACATCTGTAGTCATGTCATGTTTCCTAAAATAAACCCTCTCCCCTCTCTCACTTCCCCTGTGCACCACATACATTGTCTACTTACTATGAATACATGTAGGAGCCCATATAAATCATCGTGTTTTCCAAACGTTTGGAGCAATCAAATGATTTACTCGTGCATAATCTACAATACAAACTAAAGTACATTTCATACTATGCATGGACACTTCAGAGTAAAATCAAGCTTTCAAAACACAACCGAATTGACAGAGGAAGACCTAAGGGAGAAATTCAAATTGATGACACCACTGCCTCAGCTAGTCTTCATGATGTGGCTTTACCAATATAACTCTTTTGTCCAAAACAGAAACTTCCTTAACTTCTCAAGTCCAAATTCTTTAATTACATAGGTCCAATTTTTAAAACATTTCTGGCACTGTGCAGTTGTCTTCACGGCCGGCGCCATGTTCCACTTCAAGGTTTCATCGGCTGGCAAAAATCGCTCTGGTGCAACTTGCAATCAGCAAAAGCTTTACCACTTTTTTTTTTTCTAGTGCCACCTCCCGGGTAAAAACAAACAAACAAACAAAAAAACAAAAAAGAAAAAAAAGGGGGCGCCAAAATGGTTACACCCTATGTATTCCTATGTATTGTGCAAAAAAAATAAAAAATAAAAAAAAAAGTGTATGTGTATTTGGGGGGGGGGGGGGGGGGGGGCACCCCCGGTTGCGCCTGCGCCGGTCCTGGTCTTATAGTAGGCCCTGTCCACTTGATATATATACTTGGGTGACCCGCACCTCGTCATAGTTAATGTTTGCGCATATTTGAATCACATTTTGCCACTGAAATTCTTTAAAATCCAAATCACATACAGGAAAAATGCTGAAAATTCCAATGGAATCACAAGTTCACTGAACGATATCGAAAATTTGCAGCTATCGTCGTCAAACGCGAACGATGCAAAAAAGTTGCGCGCTAAGGAAGGGGCCCGCAACTCGTCACCCGCGCTCCCATAGACAAAGCACGTAAAAGACGTGTTCGGGTGACCGTGATGCTCCCATAGACATACACGTAAAAGATGCGTGCGGGGATAGTGGTGATATATATATAACGTATTCCGATTAAATTTCAGATTTTCGCGAAAAACTGTTCGGTTTTCACCACAATTTGCTTGGTTGTGGTAGCCCTGCCAAGTTTCAAGCGTACTGAACACAGTCCCGGGCATAAATTTTTGTTTAGTGCGCTTAAAACAATTTTAAGCGGGGTGACGGTATTCGGGCCCCTGACGAGGTGCGGGCACCTCGCTATACTGTTCATTGCAGTTCACCAGTACTCCTGAATAAGGGGTAGAGCGCATCGCTCTTAATGCTCATCTACTTTTTTTTTCTTTTTCTCTCTCTCTTTAAGAGTATCATTATCAACTGCCCTACTATGCTGTATATTAATTTGTGCTTATTCAGTGCTGCAATAATTATGTAGAATATTTTTATTTCTGTTTAAAGCATTCTAAAGGCTTCTTTTTTAAACCTGAAGAAAACGATCTATCGAGTCAAGTATTTTTGAATGGACCATACTACCTGTTCGCAGTATCATGAAACCAAGGAGGTTTAAGAGATGGAGTTCCAACTGGCTGTAATTATTCAAACAGCTGCCATTTTTCTATTGATGCACAAAAGAATTCCACAGGTGCACTTGTACCTTTAATGATCAGGGTTCCATGCCGCCGTCTTTTTGAGCAATCTGAAAATTCATTTTAAACTCTAACATTATATCGTCTATAAAAATTCTGCTTGTTTTTTTGTTAAATAGAATGAATGTTCTCTTAATGATAAAGCATATGAAACAAGGAAAAGTAGAAATTACGCGGTGCGTAATATATGTCCCCGCCGGAAGTAGCATTTAGTAGCAAAATGTACAATATAGGTAAAAAGATGAAGGTCAAAGGTCAAAGAAGTCAAAGGTCAAAATTCTATGTAGAAGTTTTGAAGCCCTCACCTAGTGCCATCACATAAAGCAAACGGAATCGAAATCGGGTTAGAAATGGCGAAGGAGTAGCATTTTGTAGCCAATGTACAATATAGGTAAAAAAAATCAAGGTCAAAGGTCAAAGAAGTCAAAGGTCAAAATTCTGTGTAGAAGTTTTGAAGCCCTCACCTAGTGCCATCACATAAAGCAAACGGAATCGAAATCGGGTTAGAAATGGCGAAGGAGTAGCATTTGGTAGCAAAATGTACAATACAGGTCAAAAATCAAGGTCAAAGGTCAAAGAAGTCAAAGGTCAAAATTCTGTGTAGAAGTTTTGAAGCCCTCACCTAGTGCCATCACTTAAAGCAAACGGAATTGAAATCGGGTTACAAATGGCGAAGGAGTAGCATTTTGTAGCAAAATGTACAATATAGGTCAAAAATCAAGGTCAAAGGTCAAAGAAGTCAACGGTCAAAATTCTGTGTAGAAGTTTTGAAGCCCTCACCTAGTGCCATCACTTAAAGCAAACGGAATTGAAATCGGGTTACAAATGGCGAAGGAGTAGCATTTTGTAGCAAAATGTACAATATAGGTCAAAAATCAAGGTCAAAGGTCAAAGAAGTCAAAGGTCAAAATTCTGTGTAGAAGTTTTGAAGCCCTCACCTAGTGCCATCATATAAAGCAAACGGAATCGAAATCGGGTAAGAAATGGCGAAGGAGTAGCATTTTGTAGCAAAATGTACAATACAGGTCAAAAATCAAGGTCAAAGGTCAAAGAAGTCAAAGGTCAAAATTCTGTGTTGAAGTTTTGAAGCCCTCACCTAGTGCCATCATATAAAGCAAACGGAATCAAAATCGGGTTAGAAATGGCAAAGGAGTAGCATTTTGAAGCAAAATGTACAATATAGGTCAAAGGTCAAAGGTCACAACTGAAATTCTGTATAGAAGTTTCAAAGCTCCCATGTAGTGCTATCATATAAAGCAAACAGAATCAAAATCGGGTTAGAAATGGCGAAGGAGTAGCATTTTGAACATTTTGATCACACACGGACGCACACACGGACGGACACACGGACGGACGGACACACGGACACACGGACACACGGACACACGGACACACACACGTACGGAGCCCGTTTCATAGTCCCCTGCTCGAACTCGTTCGGCGGGGACAACAAAAGTAAATCCCGTCCAAGATTATGTGCAAAAATGTAAACCTGATCTCTATGTAGTGAAAATATTTGAAACTGTACACTCACTACAAAGCCGATTTAATCATCTTTACGATCGATTCGGACCCTGTGGAAGACAGCCATATTTTGTAAATATGACTGAACGGGCAATCCCCGTTTCTTCTGTACGTATATGCAATGTACATGCAACTTGTACTGTGTGTATCTTTTTTATCTGAAGACGGAAATAAAAACAACAAAAACAAATGAAACTGATATGGTATAATTTTCGAGTATAGTTCTTTATTCATTTATATATTAGATTAGTGTAAAGTCATGTAAAAGCGAGTAATTTTGATTTTCATTTCATCAATTTTTGTACAATTTTTATTCGCACATCCCCGTGCCTGTACTGTGCGCTTGTTTCTAAGAAGGGACGGCGAAAAGCAATTACCATCATAAAGACATATCTTCCTTTGAGAGTGACGAGTCATGATGCAATACCACATGAATCAATTGTCTTCCTATCTGTGAGGCAGCTCCAGTTTAACACATACTTCAAATATTTCTGAGTGGCGGCATGAAACTTGGGATCAAAGGGAATGAGACTGTTGTTACTCCATTTCTCAAACCTCCTTGATGAAACCAAATGACATTCATACAATCAATGGAAGAAACTGCAAGATGCATTACTCTTTACGCTTTTTACCCTATTTCCGTTACTGTGTACTGATAACTGAGATAAAACAGCAAAACACGCTATACAAAACACATTACCTTACTGTCAGTTTTGTAAATTGCCGCCATCCAGGGATATTCACCGCTACAAGCTTTCGTCGCGTTCATCTCCCCAATGTTAGTACCAGCCTTCCCACACTTACTGTAATCTGTTCAATGAGAAAGATCACTGGCCTAATAATCGCCTCATATGATTACTTATAGCCTTCTAGATAAACAAACAAAAGACAAAGGAAGAAATTTCTAACACATTGCTCCACATGATTATGTACGGACGAAAACAGACAGTATTACTCGGAGCTGTGGAACTTTTAGTCTGTTTTGTTTGATTTATTTTCTTTTTCGGGGGTGGTGTGTGTGTGTGTGTGTGTGTGTAGCCAGCGGGCCTGGGCTGAGGTAGTATTCGTGACTGGGTCAAGAGCCAATATCATGGTCAACCCCTCCCATGGCAGTACCATGACCTGGGCTTTGTTGTGTACTTTTTTTGAATTATTCTTTGTTTGATTTTTCTTTGATAACATTCTGAAGTGCCGAAGGCGTACGAGAGGTGGTGTAGTGCGCCCGCCCCATTTGCCCTTCTTCCATGCATGTCCCTGCTTCTAAAGATGGTGATAAAGCTTGAACCATCACATAGCATGCTCATTGATTTCTGTATAGCAGTAACGAGTACCCTATTTTTTCCTTTTTTTGACGTTGGACATTGTAATAAAATATTTCGTAAAAAGACAGCACATTTCTAATCGCAATAAACTATAAAATCAAGTTTTAGAAGAGTCATCAAATTTAGACATAGAAAAGAAAGCTACGGGACTTTGCATTCTTTCCCCTCCCAACGGTCATCACCATGCACGTTGATATTGTTTACAACCCTTTATAGCAATAGGATTGGGTAATGGTTGTCATTTTTTTTTTCTGACAAACTGTTATAAGCAACTGAAATCGTTGCGTCTGACTGGCTGACAGCAAATTTTTGTCCGACAAGTTGGTCGGACGAAACGCTTCATGAAATGCCCCATACCCCCGGTCACCCATCGTCCTGCACTAGTGCCTTTCGGACTGAACAACCGTATACAATAACTTTTAGCGGAAAAGATGTCATCATGAATAAGGCATTGCTGACATCTCCTATGATTCTGAAGTCTGAAAATCACTGTGAAACTTTGAAAATAAAAACTTTAATATCATGTCCGAGTTTGATGATACCTGTACTATTCTGCCGGGTTTGATCCTATTTACTAAAGCATACTGGAAAATAATAACAAGGGTGAACTTCTGTCAGAAAAAAAAAAAATGCTACGTTTCGATTTTGATGTCACACATCGCATTTGAGATGGATATACGAGAATAACGTTCTGTAACTCCAACACAAAGATGATTGTGCACGTATTGGCAGTAACAACATCATAACCTAGAGACATATTGATCTCACAGACCTCCGGTTCTTTCTTTGTCTTCTCTTTCTCTGTCGTCTGCTTCATTCAAATGTTTTTTTGGCTGTTTGTTGGAAGCATCCTGCAGTTATTATTATACAATTCCACACCATGCTCACGCTGATTTTAATAATTTGCACATGTGGTTGTTATTAGTGTGATGTTTCATGAATATATTTGGAACATTAATTTCCATGACAACAGCTACATCAGTTTAGTCCGATTGCAATGAAAACTCTAACAGTCTGGTTGTTTGAATGTAATTCTGGTTGTTTGAATTATTAAACCGGAATTCGAAAAGAAAGAGGAAAACTTCGTAAAACCAAGAGTAAAATTTTGATCAAAATGGGATGAAAACTTGGGAAGTCACGAAATTGGGATTTATTTTTTATTCTTTTATTTTTTTTTAGCGACACAGCTCTGGAAAATTGATATTTATGCAAATAAGAGCTAATGATGTCACCAACGCACAATTATTTTCCATTGATCGTGCATTTGAAAAAAGGGTGCTGTTCGTTATTCCGAAGGTTCGATATTCCGAAGGTTCGTTATTCCAAAGGTTCGTTAATCCGAAACACACAAATTCCCTATACCTAGAGGTTCGTTAATCCGAAAATGAAAAAGGGTTCGTTAATCCGAACATTTGTGGCGTTATTCCGAAGGTTTGTTATTCCGAAGATTTGTTTATCCGAGAATGAAATTCGGAAAAACGAACCTTCGGAATAACGAATCTTCGGACTGAAGAGCCTTCGGAATAACGAACCTTCGGAATAACGAGCTGTAACCGAAAAAAACACACACACAGAAAAAAAATAATACATTTCGATTTTTCTGCTGTAACCTTTTAAAAGATAATGTTACTCCTGGCTGACTAATAACTTCAACATGATGATAATTTAAATATATAAGTAATTGACACTGGGCTTTATTTGCATTTTACCACGAAAAAAAAAAGAAAGAAAAGTTGTGAGGCGGAGATATTATCACCTCACTTATTTGCATATTCACAATGACTGCCTAAAAAGTGTTTTATTAAAATTAGCAAAACTATACACAATTTCATAACATTTAATAATAACCTTAATTTCTATTTGATTTTGATGAAATTTTCACTGTTGAGCTTATGAAATTATCCTCTTTTGTATCTGATCAACTATTTTATTCGTCCAGAATTCTCCTCTAAATTCAGGCCCGTATCTGGGGGGGGGGGGGGGGGGGGGGGGTTGTTCAGGGGGGTTCCGCGGTGTGTGCAAATTAACCGAACCGAACATCTGAACATAAACTTGAACTAACAAGGTCCACTTTTCTCATTCTGAACCCCCCCCCCCCCCAATAAAATTCCTAGCTACGGGCCTGCTATTCAACTCTGGCATGACGTGGACGATCAGTATTGAGAATCCAGTACGCACCTCTTTCAGTAGTGGTGATATTGCGTACGGTCTCGTCGAGTTTCCGGAAGTCCTCCAGATAGAAAATGTGATGTTTATGTGGCACGGAGGCGATGGCCGCCAGTTTCTCTTTGTTCACCTGTGGCCCCAACCCGATGCAGTGGATCTTCACATCGTGGTCTCGCTTTAGTTCATCGGCAATGTAATCCGGTTTGCCGCCCATGTTGTTCATGCCTGATACGTGCCAAGTACACAGACACACACAAACACAGAAAAACACACACACACTCACACACAAGCACACACACACGTACACAGACATAAAGACATACAGACATAAAGACAATAAGAAAGACCAGTTATGACGGTCTGGGTATCAAAATCAGAATTTGGGCCGAAAATTGTTTTACCGTCCATTTTTTTTTTTCTGATAAATTTCTCCTATTTCGAGGTTGTTGAATCCGAATCTGGATGATACAATTCTTGCATCATGGAGCTTTTGAGATATCAAGATGGCCGCCAAAAGCGGCGGCCAAAATTTGAAATTCCTATGATACTTGTATTTCCATAATAGCTGGTAAAAAAAGAAATGACACAAAAATTAAGTTTTACTGAATTTCAAGGGTGTGAATCAAAATCTGGATAATGCAACTCTTGCATCTTGAGGATTCAGAGATATTCAATATGGCGCTGAAAAGGTTTTTTTTTTTTGGTATATTTCCTTTTAGATGATGAAAAGTGAAAAAGATTTGAAGATTTTAACCTATTTAGAATTTGCTAAATCCGAATATGGATATGCAAATTTTGTATCCCTGCTTTGAGATATCCAACATGGCCGACAAAATTTCAGTTGTAATAAGTAAGGGAGCCTATTTCCGTTTAAATTGGTTAAAAAAAAATAACAATAATTAGATGCGTTTTCCCTATTTTGAGGTGCAGAAACCGAATCTTGTTGATGCAACTCTTGTACCGAGGAGGATTTTTTTTTTCAAATACAAGATGATTGACCGCCAAAAATGGAAATTGAAAAACAATACAATTCGAAAAAGATGGTGTTACCCTTTTTTTTATTCGAGGGTGCTGAATCCGGAATCCAGGTGATGCAACTCGTAAATCCTTGATGGTTTTGAGATATTCAAGATTTTTGATGGCAGCTTGAATATCTTTAAAAAAAAGGTTAACAGATTTGAATTCAACACCCTCAACAGGGTAACGTTTACGTTACGTAATACGTATATAAAAATTCAAATTTTTGGCGGTCATTTTAGGATGTTTCAAAAAGTCCAGGGATGCAAGTTTTCTAATGTCCATCCAGATTTATATCCAGCACCCCCGAAATAGGTTATAGCCATCATTTTTTTTTCATGTTTTCACCATTAATAAGGAAATGTAATTATGGGAATTTCAAATCTGGCAGCCAACTTGAATATCTCAAAATCCTCAAGAATACAAAAGTTGCATCATCTAAATTATTATTCTCAAAAACGCGAGGGATGTGAGAATTGCTTCATCCAGATTCGGATCCAGTACCTCCGAAATAGGTTATAAACATTCTCTTTTTTATGTAAGATCATGGCGATCAAAATAAAGGAATTTACACAAAATATAAACAAAAACTAAAACAAGCAGTATTATGTTAAACTAGCTCGGTACGTGCATGGACCTACTACACATGGACTGTGAACGGAGGTCTTCCTTTTGATCCCATCATCACCACCGCCACCTGATTATGTGCATCTTAATGAGTACATTCAGGTGTCTGGACAATAACGATTGTTTGATCATGTATAGTAACTAACAAAAGAATCGTTTCCCTCATTTCAGTCTTGTTTCGCTGATGTGCTTTTTTTTCAGACGGAAATGTCTTTGAATAAATACAGATGATGAGGAGCAGCAAAACCTGAGAAGATGACAAATTTTGTGTCAAATTTGAAGATGGGTAATTGCTGATCCGCACATTTTTTATTTATTTATTTATTTTTATTTTTATCTATTTTTTTTTTTTGCCCACGCATAAAACCTTGCCTAATGGCAAGATATACCTGTTCTCTGTTACCATCTCTTTTGCTCTAGAATAAGCTGCGGAAAGCGAAATATTGATATCACATATGACAATCATGCTGCCAAAATGCTAGCTTTCTTTTAAAAACTGCCTGCTTCTCCCAAGCGAAACTGTTTGAGGCATGATTTCCTAACATACACCACAACTGCACGTTCACTTTACTTGATTTTTGTAAGCTATTTTCTTAGACCTGCGCTGGTAGTTTTAGATTTCTCGAATCTCCGTCTTGTTCTTCTCCCGGCTTGCTGGCGGTGACGATGATTGGATCAAAGCAGTGAAGCATGTTAAAATGTCTTCGTGGCGTACAGGGACATGAATGAATTAACGATACGATGAATGTCCTTGTATATTAGATCCAATTTATAATAAGGGACATTCTCGTTATGTTCGTGTTATGTTTGCCGAAAAGAAAGAAAGAATGAAATAAATGAAATGAATGAATGAATGACATTCCATGCACGCGTGTGAGCGTTAACGTATTTGCTTATTTTTCATGGTAAAAAGGTCCAAAAGATTATGATTACGACCCACCCAGGAATATTCTGGATGCACCCCTGCTATATTAGACACCATTGTGCGCCTAATTCAGATGACCCGGGTTTTTTTACAATATTTTTAATTTCGAACGATCTGAATGTCAGCCAATAACATACGGAGGGGATTTTAACTGTGTATTGGATGTTAATATTGGTAAGAAAGGTGGGCGTTCAGTTACTCATTTTCATTCCGTTAGTGTTATACAAAGTGTTATGCAAGAATTGTCAGTAATTGACATGTGGAGATTTAAGAATCCTTTGAAATTTAGGTATTCATGGCGGTCAAAATTTGTGCATCACACCATTTAGTTTCTCAAGTGAAATTTTGTGAAAATGCTACAAGGCTATGAAACTGATCATTCAGCTGTTTTTCAAAGTAACAAGGTGTAGTGGATTTTGGGAGTTTAATGTGTCTTTATTACAAGATGAAACATATACTTCTCTGATTCGAGAAAATATAAAAAAAAAAAACACTCGCAGGAAATGAATCCAAATATGTTTTGGGATTATCTTAAATGTCATTTAAGAGCAATAACTATTAAGTATTCTTTTCAGAAATCTAGGGAAAGACGTAATCACGAGAAATGTTTTTAAATAGACTAAAATTTTTTAGAAGCACACATTTCAATTGATTCGGATTCTCATGTTCAAAGACAAATTGAAGAATGTAAACAAGAAATACAACATTTTTATGAATTTAAAACAGAAGTTTATATAATACGTTCAAGGGCAAATTGGGTTGAATATGGAGAACGAAATTCAAAATATTTTATCAATTTAGAAAAAAAGAAATCGGCGTTTCAAAACTATAATATCTTTATCTAGTGAGGATGGTGCGAATCTGAATTCCATGAAAGACATACTGAATGCTGAGAAATCATTTTTTTTTTTCATTTTCATTTTTGTTTGGAGAAATTATATGCCACTAAAAGCCCTCCCATTGTTGATTTAAATGGATTTTGACCATTAAATCAAGACAATTTAACCCCAAATTATTGAATGATTTGCAATTAAAGTGCGAAGGCCCAATTTCTATGCAGGAATGTATTGACGCACTCATAACTATGCCCAATAGTAAGACCCCTGGAGTTGATGGTTTTCTTTAAGAATTTTATTTAAGTCTTTTATTCAAGACCTTGGTCGTTGTTTGATTCAAAGTTTTCATTAATCTTTTGTCCATAAGAAATTAACACTTGATCAAAGGAGAGGTGTTATAAATCTCATTCCTAAAAAAGATAACGATTTATTACATTTAAAGAGTTGGCGACCGATATCAAGTTTGAATACAGATTATAAAATTATTGCGAAATGTTTGTCCCTTCGGCATAAGAAGGTTTTGCCAGAAATAATAAATCATGATGAAACTGGATTTCTTCCAGGGAGATAATAGGAGAAAATATTCGATTAATATTTGAAAGGATTGATTATACAAATAAGACGAATATTCCCCTGGTTTATGTTATTTTGGCTGATTTTGAAAGAGGGCCCGACAAATTATATGAAATTTAGTTTTTCAAACATTGCATCTTTTAAAATTTTGGGCAAGATTTTATAACATGGATTGAAATATTATACACGGACATAATGTCTTGTGTTGTAAATAACGGTCACGCTTCTGAATTCTTTCATTTACAACGTGGTGTTCGTCAAGGGTGCCCTCTAAGTCCGTTACTGTATATTTTATGTAGTGAAATGCTTGCAATATGGGTTAGAAATGATTTCAACATAAAAGGTATCAATGTTTGTGGCCACGAAATTCTTATTAGCGCTTACACCGACAAAACTATTTTTTTTTAATCTTGTCTGTAGAACAAGTAAAATAAAAACAGGTAGTCTGGTTTAAATCATCAATTCGTGTAAATGATATGATGATTTTTTTTCCAGTTTTTCATGCAATCCTCTTAGAGTGGAAAAAATTATTGAAAAGAAATCAGCAAATGATAATAAAATAAAGACGCAGCAAGAAGATACGATATATAATTTCTTCAAAAGAACTAAGATATGTCGATATATGCACCGAATATTATGTGATAATATATCTAAACTACCTAAATATGAAAGGGAATGAGAAGAAATATTTAAACAACACTTAGATTGGATTAGAATATACAATGTTCCTTATGTATGTACCCTGAATCAAATACTTCGTTATTTTAAGTATAAAATTCTGCATAGAAATATTGGTGTTAACAAATTACTTTTTGCAATGGGACTCTCTGACATACACCTCTGTACTTTTTGTTCGAGCTCCACAGAAACAATTGCACATTTGTTTTATTGGGAATGTGATGTTACCTTAAGGTTTTTATTGGGAATGTGATGTTACCCAAAGGTTTATTTTGCTCAAGTACAGGAAATTATATTGCAGAATATACTACTACTAGAGATTTTATACTCAGTTCTACTGAAAACTCAAAGTGTTGCAACATGGTATATTTGTATGCAAAAAACTTTATATTTTCTGTAAGAAAAAAAAAAAACAACCCATCATATTTTAGCCAATTTCTGTCAATTTTGAAAGCAAGCGAAGAAAGTAGACGAAGATATGTCTGAAAAAATAGAGGTTTTGAATCTAATATTACTTGGAATCGTATTTATATTGTTTAGACGTTTTGTAGCTGTCTGTCAAATCTTATATTTTTTGTTTTTATTTATTGTATGTGACATTTATTTTATACCTGAAGGCTTGAGTGAATATAACTTTTTTGTTTAAAAAAAAAAAGAATATTTGAATATGACTGGGAAAAAAAGAGTTAAGAAGAACTAAAAATGAAATTAGAAAAATCAAATAAAGACAAGTGTAGAGGTACTAAGTATTTTTGTTTGATCCAGAGCAAAAAGGATTGAAGAAGGAGAAAAATCCTCGAAATGATTTTTGAAGTTAGAAACGCAGAATGCTAAGAGAAATAAGATTAATGCTGTTTGAAGAAAGACAAAGTTATTGTTGATGAGAAATGCATTCTAGAAGAGAGATTTATCTATATCTATACAGCAATTACCTAATTCAGATGAATATTTGAAAATTTTTAACTTTGTTGCTTTGGAAGAATATGACAGTTTAAGGTTTAGTTTATCACCTTATTCAAACAAAAATAATTATCAATCTATAGAATTCTAGATTTTGGCTATCGGACAATGTGTATATATACAATGTATATGCAGCAATTATAATTATGTTGGGTCATTTGCCAACATACAAACCTGTTGTCTTATTTGAATTCTTTTTCGAAGAACCTGCATTATAAATAATACACTGTCACGTATTTTCTCGTCCCTGTTATCCTAAGACACTTGCAAAGAAAGTAGATTGAATTTCATTTATATTACTTCTCTATCTATTTTTCTATATTTCAGTATCCTTTTCAAGCATCCCATTATCTTTTTTTTTTTTCGTTATACTTCTGTCGAGGATCTCTGGATCAGTAATTCCTTTCTGTCCGTTGCATCGTCTTCTTGTTATGTTAGTCTTGTCTTATTCTGTCTTGTCCCTTAGTCTCCCTTTATTAGTCTCGTCGTCCCAGTCTCGTTTAATGTTTATTCGCGTGTGTATGTGTGACTGTTCTGTCTTCTTCGTGGGCTTCCAGACTTTTTTCATACTTTTTTCCCAGTTTTTTTTTTCTTTATGCATAAGTTTATTTTTCAATTTGACATTCTGTACCTGAGGGGCCCACTAAGCTTTGTCTTTTCAGAGGGTCCCTCCATTTTTCGATGTTTGCATATTGTTATTTCGTCTTTATCACTTCAGTTCTCATGACAACGTATTATACTCCAAGGTTAAACAATTATAATTTTCTCAGTTTACTTTGTTCTGATAATGCAGCCTTATTCTCTTTTTATACCAAAGAAAGAAATGTCCATGTTCTTTTCGAAAAATTTAATAAAAATTGAATTGAATTGAATTGAATTGAATATACCATTTCTATACCCTTCATTCAAGCTTTGTGATAATAAGTCGTTAATATTAACCCAAAATGTCTTATAAAATTCAGCACTCAAGTCATTACTACCGGGGGATTTTGTTATTGCCCATCGACATCAAATCTTGAAAACATTCTTTTTCTGTAAGAATTCCCCCACGACTTGACTCTTTGCGTGCCACATTCACTTCTTGTCCACAGGGATGTATGCTAAATTTGTGCACATTAAATTTAAAAACGTTTGACTTATTGGCACCGAAAGGATCAATAATTGGCGCCTAATATCTTCGTTAGATATTGATTACAAAATATCTACACGGGCATTAGCAGAACATTTACAAAATGTAATTCCAAAATTAATTTCTTTTGATCACATGGGCCTCATAAAGAAAAGATCAGCATAAGAAAATATGAAACTTAAGTACAGGCTTTATTTCACTTTTTCTTATACACAAAACTCATCTAGTACATGTATTCTCATATTTCAAGAAAGCTTTTAATAATGTCGATGATTTGTTTTTCGAAACACTATAATTTCGTACAATCCTTTATTCAATGGATCAGACTTATTTATAACAATGCGGATTGTAAAGTTTTGAATAATGGTTGGTTGTCTAGGGCGTTCCCAATTACTAAAGGGGTTCGTCAGAGCTGTCCTCTAACCGCATTGCTGTTCCTTCCAGTTGTTGAAATATTTGCAATGAAAGTACGAAATAATGATGAAATTAAGGTATATGTACTCCTCAATGTGAGTGATCAAATTCTTTTAAAAATTTGAAATATTTCAATTGGTGGACGATACAACGCTTTTTGTTGCTTCCATCCGATGGACAATATACAAGAAATTCAGATATTGGCGACCATTTTGAAAATCTCAAAACCCCGATGCAAGAGGTGGATCATCCAATCGAAATAGGGTAAAATCGGGCAGACAGTTAAACAAGGTTAAGCGTCTGGCAGTGGCACCAAGACTATAAGGGAAGATTTTGGTTAGGTCACTGCGGCGTTGTGGATAGGGTATAGAGCTTATTTGGCAGGGATCCTGAATTTGAGCCTGCTCAGCGTGTGCATCGACAACATGCTGTGCACACTACAGTCTGACAGTATATTCCTACAGCAAAAAACAAGAACGAAACTGAGTTTGTTGTCTATACCTATCAATTTGAAATAGGGATGCTTTCTGGGAGGGGATTGATATTACAAACGAGATTTTCTGACATATTTTGTCCGAGTTAATGACGTGTCCGATCCGATTTCATCCAAGTTACAACTGAAAAGCAAATATTTCTGCAATTATCTTTATTTTCCAAATTGAATTAATTTGTAGTACATTTGCTACATTTTAGTTTTATTTTAATCTACTTTTTTATTTACTTATTCTTTATTTATTTCTTTATTTACTTTTGCGTTTGATGCATAATTCCATTAACCTCATTTGATACAACCGATGGGATGCGTTATCAATTAATTATGTTGCTGTATCTCATTAATAGATTTAAACTGAAACTTCCCAATATAAAATCAGAAACAAGTCGCAAATTCTTACATTACTTTGGTTACACACATGTTTTAAGAAGAATAGTTCTTACGTGGCAAAATATGGAATGATTACGAATCGGTCTCAAACTAAATCCCATAATAGTATGAGAGCTTTAAACAGAATATAAAACATTATTTTGTTATCATGACTAGAAAATAAAAGGTAATATTTCTTACTTATTGTATAACTTCTATTTTACTATTATTTCTAATCATCACAGTGTATATTGTTACCATGCTCACCATTTTTTTATTTGTTTGTAATATTGGTTAGATTGATTATTTTTTTTTTCATGTTTTTGTATTGTATTGTATTGTATATTTCTCATATCATCCATGCCTGGGCGTGTTGAAAACATCTAATGGCTGAATCTTGTTGACGTGCTTCACTAAATAAATGAAATGAAAATGAAAAAAAAAAATAATAAGGGGCAAGCATTCAGGCCTTTTTCAATTCGATTTGCTTCGGTTCTTGAGTAAGCCTGGGTCAAAGTCATAACAGGTGGAGTCACATTAATAAGAGAGGAAAATGTTGTTCGTTGGCACTGGAAGTACCTAATTTGCCTGACAAAAGAAAAAATACACACAACAACACCAACACTTTCAACCAACTTCAAACGTAAATTACTAACCGTCAGTGATTAGAAAGAGGACCCTTTTCCTCCGGGACGATGCAGTATGAGGTTTTGAGCCGCTTGATACCTTCGTCCTAATCGTCTCAAGGGCTGAACGTATATTGGTTCCCGAACCTGAAACAAACTGATCAACATACGTCATAATTCTGATCTTAAATTAAAAGTTTCTGTACGCCATCAGAAACGATATTAGCACTTCGATCAGTAATTCAGTCCAGTTGTAAAGTGGATAAGACCCACTCGGAGAACCCGAGTTCGATTCCCTCCAAGTGCTTACGTCCGTGGACAAGATGTTTGTACCCACCATGTCCCTCTAGACCCAGGTGTATAATGGCTACCTGGCAACGCTTGGGTGATGATAATGGCAGGGCCCTCTGGTAGAACAGTGACGCCTCTGAAGAGGCTACCCTGGATGAATAAGACACTATTATTTTTTTATTACTATTATAACACATGCTCTACTAAGTAATACCAATTATTGCTGGTTCAACACTGGACCTGATTCAACGATTGTTTCTCAAACTTTTTGGTATTGTGGCTGTTTAAACATTGGACCTGATCGGACCTGGATCACTGGTAAGTAATTCATTCATCTTGAGATCACATTTGAATCATACATCGTAACCATACCCAAACATGATTGAGATTTTTTTTTTTAAGATAAACTTTAAAAAAAAATAGAACTGAACACACTGACTTTACTAAATTCAATGACCTCAAGCTAGTTACAAACTGTGCCATTGAACATTGAGCGGAAGAACCTGCCTTGGAAATTTGATGGATGACAGGGTATAGCACACTTATTCAGGTTAGTGAAGATAAAACACTTCATTTCTCCCAGCTATTTTACAGAATTTTTTGAAATTTGAATTTTAACACACGTCTCAACGGGGAATTATTTACCCGTGTGAGCCCTATACTCTTCAGTCTGACCCGGAAAAGGGTCTGTGGGGCCACACTCCGTTCCGGGTCAGAAATGACAAGGAATGGGGTCAGATATAACCCCATTCACAGTCATGAATTGGGTCAGGGTGACCAGGTCTTCATGACCAAATTCCAAGTCATTTTTGACCCGGAACGGAGTGTGACCCCAACGGACCCTTTTCTGGGTCAGTTCTGACCCGACCCGGATGGTTTTTAGAGTGTACAGTCGCTAGCAATTTCACGATAACCCTTGTGGATGGTGAGATTTTCCTTGATATATGCACCACTTCCCCGTGTTTGCTTTAAACGCTTCCGAAAGTATTATCAGGTAGCGATGAAACCGCAACATGGCATCGAAGTGTAAGAACGTCTTCTTTCACAGCATGGCCGGCTACATTTGTTGCGCGTGTGTGTGTTTGTGTTTGTGTGTGTGTGTGTGTGTGCTTTAAACCGCTATCAGTTATCAGCGACTGCAGGAATCAAGATACAAAGTGTTTATTAATCTGCATTGTGTATAATTGTATTAGGCCTGAGCAGCAAGAAGGCCATCTTCAAATCAAGCTGACCTTGTTCAGGTTGGTATGCGATTCCGTTAATGAGGCGTTTAACGATCTCCGTGGTACTGTCGATCTGCAGTTCAAAGACAGGTTGCGCTGCGTTCGCGTACCTCACCGCACCAATGCGTGCTCCCCCTAGATGTCCAGTTGGAGATATCTGTGAATAATTAAAGCAAGAGAAGGATTATATAGGGGAATTGACGCATGAGATAACATTGCTGCAGACCACGTGGAGGACAAATTAACATTGTTTTAGCAGTGCAGCGGTCACATTAGGTGCTGCATTTCATATTCTCTGCATAGTTAGATGTTTGTGTGTGTGTGTGTGTGTGTGTGTGCATTATACGCATCTTTTATTGCAAATCTAATCTTCAATTCAATTTATTTCAATTAAAACTATGTATATACTATACTTTAGATACAATATACAATACAATATACAAAGTATACATTTGTCAACTTATATTATTGAACAATTAAAATGTAATTATCATAAAATACAAAAGCGTTTTCGTGACTTTTAACATGGGAGCACAATTATGTACTCAGTAAGCGGAAGATATGAATTTGTAGATCCTAGTGTTAGAACAACCATCAGTCATTGACAAACTAACCATGGGGAGAGTTTGTGTACACAATGTGATGATAAAAGAGCAGATGCAACATCAGCACGGAATTCCGAATATTGCATAGTGAATGAAGTTGAGTGGAATGACAGGTAATACACGTATATGATGACTAAAGTCTCTAGGAAGGCCAGCTTTTTCAAATCCATTTATGATTCCGTGTCACGCAGCAGAGTAAAGCCCAATAAAACAAAACAAAAAACAAAAACAAAAACCCAACAACATTTTAGAATACCTTTAAAACTAGACTCTTCGCAAATTGTTTGGCAAGTAAAAAGTTGTATTCCCCGATGCTCGCAGATGCGTCGAAAGCGAACCAAATGTCGATGCCCTTATGGAGGTTGTTAAGGTCAATGCTACGTCGACGTCTGCTCCCAGCCCTGTTAGTGTCGTTTTTCGATGCCCACGAGCCACTTTCAATGGCGATCTCATCGAAAGTTTCTCCCAAACCCTGGTTGACGATCGCTACTGGATCAAACTCGTGCCGTTCTGTAACAGAATTGCGTATACGTCAAAGAGATAAGTGCTTCAAGAGTATAAAAGGAAACCAAAAACTTAATATGAATGCTGATTGAGTAAAAGCAGCAATGTAAGTAAAATACATCAGTGAAAATGTTAGGAAAATCTGATAATCTGTTTGAAAGTTATGAACATTCGAAGTTTTGTCGCAGTCGCTGATAGGTAACGAAATACGTCCTAATGAAGAAAAATTTTGAAAACTCAGAAGGAAAATTCCACAAAGGTACATTTCATGAAATCCTTACTTTCTATCAACGTGTTACTGCAAATACATTGTTAGAAAGCGCTGTTAGGGTAATATTGTTTATGTAATAAAGCGAAATATATCTATATTTTTAATATCTAACAAATTTGTAACTTTGAATTGACTGTTTGGTTTTACTCACCCTTTCATTGATACATGCTCTACACATATTGGTGCTTTCACTCAATCTACATTATCTAGGGGTTTTTGTTTCCTATAATCTTGTCAAAGAGGAAATCCACCCAGAAAAATCAATAAACTGCAAAAGAAAAAGAAAAAATATTCCCTACAGAACAATACAAAAATTACAAAAATCGGATAAGAAACAAGGAAGATATGACATTTTGAAATTTCAAAACCAGTCCTTATAAATATTCAAATCAGCAAGTTGACGATATCATGCTCTCACAATCTCTTATTCATTTCATATACAGATATGACAAAAATCTCATATTTCAGCTGTATAAACATAAAATTTGTCTTTAAACCACTCAAAATAAAAAAGAACAAATGTAAACTCTGTTATATCTTGGTATGGAAATATACTTTTACTTGTATTAGCTGAAAAAAAAAAAATTGCGATTTTTTTTTTTCATAACAGATACATGAAAAATCATGAGGATATGACATCATCAACTCACTCATTTGAATATTCATAAGGACTGGTCAAGAAACGTTTTCCGAAAAAATGTGAAATTTCAAAATGTCACATTTTCCTTATTTCTCATCCGATTTCTGTCATTCTTGTATCATTCTGTAATAAATAATTTTTCTCTGTCTTTTGAAGTTGATTTATTTTCGGGGAGCGCATGTCAAGTGAGCGTAAAACTCGGCACAATCGCTAAAACTTTTTTTTTTATTTATATGACAATCGCTAAAACTTGTATGCCACAGTCATGCAAAGTGACTATTTAGAAATTTCTCTCATTCGACTGACTGCCATGTGGAGACAGCGTTGAGGTAGTCCCCATCAGATTTTTTTTTTTTAGCCTTAAAGGGGAAATCCAGTCCAAATATAACTTAGTCTGATTAAAAAAAAAAAGAGAGAGAGAAATCTTATGAGTTCAATGGTAAAAAAAAAAATTGACTGAAATTGGATGAAAAATGATAAAGTTATGACATTTTGAAGTTTTGATAATTTCTGCAAAACAGTTCTTGTACAGTGGATATGAATATGCAAACGAATGAGCTAATCATGTCATAACCTTACAATTTTCCATTGATCATGAATAAAAAAAAAAGTGACGAAAATTCAATGTTTCTGTCATTGAAGTCTGAAACATGACTTTATTCATGATTGAATAGAATCAGAATAGTGATCAGTTGGAAATACCAGGATTTGAGCCTCGGGCATAATTGCCTTTGAATGAAAAACTGGAAATGTGAAAATTATATGTACAAATTATATGACAAGTTGTGAGGGTATATGACATGCTCACTTTTTCATTTGCATGTTCATATTGACCGTTCAAGAAACTTCAAAATGTCATAGCTTCCTTATTTTTCTTCCGATTATGATCAAAATTTTACTGTTGAATTTGTAATATTTAACTCTTTCTTATCAGACTAAATTATATTTGGACTGGATTTCCCCTTTAGACTGTAACACTTTAAGCCTATTAGTGTACATCTCCTTGGCTTATTGGCCCTAGTACTGTATCGTGTGTATTTGTTATTGTATTTGTACTGACTCTATATCTGACTTCATAGATACAGATACGTTGTCATACCCAAACATCTCGGCATTTCTCCGGTCCATTCTTCATTTCTATTACAGAATCGTTGCTTCGACCCGACCATTTCGTAGCGAGGCTCGTTGTTTTCGTTCACACCATGGTTACACCGGAAGTACACCGTCTCGCCGATCCTGAACTGAGGTTCTACTTCCTTTCCTCCTCTAAGAGAGAACATTGACCCGTGAATTGGGTTACCGAGCGCTTTGCATTCGTAAACTGAAAGAAAATGCACAATAAACAAATAAAAAACAAAAAAACAAGAAAATAACTTTCAGCACTTTTTGATATATATACGTTGCATGTCTTCGGTGCAGGTACAATACAGACACTTCTGGTAGGCAGTGGTAGGCCATCAATGTTCCATAAAATCGGTAGCTTTTTGAAATAGCAAATATACATACCACTACGTGTGTATGAACATTAGAGTGTCTTTTACGGTTTTCTAAATACACAAGGAATGTAACAGTTACGAGTGAATATGTGAAGAGTTTTCTTTTTTATCTCCTTCTGAAGCCCCCATGCAACTCACACTTTTTATTGTAGGCCGTTTGTATATAACGTGTGTTTGCTTGTGTGAGAGAGTTTACATTCTGTTTTCGTATCTATTTCAGTAATGGCATTGAATAAACACCCAAAGTTGAAAAGGTTTATAATTTTCGTCAAAACTATTTGTATCTCAATTTGATAATTATCTTGTCTTCCTGTCAAATCTGATAAAGATGATATAATTTCAAATCAAATAGACATAGCTCAAAACGGCTTCATCTTAATACGCACCCTCTCTGTGGCATGAAGTGAGCGTACCGTTCCATGTCCCGTCCGCCTGACACACCCGCTCGCTCGATCCTAACAACGTGTAGAAGGAATTGCACCTCAGTGCCATCTTCGTACCGATGGTCATCGAGTTACTAGAGAATGTCACGTGTCCATTTCTTAAATGATCTCGTCCTGGGTAAGGACACGTGACCACTGCAAACCACAAAGTAAAAGAGAAAAAAGGGAAATACTAATGCAGCGAACCTAACCGTAAGAGAGAAGTACAACTAAATGGAAGTTGCGTTTATAGTATCTCTCAAAGCATGAATATGCAATAGGACAACTTAGGACAACATTTTATATATCATCGAGTTCAAAAACGAAAGACCCGGGGCCTCGCGCTCTCTAAATCACCTTCCACACATTCTTTCAGATCTATTACCCCAAGAAAACAAAGCAAACATTGCACTTGGGGAACTTGGGAGGACTCAGGAGGGTGATGTGGTAGCCGTACGTTAAACTGGCAATATACAACATTTAACTTTGCACCTTTACACCAGTATCACACTGGGAACACCAGACCAGAATAGTGCAAAGTTGCATCATTAAAGGTGCTCCCATGGGGACACTGGTCTAAATGTAAGGTGAAAAATTGCACCCGTAATAAGGTCCTCACAGTATGATGATGATGATGATGATCCACAGCATTTGTATAGCGCCATATTATATCTGTTATAGAAACATTCAAAGGCGCAAAAACATTTTTTCTTTTATTTTTTATTTCTTTTTAAGATGCTCGATCTGTATGACGTTGGTAAAAGGTGCAAAGTTGAAGCTATTTTTTTCTTAAAGTGTAATATCTGCCATGATTATAGAAAATTATACCATGCGCTTTCCAAAGGAATATCAAAATTACATTCTTTGAGGGCTTTTGGGATGAGGAGCATGGGGCTCATTTTTGTTTTAATCCTCTATCACCCTACAGGGATGCTTCCTGCCAACTTTCGTGAAAATTCACCATGGGGTTTTCAAGAAGATGAAAATGTAAAAGGTGGGCACCAATTTAGCCCCCCCCCCCCCCCTTCGGATCTGTCATGAACAAATCTGAAATTGCAGCCATCAATGCAACTCATGGCGTATGCTAGCTGTATATTAAAACTCTATACCATTTTTGGTTCTAAAGAAGAAGATCATTATATAAAGATCCCTTAGTGTTGGGGCTTTCAAGTTTGAGGAATCTTTAGGAATGGGCACCCTTTGAACGAATTAAGATCCTTCCTTGGAATTTTCAAATTTTGTAAACATTTGTAATAAGAAGCTGAAGATGCAAAAAGTTTAAGCAAGACGGACGCCGGACAATGAATGATCGCATTAGTTTACTTAAAGGGATCGTATAGTTTTGAGGGGTTTTTTTTTTATTTGATTCTATTTATTTATGCATTTTTCACAAAGTATATACAACATAACAATTTTCCAATACTATTTACACTATATCCAACACAAAATGAGTATAAATATAGTCATATATGTAATTTACCGATCGTGAAATATTGTATAAATGATTATTTCGTCGACGAAATCTTCATTACGTTAACGAACTGATCATTTCGTCGACGAAATGAATGATTTCGTAACGAAATAGGCCAGCCGACACTTGGCGCTCTATACAAAGTGTCCATGGTCTACCACCTTCGTAAATTCGGGTCATAATGTTTATGGCCAGGATCTTTGGTGCCCCCAGTTCGCACATTTGAACTTACCCACACAACTCGGCACACGATCGCTCCAATCTCCGTCAACATCTCTGTCGTTGCGAGGGTTGCATACTTGCCAGCTCTTTCCCGCCAGACGATATCCACTATCGCATCGATAATTCACCGCCTGATCAGCAAATATTAACACAAACCATGACAATGGGGATGTTATTCTACGAACGACGCGCAATAAGCCAGTTCGGAGTTCATTCGTACCATCTGTGATGTCATGATTATTCTGTATTGCATGCATATATCCACCTGACAGCAAAAATATGGTATTTGGCAATACAAGTATCAATAGAAAAAGATTGTTAATACATGCAATACAAAATAATGACAAGGATTTTTTCCCAAGTGGTAAGTGACGGATCATACTGGCCATATGTATGGTCTAGGCAAGCTCGTTCTTCGAAAGGGATTGATGAATCTCATAAATTGTTTTACGTAAAGATATATATGCATTATGTTGCTCTGAAAACGAGTGACAAGCCCCTAAACGACTGAGAAAAAAGAAGCGGGTCCTTCATTCCAATGTGCGCATGAACTCTGAACTGGCTAATCATTGTGAATGTATATGTGCAAAATACGCAATACAAACGGCGCCGAGTGTGCTTCGAATTGCATTTTGCTGCCAAAAAATTACGATATATTGTAATGTTTGGCAGCAAAACGTATAACCAGGTGTGTATTTTCAAAATGCAAATGTATTTCAACAATGCAAACACATTTTCAAAATGCAAGTACATTTTCCCAATCTACATTTTGAAACCAATTAATGGCAAGCCTAACCTGAACCAGCAAAGGGTTGATTTTTGAGAAGCGACCACTTCTACGAATGTGGTATACATTAATAAGAGACATGACAGAGTGATGTAGTGGTAGATTTGAGAAGTGGGAGTGGTAACTAACAAATTTGTTCAAGCTATCTAATCTATACTTACTTTGTGTCATATTGTAGATTAAAAATTCCTTCTGTATACTTCTGTATATTCTTGAATTATAATCATGATAAAAACAATCTCCCAAATATATTTGAAACAATGTTTCGAAGAAATCAAGCCGTTCACAATTATCCAACAAGGCGATCGAATGATTTCCATTTGCCACTTGTGAGAACTTTGCTGGCTCAGAACACATTCATCTATGATATGCCTAAGTATTGGAATTCACCTCATAACAATATTACAACAGCTCAATCTTTGAACTCCTTCGTGTCAGTTGACATTGGTTCGTTTTATTTTGTTTTTATATTGCTGTCTTGTGTATTTTCTGAGGGCCCTATATCGTACAAGCTATGCTTCTTAGTGGGACCCTCCATTTCCATCCCCAACCTTAGTTAACTTGTATTATACGCCTTATGTTTATATTAACAAAGATAAGATTGTGGGTGGTTTTTTTTTTTCATCTGCTACTCATTTTCATGTGGACTTTGTTAAATCATATTCTGCAATCATTACAAATATCCTGTGCATATACTTTGTATATAATTTCTTTGTTTATTTGATGGAAGTGAAAAATAAATTTGAATCTTGAATCTTGAATCTTGAATTATGTCGGACATACATGGCACTTATGCCATTATCATTAAATAATATTATTTTACTGTTTAACCGATTTAAAACTCTTTAAACCCGATCTGTTCTTTCAAGCTGAGTTTGCAACTATATCTCTGTTTGACACCAGTTCATAAGCTGGTTGTAATTCAAAATACAAAGTACCTACCTCTCCGACGAAGTACGTTCGGTTTTGGGCGTCGGATCTTCCGTGTGGAATGGGCTCAAGGGAAGGAGGCTGACAAGTGACAGCTTTTGGAATGAAAATAAATTGTTACTCGAAGAAAGATGGTTGACCCTTGACCTTGAAGTAATACATGACAGTGTAATCTGAAGGCGGTGAGAATTTCGATCGAAAGTATTATTTTGCATTTGCAGATGGATCAAAAAACAGATTTAATGCTTTAAAGTAGTTCTAAGATGTCAGTAAGTGATATAAATATCCAATGTAAACATGATAATCAGTATAATTAATTTTAAGTATTGTTATATATACAAAATGTTGTTTCTAAAATAAACAGTCTACAGTTATGGTTTATTGAGAAAATAGTGACATCTCCTTATATTCTAGGCTTTATTGCGAAAGTTTCATGGTAGGATGTTTTGTGACACAACTGACTTACACATATTATGCATCAACTGCGATAACTTGAACTTTTTTTTTTTAATTCACTGCTTCCACAGTACCTTTAAAATCATGGAACTCTGATGATAGAATTTGTGAAATTAGCAGTTTACCTCCGCCTTCAGATTGGCATGCAATCGCAATTCGTATGGTAACGTGTATTCTCTTGTAGGATCATTAAGCCCATGTTGTAAGTTCTCTACGAGAGGTGTGACGTGTATCGGGAAAAGACAGGCATAGAGTTGTTAATTGACCCTCGTTGTGTTTTTGTCTTTTGGTCGTAAACCATGTTCAGGTTAATCAAATCAGTTTGCTTACCATATGGAATCACTGGGCTTTGCACGGTCCAGTGATTTGAACGGGAAGCTCTATAGCTCTGGATAATCCACGAACTGACAGGGACATACAGGGTTCGACACTATAGAGGCCGTGGGTTCACTAAAATCTTGGAATTTGACATTTTGGTGGGCCGAAAAATGAAGTAATGGCCCGAAATAAAGGGAAATATAAGATTTCATTTTCAATTTCAGCTGCCCGATCGGGCCACCAGAAGATAACCTTTTTGGAAGTTTGTTGGCCCGACATTGATTTCAGTGGCCTCTGACAGCCGGGCCACCGCTAATATCGAATCGTGGCATAAATTATGCTTTGTTTTAGTATTAATTCTATGAGCTTGCCAATGAAAGTGATAACACCAAAGGTAAGTCTACTTCTTTTCTTCTAATTCATGTGAGTGCGCTCCCGTCATAACGAACACGGTTATAACGAAGTTCCGAAGTAAAACTTGAGGCTGCAACATTATCCGCTCTATGGGTTTTATTGTTTATGTGTTCGGTTATAACGAAAACTGCCTGCTGTTTTCTTTCGTTATATCGAAATTTCGTTATAACCGAACAGTATAGTGGATAATAGATGATAATTTTGGGACCTGAGCGTTGATTTCGTTGTAATGAGAATTCCGTTATAACCGTACGTTTGTAATGGGAGTGCATTGTACCATAGCTTCCGGTTTGACGGTATGCGAATGTCAGGGACAGACGTTAAGGGGAAGGGGGACGGGTGTCTCGTGCTTACCGAGGCAATCTGGGATTTCTCCTGTTGGTACCCATTGTCCGTCGTGGCATGTCAGAATGTAGTCACGTGACGGCACAAAACCGATCGGGCATTCGGCAGCACACACGGAGTGCTCCGTGTATAGACCACCGATGACGTGTCCCGTTCCCGCTCTCAAACTTGCTGTCAAGTTTTGGCCACCAACGATTTCCGGCGCCTGGCATGATGGGGGATCTATAAGAGTATGTCATATCCAATCAGTTCAAATTCAAAGAAACGATGCTTCCTTTGATATCAAATCAATACAATTGGAATTTTGAATACATAAAAATTTATATAGGCCTACACTGAACGGGGCGTGACTCCAAAAAAACACAGTTTGTGTGGAACACTCCTAAGAATAGGCATACTACTAAGAGACAAAGTATAGCCGTTGAGTAGTCATTCAATAGCAGAAAAAGTGGAAGACATATTTCGTACATTTGTGTGTATGCAATTTATATACAGTTATATGCATACTTTTATGTAGGTTTCTATATAGTCCTTATAAGCTTAATTCTACATATTTTCACTTTTCTCGCACAATAAACGAACACTTGACTTGTCTCTTTCAGAAGGCAGGGGGATGTATTACGGAAATGTGTACTTTCTTCAAACAAGGAAATTTTGTGGAATTATTTTTTCGTTTTCCTTATATCGTTCTACGCACGTAACATCATAAATTGCTGTAGTATAGTCTCCCCATCCAGCGGTGACTGAGCAAAAACTTAAGAATTCATAACTTTTGGACCATTTATCTGATTTGCCTCAAACTTTCACTGATATTGTGTTTCACTGATATATTGCAGCATTCACTCAATCCACGCATTATATCAAGGTGAACTTGTCTTTCAAAGCCATCGATCGGTCCAGTGGCTGCTTACTATAAATCTAAAATCTTACTTATGCATCGTGTATTTACAAAGTGGAAAGGAATACATGCATCTTGTTCGTGGCATTAGCATTCCTTTTCTCATTTTATTCCTAAATTCTGAAAATAATGACCGCTGGTATATATGACTTGAAGTACGTCAGCTAAAGATGAAATGTGCATAAAAATTATTGCACAATGATTTTCAGACCGCTGCAATAAATGGCAGCAAGTCCAGTTAAGGTAATATAGCTTTCATTATTGACAACATACACACCGGAAATTCTCTCCCAGTAATCTACAGAAATGTCAGCCAGGTAATTTTATTCCTGTCAAAAATTATTCACTTTCACGAAAGATTGTTGCTGGAGTCTTTACCTGAATTATAATCTTGCAAAATTTGTTAATGACATAGGGCAAGACCAGTGTGATTTTTTTTTTTTCATGCGAGGCTTTCAGAGAAAATCTAGTCCAGTATTATTCATGTTGTGACACCATCACATTGACAAGAAACATCGACTGTATACTATATCATTTTTTCTTACATACTCCTATACTTAACTTCCTTAATGCAAAATTTGCAATATTATTCATTAACAGAGATGGTGACAGTGCACTCACGGACGCACTCCGGTTCATCACCACCATAACTCCATTTCCTACTGATGCTGCAGGTCGCCACCGCTCTCCCGAGAAGATAGAAATCTGGATTGCACCGATACACCGCTCGACCGCCAGGCCACCTTCCTCGGACGCGAACGAAGCCGTTTTCGATTTGTCTTGGTGGCGGGCAAATCGTTGGTGCTTTAGAACAAAAACAGAAAGCAGAAAGAATTTGGAAATATAAAACAAAAGGCATTGCATTGCACATTCCTTAAGTGGAAGGCTTCAAATCAGGAAGGGGGGGGGGCAGTTCATGAAGCGTTTCGTCGGACATTTTTTTTTTTCTAAGAAATTTCCTCTCGGCAAATCAGATGTAAGGATTTCAGTAGCTTTGAGACAATTTGTCAGAAAAAAAAAAACATATATAGGCCTATATCTGAAACGACTATTCATGAAATGACCCCAGTTTGCTGTTATTGCAGGGGCGGATCCAGGAATTCCGTGTAGGGAGGGGGGAGCAAAAAATATTTCTGGTACTACTTCCGGGTTTCATTTCTTTCTTTTTTTCTAACAAACAATAAAGGGGTGTGTGCAGCCCTCTGGATCCACCACTGTATTGTCGACAATGAACACAACAACCAGCCTGTTCTATACAAAGCAAAGATAAAAAGGGGAAGGACCTTCAACGTTCAATGGCCGAGCATTTGTTTGTTTTTTTTTGAGGTGATATTCACCAATATGGACGGTGATTATCATTAATTTTAGAAATTAGACTTCTTCAGCAAACTTAGTTCAATTGGTTCAATTGGTCATTCATGCACGTTGTGGGTGTGTGTCTTTTACTACCATCAGCAACGACACCGGCAAAAACTTTAAAGGGATCGTACAGTTTTGGTTGACACCTAATTTCAGAATTTTAACATTTTTTTTTTTTTTTTTTTTTTTGGTGAGATAATGAGAAACCGATCTTATGAAATATGAAAGAGCATATAATTCTATGACGAATTCAACGTTTATTTGATGAAAATTGGTTTTGAAATGGCTGAGATGGCCAAAAAAACAGAGCGATTCTAATAAAGTGTGGGACCCACATTTTATTACGATCGCTTTGTTTTACTTTGTTTTTGGATGTTTCAGTCATTCCAAACCCGATTTTCATCAAGTAAACTTTGAATTCCTCTTAAAATGGTATGCTCTGTACTATATCATAAGTGTTTTCTTGGTATCTCACAAAAAGTTTAAAGCCCAATTCTCATCTCCACCAAAACTGTACCATCCCTTTAAAGCTAAGCACTTTGCAAAGTCTAAGACACCCCTAGAAGTCTGGAAAAGCAGCAGGACAAACCTCGGCAGAGGGATCTCCCGCTCCATTTTCCGTTGGGTTGACACTGAATGAATTCGTCTCCGTTGAGTTGCGCGTCAGCGTTGCACAACACTTTCACAACGAAGTTCACCGGTAGATACTCTTCGCTATAAAGTGAGGAATTTTGGTACTCGTACCTGCCGTGAAGCAATGGCCTCGGTCGCCGACAGCTGGTACCCTCTTTTCAAATTCATGCGAAAACAAACAAACATACATAAAATCAAGCAAACAAAGAATCAAATGTCTTAAAGGTACTGCTAACCATTGGGAGCAGTGATTGAAAAAAAAAATGTTTGAGTTATCACTTTTGATGCATATCACTGTGTAGGTCAGTTGTATTGTATCACAAAAAAATCCTACCATACAAAAATGTCCCAATATAGGCTAAAATATAAAGAGATATTACAATTTTTCTGATAAATGCGACCCTGCATCACAAAACCGACAAAAAGTTGCCAGACATGGATTTTTAGGTTAAGCACAGATTCTGAAAGAGCAGACTCTAAGCTTTAAAATGATGTATCACTCAATTCAAATGGACTCTCCTAACCTACATTATTGCAAAGAAAGCACACACTCTGGAAAAGTGTGACCTGAGAAAAGAGTCTCTGAAGTAAGCGATTAATTTTTACCAAGCCGTGCTCGCTGTGCGATGAAAGGGACAAAAAAACCCCCCGAAATGTTAACTATGGAGGCAACAACAATGAAGAGATTATCATAGTAAGCTGAAAATGAGCATGTTTTAGCAAAACATTCTGTCCATGATTAATGTCAACTTTCAAAGCAGTAACATCATCTTTTCTAAAGTTATCAGAGTTGGAAGTGATGAGTTTGTACAGGATTTTTATGTTCTTTTTGTGATCCTAAGCTTTAGCATAATGTAGAGGAAGACTTGCTCTTTCAGAAAATATGAAAAACCGAAGACTGGCTATAATATGGTTCACCCGTTTCACCTATTTTCAGTCCTCACACAAAAACAGTGTGTGCGACTTTTTGTTGGTTTTGTGATGCACGGTCACAAATCGTAGCTGTGGACGGTTTATTCTTTTTCAATTCAATTCAATTCAATAGTTTATTTATTTCCATCATCAAAAAGAAAAGAAAAGAAAAAGTTGACATAATCCAAAGTGATACAATTTTTTTTTCTCATTTCTCTTACACTCGTCTGATAAAGGATTTTTTATAAATACAATATAAAGTATATACACGAATGATGTCGTAAAAAAGAAACAATGCACTTTGCCATGGCAACAAAAATAGTAAATAATCACAATGATGGAAAACAGTGTTCCACTAAAAAAGCCAAGCTTGTAAGACCAGCACCAATTTGTTATACCAATAAAACATATTCACTTTAAATTCTTCTATATACTATTGTACATTTTACTCATTGATATAATGATGCTGATACTATGAACAATACTTTCTAGGATTTTAGAATGCAAACGTATAAACTATGTAACATATCACATTTGTGGCACAGACACTATGGGGCCAGGTATGCCAGGAAAATTGAACGGAAAGGAAGATATGCAATCGGCCACAAAAAACATAACGACGACAACAACAACAATAACACAAAACACAGAAATAACAGAACTTGAGGAAATGCACTCAGACAGATACTGGACAACGAAGAACGAGGAAAAAGGAGCAGGGAAGAATAGAGAAGGAAAAGGAGAGGGAACAGGAAAGGGATGGAAAAGGTCCGTGGACACACTACAAAATCTCAAGGAAAAGTGAAACATGACGGGTTTTTTTCATTGAACAGAATTAACTGGTATATTTAGAAAACAAATATTTTTTGAGTTTATACTTAAATGTAATTAACTTCACAGATTCTTTTAGATCATTATCTAAGCTATTCTAAAATCTGGGTCCGGTATAAACAAATGTATTTTGAGTGTGTACAGTTCTCACTAAGGGAAGATAAAACTCTTTAGATTGTCTCGTGGGATAATTATGTACGTGGCTGTTACAGTGAAATAAAGAATAAAATATTTTGGGTTGATGGTTGCAGTCGTAATTATACATAAATTGACCAAGTTGAAACAAATACAACTCTTTTATTTTCAGAATTTTGTGTTCAAGGAACAGCTTGTCAGTATGTGCTCGGATATGAAGGTTAAAAACAATTCTGAGCGCCATCTTTTGCAGAAGGAAAAGTTCATCTAGCAATGTCGAATAATTCCCCCAAGCAAGAATTCCGTAATTCAAGTACGGCAATACCAAACTTGAACTAGAGATTGTAATTTGTCATCACTGACAAATTAAGGTGATCCGATTTTTTTTTATCATGGATTCGAGTCCTGATCGAGAGACATTGGCCATGTGATGTTTGGATTCTCATTTAGAAAAGGGAGTCATATCTGCCATCTTTGGTACCAAATCTGTATACACTATAATGAAAATACAGCAACAAGTACATATGACCTTTCACCCACATTTACACTCCCAAGATGGCATCTGAGGAAAAAGTAGTTATTTTGTGAAATAATTCTTGTGACATCGTCTATACGTGTGCAAAATATGGGAAAGATAGGACATGTATTCACCAAGATACAGGATGAAACATTTGTGACCTTTGACCCTAATTTACATACCCAAGATGGTGTCCGATAAAGTAGTTGTTATTTTATGAAATAATGTACGTGACATGCACTAAACATGTGCAAAATATGGGGGTGATAGGGGCTTTTTTTCTTGAGTTATTGCAAAGAAAGTTGCAGAAACATAGAAATATCTCAATACATCGAAGATAAGCTTTAATTTCAACCAAGTTTTTTGACGTGATGCAGACATCATATGAAAAAATGAAGGGCACACTTACGATAGCACAAAGTCTCAGCTACAACATACTAAAATCTGGGAGAAATTCACCGAAGCATAAGTGAGCTAGTGCTCGATAAAGATAGTCATGTCAATTTAAGATAACAAGATAAGCTTTAATTTCAACCAAGTATTTTAACATTATTCCGACATCATATGAAAAAACAAAGGGCACTCAAAGATAGCGCAAAGTCTCAGTTATAACATATTAAAATCTGAGAAAAATTCACCGAAGGGTAAGTGAGCTAGTGCTCGATAAAGACAATCATGTCAATTTTCACATCTAGAAAAATTCCCTCCCATAGAGATAACACGTCATAACGAAAAAACAGAAAGAAGTACATATGACCTTTTGACCCCACTTTGCACAGACAAGATGGCATCTGAGCAAAGAGTGATTATTTTGTGAAATGATTCTTGTAACATGATCTTTGCGTGTGCAAAATATGGGAGAGATAGAACATGTATTCACTTAGATACAGGATGAACCATTTATGACCTTTGACCCTAATTTACATACCCAAGATGGCGTCTTATCAAGTAGTTGTTATTTTATCAAATAATGTACGTGACATGAACTAAACATGTGCAAAATATGGGGGTGATAACATATGTTTTTCTTGAGTTATTGCAAAGAAAGTTGCAGAAAGAAAGAAATATTTCAATACATCGAAGATAAGCTTTAATTTCAACCAAGTTTTTTGACGTGATGCAGACATCATATGAAAAAATGAAGGGCACACTTACGATAGCACAAAGTCTCAGCTACAAAATACTAAAATCTGGGAGAAATTCACCGAAGCATAAGTGAGCTAGTGCTCGATAAAGATAGTCATGTCAATTTTCATTTCCAGAAAAACTGCACTCCCATAGAGATAACACGTAAACTGGTCAAATTTGACAAGATTACTTTCAATCCATTTTTACGAGGTGACGCTGTCATCTAATCAAAATACTGTTAGATGTTAATGAAAGAACATTTAATAAGCTACAACATATTGAAATCTGGGTGAAAATTGGCCAAGGATAAGTGAGATACGCTCGAGTAAACTTGAAATTTGATGACGTCATTTTGAAAATTTACTTTTTTTACTTTATTAAGAAATTAGATATCTTTTAATCATTTTGCCAGCATTGCCACCCCATGAAATGACATGTACAACTCATCAGCTTTCAAAATATGTAAAGAAAATGGGGGGTCACCGTCCATCCTGACGAGTAAAATCGGACTAAAAATTGGCGGTTTTTTGGCATAGTTGCACTGTATATCGCCATTGACGCGCGCGCGGAATTTCAACTTTGATGGGCCCGTATGACGTCATATTGAGTCGGATCGACTTGAAACTTGGTAGAAGTATTCCTTGACATTTCAGACATTCGATCCGTGCAATGAAACGGGAAATTTCTATTGAATATGAGCTGTACGTGCGTATATGCGCGCGCGCGTACGCGTCCGTCGATTTTTTTTGAAATGCTGTAAATGACCTGGAACGTGTGCAAAACAATTTTGAGGTTAATTAGAGCATGTTTAAATTTCAACGCGCGCGTACGCGCTCGTTTACTATGAACGTGACAAAATTTTATGAAATATATCAATAGACCTTGACTTGAACTATATGATATGTTAATTTCATTCGAAAATTCCGTTCCATTAATGAGATATTGATGTAAACGTGATTTCAGATAATGACGTCATAATGACGTCACGGTTAACTGATCACATTGATACACTAGATCTGTCGTCCTTATGACATGGTACATATATGGTGAAAGTTTGAAAGTGATAGGTAGGGGACTCTTTGAGTTAACCTCTACACAAGATTTGAGGAGAAAGAAATAAAGAAGAAGAAAGAATCCGTACAGATACAATAGGTGATCCGAGAGGATACTCGGATCACCTAATAAAGCGTAATCAAAGCCGAAGAAGGAAGATAGTATTTCAATCTATTCATTATGCCTACGTTACGTGCAATTACATTACAAATATTGTTTATGTGACACCTCCATGATAACTTATTATCAACACAAACACCTAAGAATTTAATAGACGAAACCTCTTCTAGGGGAGTAGTGTCAAATATAACATTACCTGGTAATCTATCTAAAGAATTACTGAAAAACATATACTTTGTCTTCTCAATATTCAGTGACAATTTATTTGCATATATCCATTGTGAGACATTCTTCAATTCATAATTCACTGTACTAATTAAAGTATTAGGGTCGGGGTGGGAATAAAACAGATTGGAATCATCGGCGAATAATATGAAAGAGAGTTTATCTGAAGATCTATAAAAATCATTATTATCCTTGTGTATAAACGTACCCTTAATTCTTGTGTATAAACGTACCCTTAATTTTCTTCTTCAGTCAAAAATTTTTACTGATTCTCAATTTGGATTTCGCAAAAAACATAGTACAACTCACGCATTACTCAAGTTCATTGATAAGATAACTCATGCTATAGATGATGCATCTCATACTGTTGGTGTTTTTCTTGATTTTTCAAAGGCGTTTGATACAATAGATCATGATATTTTACTTTATAAGTTAAATCATTACGGAATTCGGGGTAAGGCGCTAGAATGGTTTTCTGATTATCTGACAAATAGAAAACAATTTGTAAGTATCCACGGTCACGATTCCCAACCTAAGTTAATTTCTTGTGGTGTTCCCCAGGGTTCCCTGTTAGGTCCACTTCTTTTTATTCTGTATATTAACGATATTCAGAACTCATCTAAGATCCTTTCCTTCGTTTGTTTTGCAGACGATAAAAATTTGTTCTTTTCTCATCAAAATCCTGATGAGCTTATAAACATAATAAATGAAGAACTTGTTTCTGTTCAATCTTGGATTTTTGCAAACAAACTTTCCTTAAACATTGAAAAAACTCATTATATTTTGTTTAGTAATTCCCCACCTGTACTACCTATCTCTGTCAAGATCAACAACATTGATTTGTCACAGGTCAATAGTACAAAATTTTTGGGTCTTTACATTGATAGTGATTTATCTTGGAGAACCCATGTTGGTTATGTAACCAGAATTATTGCTAGAAATACAGGGGTTCTAAACAAACTTAGTTATTATTTTCCATGTAATATTCTACAGAGTATATATTCAACTTTGATATCTCCCTATCTTAATTATGGGATTCTGGCGTGGGGAAATGCTTCTAAAAACCTTATCGATTCGTTATTTATTGTGCAAAAACGCGCTATTAGAATTGTAAACCACGCTGGATATTTATCGCACACGAATGAACTTTTTGTGAGCAATAAAATTTTGAAAATTCATGAGTTATTTTCCTACAACGTTTGCCTGTTTATGTTTCAATTCTCAACTGGCCAATTACCAGATGCATTTTCTAAAATGTTTACAAGAAACTATACATTTCATGATTATCCAACCCGCCAACGTTATGCGTATCACCTTCCACGTACCCGAACAATTTTTGCGAAAAAAAAACTATTATGTTCACTGGGCCTAAGTACTGGAATGAACTCCCTACGGAACTTACAAGCTGCACCACTTTAGCCTCATTTAAACGAAAATTAAAACAATATCTTTTGAGCAGCTACGGCTTGCATATTGTATGGTACTTGTTGCTCAGTATTTTTACCCTTGTCTATCTTATTTAACTTCTATTAGTAGTCCGACGGGATCCTAACCATGTACATTATTATCTTCGATCAGTCTGCCTGTTGCGCTCTCTAAAGCACTTATAGTCCATGGGCCAGGCCAGATATTGGTACCATCTGAGGTGGCAATACCTTTTTGGTGTCATTTTGTTTGTCGGGCATAGATATGCTTATCAAGCTATGATAGCATTTCCAAATGAGTAGCTTAGTCATAGTAAATGAATTTTAAACCAATTTGGTCTCGTTGTTATATCCCTGTACTTCTGAATCGAGACCAACCGCTATACAAAGAAGAGCACTGTCTTCTGTATGTTCACAGGTGTTCTGTTGTAAACGCGGTGCGCTTAGTCTTTATTCAAGGCAGCGAAGGGAATACCCAAGGGTTATGATGTCCACAGCGCTTAGTCTAATATTCAAGACGGCGAAGGGAATATCCAAAGCTTATAATACAGTGTATATCCTTTTATCTAAAAACAACAACAACAAAAAAGCAATTTCTCGTGAATTTTAGCGTATTTTTCAATTATTTATCATTTTCCGGTGAAAACGCTAATACCACGCCAATGTCGCTTTATTTCCATCCAACAATGAAAGATTATACAAAAACAATGTACTGGTACACTACAATACATTATAATTAATAATGTTGGAAATGAACAGAGTGATTTTTGTTTAAAACTGATGTATTTGTTGAGAGGGTGGTATAAAAACAGTATAGATAATCCCTTTTATTAGGAACTTTAGATATGATAACGATACATTGGTCTAGATAAAGACTAAGCGCACCGCGTGACAGCTGTGGACATCATAACCCTTTGGATATTCCCTTCGCTGCCTTGAATAAAGACTAAGCGCACCGCGTTTACAACAGAACACCTGTGGACATACCATGGAGCTCTGTTAGTAGCTCCATGGACATACAGAAGGCAGCAGTGCTCGTCTTTGTATAGCGGTTAGTTTCGATTCAGAAGTATAGGGATATAAAAACGAGCCAAAATTGGTTATAAATTCATTTATTATGACTAAGCTACTCATTTGGAAATGCTATCATAGCTTGATAAGCGTATCTATGTCCGACAAACAAAATGACACCAAAAAGGTTTTGCCACCTCGAATGGTACCAACAACCCATTTTTCGGCTCTTGGCCCATGGACTATTACTGTTACATTCGATTGTTGGAATTCTTGAGCGTGGCAGCTGTCTGTTACCATGGTCACACGGCCTGCATGGTTTAGGACCCCGCTGGAATTTTGACTCATGAGCTCCATTGTCCTTGTGTGTATATTTTGTATTCACGACAAAATTCTATTAGCCCACCTTCCATTTATGTATTTATGCCAAACTGTTACGTCATCAACTTTACCTCCATACCCACTTAAATCCTGACAATCTCAGTCGTTGTTCTCTCATTGTCCTTATTTGTAGTAGGGTATAGTTGCAACATGTGACCTTTCTGTATTTTATTCTGTATTTTATTTAGTGACACTTATTTGATTTGATCTTTGTTCGTTTTAATCGGATCCCCCAGTTATAATATGGTCTAAAAAAATATTTGTACTTATGTTTCCCCAAATCTGATTTTATCACGGGACCTGCGGCTCTATACAAGCTTGCTTTTACGCAGGCCCCATCATATTTTTTTCGCATTATGATCTCAGTTTAACTCGCATGTATACAGACCTTGTGTATACCAAGACAAACTTTTGAACATTCCGGTGAAGTTCTATTTTGAATTATGTTCTGTATAAATTTCGCATCAATTTACTTTATATTGTGATATATGTGAGAAAATATGAAAATAAATTGAAATGAAATGAAAATCAACGTAAACTATAAATAACAGTGGGCCTAACAAACTTCCTTGCGGAACACCACATTCTATTTTTTTCATAGAAGAATCAAAACTGTTCACATGTACATATTGATATCTGTCAGATAAATAACTCGTAAACCATTGCAAGGCTTTTCCGCGAATACCATAATGGGATAACTTAGAGAGAAGTATACCGTGATTAATCGTATCAAAAGCCTTGGAAAAGTCCAGAAAGATGCCTATTGTATGCGAAAATGTATCAAGTGCATGTGTAATTTTTTCCACAAAGGTAAGTAAAGCGTGGGTGGTGTTGTGATTTTCTCTGAATCCAAATTGAAAATTCGTAAATATATTACTCATATTAAAAAATTTTACAGTTCGGATATATACTATTCTTTCCAAAATTTTAGAAATTGAAGTTAATAACGATATTGGTCTGTAATTATTGACATCATTCTTCTCCCCTTTCTTATATATAGGTATAACTTTGGCAGTCTTCATCTGATTTGGTACAAGCCCAGTAATAAGTGATAAATTAATAATATATACTAAAGGATCTATTATTTGAAGAATTATATTTTTCAACAAATAATTATCGATTCCATCACAACCTGGGCTTTTCCCTTCTTTCAAATTACAAATGATATCAATAACTTCTTCATTATACGTAGGGTCCAAAAATATAGTTTTAGGATTAGGTATATCTAAAAAATCATAAAACACTTTATTAGATGAAGGGATACTTTATGATAAATTTTTCCCAATCGATGCAAAAAAAAATCATTAAAAATTTCGGCCATGCCAGCAGGTACATTGCTTGAGGTATTACCCCATCGTACTTCTGAAATAGTAGATACATCATTAGATGTATTCATAACATCTTTAATTGTTTTCCAAGTATTCTTAATATCATTTTTATATTTCATTATCTGGTTGACATAAAATTTTCTCTTTTGTAAACGCAATAAATTAGTAAGCGTGTTTTTATAAGTCACATATTTTTGTCTATTTTTAGAAACAATTTCATCATAACTTTTGTTCACCTTTTGTACAATTACGTAACATTGATTGTACTGATTAACATTGTTACGTTGGTTGTTTCTATCCCTAACTCTCATTTTAGAACTATTTGGAAGCACTAAAACTGGGTTTTTGTTTCATCTGCAAATGGTAAATAATACCTTTAAGCTTTTTAGAGCATTGATACCGGCATAAATGACAGAATTTTGGCAGAACTACGGTTAGAACTACTTGGCATTATAGGCCCATTTGTGTTGCGGTGTCTCGGTTTCACCACGCTTTTTTCAGTGTACTACTCTGCCACATCCACTATTTAGGAAATAACCATTGTATGCTTTGAATACAAATTCAGTGTGTTGGACACAATGTCCAAAGTCCCAGATACAAGAAAGATCGTCATTTATCGGTTTCTATGGAACGTCATCTTTCCTAATGCTTAAGATTACCGAGGATAATATCACGGATGGAATCGCTTTTAGATTATGACATGATAATGTTTGCGATGTGGGCATTAAAGGGATGGTATATATTTGTGGTTGAGATTGGGGGTTTTTTACTCATTTTTTGGTCAGATAATGAGAATTGAACTACTTATGAAATGTCAATCAGCATACAATTCTGCAAGAATGGCTGGGATATCAAAAAACCAAATCAAAAATAGGGTTTCTTTAAAGGTGGACCCACCTGTTATTGGGACCACTTTGTTTTTGGATATCTCAGCTATTCTACATACTCTACGACCGATTTTTCATCGAATAAACTTTGAATTTCTTTTAGATTTGCTCTTTCATATTTCATAAGAGATTTCTCACTATCTTACAAACAGAATCAAAGCTTAAAGCCCCATCTCAACGAAAACTATGTCATCCCTTTAACCCCATATTATCAAACAACAATAACAACATCAGCAGCAGAAGTAACAACAACAACAAAAACAACAAAAACAACAGAAGCACTGGAGAAAAGTCTATTCTGATAGGATGAAAAACTTCTTTGACTGAATTTTGATTGTCTACTGATTTTTTTTTTCAATTTGGCCAATATCTCTGATTTAAGACTTCCCTAAGAGTTGGAAGAAAATATAAAAATATGCAACCCTTTATTGAATTGAACAGCTGATTCAGTGTAAAGTTTGATGAATAATGATTCGATGGTATCAGCATTTTTTTTTTTTTTTTTGTGAACGAACTGTAAGGTTTCTCATCGAGTAAAGAGTCATATCTTTGTGGGTATTTTTTTTGTGTGTTTGTGTGTGTGTGTGTACACAAAAAAAAAAAAGGGAAAGAAAGATTAATCTATGAGCGTGAACTGTCCGAGTAAATAATGAATGAAAACCTATCGTAACTTTTGTAGAGGAAACTCACCGACACCTTGTCCCAACGCCAGTGCGGCGAGCACTAGCAAGAGCGCCACGTACGTCCCCATATGTACAGGGTGAAGCTGCGATTCTCGTCCTGGTGCTGATGAAACAATCGGTAAATGGGTCATCTGTTAGTTTAAAAAAAATGCCATCATGGTCACAGAAACAGCCAAGTAGTCTCATTTGCAGAGGTCGAAGTTGTGATTTTGTAAGCAAAAACAAGAAATACGATATCTAGGCAGCTGATGCCACCATTGTCATGATTGTCGCTTGTCTGCAACGCGAAAACAACGCTGATACCTCGTTGAATCTATTGTTTGCGGAGTGTATAGGGTAATACTGAGCACTGTGCTCCTTTATACGTTGATTATACACTCATTATGTGTTGTGTATATGAGCATTCCTTTCCTGTCGAAGTGACATGTTGATGTTTATTCGACAAATTATTGATTCCTGTCGCTAGTAATGAGAGAAATATATATATATATATATATATATATAGATGAAGAAGAGGAAGAGGAGGCAGGAGAAGAAGAAAAATGTAGAACAAAGAATTACCTACTCTAGTGCCATCATCATGCTTTTTTTTTTTTTTTTAAATAAAAGGTAGTTAAAGATAAAGAGCGAAATGTTGATACGAAAAATAGAGGCGTTTGAAGCAAAAGTTTTGGATCCTCATTTTGTCTTCATACCTTTCATTGTTGTGAGAAGCATTTTCGCTTTGAAAGAATGATATTTGCAAAATACAAGACTTGACGTTAGCCGTTTATAGCCCGGTGACCTTGTGATAAGGGCCGGTGCCACCAGAAATAGATATCGGACCACCACTTTTGGAGAAGTCATAATGTTTTGGTATGAATGCGTATGCCTTGATTTTATGTGTTTTTCTAAAAAAATCCAGAAATGGAGAGAGTAAATTGCGGCTTAGTGCTTGAATGTTATTGCATGCATTATTGAAAAAAAAAGTGTTCTCTTTTCCGAAAGTTCATTAAAATCAGAAAATGACAAGGTTCATTCTCCCGAAGGTTCATTCATCTGAAAATGAAAAGAAGGTGAGTACTGAACGATCTTTGGGATTACCCGGAAATTTCGTGAAAAGTGAAAAGACTGACAGTGTTGGATTCATGAAAGCAATTTAAATCACGTGAATAAATTTTAAACAACTCATTTTACATACATGAAATGACGAAGTCAGCTATATGTACTACAGTAGGGAGTCTGTCAAAAAGAGAACTTACTGTGTGTATGACAACACGGGCATTTATTTTTATTTCGGTTTTCGGATATAAGGTATCAACAAATAAAGCGCTACGTTGAGAGTATATCTTCATTGTTTCGTAACTGGCAAAAAAAGAAAGGTCATCAAAAGTTCTAAATAGGTTGGTACCAGTTTATGAAGAGTTTTAAAGGTGAGAATGCAGTATTGTAACTTGATTCTTTCTTCAGTTATGAAGATTTAATGTCGTGGGTATAGCAAAGATCACTGGCGTGTAAAACAATCAACATCCAGTACTAATCGCGCATTTTTTTTTTATTCCGGTTGGTTTTGAACAGCTTACCCATACGTTGTACAACACCAATCAATATGAGGAAATATAAGAACAAAGCACAAATTGATCCACATTTTTGATACGGCGAATATATTCCATTGCTCGAGGTATCTTACCACGTTCAAGACGTTGACGAAATATGATCGTTCCGCATTAATTGTGAAGGTAATATTACTCCCAGGTATTTAACATCATTACCAGTAGTTTCTAATATCGCATCATCGTACATTATTACAGGTTCCTCATTTATGATATCCCTTTTTTAATTCATTAGTGAACACTGCTTTATCGTTTGCATGAAGTGGCAATATCGTGAAAGAGTTTAGTTTAAAGGTACTAGCCCACATTTGCAAACCCGCGAAAATCAAAACTGCATAAAACAGGTCCAATATGACTTCAAGTACAAGTTATAACAGTAACATACCTCACCTGTCGCTCTTTGTCTATACCATTCGATGAAAGAGAGAAAATCATCGTTTTAAAATCAATTTTCAAACCGGGTCAACCCGACCCGAAATCGAATTACGAGCGCGGGCTATAGCTACGTACATTGTACATGTAACACGTACGTGGACCGGAGCTAGCGAGCGTTATACGCATGCATACGGATTACGGTGCATTTTCATTTATTTTTATGAAAGTAATGGACTAATTGGAAGGAAATTTTGCACAGGTGTTACTGCAATCATACCCAAACTCCATGCTAACTATGAGACCAATTGCTGCAGGTTTACAAATGTGGGCTAATACCTTTTTAGAAGAAATATCTCTAATGTACAAACAGAAAATGATCTCCGATTTCACTATAATTTTTTTAAACCAATATTATACTCCGACTTATAATGCCATAATCTTTTAAAGGATCTTACTGTGAGGAATAACATCAAACGCTTTGTTTATGTTCAAAAACATTTTCCCTGTAAGATGTAGCTTATTCATATTTTCCAACAAAATGATGATCTCCTCTTGTGTATGAATTTTACACGTTGCTGCAGAATGTGATGGTCTATACCAGACTACCGGGAAGATGGCAACTTTTTTGCGTTCGGGTATAAGTATAAACTGTCCATGAACTATACTTGTCATGCTTGTTGTAGTGTTGTTGATAAAATTGCCAGTATTGACACTTTGTCACATTGGTGTTACAGACACGATAGAGATTTTTTCCCTTTAAAAAAAAAAAAAAAAAAACGGTTGGAATTTGTAACGTTTGCCGTGATCGCTGAACCATCAATGCTCACATTTTTTTTTTCAATTAATATTGAGCTATTCATTTTTGACCAGTTCAAACTGTGCTTTATTTCCATTAGATTAAAGTGTACAGCTGAGGAAATGACGTTATTTCCACATCTTTGGCACTCATTGTTATGAGTGTATTCACTACTCTACATTGTTGATCACCTTCTTATATTATGATGAGTTTGGAGTTTGTTCACTTCTCTTAATTGCCAAGAGATTCCGTAAAACTTTCCAAATGTCGTGAACACCATTACCGCATAGTAAAAATCCTTCATGTGCTTCTTTGTGATAATCATGGTTTTAGACGGTTTATATAGGTCACTGGCCAGATTTCGATGAAACTTGTACTTTCTCAATCAGATTCCAAATCTGTTTTTCTTCACAGATTTATAGAGATATTATCCTTTATCACTATTAACGATTAACAAACTTGAATCGAGGGAAGACACGATAGATGGAACAAAACCACAGATCAAAAAACATTTATCGTTAAATCAAAGCAAACCACACACAAAAAAAAAACCAACACAACACTGATATTTCTGTAAGCAGGTCTTATTCTGATTGTGTGGTGATGGTAACGCGATGCTGTCTTGCTGGGCTTATAGAGTTCTGATATTTCACATACATTCTATGAATATGATAAACTGATTGCAGTTAATTCGTTCTGCGATAAAACCATGCACTGCTATGTAGTGAGCTACTTTATGCTGACATCGGACCTTCTACGAGTGAGACAAAAATTTCAAGAGCAAAAGTAATTCCATGTAACATCTTTGAAAAAAAAAAATCAAACTCATTTTGTTTGTGGTGTCTATATATACCGGGGATATCCATGTCTCCGTGAATACCATGTATACGTGGAATACATTGTAAAACAGGAGTAAGAATAATGTTGTCTAAATGGATAAAATCTGCTAACTGAATTCAGTTATACTAGCCTTTACTTAAAATTTAAGGTAATGATAGGTTTAGATATTTACTGACAATGACAATGTATGTTTGACAATAATGCTGTAAAGTTGATTGAAGTGTATGAATCATAAGGGTATTATTTTTACACTAGGTCACTTTTGACCGAGTTTCTCTTTTCATGTCGAATGATGAGAAACGTTTCATTTGAAAAGATTTAGAAAAAATGCCATGAAATTATATAAACAAACTCTGAGACAGGTTATGGACATGCTTCCATTATTCATGTAGAAACTGAAATATAATTGTGTTTATAGCTGGGCATAAGTAATCTTTTTTGGTAACACAAAAGGTTCAAATCATGCATGAAGAGTTTGAATGCAAAAACAAATAAACGCAATTCAAAAAGAGAATAAAGGCACCATAAGAGAATAATGAAGTATTTTTAATCTGACAGTGTAATCATTACGTTAAGCAGTTAAAAAATCATTATTTTTGAAGATATTATCAAAATCACCTGATATTTCATGTGCTTTTCGGCAGATTCAATCTCAGATATTTCAAGACGATAAATATTCACAATCATAAATTATTGTTTTCTTTTTAAATTCAAACCCTTTCAAACCGTCTCCAACAATGAATATTTCGTACATCAACCGGTCGTCAATAAAAAAACGCTTAATCCACACAGGAGACCACTTACAATCAAGTGACTTAGCACTCTTTGGAATTGATGATGAAATGATAAGGTCTTATTTATCCAGGGTAGCCTCTTCAGTGTTGCCACTGCTCTACCAGAGAGCCCTGCTATCATTATTACCCTAGCATTGCCAGGTACCCATTTATACACCTGGGTCGAGAGGGACATAGTGGGTAAAAACATCTTGTCCAAGGACGTAAGCACTGGGCGGGATTCGAACTCGGGTCTTCCGATCGGGAGTCGGGAGTCTTATCCACTATGCCACAGCGCCCCCACATTTTTATTCTTTTTTTTTTTTCAAGTTTCTCTCTATTACTCCCTGCCATAATATTGCACAAACAATGTTATACGTGTGCTATATGTCTTGTTGAGAATAATATTGCTGAAGTCAGTGACGTTGTGGAAAAATTATGTGAAACCAGAAATTTATATGGCTTAATGAATAATCACGCCTGTTATTTAACATTACGACATCTCGTTATCAATATCTGTATATATGTATATGAATACATTGGTATTAGATACCCTCCGTGCGTTTTTATTCTCTCTCAAAGGAACATTCGCCAGACATTTGCTAACACAGTATACCGACTGGTAACTTGCAAGAGCAAAACTTCCAAAGGTATAAGGATCGCGCTTACCGAAGTATCAGAAGAAGCAGAAGAATTGAGTCTTTATTTCAGCAGAAATTCCGATGAAAATGTCCGTCTGATAATCAACGATGGATATCAATGAGGACTATACTCCAAAGTCGGGAAGAGCGCGATGTGATCTGAATGGGTGAGAGGTAGTACAAGAGTAAACCAAACCGACTTTCTCTACCCGAGGCTGACACCTAGATCATAAATCCGGACGTTCGTCCAGGTACAGGCGACGGGTAAAACAAAAACCAAACAAAAACCAACCCCCCCCCCCAAAAAAAAAAAAAACACCAAAAACAAAACCAAAACAACCTCTCTCTTGACTCATGCACACAAATACTTAGACGCACATAAACGCACACACATGCACGTACACTGAACTGCTGCATGAAGCATTTTGCTCTCAGCCAATCAGATGCAAGGATTTCAGCAGCTTGTAACCAAACTGCTTCATGAACTTCCCTCCCCCCCCCACCCCCCCCCACCCCCCCCCCCCCCCCCCCCCGGACGGTGTATTGTGGCAGTGCACTTTTTCCACAGGAGAAAAATATGGTTTTCCAACATCGATTCGAGCGACTGCTCATGAAGTGCGCCCTCATAGGGTGACGCCATAACTGGGGGCCATCCAGGCCCCCGCGTGTTTTTTTTTTTTTAGACGGCACAGATTGGGGACCCTAAAAATCTATTGGGGACCCTATCCCTAACCCTAACCCTAATCCTAATCCTAATCCTAACCATCAAACCCTAACCCTAACCCCAACCCTAACCCTAACCCTAACCCTAACCCAACGTTTTTCCCATAGGTTAAACACGCGCCATGCCCCAATCTGTGCCGTCTTAAAAAAAGACGCGGCCGGGCCACAGATATTTCTGTGGCCGGGCCGCGCCGGCAAGCGCCGTGCGTGTGTGCCTGTGGCGAGGGTGGCACACACGGGTGCCAGCACTAGCCAGTGCTTACCACCAGGGCACCCGGCGCCGGCCGGCCGGCCGGCCGGCCGGCTACCCGGCAGCGATCGACGCGTCTGGCTTTGTGACAACTGTATTTCTTCGCTAGATAGTTTCGCGGTCCAGCAGGGATTAGCGAAATTCGCGAAAACAAACAACTTTATACCGAGTATGAGCGAATGGGTAGATGACATTCGGCTGTAGCCAAAACTTTAATTTAAAGGTAAATATCGCTACGATCCGTGAGTATTTATAGACTCTATTTCTATGGCGTGACTTGGGTACTCGCGTGTATGACTATGCCCCCCCCCCCATATGTTTCAACAACAACAATAACAAAACCACTCAAATCATTTAACCAATAAAATACCGCAATCGGTGCCAGCTGGAATTCTCTCGATGCACAAAACACCCCAAAGCCAAAGTGCATAATTTCACAAATCAAAAGCACGTAAAAACGCCAGATTGCATTGAAAAATACACTCTGAGATTAAAATAAATGATGATATGGAATGGGGAAAGGGATGAGAGAACCATAACAACATTTTCTGGAATAATATTTCAAATTGTCTCATATTTATAATTTATGTTCAAAACATAAACATAACTCAACTCTATAAGGATACATGTATTCGTATTATATGATACGATTCAATATACATATACATGGCGTTTTAAAAACATTCAAAATATATCCCTGCAACAATAATAATGTTGCACAGATAATCAAATGACTCTTAAACATGCAATATATTATTGTGAAAGAAAATTGGACAAAGATCGCAGAAAAAATACCTAACAAACTTAGCTAAGCCCAATATCAGCAAAAACACTGCACCACATGATGAGAAATGTAATTGAGAATAATTAACTGAAATTAATGAATTCGAAATATGGAATCTGAAGGGAATACATCATGCATTATTACAATTAATGATTTTGAAAGTCAGTTTTGATAGCGCATAATTTTTGTAGACATGAATTACGAACGAGTTAACGTGCAGAAGTAAATATTTAAACAAAATTTTGTGCTAAAAGTTTGTGTATGACCCAAATGTAATTAGTCTCCGGACTTTCATTTATCTTTTTTTTTCTTTAAACCGAAATTGAATTGGACTGAATTTTAAACGTGACTAAAATCCTTTTTTTTTTTCTTTTACAGGGGGAAGGTTGTTAAAATGATTTCATTTTTTCATCTTGAAGCTGATTTGATATTTTCCAGTCAAAATATCCTTAGTTCTTATTAATGTCTAAAACAAAATCCCTATCAGTTTTGTGAGAAAAAAAAAATCTTTTGTGCATTTTTGTTTTCTGTTTATGGCCGTTGATTTATGTTACTGTTAATGGTGTTACAAGCGTTATGTTTTTGTCCCTGTTTTTCATCAAAATCGGCGTGCTGTCTTATCCTTTCCTTGTAAAGTATCGTTGAAAGCCAATGGAAGCCAAACACATTTTTGGAAGCTAATACGCGTAATTCCACTTGTGACTAGTATTGATTATAGAGATCTAGGTTCTTAGTGACATCAGTGTATCTATTTGAAGCATTATCTGTTTTATAACAATTTGTCAGAGCGTTCTGCTTTTATTGTTATCTTTACATTGGCGACCTATTCGTTTTTCCCCAACAAGAAACCCCTCAACCCCCCCCCCAAAAAAAAGAGAAAAGAATGTTGCAAAGCTATAGATCATGTATTATTGCATAATTTGCATTTTGATGTCGAAACAAACAACATGAGTTTCGGAAGTAAAATGAGGAAGCAGGAAGCGAGGTACCAGAGGGGTTTTGGAAATTCAAACAATGGTTTACAAAACGAAGGGAAAACCCCTGAATATTATGTAAACGCTGAGTGATGAAAAATAATCCCAGAGTGTGTTTCTTCTGATACATTATAATTGTGATAGTTTAGTGGGATTTGGGGGGGGGGAGGCTCTCTGTTTAAGCTCCTATACAGGCAAAAGTTAGAAACCAGTTTCCTTTACTTAAAAAAAAAATGATAATGCAATAAAGAAATGAATGTATACTAAATTGGAAAAAAATATATATTTTACAAACAAAATTGGCTGATCTTGACCATCTGATTTGCATAAAGAAAATGGCTGCTCATTCACCAGAAGTTGCAATTTGAGTGAAAGATTTTCTATAAATCTAAAATCAAGCTGACTGGATTTATTTTTGTAGTCTTTTATGTAATTCACTGTTTTAATAGATCAACATTTCTGATAGATAGATAGATAGTTTGTAGGACCTATCTTCCATCACAATGGAAATAGTGCTCAAATATGCAAGTAGGTATAGCATCAGCTCGGGAGGCCTAATTTCAAGCCTTCTTCTCTTTTTTTTTTTCTTTTTGCAAAGACACTTTAATCTCCATCAAATGTCATGGAAATGATAGACGAGATAGTGCTCTGCGATATAGTCACAAGGGTACATATTCAAAAGTAAGCCTAGGCATTGCCCAGAGTTACCCCATGTCCACTTTAATAAAAACAAGCATGTATACCCACGTTAATACATCCATTAGTACATGCCTTTAAAAGAATCGTCCCGGCAGTATAGCAAAGACATTTTTATTTTCCAGAAATGTAAGGGATAAAACCATTGGGAGTTACCTCTATCCTTTACTGCCAGTATCATATACGAAACGGATTATACGAACTTGAATAGTTGTTCTAACAAGTACAGGCCCTATACGTGCTTTTAAAAAAAATTCGTTGCCGTCATTGATACAGTAAAGACGATTTTACTTCTAATAAAATCCTTAAGAATAACAACACATTACTCTCCATTATATGAAGTGACATATTTCGGCAATTGTGAAACTTGAACGTTTTGCAGTCCCTTTACTCATTAGCAATTTGAAGAGATAAAGCCTCATTGAGCCCAATGCACTTTGTGATCTGACAAACCAAGAAACATACAGTTATGCAGAATCAACTTTTGAATAATTTATATTGCAACTCTCATTTTCATAATGTGATCTCAGTATTACACATTGTTGAATTTGTTAATACATGTATGGATATATGTATGTGCATGTGTATGTACATACATAATACATCTGTTTATCATCTGTGTACATGGTGTATGGCTACGTTGATAAAGATAATATTTTAGTAAAGGGGTATGTTTAATTGTCCCCGCCGAACGAGTTCGAGCAGGGGACTATGAAACGGGCTCCGTACGTGTGTGTGTCCGTGTGTCCGTCCGTGTGTCCGTGTGTGCGTCCGTGTGTGACCAAAATCTTCAATTTGCTACTTCTCTGTCATTTATGATCCAATTTTGATTCTGTTTGCTTTATATGATAGCACTACATGGGAGCTTTGAAACTTCTACACAGAATTTCAGTTGTGACCTTTGACCTTGACCTTTGACCTATATTGTACATTTTGCTACAAAATGCTACTCCTTCGCCATTTCTAACCCGATTTCGATTCCGTTTGCTTTATGTGATGGCACTAGGTGAGCGCTTCAAAACTTCTACACAGAATTTTGACCTTTGACTTCTTTGACCTTTGACCCTGATTTTTGACCTATATTGTAGGCCTACATTTTGCTACAAAATACTACTCCTTTGCGATTTCTAACCCGATTTCGATTCCGTTTGCTTTATGTGATGGCACTAGGTGAGGGCTTCAAAACTTCTACAAAGAATTTTGACCTTTGACTTCTTTGACCTTTGACCTTGATTTTTGACCTGTATTGTACATTTTGCTACAAAATGCTACTCCTTCGCCATTTCTAACCCGATTTTGATTCCGTTTGCTTTGTGTGATGGCACTAGGTGAGGGCTTCAAAACTTCTACACAGAATTTTGACCTTTGACTTCTTTGACCTTTGACCTTGATTTTTGACCGACATTTTATTGTGCATTGGCTAGAAAATGCTACTCCTTCGCCATTTCTAACCCGATTTCGATTCCGTTTGCTTTATGTGATGGCACTAGGTGAGGGCTTCAAAACTTCTACACAGAATTTTGACCTTTGACTTCTTTGACCTTTGACCTTGATTTTTGACCTGTATTGTACATTTTGCTACAAAATGCTTCTCCTTCGCCATTTCTAATCCGATTTCGATTCTGCTTGCTTTATGTGATGGCACTAGGTGAGGGGGTTCAAAACTTCTACACAGAATTTTGACCTTTGACTTCTTTGATCTTTGACCTTGATTTTTTACCCATATTGTACACTGGCTACAAAATGCTACTCCTTCGCCATTTCTAACCCAATTTCGATTCCGTTTGCTTTATGTGATGGCACTAGGTGAGAGCTTCAAAACTTCTACACAGAATTTTGACCTTTGACTTCTTTGACCTTTGACCTTGATTTTTTACCTATATTGTACATTTTGCTACAAAATGCTACTTCCGGCGGGGACATATATTACGCACCGCGTAATTTCTACTTTTCCTTGTTTGATTTGTTTTTCTTTTTTGGATTTGATATAATTTCATATTCGGTCAGGGTTTTTTCTTCTGTTTCCGTTTGTTACATACTAAAAAAGCTGCATCACTTCGGTGATCCCTCGCATTTATCCCCAAGTTGAATTTTCCGTCGAGTTTATGCCATTCGTTTTGAATGAAACGGTGGACCTGTTTTTATTTTTTTTTATATACATGCCATTCTAACACTTCCTTGAACTTGAATAAAGTCATGATAAAACAACAAGTACGCGTGTGTCACCCACCTACACACTGCTATAGCTTCTGACCATTCTAACATTGAGAATGTAGGGTTTCTGGGACTGAACTAGGGCTTTCTATAGCTATAGCTCGGGTTCGAATCCCGATGGAATCCCATTTTCTTTGCTCACTTTTCCACTAATAAATAATATTCATTTCCCGTCATTTTTTCTGTTTGCGTTTGTTACATACTCAAAAAGATGCATCATTTGTGATCCCTCGCATTTATTCCCAAGTTAAATTATCTTTCGGGTTTATGCCAGGTTCAAGTGTGTACGTGTGTGTCACACACCTACACACTGCTATAGCTTCTGACCATTCGGGCATTGAGAATTTAGGGTTCCTGGGACGAAAACTGAACTAGGGCTTTCTATAGCTCAGTCGGTAGAGCACCGGGCTATAGCAATTCAGAGGTCTCTGGTTCGAATCCCGATGGAATCCCATTTTCTTTGCTCTCTTTTCCACTAATAAATGATTTCATATTTGATAGTTTTTATATGATAGACTCACATGGAAACTTAACTTTCCTATTTCTCACTGTTGTGCGTATATGATTACAGTTTATTTACATTGTATGTCCAAACTGTATATCACCATATGCAGGGCTCGACACTAACGGTGGCCCGGTGGCCCGGGGCCATCAAAAACGCACATCGGGCCACCAAAATTTCAGAAATGAAGACTTTGGTGGCCTGATCGGGCCACCAAAAAAGGACGGATGTTTGCCTTTGGGCCACCAAAAATAAAAGTTAGTGTGGAGCCCTGCCATATGTGTTTTATTTCTTTCGGGAGTGCAGTGCAACAGTAATATGATAGTAATGATATAACAGTGCTGTAAGGTGATGTGATGCTAGTTTAGTAGAATATTTGTTCGTTTGTTTTAGGAGGATATGAACAGTTGTACGTTTGATTTCAATAACCTTTTTTTTTTCATGTATGGTACTATAAATCTTAGCAAAACAAAGCTGCTGAAAACTGCTTATCCAGTGGCAAGCAAATGGAGTAAAATGGAGTCAAAAGGGGCCTGAGCTTTAGATCCTAGCAGAATCTTCGTCAGAGGCAAAGTGGTAAACAGGCAGGAAAAGCAATCACATATAAGGACTTCACACAGCAAGAACAGTCAGGGACAGGCTAGGGACACAGAACAAAGAAAACAAAGAAAGCAAAAGGCGAGGGTAGGGGTCATGGGCAAGGAGCCCAACAGGTAAAGGGAGGGGGATTAGGGCAGGAGGGTGGACAGACAAAAGGCAGAGGAGGGTCAGTGATGATCCGGAGGACCATGGCGGCAAACTGTGAAGGATAAGGATGAATAGGGAGGCGGCATCAAACAAGATAAGGAACAACAGAGGGATAAAGGAAGGAAAAGAGTGAAATAGCAACAGCGTTGGGGGGGGGGGGGGGGGCTAAGCAAGCAGCGAGCCTTAATGAGGAGTACCAAGAGGAGGCAACAAAATGAAAGTGAGAGTCAACCAAGAAATGCAAGTTATCAAACATATCAAAGTATAATATGTCTATATGCAATAATAATAATGATAATGATATTGCTAAAAGAAATGAAAATGATAATAATAAAAAGACTATAAAAACTATGAATCGCGTATTTAATGTTATTTCTCTTTATTCGTCATGCTGTATGTGGAAATTTATTCTACTCTATAGTGCATGTTTATATTGTCTATTTTTGAATGTCTGCATTTATATGTATGTCTACATTAATATCACCACATGGTGTGTATCTAGTTTTAACCTTCTGTAAGTGCAATGTGTGATCTGGTGATTATAGGATTGTAAGGAATATGATATTGGTATGACAGAATATTTTAATTGGGTTTTTACAATTCTATTTTTACTTTAACTGTGAATGTTCTGTAATCATACATGTACCTTTACTCTGTACGCATGGCACTATTAGTCTGCGAACTTACTCTTATGCTTTCTTTTGATTTGCGATAAAACCGAAATTGAATTGAATTGAATTGAATTGAATTGACAGTGCATTCGAAGGCAACACTAGGCTTACATGGCTGTGCTTGGGACGTGCCCGAAGGTACCTCAATCCCCACTCCCCTTGCAATACATAGAATACACTTGTAGCATAGAATACTAAACAGGAATACGTTAGGTCTAGGGTTGTTCTTCGCGGGTGCATGTCTTTGAAAAGCTGTTCTGACCGTATGTTATAAACACTTTGATTTTCATGAAATGTGATTATATTGATAAAGGAGACATTGTTCTGCAATATCTACATAGTAGTTGAAAAGATGCACGTTTGCCCCGATATATCCCTTCCACTTGGCCCCTGACAAAACATTATATCAATGCGAAGGGCATAGCGTACATGCCTATAAAAAATAATTATAATGATAATAAAATAAAATGCTCCGGCCATATATAGCGAAGGGCTTTAGCACTTTTATTTTCCTGAAAGGTCATGGAAATGATGGAAGAACATTTTTCTGCAATAATCATCAGAGTATACAAAAGGTTTTATATTCCTAGACAACCCTGGGAAGTGTTCAAAGTTATCCCGCTCCCACGGCAACATTATAGAAAATTATTATGTAGCATAATACACTAACTGTGTTTGTTCCATTGGTTCATGCATTTAAAAACTTGTTTTAGTAGCAACTAAGACTGTTACGACCAAAATCACTCTGAGAATGATCGCACAAAAGAAATAATTAACTAATGTTCAGGCGGTTTATTAACAGTGATATTGTGGGTACAGACTCGTAATCGGTTCTCACATCAGTACAATAATGATCAGTAGAAACAGTTACAAATCAGTAATGAAATCACTTACACTTATTACATGCAATATCCCTGGAAATGTCCAAATACGATGCTCGATGCACAAATGAATAATCCTTGACGTGCCGATGAATGATTCCTCCGACGTAACTCCAGAGGCACAGGTTGCATTAATCCACAGTGTAAATCCGGGGTAAAATCCGCGATATATGTCCACAGCGAAACGTGCAGAATCCAAATGTTATGACGACCACGTCCAGTTGATGCGTGGAATGATGATTCACTTTATAATGTCCAGCAAAGAATCCAGCCCGTCACAGCTTTGCCGTAATAATGTCCGTTGACACTAAAATATGGAGTCTATCTCCAATGTAGGCAAATTAATTCTCTGCAGGCAAAATGTCTCCCAGGCCTTATCTCCACAAACACAGTTTGTATAGCAGGTCAGCAGGTAACACAGGACTGACTATAACAAGTCGCTTCAGAGCCAGAAGTGACGTAACTCTCAGAGCAGAGGTGTTGGGTACTCTGCCTACCTCAGAATTCCTCCTGCTTATATACTATCCATTCACCCCTTTCTAGTACATTCTGTAATTTTCTCCAACCTGGGGCTACATACCTGAACATACTAGCAAGTCCAAATTCCAGGAATCCTGGATGACTCACTTCCTAATATGTGCATAACATCATTGCCAAAATTAACTACCAATCACATTGGGCTACAAGGGCAGTGCCTCACTCAGCCAGCACTTCCCAGAATTTTCTGGAATGGGTTAAATCATTCTAGATTGAGTGAGCTATAATGTATTTCCTGTCAGATGCATACATGTACTGTAGCTACATTGTATACCATGTAGAAAATTCTCCACTGATCTGGTCAGCCTGTATGTACTATATCTAATATCATATAGAATGTTCTCCATTAATCTGGTCACCCTGTGTACATACACATTAAAACAACCATGCATACAGCCATGATACATGTACATAACTACTTGTGTGTACATTTGTGACACCATCCCCCATGGGAAAAAGAAAGTCTTGCCGTAGCAAGGGTTTCTTTTACCTTCACAATTTCTCATTGTTATTTACAACGAATGTGAGGTAAAATCCAAGTCAAGCAACAATAATCACATACTATCACATGCCTTTTGAATAGCTGCATTAATTCCATGTTCTCTTTTCATGGATACCATTTACATTGATATTGCTTGGATTCTCGAAGCTTATACAATCATGTCAAACTGTTTTGCATGTACATTAATGGATATGCTAAACACATACACTGTAAATGATATGCGGTGAAACTTTTCACCTTTGATACTCTCTTCATGTTACACTCTTGACAAAGCATCAGCAATTACATTATTTTTGCCTGCCACATGTTTGATTTTGAGAGCATATGGCTGCGTCATCATGCTCCATCTGAACAGTCTGTTGTTCTTCATTTTGAACCGGTCTAAAAAGACCAAGGGGTTGTGGTCAGTATAGACCGTGATCTCCCCTTTGCTATTGGTCAAGTACACTTCATATTGCTGGAGGGCAAGGATGAGACTGAGAGCCTCCTTCTCGATAGTTGAGTATTTTTTCTGGTATGCGTTCAACTTTTTGGAAAAGTAGCTAACCGGACGTTCAGTGCCTTCTTCATCTTCTTGGAGCAAAACCGCTCCCACTTCTACATCACTAGCATCTATTGCCACTTTGAATGGCTTTTGGAAGTCAGGAGCTGCCAAAACAGGCTCATTAGCAAGGACTGCTTTTAGTTTCTCGAAGGCTCTTTGACACTCATCAGTCCAGGTGTACTTTGCCTTGCCCTTCAGCAGGTTTGTTAGGGGGGTGACTACAGTGCTGAAATTTGGTACAAATTTCCTGTAGAAACCAGCCATGCCCAGAAATCTGAGCAGCTCCTTCTTGGATTGGGGGATGGGAAAGCCTAGTATAGCTTCTACCTTGGCTTCTCTTGGAAATACCTGTCCTTGACCGACTACATGCCCGAGATACACCACTTTGGCCTTTGCAAACTCACTCTTTGCCAGATTAATCACCAATCCGGCCTCCTTGAGTCGATCAAAAAGTTGCCGCAAGTGTGTAATGTGCTCCTGCCACGTGTCACTATACACTAGAATGTCATCAATGTATACTACACAGTTGTCAAGCCCGGCAATGATTTGGTTTGTTAGCCGTTGGAAGGTGGCCGGAGCATTTTGCATGCCAAATGGCATTACTTTGCATTGGAACAAGCCATCTGGTGTAGCAAAGGCAGAAATCTCCCTGGCTTTGTCGGTCAAGGGCACTTGCCAGTATCCCTTTAGAAGGTCTATTTTACTGACATATGCAGAATTTCCGACCCTGTCAATGCAGTCTTCTAGTCTGGGGATGGGGAAAGAATCTGTTTTCGTCACGGCATTCACCTTTCTGTAATCTATACAGAATCTTTGAGACCCATCCGGTTTGGGCACCATGACGATTGGGGAGCTCCAACTGCTTTTACTCGGTTCTATTATGTCATTGTCTAACATGTACTGAACCTCTTCCCGTACTTTCTGCAGTTTGCTCGGGTTTAGTCTGTAAGGGTTTTGCTTGATAGGGTCAGCATCTCCTACATCAACATCATGTACAGCCAGAGGGGTGCAGCCTGGTTTGTCTTTACACAATTCTTTGTACTCATGTAACAGACTAGTCACATCTTTCCTCTGATTTTCAGGTAGGTAGTTCAGTGCCTCATCTACTTTCCCTAACATCTCTGAGTTAGACAACCTGGCACTAGAGGACTCACTTCCATTCTCATCTTGAGCTTCTCCCTCTTCATCTACTTCCTCTTCTACCACCTGAGCTACACCTACAGGCTGACTAGCCTTTCTCTCATAGTACTCTTTCAGCATGTTTACATGACACACCCTCTGATCTTTTCGTCTGTCTGGCGTACTGATCACATAGTTCACATCATTGAGTTTCTTTTTGACACAGTATGGGCCACTGAACTTGGCTTTCAGTGGTTCACCTTGTATGGGCAGCAGTACAAGAACTTTGTCACCTGGTTTGAAGGTTCGGGCTTTGGCATTTTTGTCTGCCTTTCTCTTCATTGAGTCTTGTGACACTTTCAAGTGTTCCCTAGCTACCTCACAAGCCTTTGAAAGCCTTTCACGAAACTTTGACACATAGTCAAGTAGGTGGACCTCATCATCCTCAGTCATGAATTTCTCTTTGATGAGCTTCAGTGGGCCCCTAACTTCATGACCGTACACCAACTCAAATGGGCTGAAACCCGTCGACTCATTTGGGGAGTCCCTCGTTGCGAACAGCAGGAAAGGGATGCCCTTATCCCAATCCTCGGGATACTCCTCACAAAATGCCCTAATCATTGTCTTTAGGGTCTGGTGGTAGCGCTCCAACGCACCTTGGGATTGGGGATGATAAGCTGACGACTTCAGCTGCTTCACACCCAAACGATACATCACCTCTTGAAATATGCCTGACATGAAATTTGACCCTTGGTCAGACTGCACTTCCTTGGGCAACCCATACCTAGTGAAAAACTGCACTAGAGCATCTACCACAGTCTTGGCAGTGATATTTCGCAATGGGATAGCCTCTGGAAACCGTGTAGACATATCCATGATTGTCAAGAGGTACTTATGACCCGACCTAGTCCTAGGCAAAGGTCCAACACAGTCAACTAGAACCCGACTGAATGGTTCTTCAAACGCAGGTATCGGAATCAATGGCGCCGGCTTCACTGAATGCTGTGGTTTACCAGCCACCTGACATGTGTGACAAGTCTTACAGAACTCAGCCACATCCACATTCAACCCTGGCCAATAGAAATGCCTCATGATCCGATCCTTTGTCTTTCTGACGCCTAAATGGCCGCCAACAGGTAACTCGTGAGCAATCCTCAAGATCTCACTGCGGTAACTTGGAGGGACAACAACTTGACGGACCACCGTCCAATCCTCATCAGCTGGCCTATGGGGAGGTCTCCACTTCCTCATCAAAATGCCATCTTTGACATAATAGCACTCAGGGACCTTTTCAGCCTCAGCCTCAGAACACGCCGTCTGAGACAAGCCTTTCAACTCAGAGTCTGCCTGCTGTGCTTCAACCAAGGAAGACTTGCTAAACAGCCCATCACTGTTAGCCTCGGAGCCTAATACAGCAACCCCATCATTCAGATCCTTGAAAAAGGTTTCTGCCAACCAAACACCGGAATTCTCCTCTACATCAACAGAATCCGCATCATCTTGAACAGCTCTACGAGCCTGAGACCTAGTCACAACACAATCTGGGAAAATTCCAGGAAACTCCTCCTGCAACTGCTCAGTTTCAGCAACTACCACTGGTTTATCCGAAACAACTGGAGACGCAACCACCTTGTCCCCAGCCAAGTCATTCCCCAACAGGAAGTCAATGCCTACCATGGGCAACTCAGGAACAACTCCAACAGTGACAGGACCAGAAACTAGGTCACACTTCAAATCCACTCTATACAGTGGAACTGACATATAACTGCCATCAACAGTCTGAATCAAGACTTTTGCATTCACTGCACTATCTGGTGGAAAAGTCATACCACCATCCACCATCAACGACTGAGAGGCCCCCGTATCCCGCAGGATGACTACTGGTTTACCTGCCTCACCAGATGTACATGGGGTCACCTCACCATCAAACAAAAAGCTACGATAGCTCTTATCCACCTGCTTCAGCCTATCTTTGAATTTGGGAGATCGACTTTCAATGGCCTGTGTTTCACTGAACGGGACACTATTTTCGGGTAGGACACTTTTTGACATGACAAATCCCATGTCCTTCTTTGTTTTGTTTTGCAACTTCCAACACTGTGACTTTACATGCCCTGTCTTATTACAGTGAAAACATTTGATGACATTTGCACTTGTACTGGACCCTTTGTCAGATTGAGGCTTTGGTGCCGATGAAGTTTCAGAACTCGTGCCTTTTTCAGAACCAGCATTCTTTGGATTGCTTGACTGATTTTTGTCTCTCTTATTTCCAGAGAAATTCCTGAAAGGTGGTCTGTTGTCATTTCTGTGGGTCAGCTCATACTCATCAGCCATCAAGGCTGCTTTATGCAAACTTGTCACTTTGTGATCATCCAAATGCGACCTCACACTGAAAGCAACACTCTTTTTGAATTCTTCCAAAAGAACAACCTCACGTAGGTTATCAAAATCCTGATCCACTTTCAGGGATCTGTACCACCTATCGAACATCATTTCTTTTTCACGAGCAAACTCAACATGTGTCTGGCCTGGTTTGCGGTACGAATTTCTGAACTTATGTCTGTACGCCTCTGGCACCAACTCATATGCATTCAACACTGCCTTCTTGACTGTAGCATAGTCACGCGATTGCTCTTCAGAGAGAGATGAGTACACATCGGCGGCTTTGCCGACAAACACACTTTGAAGGAGCAAGGGCCAAAATTCCTGTGGCCAGTTCAAACTGTTAGCCACCTTCTCAAATGACACAAAATATGCATCAACTCTGTTTTCTTCAAACTTTGGCACCAATCGAATGTTCTTGGCCAAATCAAATTCAGAGGGAGCCCTTTCATGATTTCCAACAGTCTGTGCATGAGTCAATTCCATCTCACGCAATTTCACTTGTTGCTCAATTTCAAATTTCTTCATTTCCATTTCTCTTTCTCTTTCCCTTTCCTTCATTTCCATTTCTCTTTGTTCTCTTTCCCTCTCTCTTTCTATTTCTAATCTCATCTTCTCTTTTTCCATTTCCAATTTTGCAAGCTCAAGCCGTGTTTGATCTGAAATTTGAGCTTGATCTGGAGTATGAATTTCTTCTTTGAGCTCCATGTGACCAGCTACTAAGTCAAGAATCTCTGCCTTTCTTACACCTTGTGGAACATCAACATTCAAATGCTGTGCAATGGCAGTCAAATCACATTTGCGTAACCTTTGCAAATCTTTGAGGGACAAATCTGTCCTCTGAACAAATGCCTGAACATCCATTGTACTGATTGACATTGTCACAATGTATTACACACAATGTACAATTGAACAATCAACTCACTGGTATTTTGTCTGTACCAATATTCTAGATTCCGGAACGTTCCAAATTCTAAGTTTGGCTTTAAATTCACTTCCCGGACAAGCCCCCAATTTTGTTACGACCAAAATCACTCTGAGAATGATCGCACAAAAGAAATAATTAACTAATGTTCAGGCGGTTTATTAACAGTGATATTGTGGGTACAGACTCGTAATCGGTTCTCACATCAGTACAATAATGATCAGTAGAAACAGTTACAAATCAGTAATGAAATCACTTACACTTATTACATGCAATATCCCTGGAAATGTCCAAATACGATGCTCGATGCACAAATGAATAATCCTTGACGTGCCGATGAATGATTCCTCCGACGTAACTCCAGAGGCACAGGTTGCATTAATCCACAGTGTAAATCCGGGGTAAAATCCGCGATATATGTCCACAGCGAAACGTGCAGAATCCAAATGTTATGACGACCACGTCCAGTTGATGCGTGGAATGATGATTCACTTTATAATGTCCAGCAAAGAATCCAGCCCGTCACAGCTTTGCCGTAATAATGTCCGTTGACACTAAAATATGGAGTCTATCTCCAATAGCTTCCAATGTAGGCAAATTAATTCTCTGCAGGCAAAATGTCTCCCAGGCCTTATCTCCACAAACACAGTTTGTATAGCAGGTCAGCAGGTAACACAGGACTGACTATAACAAGTCGCTTCAGAGCCAGAAGTGACGTAACTCTCAGAGCAGAGGTGTTGGGTACTCTGCCTACCTCAGAATTCCTCCTGCTTATATACTATCCATTCACCCCTTTCTAGTACATTCTGTAATTTTCTCCAACCTGGGGCTACATACCTGAACATACTAGCAAGTCCAAATTCCAGGAATCCTGGATGACTCACTTCCTAATATGTGCATAACATCATTGCCAAAATTAACTACCAATCACATTGGGCTACAAGGGCAGTGCCTCACTCAGCCAGCACTTCCCAGAATTTTCTGGAATGGGTTAAATCATTCTAGATTGAGTGAGCTATAATGTATTTCCTGTCAGATGCATACATGTACTGTAGCTACATTGTATACCATGTAGAAAATTCTCCACTGATCTGGTCAGCCTGTATGTACTATATCTAATATCATATAGAATGTTCTCCATTAATCTGGTCACCCTGTGTACATACACATTAAAACAACCATGCATACAGCCATGATACATGTACATAACTACTTGTGTGTACATTTGTGACAAGACACTTTTAGTTTCATGTAATTCAATTGAATTGAAAGAAGAGACATTTCTCTTCAATATCTAGAGGCATATATAGTCATAAGGATAAACATTTAAAGGCAACTCCTCTATAAATAGAGGTGCCCAAGCTTACCCTACCCGAACTGTCCCCTACAAATAGTGCATTTAATAATTTACACCAACATTCTATCTTTTTTTTTTCTTTCACTTATAATGTAAGTCTACTTGCTTTGGTTAGACAATATTCAAAATGCATAACATTACTAAGTTCACAACGGATTCTTAAGTAAGCAACACATTCAGAGGGGGAAAAAATCATTTCAGCTGATCCTGGAGTAGCTAGGGCCTATAAGTTTATAAATACTTTAGCGCCAAGACATCAAAAGCCTATACGTACGATCGAGTTTATTTTTTGATTTTGATTTTGATTTTTTTTATTATTGGGTTGTTTTTTTTTTTTTGGTGGGGGTGGGGGCTCGATCATTGTCAAATGTTGTGCAATGCTAATGAAAGTAAAACAGTTCACTCTTGCAATCATTCTCTAAGATAAGATTGTAGTATGCAATGGAGTGAAATGTTAATTTCGGCAGCAAAGTTCTCCCAGAATTTAATTGTTTTTTTTTTTTTAAACTGCATGATATTGTCGCATGTCTCTGATGTATCTTTTTTTTTCTGTCATACTTCAATTCATTTCATATCATGCATTGTCCATATATCATGGATACTGTTTTGTCCACATACATTATACAAAAATATTCTATGCAACTGTACATAAAAAACATTCACATAACTTAATTATAAGACATAACAGAGACATCATTTTTGCCAACATTGTAAAACATGATGGAACAAATATCATACAACATTATTTTATATCAAAATCATTGTCTGATATTCAATGACAGAATGAGTATGGAGGTGTATGTATTTTATAATCCACTATACATTTATTTACACTGTATGCCCTACTTGAGTAACTGCGCTGCGATGATACGTCATCTCGGGAGATAGGCTTTCATGTGGCACTTCGTATGTGTACTTCGTATGTGTAATCAATTTGAATGATTTATCCGAGCTCTTTTTTATTTTTCCCCCTCTCAGCTCCATTTTGTTTTACCCCTTCTCATTGACTTCTCCCGCAAGTTCGCCCTCTCTCGATCTATATGTTGCTGCTATCCTCTCATAGTGAATTCTATTCGCTTTCACACCTGTTCGCGAGTACTTATTTTTCTCTCTGCTCCGCTTTGTTCCCCCGCCTTTCATCAATCCCCATGTTCTCTTCTCTCTCTCTCTCTCTCTCTCTCTCTCTCTCTGTGTTTTATGGTTGTCCTCTTTTTATTTTTTATCCGCTTCCACACCTGTTCGCGAATACTTATTCTAAAATCTCCTTTTCAATTCCCTTGATGTTTCTTCTCTTTGTTTGTTTGTTTGTTGGGGGGGGGGGGCTCACTCTCTTTTCGAATACTGATACTAGTAGCCTTGATTTTGTGTGTGTGTGTGTGTGTCATTGCACATTACGATGTTCACATTATGCTGGGTTTTATTTTCTCCCATAACTTTATTTGCAGGTGGATGGAATTAATTTAAATATCTGTGTATTACTGCATTTATTTTCATTTGTTGGTTCTTTAATCCAAAACATATTTATTAATTTGAAAATATTCAAAGATTTTTTTTTTTTATTTGTGAATTATATATAATGAATTTTATCATAAAAAATGTAATTGTATGTGAGGGTACGGTGTGTGCAATTTCTCGTGTGTTAATGCCTTATCTTTGTTGTTAATGTTGGTGTTATTAATTTTTATAATTATAGTAAGGCGGGTATTTTTTTTTTCGGGGGATGGTTGTTGTCAAAATGTCAATAAGAATCAGTTGTTGTGTAAAGTGTCAGTTTGTTTTATTTTTGTTTCTTTATGTCTCTCTACTGCAAAGTTTGATAATAAAATCGAAATTTAACTGAATTGAATCCGGCGGGTATATACAGTACATCAGCGACATGTACAAAGAGCTTTTGAATCGCCTTCACAGGACGTAGATGACGACGTATAACGGTGCGCGTGCGCGCTTCTAGTACTCGTATCTAAATTCTACTCGTGATAAATAATCTTCGGTGTACATCTTGCGCCCACCGTCACAAGGATGGCAAACAAGGAGGAGAAGCCGCTGACCGATCAAGAAATTGAACAATTTACAGGTACCCGTTCGTTTTCTCAATACTTTATGCTCGATTATTTATTTCGGGTAAGATTTGATCGCTGTTGAAATATCTCTTAAGATGAAAGAAAGCTGAATTTTGCGATTCTTCCCTCAGTTGATATCGTCCAGTCCCGTGCGTAGAAATATGTGTCAGTGCAGTGCAATATTGAAAACCTTACTGCGACCAGCAGCCCCATACGCATAGCCCTATTACGCTATGCGTATGGGGCTGCTGGTCGCAGTTATTGAAAACCTAACTGCTATATACATGCTACTATCTACTAGTAGTAGTACCTCGCTCGGCCTAGGCAGACCGTATCAAACTGGCGGGAACAGGGTAACTCTAAATATTTACTTTTGTCTAGTGCGTAGTGTAGATACTTGCTGGTTGACCAGTCTGCTTGTATTGTTCACTGTGATGTACTGATAGCTCAAACTCTTAACGCTTAACGTCAGCCCGAATTGACAGTTCGGCAAAGAACTTTATAAGCGAGAGGAACGTTTCACTGACGCCGGACCTGGGACCCCTCATGAAAAGTATGGTAATAACAACGAAAGCCAAAGAAAAAGATACATGCAGAGACCCGCACATACAGTAGATGGTGTCAATATTCGGCACACGAATTGTACGCCACAAAATCTAATAACAACAACAATTGCCAGTTAATCAGTTTAGAAAGCGTTATGGGACTGCATGGAGATGATTTTGTTAAATACATGGAAACTAACATTAGACTAGAGCGGTAGAGGTTTCTAGACGAGTTGCTGAAATATATCTTTCAGATCCTCTTTATATACACTAGTTCTAGTCTATTTAAGAGAGTTAAAGAAGTAAATTTATAATTTTATTCACTTTTATTTCTCTATTGAAGACAATGATAGAGGATCTCTGTGAGTTGAGTTAGATTTGGATCCTCAACTAGAATCTATGTAGTGCATTTCCTTTGGCATGGCATTCATAATCATACTCATATCCTTCTTTTTTTTTCTTCTTCTTCTTTTTGCTGAACCACACCAATTGTGTCAATATTTTTTTTTTACCTGGTACACATCAAATTAATGCTGAAAATGAAAATGAAATTATTTCTCAGAACAAAGACAATTATTTTCACCTTGCTGTTAAAAAGAAGGTACCCAGTGCAGTGCAAGAAGTGATAGGACATTCCACAAGGATGTCATTCTTCAAAGTCTCTATGTCATTGAATGGTATGTTATCCTTGCTTGCTTGTTAGGCAAACTGATGCTATCACATAATGCATTTTAAACTTTATTTAGTCATGGCTTTGAATACCTTCAAATACTTTTATAAGTGGTGAATTACACTGTATGTTGTGTCAATTCAGTTGTATAATTTTACATTCTTCATTACTAGAGTGGATGTGTTCCATATTTAGGTTATTTTCACCAAAAGGATGTCTAATGATTATTTCTGAAGCTTACCATATTGCAAGGACACATTGTATTTGGCTTTGTTTTAACAATTTAAAAGCTGTCACACATTTCTATTAAATAATTACATTAATTTGTTATCAATGTCATTTTGTCACAGAGACTTATTCTAATTAAATCTGAAATCTATTAACTTTCTATAAATTCTCAAATGCACAGCTGTATTCTTATCATTCTAGGCAGTCTTTTACATTTCCATGTTTGATGTGTGTAGAGATCATCTAATTATATTCCGTGTCTTTCCGTATTGATATGAAATAAATGTCCTTCACTTGAACCACCTGACATTACATGTAACCCCCCCCCCCCCAACAATGTAGATACTCTCTTGTTGAAAGGAACTGATACGTTATTCCAGGTATCAATACATGTAGTTTGGTGTATTTTTCATACCATATGATTATGTACAATCATTTATTTCAGTATTCATTTTCTTTTTCCCTGTTATCCAAATCCCATAGTTACTCCTCGTAAATAGATCAGACCTTAACCCGTTGAGGACGAGTCCCGAGTATACTCGGGCAAGTGTCTATGGAAAAATGGTTGTTGCAGCAAAATCAGTCCATCCTCAATGGGGTAATAAGACTTACTGTTCATTCTTGCTAGGCTCCCTTTTATTTTGTGTTTATGAATAATGAATTGAAAAATAATGTGAAAATGGAGATATAAGTATGTGGAATAAGGGCATGAAGTGCTCACCTAAAATGATGTCTACAATGTCTATATTTATTGGGCGGGAAGTCAGTCTGAACGGATGTCATCCCTTCAGTTTTGACTAGTAAGCCTTTTATTGTAGGGACACCCCCTTGTCATCATCATCATCCTTTTCTTCTTCTTCTTCTTCTTCTTCTTTTTCTTCCACTTCTTTTTTTTTTTTTATAATTTTGTTCATTTTCTGTTCTAGGTATGGCCAGGGATGAAGCAATCATAGCTCAAGTGGATAAAATCGAGAAAGAGGTGAGCTAAGATTGTTGCTAAAGATCAAATGCATTGTAAATGGATTGTTAGTTGTTTTAAAATTAATGAAATTCTTGCATCAGGATTAGAACCTTCAACCTCCTGATCACTGAACAGGCGCTTATCCTAGACCACTGAGCTTCCACCCAGCAGCCAGAGCTGGTTCTAATCCACATTACACTGTACCTGCTACATGCTATAAGGATTAGAACCAGCCCTGGCTGTCGGGCTGAAGTTCAGTGGTCTTGTGGATAAGACGCCTGTCCGATGATCAGGAGGTCTTGGGTTCAAATCCTGCTCAAGATTCTTAGTTTGCTTACTGTTCATTCAAAAGATCAGTTCACCAATATTTTACTGTGTTCATTGCACATGATTTGATCTGCATAGTACATCAATACAATGTTGCTTGGCTTTTGATATTGTGAAATGAATGTGTGACATAGCAGTTTTTCTGTAGTCTGGAGATTGTCCATCAGTAGAGCTGCCAAGTTTTTGAAGTTCCTAATTCTTCAGGGGGTTCCCCAAAAGTTCAAGTATTTCATAATGTCCAGACAAGACAGAAGCCTCCCTGATTTGAAAATCAGCTTTGCCCATTCAACCTTCTGTAAAGTACATTGTATATGTCTGTTTGCCTTGTGGAGCCTCTTTTGATTTTGATGTGGAAATGTTGGCAGCCTTGGAAACAGGTGTTGTTTAAACAAACAAACAAACAAAAACTTACGGAAAAGTCAGCTGATACTGATGTTTGACCACTAATTCTAATACATGTACTGACACGTATATGGCTGCAAATGACAAGTGTGTTTATTCCATTATTTTGGGTTACAGCTCGTTATTCCGAAGGTTCGTTATTCCAAAGGCTCTTTATTCCCAAGATTCGTTATTCCGAAGGTTCATTGTTCTGAATTTCATTTTCGGATTAACCGATCTTCGAAGTAACGAACCTTCGGAATAACGCCACAAATTTTTGGATTAACGAACCCCTTTTCATTTTTGGATTAACGAACCTCTAGGTATAGGGAATTTGCGTGTTTCGGATTAACGACCCTTCGGAATAGCGAACTTTCGTAATAACGAACAGCACCCTTATTTTGTCCGTACGGAGTGCATTGAATCTTATTTCTTCTAACACATAATCTTATTCAAAGATTCACCTACATGTAAAGACTGATAGTTGAACCTTTGCTGTAAGCAATAGTCTTTTGTCTTCAAAAGTTCATTATCATCCACATCATTGCATTTATACTTTCTGCCATTGGGTTTGACTGAAGCATGTTTGTTGACTGTATTGATATAAACTGTATTCTACATTTGTGTATTGTATGACCTTACTCTCTGCTCTCTTTTTTTTTTTCATGCCAGATGAAAGAATCAACAGCTCTCGTGAGTGACAAGCTCCCTCTTTCAGTTCTCACAGATGAATTTAGAAGTGATCCCATCTACAGCCAGAAAATTGAGGTAATTCCATCATAAAATTGGTTGGAACATTCATTTTATAGTAGACTTGATTAATCATTCCTTATCATGAAAGTCTTGTTCAGTAGCAACATTTGCATAATGACCCATGGGACTTATAAAGCAGTACAGTACTCTCTGCGTAATCGGGTATCGCTTTAGCTGGTACTCCGTTTAATTGGGTAGTAATGTCAAAATCAGTTCCAATGCACATTAAAATTACCTGATAATCGGGTTGCCTCTCCGCATAAATGGGTAAATAATTTTCTTATCTAATTTCTACCCACATTTTATGGCAGATATAACACTTTAAGAAATCATGAATGTCAAATTTTCCACAGCTAATCGCATTCTCTGCTTAATTTGCAAAGAAGACTGATCATTTGGGAAGTGATTAAAGGTCCAGTTTACCTTTGGGAGCAGTGATTTCAAAAATGTTCAAGATATCACCTTGATGCATATGTGTAGGTCTGTTGTATCATAAAACATCCTACCATATGAAATATTTGCAATAAAACCTAAAATATAAGGAGATATCAGGGTTTTTCTCAGTAAACCGTAACTGTATACGGTTTAGTCTGGAAACATTTTTATTATAACTATTGTTCACATTTTGTGTATTTAACAACACTTAACATCGATTATACGGATTCAAATTTTGACAGTGGTTGTTTCTCTCCCTAACTCACATTTTAGAACTATTTTAAAGCACTGATGCTTTCATCTGCAAATGGTAAATTATGCCTTTAAACATGAAAACACATGTACCAGTACCAACTTGACACACATAAACGAACATTACACATGTAGCTGGCACTCACAACTGCATAGACAGACAGGAGTTGAACACACTTGCGCTCCACCCTTGCACCGCAACAACATTCACAATATGAGAAGTTTGCACCAGCTCCATAATTTTGCTTTTCCCCAGTCACTTCTCGATAAGTAACCCAACGTTCTACGTGACTAGTGCACGTGAAGAGACGTGTTCATTTCGGAAAACGCCTGTGTGTTGGCGAGTAGTCTATAGTCAAACAACAAAGTTTTCTGAAGACATATTTGTCCATAAAAAGAATGTAAATTATTTGCTCGTGACTGGGCAAGTGTGAGATATGTATAATGTGCTGCGCAAGCACGCATGTTAAGCATACAGTGTAGGTGTTTGGTGCAGTGTACAATGCATGTACATACACATTGTGTGTGTCAATTGTGAATGAGACGTGTTCTTCTGTTAATCGGGTACTCCGCTTAATCGGGTAAGAAACGCTCTGCCCAAGCCTACCCGATTATGTGGAGAGTACTGTATCGGACTGTATTAACAACACATCTGAATGAGTGCACTAGAGACAGTAGGTCACCATTTTTCAGCTTTACACTCTGAGAGCTTTACAGATTGTTTAGCATCTAGATAGACATATAGGATCAAATTCTGGATTATATACAAGAGTAGATTTGTTTACAACAGATAACTTGTATGCTTGAAGATTTGCATGGTGAAGTAAATGAGGGAGAAAGATTTGCGGTGACACCATGTGTATGTAGTCCTTAACTGGATCGTTGTCTGGCAGAAAAAGAGCCTAGAAAGAGGAGGATTGAAGAGGGAAGCGACATATGGGGGTTGTAAGGAGGGCAAAATGCAAAGAGTGGGGGACAGTAATGGGCTGGAAGTTGAAGTTGCACTAGTGGAGACAGTAGAGAAAGGAACACAGAGAGTGGTAAGGAAGAATAGAGTGAGAATCAAGTAAGATGTGCGGACGTCGTTAGGAGGAGAAAGATGAAATGGAGGGGAAGAGGAAGAGGGAGGAGTTGAAGGTTGGAAAATCATAGAGATAGGAGAGAGAAGTGAAGATTCATGAAACCAAGAGAAGACATCTTTGCTCACAGGCAAATGCCAATATAATGTTTCATAAAGGAACAGAACTATGATGAAGATGCATTCAAATTCTCTCCTGTTTTTTTTTTTACCGTGAAAACATAATATTTCTAGTGATATGAAATATAAGACTGTGAAAGAACACAGTTTGCAAAATAGACTTGGTATTGATGATTGTGCAGTAGATAAGAATTATCTACATACATACAGGCGGCATTATCTAGTTTTGAATGAAAAATGTGCATCAACAGTTCAATTTTTTGCCTCCTGTATGTCATGCTGGTTGACATTTCTTGGTGAAACTACAAATTTGTAAAAAGAGACATTTGATCTTTGCAAACATACGTGTATCGATCTTCTCTTTGCCTCAACTTACAGGATCTTTTGACGAAGCACAGGTTTATCAGAAAAACAAGAGGTGATGGAAATTGCTTCTTCCGGGCATTTGGCTTTGCATACTTTGAGACTCTTCTCACAGACAAAGTAGAACTTCACAGGTGAGGAAAATGTGTGGTGCCAAATATGCAGTGTTCCTTTTTTCCCTTTTTTTTCAAAGATTTCTCTTTGTGTATATCCACCAACATGTGTAGATGATGCCTTTTGCACTGCACTACTGTACAGTGTGTATTAATGAGAAGACTGTTGCAAGTTCATGTGCCAAAATTTGTGAGTTGAGAGCCAAACTAATAAATCCAGCTAGGTTGTCCAGCTGGCATCTTCTCAATTTCAGATGAAAATACTACATTGCATGATGCATCCTAAGTGTTAACCGTTATTTCAAAGTGTTCACATCGAGTGATTGGAAAATAAGGGAATAAATAAACACAAACAAAGATAGGAATCTCCACTGTTTTCCATGCTTTCTGCAGATTTATTGGCATTGCAAAGGAGAGCAAAGATGAGCTGATCAACCTGGGTTTCCCATCTTTCACTTTGGAAGACTTCCATGATACAGTGAGTATGACAAGGACTCCAGTTCTCCCGTTTGGGGCAGAAGACCTCCCACTTTGAAGCCATTATCTCAAAATCTCCTGCTCTTCCGCTTAAGTTTGAATTTCTCATGCTGAAGATATATCTTTTACTGCTTAAAACTTAGCTTTCTCCCACTCAACTTTGCTTTGTCATCTTTGTTCAAAGATAATGCTATTGAAATATAGAACCAGAGTGCATTTGTAACCTTAGAACCGCTCGTGGGCAACAAAGTGGGGCCTGGATCCCCATTGCAAGGGACATTGCACTTTTAGCTTCTGGTGTGCACTCTGTGTACATAATGTGATGTGCACTTTCGTGCAACAGAGTCTCCGCTTTGCTTGGGGGTTCAGGCGGGAGAATCTTCCATTGTACAAATGCTTAGGTGGGGTCGAAGTCTATGGTGTGACATTTTTAATGATAGAACCGGGTTTAGTCTTCAAGGTACATTCTTAACCAGTTGAGGACGAGTCCCGAGTATACTCGGGCAAGTGTCTATGGGAAACGCGTGTTGTAACAAAATCAGCCCGTCCTCAACGGGTTAAACAGTCAATGAGATTTGCAGAGGTTTTGTCCACATTTTGCATGATTGTTTACTTCAGTTTAAGATGAATGATAATGTGCTAAATGGTGATTACAAAAGTGATCTTTTCCATGGGTCCTGTGGGATGGTTGGCTTCCAAATCTCACTGTTTTTCTTTACTCTGAACAGATAATCTAGAAAACTTTGCCTTTGGTTTGTGTGTTTGGATGCAAGAGTCTTGACCCCCCCACCAAAAAAGAAAAGAAAAAGAAAATGTTGTTGTAATGCCAAATGAATAACATATTATCTCATTTGCATATAAGGACAGATAAAATTGTATGAAGCCACATTCTCATCCCTATCAAAATAAGGCAGTTTTCTTATATTTTTAACTTGAAGGTTAAAATTATACAGTGAATGAAGTGATATTCAAGAAGTAAACAATACCTTCAATTTTGATCAAAGTCCACAGATGCATACACAACATGGTTCTAAGTATGTAAGTGTATGCAAGCATGTCTTTGGTCTTTTTTGTGTTAGTATCTGGAAAAGAGCAGTATTAAATTTCAGAATGTATTAAGAGTGTAAATACTTGCAGTGTTTCTGATATTGCATGATATGATGCCACTGAGTCGCAAATTCCATTTGTTTGGTATTCTTTTGTCTAGTTCATGGAGGCTGTCCAGTCGTTGCAAGACCAGCCCAACGTGGACAAACTGGTGGACACGTTCTGTGACCAAGGCATTTCGGATTACCTCGTTGTCTACTTCCGCCTCCTCACGTCGGGAGAACTCCAGAAGCAGAGCGAGTTCTATCAGAATTTCATCGAAGGTGGAAGGACTGTCAAAGAATTCTGCAGCCAGGTAAGGAGTGGTTTACCTCTTTCTCGTAAATACACTTACTAATTCATCATGGAAAACAAGTTTGAAAAATATCTATTTCTTGTTGGAAAAGTAAACATGGCTAAGGGCAACCCTACGCTTCTCAACCTTTTCTAACCGGAGGCCCACTTTTGCTCCTGTAAGTTTGTTTGTTTGTTTGTTTTTTGAGGCCCAGTTAGATGAACAAGGAATATTTTGGGGGAATTTTTTGGCCGATATCGCAGCTCACCTGAGAGAGCTTCATGGTCCGCAAATGGACCGTGGCCCACCAGTTGATAAGGCGATGGAGGGGGAGGCTTGGGGCAAAGTTTTTTGTGTGAATTAGATAAAGTATGCATGCAGGCAGTTGTTTGTTTTGTCTGAGTTGTGTGCGTGCAGAGAATGACAAGTCACCACACACTACTCTTACTTAATTTCTATACTCCAATATGCCCTATAGATTGTTTGGTCGGTATCATTGTCGTGCTTGTAAATCAAGGATAAACTTTTGGAGTAACTGTACTCCTTCATTTCAAGGAGTCTTAGCACAATATATTTGCAGCAGAAGAGTGTAATTCTGTAAGTGCAATGTGTGGAAAGTCAGAATGCTGTATGTCTCTCAAACTGGGCAGTTTGGATGAGGTTGAATGATCAATTAAGACAAGAGCCTACTATCTAGCATGTTCAAAATATTAATCAACAGATCAATGTTGTACAGGTCATTTCGCATGGTCAGGCATTCATCCTGGACACTTGTAATGACTTGTGCAATTAAAGGATATCTTTACCCAAAAATTAAACTTGAGAGTGAAAACAGCATCTAAAATGATAATAAACATCTAAAATAAGGCTCAAATACATTGATCTTGTTTCCAATAATTCTTTATAAGGATGATAAATAAAATAAAATCAAATTACATTCTTTCCCACTCATGGAGCACCCAGATATATTTGGTTCCGTGTTTAGGCCGTACGTTTCAAGCATGTGCACGCGTATTTGGCGATGCACTGATGCCCGTACAATTGCTTCGTAGATGAGCATTTGGGCACTGAACATCAAAGTTTGCACAGAGAGTTGTAGACCTGCAATGTGTATGCAAATGAATGCAATAAATAAAGCTAGATGACTAGTTTAAATCAAGGTGCTTGTAATTTTTGCCGTTTGGGGACTGATCTTTTTAATTTATTATCTCCTAATGGGAGAAATCTCAGATATCTCTGGGCTATTACCAATATGCAAGTCTACAATATCAGAAAATTGAATTTTTGTGTACAGATACACTTGAACTGCAAGGTGTATGTTTCACAGGAAAAACAATTGTGTGTAGGGGGGGGGGGGACTTGCCAATCATTGAGTCTGTTTCATCTGAAATGTTTGATCATAAATCTGTGCGATAAGTGGCATTACTCACACTATTTCATTTACTATGTCACCCAAAACAGGAAGTTGAGCCAATGGCCAAGGAGAGTGACCACATCCACATCATTGCACTGACCACTGCCCTGTCTGTTGGCATCAGAGTGGCCTACCTAGATCGGGGTGAGGGGGGAAAGGTCAACTGTCACGACTTCCCTGAGGGATGCACACCGCAGCTCACCCTCCTCTACCGGCCTGGTCACTATGATATACTCTACTCCTAGCCACCCCTCTTCCATTTTTTTTTTTTGACCAATGCCCTTAACTGCGAAGAGAGAACTGATGAATATTCATGGTTGTTGTAAAACAATCTGGGTTTCATAAACTCATGGCAGGGGTGTTAATATGCACACCTCAGCGCTCTGTGTCCTGTGTTTCATTAATTGAGCATTTGCTGCAGGATTGGGGCATTCATGTTGATACGACATGTATCCCCAGGTCGCTGGACAAGGAATTGTGGTGGGTTGTGACCGGATAATGATGGACGATCACTTGCAATGTATCCACTGTTATCAGTTCCTGTAAAGCGTAGATAGTAGCCTGCATTTGTCTGTAAGCATATATCAGGCTTATAGTAGCAGAAAGTAGCTACTTGTCTCTTGAACATATCACAATACAGCAGGCGTAGTCATCGTGTTAGAGAGGATATACAGTGTACATTCATTAGTCTAAGGCAACTGTAAAATGTGTCTCAACATTTTATGAAAACAAGTAGACTTTCAAATGTAGCAGCAATTTAATTTCTCTTCACCAAACTGTGACCCTGTGAAGTATAATTTAGCTGTCAATTGCTAATCATATTGATGATTTGCAAGTCAGCACCATTCTGATGAGTCAATTTGACATTCTCTGTGAATTGCTTGTGAATAGCTTGTGGTAAGGTTGATTGTAAAGTTTTGTGTTACAGGTGTACGAGGAAGGTTGACGTGACATTTAATTTCAACAAGTCAACAGTGTTGGGGAACATTTTCAAATAGTGACTGAGAAAATTAGAGGGACTGTAAGCAAGACTAATGGTAGGAGTGGGTTATTGTTGAGGTCTCATAATCAGTGGTAACTGTGAGTCATTGCCTTCTCCAGATTGTTCTGATTGACTCTCGAGACAGGTGCAGGACAGCATGCAAGTGGATGCAAGAGCCATGTTGCCATGGCAACCTACTCGGCAGAAGCAAGATTGGTTAAATTGGGCCATACTGTTGAAAAGCTCTTAATGGAGAGTTTATGTAAAACTCTAAAACATAGTCATTGCTTTAAATTATTGATATTTTCTGTAATTAATTGTAAAACAAAATGGTATATGAATTTGTAACTGTTTATCTCTTTAGTTGCAGTGATATGATAACAGAATAAAGTTCACTGTTTTAGGAAAAAAAAATCACACCATTGTATGCATCTTGTTCTTGGGGTTTGTCTTGAATATGAAGTACAGATATCAATGTTTTCTTGCTCTATTGAAGCACAAAGGGTGTTCCATAATCAAGAACGTAGAAAGGAAACAAAAAAGAAAGATGACTGCCCCGCAAAGGAAAACAATTTATTTGACACTTCATGCTTTGGCATTGTCGTTGTATTCTTTCAGTTGGCTGTTCATATGTGATGTCTATATCCAATGGATTTGATCCATCAATTATTATTATCATTATTATTATTTTATTGCAAACAAACATATGCATCTGTTATGAGCTTTATCAAAACATTATTGCATTCATTTCATTTTAGATTGTGATGAATATATGTAAACCTTATCCACTGTGTATCCAGGCATTGAAGAGGGACTCAATTGACCTGGGCAGAATGCACTTACTTATAAACTACAACTGTAGTAAAGTATAATTACTTTGCATGTTAACAGGAAAAAAAACACACACACACACACACACACACACACAATTTGTTTAACTGTCTGCAAAATGCACCAACTCTGAATTGAGTTGTCATGGAACACAGTTATCTCTACAAATAACTGTTTTAAACCACATAGAAAGTACATGTGAAAAGATTTGGTTCTCCTGAAAAATGACTCTTACTGGGGCACCCACCCCCTTAATAGCTTCTGCAATGAAATTTGTGAATTGCATCAAAGATGAAGTGTACAACGTGTATTTACTTTCACAATGAAAAATTCATTACAGGTATTCAAGCATGTGGCTGAAGTTTGATGAAATCTGTGAATGCACGAGCCACAAATTCTAATATATTCAAGTGTTTGGAAGTGCAAAAGTTTGAGCAAATCTCACAAAAAAATTTGAGTACCAATGTTTGCTAAAAGTATGATTGTGTGAAGATGTCTGTTATCTGGGAGTACTTGGTGAGATAATGATGATGATGATTATTCTTTTTTTAATATTGCTGAATGAATATGTCCGATTGTTGGTTGTCAAAACTTTCGTTATCAAAGTAATAACCTGTGGAATTTACAGATGTGTTTGCACTGCTATGATATACAATGTCTTCTGTAATATGATAATAAAAGACAAAAATGATTTGTTTCAGTCTTTTGTGCTGGTTTTCTGACAACAGGTCCCAAGTCATCTTTGAAAATATATTGTATGAGCTAATTGAAGGTCAGTTGAATCCTTTGCTGAAAAATGATGTCCACCCATTGGTCCTCAATTGCAAGTTTGACACATGTACAGACATGATGTCTGAAATGATTTTCATTTTGTTTTCCTTTTTCCTGTCTTGTTTTGCATGCCTTGAAGTAATTTGTTCAAATCTATTCGTTTATGATTAGAATGGCAAGATGATGATGAAATATGTTTTTCAATATATCCTTCTATCTTGTTGCTTCTTACACTAATTAGTAACATGTTCTAAATTATGATTCTGGCGTTGGTGGAAAAACTCACAAATACAATATACATTGTATTTCAGAAATCATAAAAACTTTCAGAAATGATATCAAGTAAATCTTTTAACATTGACAGGGGTAGTTGCAGGACAGTAAAAAATGTATCTTGTTACCTAATAAAGAAATCATGTATGAATGTGATGTCATAATGTTGTTCTTTGTCTTTATATATCTTGACAGAAGTTCCATGTGTGTGCTGTATAGAAGCGAGGACCATTTTCATGGTAAAATGTATGTTGTGCTATATTTTATAATATGTGTACTCGAAAAAAAAAAAATAGCCAAATTCACATGCCTTTCCAATTCAGAATAACTCTTTAGTCAGCATGGTATGTGTAGTTGAATACAGTATAGACTTCAGAGACATACAGCACAGAACCTACACTGTTAGCAGGGCTTCTTGTTGGAACGATAGTTTATGTAATGAGAATAATATGACTAAAATAGCTTTAATAGTATTTCATGCTCTAGGTAGTGTTTCTTGTCTGAATTATGTACAAAAGATGTTTGAGAAGTGCTAAGCACTCTTTGAGTTATGTCAAGGTCTCTCTTATGTTTCATTTATGTTAACTCTCTGTGATGCCAACTGTCTATCAATACCTGCAAATGCTGCTGGATTGGTAGATGCCATGATGGTTGCCATGATGATAAGTTATATTTGTTTTAAACTTAGAATACAGTATGTGAAATATTTGAACTAGAATGAAGCAGATTTTTGAAATCTTGTACATGTATGGGTATAAAATAGTACAGTGGACTCCCGTTATAACGAAGTCGTCTGGACCGGCGGTTATAACCGTTATGACTGAACAAATAAACAATAAAAGTACATAGAGTGGATAATCTTGGGGCCTGAATTTTTACTTCGTTGTTACTGGAATTTCGTTATAACCATGTTCATTATATATAAGAGGAGTGCACTGTACCCTAGTGATACCAGAACAATGAATTGGGACACTTCCTAGGTCCCTCATAATTGTGCGCTACAATTTCTTGCACGCGAAATGCTGTTGCCTTCTTTGTATTTTACACAAGTGTGATGTGCACTGTATGCAAATAGCATCCATGCATTATGTGCACATGTTGTTGGTTTTGACTGTTGAATCACTAGGCCTGTGAAACTGGCTTGTTTTTAGACAGTACGGTGGAAAAAAACAAACAAACAAAGAAACAAATAAGGTGTTTTAAAGAGTAATGTAGATAGAGCAGAGTTGAATGATAGTTGTATCTAAAGGCCAGTTTATCAAAGTTCATGGAAACAAGGTTAGTGAGGAACTTGTTATTGTGAATGTTTTTTCGTTGTAACATGCGTCTGTACAGTGCTGCAGAAGTGTGCACATTTGGGACTAATGGCCAAGATCTTGTTGTGTTTCCAGAATATTCTCCATATTTAGTGCTTTATGTTATGAACACACATGTATACAGTAAGTCCATTCCTGGAAAATCTTGTGCTAACAGTGGAATGTGATAGTGTCCGTTGTAACAAATTCACCCATACAATCAGAAGCTGCATTACTCAATATTTAGTTGGAGTGGACGCATTGCAAATTGAGACTTGGAACAGTTGCCGTCAGTCCAGTTTCAGCTCCTCAAATTTTTGTTTCTAACCTTATGTCTGTGTTCAGTTTGTAGCACATGTTATGTTGTAAAGACAATTATCTTAAGTGTACCCAAAGCACAGAAGAAAAAAAAAACAGCCATAAAAATATGAAAACCACTTGGTGCAAGGAAGTGTCAGTGTTGATGTTGTTATGTATACACATACATACATTTGATTACACTGCTTCATGCTCTAAAAAGCCTTTACCTGTACCTTTGGCAAAATTTTACCCAGTAACTGTATAAATTTACTTGTACATGTAGAAATAAATTTGCTCTATCATAAAAAATAAATAAAAAATAAATAAATAAATAAATAAATAAAGAATGGGGAACTGTGTCTGTGTGTGACTGTAGCCATCAGGGAACACAAACACACAAGAAAAAAATCTGTACAGTCAACATTCTACCTAATATATTACATACACTTTCATTTCACTGCCTAGGTTACACAGGTATTTCCTGAGTCTTACATAGTTAACCCCAACTAGGCCGTGCTATTCAGGTAGATGATAGAGCCGGGGGGGCCTCCCAGGCCCCCCTCCGGATCTCGGCCGTGGACCGCGCGATCGCGACGAAAATTGGCACACACATTGCCTATGATGTAATCTAAAGTACCATGAAGTTAATTTTTTCAAAAATTATCATTTACACTAAATTATGCTAATTTATGCATAATGATGCATGAAATCAGACAATTTGGTATGAATCACTAAATAAAGCTCAAAACAGGCACACTTTTCGTGTAAATATTCCTTTTAGTGTTACTTAGTAAATGTAAGCGAAAAAAATTGCGTATTTAAGTATTTTATTGTTTTGTGAATTTCTTATGTATTTCTTTGTTTTTTCGACTTTATGTTTTTCATTGTTTTTTCGATGAAATTTGTCCTTGACATTGTTCCGAACAAGAAAATGTATTATTAATTGATTTTAATCAATAAAACCCTAAAATAATCATGCTTTTATGAAATTTGCCTGTAAACACAGTTTGCATTGAAATTGTACACAAATTCACGTTTTTAAGCAATTTTTGGTCTGACATGCACGTGCATATCAGGGGCCGCGGAACGTTTTTCAGTGTGGGGGGGCTGTGAGACCGGGGGGAGGGGGGTGGCAAGGTCAAGACCCCCCCCTTAGACGGGAAGAATCTGAGGGCTGAATCTTTAGGAATTGAAATTCATGAGGGTTGTGATTTTTTTCGATTTTTTTTTTTTTACGATTTTTTTTTTTTTTTTTTACGAACCAAAAGTGTGGGGGGGCTGTAGCCCCCCCAGCCCCCCCGCTTCCGCGGCCCCTGCATATTTATGCGCAACTTCGGAACCGCACACCCTGGCATCACAAATTTGGTGTCAAAAGATACGGGAGACTCGAAAGAAAAAAGTCATGAAACGTCGCGGTGATAGCTTCTCGCGATAGCGATACATCGCGCGAAACGTCGAGGGGGGGGGGGGCTTTGGAGCCCCCCCCCCCCCCCCCCCCCCCGGCCTAGTTAGGGTTAAAACACTTTCATACCAAATTTGCTCCTACAGTATTACGTAATACTTGTATGCAGGGGTGTCTGAATTCATTGCCACGTTCTAAATACATGTAGCATATATTTGAGAGTGGATGGAAACCTGTGCATGTACTACTTGTGTGGTTACCACAAATCCAGAAACTACGTGTACATGTATTTTCTTCCCGAAAGATATCCAAAGTTGGGGGTGTGCCCTGAGGTATGAATGCAAGAAATTCCCACAGCAGTTGATGCGCATGATATGTACAAATCATTTTGCTGGAAGCCAATGCAACGTTTGTATTGGCAATTGCAGATGTATGTGTGAAGAAAATGTCCAAGAAATGCGAATGATAATTTCTAGTACAAAGTAGCAATACATGATGCATCACGCGTTACCCCGGGGTACCGTAGTACCCCGGGTTACCGCGTTGTGTAGCGCCACCTCACAGCCACTAGAGGACAGCCAGAGAAGAATGCATGCACTGTGTGTCCGTGTACATAGTCATTCCCATGGCGCTGCATGTTATACTATGCATGCATGGCACACTGTGATACCACTAGTGTGGGCTTTAGTGCAGTGCAGTGCACTGGCTAGCGCGCGCTAGCTCCAGCACCAAAATAATTTCCTCTTTTTGGCACCAAGGGTACAACCTTTTTAAAAAAATAAATAATTCAACAAAATGGCTGATTTTTATTTGGTACACCGGGGTACCATTTATGTCATCACATATAAAATATTGTGCATGTACATTATCTTGTTCAGTGTCAAAAGTCATCGCGGCGCACCTTATGTGTATAAGACTTTACAGTGTGTAGCTGACATAAGAAATTAAGAAAAATACTCTAAAATGCACTGAGCCTGTTCAAATGAATGCTAGGAGTCCATATTTATTAGTTATGGTGGTGGTCTTGTATGACACAATTTCTGACATTAAAACAATCACATCATGAAACAATGAAATAAACAAGGCAGGGACAAAAGTGAGTCAGAGATGGGTAAAAGAAAAAAAAAAGGTCTACTTTAACAGAGATTCAAGGACTCGTCTTAAACATTCATGTTGGCATAACGTATATATGCAAATGTTACGTCACCATGACACACATTAACCCATCAAGGACAAACACATCAGTACTAGTCTTCAATGGATTAAAGGGATGGTACAGTATTGGTGGAGATGAGAATTGGGCTTTTAACTTTTTGTCAGATACCAAGAAAACACTTATGATACAGTACATAACATACCATTTTAAGAGGAATTCAAAGTTTATTTGGTGAAAATCAGGTTTGGAATGACTGAAACATCCAAAAACAAAGTAAAACAAAGCGATCGTAATAAAGTGTGGGTCCCACACTTCAGTATAATATTAATCACTCTTTTTTGGATATCTCAGCCATTTCACAACCAATTTTCATCAAATGAATGTTGAATTCCTCATAGAATTACATGCTCTTTCATATTTCATAAGAGGTTTCTCATTATCTCACCAAAAATGTTAGAAACCTAAAATTAGGTCTCAACCAAAACTCTACGATCCCTTTAAGATATGCATTCATGCACAGTTGTTTTTTCCCCATGATTCTACAATATTTGTAGCACATTGAATGTGTCACTTAATAACTACTTTAGAACAAAAACAAAAACTGTTGTCTCAATATATCACATTGTAAATGCTCTGGCTTTGACTGTCCTCATTTCTACTGATATATTTGTAAAATATTCTGCTGTGATCATTCTCTGGTCTTACTGAATTTGTTAAAAAAGAATCCTTTCAAATTGCAGCTCTTGACAGATACTGGAAAGCATATCTAGTGCAGTAAGAAAGCCATCTCTACATCTCTAAATTACTGCGATCGATCTAATATTAGCAAGTGTATGATTATTGAGCTTTTTCATTGGAGAGCACATATTTGGGGAAACATAAAGTCACTATGCATTGCATACATACATTGGCAAATGAATTGATCATGAAACTGCCACAAATATTTCATGTTTTATAGTTGTATTCCTTTGCATCTTACATTCAGTCCAGGCCATTGTGTCTGTAAAAAATCTTTCATACAAATACATATGCGAACAAGTACAAGCATTGGAAGAAAAAAAAAATAAAGTAAAAAAAAAACTAAAAAGAATTGACATGATACAGATAAATCAAGTTCATCAAATGCATAAAGTCGAAAGAGCACACTGTGTATTTCAACCACATATATGTACATAGAAATTAAATTTGTGCATCTAAATTTGCTTTCATGTGATATTTGACAATTATACTTCAGGCATTCAAGTCACAAGAAACACATTATATGTATGTCTGTATATATACAAATGTATAAATGTACATATGAACAAAATGAAATTCCTAAGAAAAGGAATGTCCAGTGAAATGGATCAAGGTTGATCAGAACTGGAAAAGGATTTTGACAGTTCATCTCAATTTACAAAAAAGAAAAAAAAAATCCCCAACTAGAAAAAACAATGTTACTAATTATACAATCTCCACTGTAAGTAGGTTGGTGTATTCACCTGGTCAGTGGCCAAAAGTTTTTTGCCCCCACCCCCCCCCCCCCAAAAAAAAAGACTGTCACAGGGTCTGCATAAGCTGTCATATTCGCAACCACACTCGCTTTGAACTACTGTTGAAATTGGAAACTCTATTGGTCCAATCAAGGTAATAATAATTCCTGGCCTGCGTTTGTAATACCCCTTTCATAAACTCAATAATGCGGATAATATCCGCAACATTTGGTCGTAAAATCGGAGCGGGGAAAGAATAATGCGCATTATTTCGACCCTTCTATTATCCGCATAATAGCAGCATCGGGACCAGATTTTGAGTTTATGAACGCAAACCCAAATAATGCGGATAATTGCCGGGGTGCGGTCAAACGTCACCAGTCTTTCCCACAGGAGGGACGTGTGCAGTCACCATGACGATTATCCGCCTTTTTCAGGACGGGCGCTCGTAAAAATAATGCAGATTATTTTCAGAGTTTGTGAATGCATTTTTTATTGAATTGTCCGCATTATTCTTATGCGGATAATAGGAGGATGAGTTTATGAAAGGGGTATAAGTGGAAGTCTATCTCAAGCCCAATGGCACTCAAATACGAGCTCATCAAATGTCAGGCAGTGCAAACCGATCAAGACTTCCCCTTGATTAGATAGCAGTGGCTGTTCATTACCTCTTAGAGCCAGTCAAGTTCTTCCCTCTCACATCTACAGTACATGACATTTGCATCTCGACAAAGTTCTTGGACACCGCATAGTCATTCCAGGGCTGGAAATTACATCTGTGTGATGGCCCACTAAGGAAACAAACAAATAGGTTCACCCTTGAAGGGAGACTATCCACCACAAACCAAGTGGAGGTCACGACCTTGTTGCCTCACGCTGAATCCTCATTCCTCACTCTGGTAGCACACCAGCCCTCTCCTCGGGTGCATTTATCAACTCACTTCTGGCACAGAATTAAGATTTCAAACTAACTTTCGAGGAGTTTTGGCAGTTGGTAAACACACAGCTATTTTGATTATGGGGTGAGAAACATGTTTCTGAAACACCAAATAAAATGTGATCAAAAAGCATTTGAGCCAGAAACATGTTTCTGTAGAGTTGATAAACACACAGTTATGTTTTTATAACACGTTGATATCTTGGACCTGCCTATGCCAACCACTACCAACTACACATCTGTGTTCCTCCAGTCAAATTGTGCAATGGATCGGAGCTGTAAAGTAACAAGGCCTCCCAATCAACTCACTACGGCTGATACAATGGACTCCCTTTTTAGCGAAATTCTTGGGACTGGCATTTTTCTTTTGTTAAATCAAAATTTTGTTATAACCGAACAAAATAAACAACAAAGAACAAAGAGCGGATAACTTTGCAGCCTGAACTTTTACTTCGTTATAACTTGAATTTCATTATAACCGTGTTCGTTATAACGGGAGTGCACATTATATGCAACAACTCGAGAGACATGATCCAAAAAGTGTTTGCAAACATGTTCTGATAAAGACAGCCTCAGACACACAAGAATGTGTTACTGCTGCTTTACGTCACTGGTCATCGTCAGACCAGTAATAGTCTGCCTCCCCATCCTCCTCGGCATCATGTTCCATGACCGGTTCAATCTGGAAAGCGTCCACCACAGACGAGTCCAGTGCTGCCAAGCCCACCCTGCCCTTCTTGTCAGTGATCTGTACAGGGCAAGTATAAAGGAATGGAGTGAACAAAAAAATGGGCAAGTCCTATGTAAAGGCACCTCTTTCATCCTATTGGTGGTTTACACATTATTCTGACTACACCATGCACTTACATTGGGATTGGTAAGATTATATTCTTGTTAAATAACTTCTGCTATAGCAAAGATGTAAAACGTACTCTAAAAGCTAGAGGTATTGCATTTGCGGGGATGTGAAATTGTGTTCTACCTCATTTAGTCCCAATCTAATAGAGAACTGCTGTAAAATTGTAATTATTGATGTTACAAGTTAATTTTGAACTATTAGGTAGATACATAGATTTCAGAATCTATCCACAGCTGACCTCAGATTTGCTTTAAATTGAAGCAGGGCAGTGCCCCGTCACATACCATCATCTGCTAAGGTTGATATAAATCAGTCACATACCAGGTACTAGTTTTATTGTGCAAGTCGAGAAATTCTAGAATTGCACTACAACATTTAACCCATGACCATGTCCCCATGCAAAACAGTGATTTTTTTTCTCATGCGTAGACATTGCATCGCTTGAAAAGTAATTTTCATGTCTTATTCTCAGTTTGCCACACAGTACAATGAATTTGTATGAATGGATGACAAAAACAAACAAAAAAACAAACAAACTCATTGAAAAAAAAAAAGAGTCCTTCATTCTTCCCCTATATGTACGAGTCTGAAAGCTGACGTACCTTCCTGGTGGTTTCTGGTGATTTCCTTGCTTTCCCCGTAACAGGCTTCTTCTTCTGAATGCCGTGGATGTACTGCTCTGTGTGTTTTCTGGAGATCACAAAACGATAAGAGAATAAGTCTCATTGGACAGCACAACGGGATAACAGAAAAGTCTACACAGTCATGACTCCTTCAACACAGTACAGCTTTTTATGGAACTCGATTCTCTGGGGTTCATTCAATATCCATACAGATACAAAAACCCACACAGATACATACCCAAACAAAAATACACAGAAATATACACTCACAGCCACACACACAAACAAACATAGACATACACATATTATTGCTATTGAAATGGCATCACTGTCATCTTCACTATCTTCTCTTTAACTACTGTATACGCCAAATATTTCGTGAGGTTTTCATTTTCACATATTTCGCAAGTCAGGTGCTAAACGCGAAATGAAAGACACGCGAAAATAAAGACTCTGATCTCGATATGAATGGCAAACACGTATACATTTCTTCGTTTAGTACAGCTCTCAATGATCGCGAATTTAACTACTTGCGAAAATGTCAGGAAGTTCCGATTTGCGAAAATTTAGACTCGTTATGGCTTATGCAGTAGGCCTATCGATTCTAATCTTGGGACTTGACTTCCTACTTTGTTGTAACAAGAATTTTGTTATAACTGTGTTCGTTATAATGGGAGTGCACTGTATCTTCTCTTTGACCATAAATTAATGAGATAAAGAGAGTACACGCAAAAACTGACACCTATTGCATCTTTTGCATTCACCCCAACATGGTACTACTTGTTCGGTTGCAGAAGTTTGATAGCATATAGTTCTTTCACTTAGGTAAATGATTTGTTACATCATACGCCTAAAAACTATCAATTTATTGAAAATCTAGAGAAGCACATTTTTTTTTTTTGAGTTAATTTGCTCACAGACAAACAAACAAACAAACAAATAAACAAACGCCGATGAAAACATACCCTCCTCCCTCGGCAGAGGTAAAAATATAACATAATAGCTTTCTGGTCTAGTGAGAACTGCTCATTTTCCCTGAGCAAGCAATGCAGTACTACCTACCTCTCAACAGAATGGAGTAATCCAGGACTAATGAGGGTGGAGTGGGGTGTCTTCTTGCCGGACAGGGGGGCTAGGACGGAGAAGAGTCTGGTGCTGGGGGTCTTCATGCGCCCTGTGCCTGGTGTCTTACCGACCACACCCTCCTCCTCTTCTTCCTCCTCCTCATCCTCATCATCATCTAGATCCAAATTCAGGAGTGTCTGAACAACAAACATCACAGAGATTATTCAGAGGAGAATGTACCTCGACGAGAATTACACGTAGGGGCCTACATACTACATGAACACAGTCGAAGAAAAAAATAATGAAAGCTTGAACAAATATGCCAAATGCTCTTGACACTTCTTACTTATTACCTATCACTTGTTACTTGTGACAGTAATCCCATTCACAGCTCCAAGGAAGATATACCGGGATGCAAATCATGTCACATGCCAATATAGGTGCCAAAGTGACAAGGTTGTGCATGTCTCTCTTATGTACAATAAAAGCGAGAGTGTCTGTGCAAGTAAAAACATTGGTCCCTTTCTACAGCATGTAGAACCCAGCAGGAGGTTGCATCTTATTGATGAAGGGCAGTGCAACCTCTCCGAATATGGCTGGGTTGGGAGTGAGTACCACAGATCCTGGTAAATTATTCCATAGGCGAATTGACCTTGGGAAAGTTGCAAATTTGAATGCGTCTTTTGCAGCTTTGGGTATGGCATATTTGGCTGGGTGGTCATGTCTTCCGAAGTTGGTTGCTAGTGTGATACCCTGAGGAACACAAAGTTTAACATGCCTCTAAAATGCTTGTCTTGGTCATATGCTATAGATGTTTTCTGCATATCAATACTCCTCACACACTCCTCACATAAAAAGTAACTTTCTTAAAATTTTGTCGAGTGACATATAACTTTCATGATCCATCCTCACAAATGGCAATTCATCTATACAGATTTGGGAAGAAGTTGTACTTCTGGTGTTTTTGTATAAAAGGATATACCAGTATTTGTGCAAAGTTACATCAAGGCAGCTAATGTGATATGCATTTAATTCAAAGGCTAAATTTCCACGTTGTTTTGTGATATTCTCGCAAATTTGGAATTTTGAAAAGCATAGGGCACTACAGGAACGTTCATTGGCATTAGTTCCAGTCTGGAAGTTATTATTTTTGTTTTTTGCTGGCTTATCAGAACACAAATTTCTCACTTTCTTGGTCACTTTTTGCTTCTTGAAGGGTGTGGAGTCAAAGAGATTGTCATCATAGTTCTGGTTGTGCTGTTCAATGAATTCCTTGAGCTGTCTCTTCCGTCTCATGGTTCCTTTGGCTGCTGTTAGTGTCACTGGTTCTACAGCAGCAAAGCAGAGTGGTAGCAACGTTTATTTAAAAGAGAATAAAACACAGATACATGGATTAAGGAAATGCAGCAATATCAGTAGAACATATCAGTAGAACATATCAGTGAAGTTTGAGAAAAATTGGACAATCCATCCAAACATTAGGATTTCTACAGTTTCGGTGCAGCCATTGCTGGATGACAAGACTACAACGTTTTGTGACATGTATGGAAAATGATATACAGAAAAAACAAAACAAAACAAACATATCTTCACTTTTCTAGCAAGATGAAAACTCCCACTTGTCTCGAGGTCAGATAATTGATGAAAACAGAAACTAGTAAAATGTCTGCGATGTCAGGGGTACCTTTAGCTGCTTTTTGGTTTTCCTTCTTGCTGGACCTGGGCTTTGTGCTGGACTTGCTGGTGGCAGTGAGTTTAGCCTGGTGCATCTGTTGGCATTCCCAGTCGGTCTTGGTCCCCACAGAGGCAGCAACTCGCAGCCAGAACTGATTGCTGCTGGGTGGAATCATCTTCAATGCCCTGTGGACATAAAGAAAGCTTCTCTCTCAAATTCTTTTGGAAAGTCCACCCAAATTAAAAACCTTACAAATAAAGACCAGTTACTGCTCATACAAGTCAAGTGTAAGATTCAGTGCTTTGCTCTAGGTAAGAACTGAATACAGAACTTGACATTCCTATCATTTTCATGAAATGGTCTTTGCAGAAAAAGTTTTGTGTTTACCATCAGCCAAATAACAGTGAAAAATATGCTATATATGTAATATCGCATGCAGCATTTCATTGATTCCAATTCTCCTTCCCTTCCGTTATTGTGATGAGATCTCTTTGTAAAGTCATTGGACTTTACAAGAATGCAAGTACCCTAGTGCTGTATCGTGCTTGGATTCCAAACACCATGCAAGCAAACCTTTAAAACATCACAAAGAACAAATGTTATGCTACAGCATGCTTGACTCACCTCTGCAAGCGATGCATTTCATCAGGAGTCCATTTCTCTCCCCTCTCCACCGCATCTTGATGAGCAACTGTTCGCTTCTTCCGGGACACTCGTGCTCTCGGCGTCTCATCGCTAATCTGCCGACTTTCCGTACTCTCCCTGACTTTCTGCTGTTGAAACTCGGTCGATTCATCAGCTATAGGCTTTCCCTTCTGGACAGACTTCTGTCTTTTAGCTTGTTTTGAAATCTCTCTCTGGTCATCAATATTTCTTTCACTGATTGCATCAACATCACAGCTCTCCTTTTCCCTACTTAGATCCTGATGGTCAGTTTGGGAGTGACTCATCTTGGTCTGGTCAGAAGTCTTTTCAGTCTCACCCTTCTTGTCAAGCATAGGATTATTCCTTGTCTGCTCAGCATCACCTCTATTCAGTACGACTGTAGGAAGCATGTTGGATCCCAGGAGAGGTTGTTGAGAATACTTGGAGTCTTTCGTCCTTCTATGCCTGAGCAGACTGCCTTCATTCGTGATCGTAGGAGGTGTCTGTTTTTCGGTGGCAGCTGAACTTAGCGGCCGTGTTTTTGATGTGTCCTTAGTACCTCTCCCACCCCTTGCACTGGGCCGAAAAGATTTCTTACCTTGTTCAGCTGACGAGATGTCGCTGCTGAAGTCTTCGTCATCAGACACAGAGTAGGAGCAATCCTCACTGCTCCTTGATTTGGAGACATCCCCCTGGCCCACTCCATCTCGCGACCTGCTGCTGCTCCTGGAGAGGCGGTGTTGGCGGTGTTTCTCCACCACGCCCATCACGGCACCATACAAGTCGTACCTATTATGGGAACCACTCTTGTCCGTTGAAACACACTGGTCTTTTTTACTCTTCTCTGACACACTCATATCCCCTAACCGCTTGTCAACCTCAAGCAGAGACTTCTGGGGAGCACGATTGTTGCATAACCTGAGAGAAGTCCTTTTTGTTGGAAGAGACTCATCACTCTGATTAGTCTTTTCTATCCCGTCTGGGTGACTACCAGTAGTTCTTTCCTCTGAATCACCAGCATCTGACTCCTGCCCTTTTGCTCTGCTTGGCTGCACAGACCGCTGCCTAGTAGGTGAGGAGGCCATCACTTGTTCTTCCATCACATCCTTCTCCTTTACTGCATCCCTGTTTCTTTCCATCTCCATTTTGCTGGTCCTCTCTCTCGAGCCTTTCCTCTTGGATGTCCTCCTCCTGCCATCCTCGCTCTCGACGGAAGAAGTCAGCTCAAGATCGCTTTCCGTGACATCACTCTGGGAGCTGCGATCCAGTGAAGATTCATTTCGTGATTTCCCATGCCTCGTCCTGCGGGTTTTCCCCAATCTCTTAAACAGTCTTTCCTCCCTCTGGAATGTGAAAAACAAATAATGCTCACAATGAAGATATATTTCAGGTCTACATAAAAAAAAAGAAAGAAATAAAATACATAAATACAACAAAAAAAGGAAATAAATAAGAATAAAGAATTTGGCAAAGTTGGTAATATGCAATAGGAACATTAATGGAGGCTCTAGGTATCCAGGGGGCTTTTTTGCTCAGATCTATTGAAAATCAATCCCAAGTTCAATTGGAACTGATCTCATGGACAACTTTGGGATCAATCAGTCCTCAGAAGTTAGGAACTGTTTCACTATGCCATTTGGGAAGAACATCTTGGGTCTACCTTGCAACATTCTAGCATATATCTTGAATGTCTAAGTATCCTTTCCAAGTAGATCTGATCTGAATTTGTCTAAACTGTGGGTTTATTGTTTGGCTTGATATACAGCTTCCCATGTTAATGAAACAGGGCCTTGGACACATAATGCAAACACCCAACTTACTTCTCAGCTCTCTCCCATGCTATGTCAGTCAGCTTACATTATATATCTTTTGGACATATGGAATATTGTGTTTTTTTATCTCATGATATGAATGAGCGTGAATTATCTAAATTTGATACAAGGAAAACTACTTTATCACCCAGACTGCATCAAAAAAGTGTGTTTGATGTGAACCATCTGGGAATTTTCTACACCAAGTTTTGTGATCGTCCACTCTACCTTTGAGATTTTGATCGACCCCTGTAACCTCACGCTGGTGACGGAGACAGGGGTGTAGTCAATGGACCCTTCCAGGATCTCAGTGGCATCATTGAGGGCAGGAATGGAGCGCTGCCGCTGCCCAGACCAGAACTGGAGGGGTGGGATGATCTTCCTCCCACTCCGAGTCTTCTCCACCTCATTGATGTTGATGCAGGTAGGTGTGGCCGGTTTAACTGTGAAGTGGAGTTCATCAAACGCTTTAAAGATATGTATGTATATACCCATCTGCATCTTTACTCTACAAGAACTATGAGGACATATCTACACAAATAAAAAAATAAAAAAAAATGATTGCAGTGTGTGAAGTCTAAGAACAACTTATAATGGGGAAAAGAATGTACAATAATTCTTCAAATAATTCAAAATTAATGCAGATCTTGAAAGGTTTTCGCTTGTACATACAATGATCTCTTAAAAGAACATGGGATGAATAGTTGCTCTATTCTGTTTGACACAGTATACCATGAATAATTTGATAGTGTTGATTTCTTCTACCTTTCAAAGAGCTGCAGAAAGAATCCAGCAAGTTTACAATCACATGCATTTAGAGAGTCACAATCACTCACAATGGTCACCCCAAACAGCATCAGGAAATGCCCAATTAAAAATTACTCAGCTGTACATAAGGGACTTTAGAATCTATAATCAGAGCTGTAAAATAGGGGAGATCGTCGACATGTAAGCTACTCAATGGACAGGTATGAAATTTCCAACAGATTCCCACACTCACCGCTGTTTTTCTGACCAGCCTGGGTCTTCCTAGAGGAGGATTTGGTAGATTTTTCGTCCTGAGCTCCTAGTTCTCTCCCTGTCTTCTCTACAAGTGTCTGAGGTGTGGTCAGTTTTGTCTCATTCCCTCCTTCCTTCCGGGCCTTTCTTCCAGCGGGTGTAGTGCTCTTAGTTGCAACTTTGGACTTTTGGACGGTTGCCTTCTTCTCCTTCTTGTTCCCTCTGCCCTTGACTGCCGTTCCAGCACTGACATCGGACCTGGGTGTTTGAAGAACGCAGCTTGATCAGAAAGTCTCATAGCGAAACTCAAATGGACATACACATTTGTACTGATCAAAAGATAGCTACTGCAAGATTGGAAGATAGTCACTGTGCACTCCTCATCTCAGAAGTAGAGTGACATGTGTTTGAAGCTGTTGCCATATTTTGCAATGTTTGATCTAAACAATCTTGAAAACTCCTGATTTGATTTGACATCTTGAAAATGACTTGTGAAAACAAAAGTCAGGAGGATTTCCCCAGACACTGAGAAGCATGACGTTAATAGCATTTGACATTTTACCATTAACAAATTGTCACAATATTTGTGGTAAAGACACTCACTCGGTTGATAGCTCCTTTGCTTCTTGCTGCAGCAACTCTTTCCAGTTGGACGGAAAGCCCTTCTGGAAGCGTTGAACCAGACGTGGTGAGAAACCTTGGAGGAAAAAAAAGCACAGTTCTTTATTTAGAAACATTTTTGATAGAAATTGTCTTTTTGTTTGTTTGTTTTCCCATTCAGTATTTGTCATGAAATTGCAGAAAAACATATTATCCATACATATTTATTCAAAAAAGGAATTTCAGTAGCAAAGTGAAAGCTAGAATAGCGGGAAAGAAACTTGCTCCTCCAAGAAGGGCTTAAAGCCATTGATTCCGTGTGAGATTGCTCATAGGCATTCAAGTGCTTCCTTAGTAGTCAATAAGATAATCCAAACACAACACAATTATAACAAATCATAGGTGGGGATAGTTTACGCAATGTTATGAAACAAAATTTCAACAGAACACACTAGCGTGCTGGAACATATGACAAGAATTGTTCAAAGCAGAAATCTGATACAGAACATTCTCACTGCTTATGAGAACTTACCAAAATTTGGCAAGTATCGAGAAATTGACCAGAATGAATTGAATGATTTAGATAGTTTGAAATATCGGTGTACCTTGATCAATGGTCAAGAGTTTGTTGATATTTCCTTTCAGCCGATAACGTGAGCCCGAAGAGGTCTCTAGGACTCGACTGGAGATGCGCACTGATATGGCAGTACTGTGCCAGAATGCACCAGCTGGGTCTTCCCTGTAAAAACAGAAACATTTCTTTGTCATTTCTAAGAGAGATAAAAGTGACCTCAAACTGTCCATCAACCTGGAAACCACCAGTCCCAGTCAATCACCCCATAGGACAGCTTCTAAAAGATTACAATACCCCTATAGACAGCTGTCCTGGCTAGCAATTGTTGAAAAGTAGTAGTCAGAAGTGACCAACGCCTTGGGTGGGATATCCATTACAAGGAATTCTTACAGTCCTGAATTGGGAATGCTGGCTACAAGTCTTTCAAAGATGATTGCTCCACATAGCATTCCTTCAATAAGAGTTGATTGAAAATCTTCTCATTACAAGGAAACTCATTAGAGCATATCACATTAACTTATTACATCATCATTTTTTTTTCCAAATTCATGAGAGAATAACACCCTTGCCTTTTTTGCTTTGCATATACATAAACCTATGAATGATATCATTGTATTGTGAAAACATGTCAGAATTTAGCATTCCGTAAGTACAGTGATAGCTTGAATCTATTGACATTAGAGATTATAAAGAATATCTCTGGCACCCTTTGGGGCACTGACATAAGACAGAAATGACGCACAATGAGCCAAAACTATTAAAAAAAGGAGGCAAAATTTCTCACTCTCTATGGCCCTCTACAGAAACATGCTTGTGACTTGATCCCAGCCACTTGATGATCCACTGATCAAGTACAGTTTCAGTCTTCTGTAGACAGAATGATGAAAAGAAACAGTTTTCATTTAGATGGAAGTCACTTACTAGCCAAACATGAAGCATTTATGCATGAATTTGTGAAACTGAGGCATAATAAACTTATCAGTATCAAAGATTCTATGTTCAAAATTTGAAATGGGATACGGTTGCTATTCAGACCCTGGTTTTTAACACTGTGCTACACATACAATGTACATTGTACTAACTTTAATGATATACAAAATGCTCCCATTCTGACTTTACTGAAATGAGCAGACATTAATTTGTTTCATGGTAGTGTAAGATTTATGACAGGAAATCTGGATATCAGGTACAATTAATTCATGAACATATATTTCTTGCATCTGAATAGAAAATATAGCTAAATTTATTTCTTAGCACAAAGCAGTGGATATATGAGATTTCTGAAAGATGACATCCACAATGTTCTATGACTGATCTCAGATAAGGAAAATGATCACTCAGCAAGGGATTCATGTGTTAACAGGTATTCTGAAATCAACATTGGTAGATTTCAGGTCCATGTGCCTGTGAGGATGACAACATGGATAATAATATCCTGCTTCAATGAACCCCCTTCGTCTTTGCTTGGAGATTTGTCATCATTGATCATGTCAGTAGTCCATGTCTACTATGGTTATTTGCTCTTATGCCATCTCTGGTCAACCTCACAACTCAATAACCCCAGTATTGAAAACTAAAGCAATGCCAACAAATGTGTTACAGTTTTGTGTAAATGTTAGATATATCTAAAGGAATGGTCAAATTCTCTTCACATGGAATTTTTTGAATGATAATTCAAAGTTTCTCTACCATTTATGAGTCCGAATTCATTTCCTAAAATTTGCTAATACTGTAATTCTTCACAGCAATTTATGTAAAGGACAGTTGCCTGTGTTTTAAAAGGCTCAATAGCTTGTTTCACCATAGAGCGATGAAACCTGTTCACTTAGACTGGCCTTGGATGTCTTTGGGGTCTCTGTCCAATCATCACCAGCTGGCTCTGCAGATTCCTTGGGTGTTTCTGGCACAGAGCTGAGATGATTTGCTGATGATATTGTTTGGCCTTTGGATATTGCTTTAGCTGCGAGGGGAGAAAATTTTAATATGATACAATTATGAAAAAAGGACACATACGCTCACGGAAAAGTTCTTCAGTCTATGCACTGTAATTTGCAAGGGTTACTGTCATTACTCAGGCATTAATGGGTCATCTCTAATACACATGGGCCGGGGGGGGGGGGGGGGGGGGGGAATTGGGAGACTGTACATCTTGCCTAGATAGATGTACACAATATATTTTTAACAGTATCTCTTGCCTATTCAAAGAGCAAGAGCTTTGCTACTTTACCAAAGTGTCAATCCTTTGTCAATGCTATGTGTCACTGTGCTTTGTGTGTCAACTGGCAAAGAAAACCCCTTAGTATTGTACACCCTGTCCAAAGTCCCTAGTACAGAAAGTGTTAAATGAACATAACATATCCCTTATTGATGAGGCACAATGAGTAGTCTTGAACAGAAGTATAATCATCACAGCATGGCTGAAAAATCAGATCATCATCTTCAACACACGGACATAATGTAAAATTCAGTCAATTTGACTCTTAAAATTCATGCCACCAGAGGTTTCCCTCTGATTTCAAAGTCATGCAGAGATAAATTCAAAGAACTTGTTGTTGTTTTTTCAACTCTGCAAAAACTGTAAATAAATTAAAATTTAAAATCTAAAATTTACACTACATTCCACTTTCCATGTGGCCTTTGACTGAAACTGAAAGAGCTGTATGTACAACCTCCCAAGGAAAATTCCTATGAAACTTATCGATGCATTTTACATCTCATGGTATTCAATACAAAAACTCTGCTTCATTTTCAAGGGGTCACCCAAGAGTTAAATGCATTTTGAAACATCACAGCATCTCTTCCAAAGCCCTTGAAAGTGCAAAGTTGAAAACTCACAAAATTGCCAATTTGCTTTATACAAATGTAGTTGTTTTTGTATACTCACCCTTACAGCTTCTTGTGACTCTCTTGTATGGCCCATCTTTGCTTGCCCTCTGAGTATCTTCCACATCCTTTGATTGCATTTGATCATGTCTTGACTCCTGGTCCCCCAAGTCCATTTCTCCACCTTCCTCAGTTTGCCTAACATCCATGTCTGTTGCTTCAAATACAGTCTGTTCGTGTGATCCATCTTCACCCCTTGTCCCTTCAACCTCATCACTGAGTAATGCAATGCTTAATTCATCATCTGGAGTAATCTTTTTCTGCTTGTCTTCTTTTCCCTTTGGGATGGAAGATCTACTACCAGTGGTGGTTTCTTTACTCCGACTGTGCAACACTTGCCCCTGTGTGGTCCCTTTCTTCTTCATCTGATGGAACAGCTGTGCTACTGGGGACATAGAAGGCACACCACCGGCGGAGGCGCTATGCTTCTCTCCTTGAGGTGATGCAAAAGGTACCTTGAATGGTCCTGCTTTTGCCGACGCCCTGGTCTGAGGTGCAGATGTTGACACCATGCCCGGAAATACATCCTTGTGAATCACCTATATTGTATGTGCAAGTGTCACACCAAAAGATTGGTTAAGTTCTTAGCCATCTATTGATAATATCATGTAAGAGTCTGACATTATGGTCTATTTACAGGACATACTGAAAAACAACAACATCAAATAAATGAGCTACTAAAATCATCCAAGTTAGTGTCTGCTGAGTATAATTGTCAATAACACTACCAATACATGTTGCATTACAATCTACATGTATATCCAAAATTCTCACTAACCTCATCTGAATTATCAAAATAATGCAGTTACCACTAAAGGGACATAAATACTGTAAGACATTCAGCTTAACCATCATTGTTTTTTTCAAGAAACCTATGAGGAAAACAATCCTATAATACACACTGAGTTTCACTGATTATCATACATATTTTCAAAGTCAAGATGAATGAATCAATTTTGAAATGCATGCTGGCCTACAATGTACCAATGCATGCTGGCCTACAATGTACCAATGTAAAGGGGTATATTACACTTTGTACAGCACAAAGAAGGAGCTACACATTCATACATCAATGAAAGGAATCAACAGGGCTACATTCCACTCTAAGTCAACTTGACAGATATCAGACTTGTTAAGAAACACAAAACTTGCAAGTGCTACTCATAATCCTGAAATGGTTGTGATGTTTGCTGAGATGACAAGTTGACTATACCTTTGCCAGAGGACTCTGTCTGTACAGCTCTTCAAAGTGCTCAACGTAGTGCTGATAGGTCGGAATTGGCCTTCGAAGGGCATTGATATTGATCCTGTGTTGTAAAAATATTCACAGAACAAGAATGGCCATCACTGCATTACATGATACATCATAGGCCTAGTAATACGCATGATTCAAATTGGTATGAAATAATTTGAGGTACATGTAGTTGTACTGAATACAGTAAATAACTAGGCCTCCTATAACATCCACACATGTACATGCCTATCTTAAACTCTCCTCTTCCTTCATTTCCTTTCACCTTCTCCTTAGTAAGAAAGACTTTCAAACAGTCTGAGTTATACGTCCCTCTGCCCCCATGCCCCACCGGCACCAGTCCCACTAATTTTGCCACACCACTCTGCACTAGTAGTACCCTACTCATGTTAGATTTTCCCCCCTCATCCCCCGTACATTGTTGCAGATACATGTATACTGTACACCACTACCACATGCCTACCACTGGCGATTATAAGATAGGCTATTAAACCATTGAGGACGGGCTGATTTTTGCCACAACATGCATTTCCCATAGACACTTGCAAAAGTACACTCGGGACTTGTCCTCAACGGTTTAATGCAGGCATACGATTTTTGTAGACTAGAAGCTAGATGCACAATATAGACACACATTACTGTACATCATGAATTCTGCCGTCCACCAACCTTTAGTTTAGGTGCCTTTTGTGCAAGCATCCCACTGTATTCAGCGTGAACTTGTGCACGTATGGGAGGAGATTTCTGTACATAGCGTTTTAAATATAAATGCATGGCTCACTCGCTGTCTGCGCTGGATGCCGCCAAAGACTGGTGGACGGCGGAATTCACAAGGAAGTGAACCCGTAATACCTGCAAAGTGATTTAGTTTGCTGACAAATTTTAGTACCCACCTACTCTATCAGTGAGGAATAGTAATTTGGAATATATGCACAAGATCAGGTTAGTTCTGATTTTATCTTTATTTTTCTCTTAATTGATATTTGTTAAATGATGTCAGATTTCAGTTTCATGGGGCTGATTCATGCGTGGAGAGGTAAGAGCCACAGAAAAAAAGCACAGATTTCAAGTTGGATCAGGCTGATATGTGTGGCAGCCCTGCATTGAGTGAACCTGCATTGAGTGTCCATGTTTTGGTGGGTCGCTGCACATCGGTTGATTAAATCTTAATTTTTGTCAAAAAGCGCTGACAGAATCTTTTCTTCTTTTTATCATGGAAAGTGGATATGTGGATGTGTGGGTAACAAAAAATCACTGTGCGAACTTGCAACAATTTATATGTCAGATGTGAGATGATGATAACTTAAGTGAACAGGGGGCCTCGACATGAGCATCTCACCCCGAGGGCCTCAACATACCGGTAAGCATCTCGCACTGAGGGCCTCATGAGTATGCATGACAGGGGTGCTCATGAGGAGGAGGGATCCTTACAGTGAGCCCCACCCCAACGGCCCCACCCCTCCCCCATGAGTGAGTTTCCCAGACTGTAGATTATTACTTAAAGTAGTCTACAATGCAGCACTTTTCTGATGTCATGCTTGAACAATGAAAATAAATTCTTGACTAGGCCCTAGATCTAAATCAAGTCGAGTAATGAGCCCATGATTGGTACAGTATTCTTTGACACACTGAATCTAATGAATAATTCATAGCCTTGTATGTATATCATGTTCGAAAGATGCAGCCTGATACCTCTTAAAATTCACAGTAAACAGGGTAGCAAAGATCAGTACTGGTAAAGCTTCACAAAAAACTTTTGATCTTCATGACCTCAAGCCAAACTCAGGGCTGCCAACTCTCATGGAATGACCGTGAGACTAACAGATTTTGACCAAATCTCACGTTCTCACACTGATCTAACATCATCTCATGCACATGTCATAAAAAAAAAAAATAAAAAAAAAATCATGGACCTTTTGATACACCCGTGTGTGCAAAACCCCAACTCTGCATCGATCTTCAACGCATCCGTGCACAACGCAGTCGAGTTAGTTTCCCATGTATTGATATCACAGGCCTACTTTGCTCTCATAGCACTGGTTTACTTACCGCACAATCTAAAGACCAAACAATTTGATTGGCGGTCATTGCATTATTGTTTACGTGTGCGTCACGTTCATATCGGGATCAGAGTCATTATCTTTGCGTGTCTTTGATTTCGCGAATAGCACCTGAATCGCAAAATGAGACATGACCCTGGTGTTGTCTGCTTCTGGCGGTGTTTCCAATTTCACTCAGGTAATTTGTTTTTTTTTGTTTTTTTTTTTGTTATGACATTGATTTTCTGTTTTCTGTAAGATCGCTCTAGGCATAGGCTGGGCCAAAGTCACGCAAATGGTGCTTACCCTACCTCACAGCAATGCTGTTGCTGAATGAATTTTCTCCTCAATAGAATAGGATTCAACAAACAAAACGTAGATATGGTCAACACCAGGAACTCCCTCAATTTTGATGGAACTAATGACTAATCTGCTGCCGTAACTCATCAAACATTCTTGCCAATAAAGTCTTGACTTGCTGTATCAGTTACTGAATATAATGTATGACTTAATGAACTGTTGATTTGACCGAAATTGTCTTAATGTAGGAGGAATGTTATGTACTCAGGAAAGGTGTAGCTAGTCAGCAACAATTTTTTTCCTATGCAGTTTTAACTTACTGTTAACTAAGTTGTGAACTTGTAATTGGCCAGCAACTGAGGTTTTATTACCAATTCTAATATTTACTCATTTTAAGTATGCTGAAAAAAAAAATCATTTTAGTTTGCACCAAATGGCCCCATTCTAAGATACAAAATGCAAAAGCTCCCTCTTTTTTGCCAATATGCTAGTATTCTTGACTTCTGTATCAATTACTGACCCCTAAAAAGTTAATAAATTATGACTCATGGTTATACAGTGTATATTGTTGTGCATGCTGAAGGAGGAATGTAATCATTCTTACTCAAACCTTTTTTTTACTATGTACTCTGGAAAACTTGCAAATGGTCAGCAAAACTTTTTTTACCATTAAAATTTCTCTGGAAATGTATAGCTAGTCAGCTTTATATTTTTTTTCTATGTATTAAATTTAACTTACATGTACTTATCAATAGTTCTGGAAGGTGTTTATGTAACCTAAAAAGATGGAGAGGCAGAGTATGTCATAAGTGATGGGCTCTGGGCCCACCTACATTGTACATGTATCATCAATGAAGAATGCAGTGACTGGTCTAAAAATGGAGAGAAAAACTTCTTACTCTGTGCTCTGGAAAGGTGTAGCTAGTCAGCAATGTGTTTTTCTATGCCATTTTAACTTAGGCACCTAGTAATACACCATGCAGAACTTGTATTAGTAAATTAAGTGGCCAACAGCAACAGGTTTTAACACCAATTTTACAAATATGTGTTCATTTTAGGAATATACTGAAAAAGTCACTTTAGTATGCACCAAATGGCCCCATTTTAAGACATAAAATGCAAAAGCTCCCTACCACGGGAGGGGGGACACCCCCCTCCCACACCCCCCCCCCCCCACCCCCGGCTCAGTCGCTCTGCTCCCTCGCAATATCTCACTCTTATTACCTGTCAGTCAATGTTGGCAGCCCTGCAAACTAACGTTAGATTTCAAGCTGGAAATTAGCAGGTGAGTTCAGACACGGTTCTCATTTGGAATCACAATTAAATTTACCACTGTTGGCACTGAATGGTGAATAGTAAATTTATTAGATCTAGTCATCTTTTGTGTAAGTGAAGTTGGTCATGATGTTCAGTCAACAGATCGGAGAATTGAGATCATGCCGAGATGAGATGAGTATGAGAAGCAACATCATAATTTCAAAGCAGAACTTGAACAGAACTCAAATTCAGAAAGTAAACATTAAATTTACAGAGAAGATGTCACGTCATAAGAAGACAGAAAAATCCGTCTGTCCGGAGTTTTTTTAATTATTATTTTTTCTTTTACGTCTCATTAGGAAGGGATTCAATTCGGCATTTCGTGAAGCCAGGCGTAGTCTCCGCGGAACAAATCCCCAACACAACGACAAGTCGATCGTGTCAGTCACAACTCACGTCACATCACTGCTGGACTCGGAGGAACAACAAACAAGAAATACAACATGTGGGACTGTATACATACAGCAAAAGCAGTATGTCTAGTCTTGGCCTGGTGGATCCTATATCGCAGCATTCGCCGAAACTCGTTATCAAAAAGAAGCCAAAAGTTGTCAGTGTTCAAACTACCATCACTCACCCTTTCACATTATTCTTCAGATCAGCCATTGCAGTATCTTTCCAGCCTTACGGTGCACGGTAAACAGTTCCTAAATCTCATGACACCAATCGGTTTGAATTCTGAAATCTCGGCGCCATTTTGACGAGAAGGAATATAGGCATAGTCTAATTTTCAGACTTTCAAGTCTCTTTATTTTCTTCCGGGCTCACAACGCGAGAATCCGCCCACATCCTACCGCCTTCTGCAAGGACGCCCTCTTTGGAATTCAGATTCCTTGTTTTCTGGCAAATAAATAAATAAACATAGACCCTAGACAGATGTTGCATCAAATAGGGAAAAATGATCTAGTAAAATGGGCAAAATATTTACAAAACAACCATTAAAGCCTGAGCACATCTAAATATTAGACAAAAAACAGAAAGAAAAAACAAACAAACAAACAAACAAAAGCAGTGACCGTGACATCTCTTTCAAGATTCTGGAATGTCTTACGTGTTCGGAGTAAAATGTTGCAGCCTATATAATCCTAAAGATAGAATGTATTGTATGTGACAATCACTGAGCACTGCCAAGGGAATTGAATTATGGACCTCAAAATCTAATGTCTGGGGTTATTACTCAGCCACATCACCCCAGTCATGACACTATTTTAGAATAACTTGTCAGCATTCACTTTTGAAATATGCCACTTGTATAGGCCTTGGCAGTGCCATTTTTTTTTTTTTTGAAAGCACAGCTGAGTATGGTGGTACCATGCATATTTCTTCATGATATCTGCATACAATCAATGCCTATTTATACCCACTGATCATGATTTATCATATTGTGTGCATGTATGATTAAAGGTGCATGGTCCCGGTGTTTTAGTCAAATGCGTACGCGGGCGCACGGCGCAAGTTTCCTATAGAGACCTATGCTATCGACTCCTCTTTGGCCCTTACGCTGTGGCCCACTTCCCCGAGTCCGAAGAAGTCCGATCCACTGTAGTCAGTGGTCCGATCACAGTTCGGCTCATGATTCGGCTGAGGGGGATGACAGCTATAGCAAACTTCTTTTGAGATGTCATAATAAGAAGCACATATGCATGCACCCTGGCATTTCTACAGACTGCGTGATGCGCAGAGAAGACAATTAACGAAGGCAACGTTACTTAGCAACACCTACGCGCTTTACTCTTGATGACAGCTCAACTTCGGCAATCTTCGTATCAATACTAACGGTGATCGGCAGTATCATCAACAGCGCCCTCTACACTACCGGGACTTTGCACCTTTAATTGTTTAGGTAATCTCCAAATTTAAGTTTTCCTGGTTTGGCAGTTATCAAATCCAATTGCTGGAGTTAAATGCTCTTTAATACACTGCACATAATTTTGTATCTTCAAAGTCTGACAGGTAATGAGTGCTGCCTTTATAAAGGCTGAAAACTCAGGGGACAAAGGTGTATTGGTGGCCCAGTACTAGTGGCACAGGGCCCAGTGGCCTAGGGGCAACAGAAATAGATGTCAGGAAGGCCCTGTTTCATAAAACTTTTCATCAGTGACAAGTTGTCATAGATGTGACAAGCTACTGAAATCCTTGCATCTGATTGGCTGAGAGCAAATTTGTCAAAGAAATGTGGCAGTTGTCACTGATGACAAGTTTTATGAAACGGGCTGCAGGTCACCACTTTTTCAGAAATTATAGGCCTATATTTTAGTGGTCTGATTTAGGCCATCAAAATTTGTCAATGATGCTTGTCAATTCACTTCTGGATTTATGGTACGGTACCTCATTGTCCACAATGGAAATTTTTAGGACATTGGATATTAAAACAAACATACCGTTACATAAAATATACCTAAGTTCACACAAAGACATTGCTGAAACTGGAAATGAAACTGAAACATATTAACCTCGAATGTAACACGTCATCACAACGTAATACAATATACCTTTTCAGTTGTGAGTGTGTGCACTGTTCTATGTATTTTCCTCATCCAGAATTAGGAAGAATAATTTGTCGCTCAGTGCTTGATGACGGCACGAACTTCACCCAGCTGCCGTGACAAGGGTTGCTAGATTGCTTCTAGTCTTCACTCAGTCTTTTCTCTTTAATGGCCAAATTTTGTCATTTTTTTCTTTCACAGTCAAATATTTATCTATCAAATAATACAAGTAGGTATACATACCCTTATGTTGAATATATCAAAATCATTTTATGAATATGTGGCATCATGGAAAATCATGTTTATGCCTCAACTCGGTCATTAAAATGTTAGACTTAGTGATCTTAGTTACTGTATGTGGTATATTTGAAGCATTTATCATACCTGCCAATTTTCACATAATGATCATGGTTAATAGTGTTATGTTCATGTTTTTTTTTAAATGTCTTTTATATGTTATTTCTTCAAGTCACCAAATTTTATTTCGGCCCATCAGAGAGAAAAAAAAAGTTAGTGTTGAGTCTTGGGCTAGGTACATTCTAAATAATGTAGACATTCTCCAAGTGTATCTCTGTTCCAAATCCTCTCTAATAGTGCGTGATTGAAAACGAAAGTCTTTACTCTTTGAGCACATTTGCAGGTATATGGTTCTCATAAAAACAATGTTATTTACAAATATGGATACAAACAAATACCAGCATACCAGTACCTACACTCATCACTCTTACACATCAGTGCCTTTACATGCATGCTTACATACACATAAACATAAATACACTGACATACACATGGTCATAAATATAGATTTTATGGAGAGTGTATGTACCAAGAGATAGGTACACACACAAAAAAAAAAAAAAAAAACACTTGATATGCTCATAACACTCCAATGGATACTCAAATTACCTTGACATTACTTCCTTTGTATCTGATGGTACAACAAGAAGACTGAATGTCAAACTTTGTATGACTACGAGAAAGAATCCTCAAGCCCCAACCGTTCGCAATGGCAAATTAATTGAATAATTGTGTATTGCATCACATTTGCAGCAAAGGACTCCATAAGCCTATTTACTGTTATTACTCAACAACATGTATATGCAATACCAGATGAGTGGATATCAATCTGAATCAACAGTGAAGTCATATCTGAATTTAGGAACTATGTTATCATCAAATTGTATGACTGTAGAGAAAAAAACAAAACTAAAACAAACTGTTAACGCAGTGGACTAGAATGTTGCTACTTTTGACACAGTCACTGTCTGCTTTTCATTTAAATTTTCATCTTCACTTCCAATGTTCGATTGAACTTTACTCTTTCCACAGAGGGAATATTTTCCAATCCATTTTTTATCTATTTTTTTTTCTTCTTCTTTTGTTACTGTTATTTTGGTTTTGAATTGTCCTAATGCTATAGTCTTCGTGTATGAATAGCACCAGTGCGCTTAGAAACACCAGTATGAAGCACCATACAAATGTAATTAATATTATTATCATTGTAATAATAATAATAATGATAATAATAATAATAATGATGATGATGATGATGATGATTATTATTATTATTATTATCATTATTATTATTACACCAAAAAAAAAACATTATTGGATTTGTAGGCCTACATTGGAGAATTTATGGCCAGAGAACAATATAGATAAATCTGATGACTAAATTTGATGATCTCAATATCTTACCTAGCACCCCTGTCATTTTATGCAAATAATGTTAGATCTATTTCTATCATTTCTACTGCATATTGCCTACATGTGTTGCCATTCTATCATTTCTACGTAGAAGTCATGGCATTTTACACCAAAGTACAGTGACCTTTGAAATTGAATTTCTTTTCTATTGCCACTACCGAGTTCATGCATAGCCTATAACTGCCAATTCATATCTACCCTGACACGAACTTACATCACAGCAGGACATTTCTAGCTGAAGTAATGACTTGGAATTACTTCTTCTTTTTTTCTGAACACACAGTGACCTTTGACATCATCACGTTTTGTTTTGTTTTGTTTTTTCCAGACATGTATAACAACAAGATGTGGGATGAGGTTATGGACAGACAGACAACTTCTCCCCCCCCCCCAAAAAAAAAAGAAGTAAAATAAAATAATAAAAATAATAATAATAATAATAATAATGATAATAATAATAATAGTAATAATAGTAATAATAATAATAATAATAATAATAATTATTATTATTATTATTACTAATTATTATTATTATTATTATGTTTATTATCATTATTATTATGCTGCCTCTGTCACCTTTCATGACAGAGGCATAAAAGTAAACAAAGGATGACATAAAATATCAGGACAACACCATCTCAACACAATCACACAAGATTACTTTAGCAAAAGTGTAACTATCACATTTATTGTTCTGCTGAAAGTTGAAGGCAAGAGATCAATCAAAGGACAAAATAAGACAAGCGTACTTGCACACATTTTTTAACCAGTACAACTGATGCATTTACAGACTGCTAGTCCACAAACTATGCATTGCTTGCTCATATTTATCACTCGGCAACAATTTTCCTCTTCCCTTCTCTTTCTTTATACTTCTATTGCACTCTTTGGTATAAATTGTATACCATCTACCTTAGGAGTAGGCAATAAGCAAGCCTTCCACAGTCCTTACAACCTCATCGGGTGATGGAAGTTACCACAAGAATGACATGGACCAAATTTGGAATCAAATGTAGTATCCTGTTTGGCAAAAAAGGAATGAATATACAACAATTTACATTTGTTGACTGGCCTTCTGTTTTCTGTGAATGTGGCAGGCATATTTTGGAAAAACTTGAGGCTGAAAATGTTCTAATATCTCCAAAAGATTCTATATCATGTCAACAAATCAATTGCTGTAGCTTAAAAAATGAGTCATCACCTATAACATTATTTTATACTCTTTACTGCACTATGTTCACCAATTTGCATAGCTGCTGGAGTGCTTTTTTTGCCAAATGGCACAGTTGTTTGGTCACTGATAGCCAGGCGGAACAGAGATTAAATATTACCCTTAATCCTTTTAATCCACAGCCTTCTTGTCAGACTGAGTCATATTGTTATACCTGAGTGGGCTGGATAACTTTCAAGTTTGAAGGAATGATGAAAACCCCCAAGTTACAGCAAATCACCTGGGCACATTAAAGGTCAAGACTCCCCATCCCCCCCCCCCAAAAAAAAAAACATAATTAACTGGTAAACCTCACTCTAATAGATGATGACAACATTTAGTAAACATGTGTAAAATCACCGGTTGTGAGTTTATCAGAAAGGAATTGACATTCTCCTTGATTTTCTTTTTGTTTTCCATTTATGGATTCACTCAACTTCTGTTTAATAACAGAATATCTTCTTATCAAATAGAAATCATCCGATGAATGGATGGAAAGCTGCAATTCCATTACCTCATAGGCTGCAATTGTCCGCCGCAATCTGCAAATATATATTCAATACCCCAACACACTTTAAAAAAAAAGAAAAAAAAAGCAGTGCTCTCTTTTCTTTCTTGTTTGCTAAAGGAGGCTACAATCTTTGACTCAGTAATTTGACTTTCAAAGTCTTTTGACAAATGGGACTGAAATAAATTCTTTACAGCTGCATTACTGACTCATGAAATGAACAGGACATTAGGACACTCATTTCAGGTCAAACAAAGTAGCATTGGCCCATCAAATATTCAGATTTCAACCCAAAATGACAGATTGCTGATAGTTACTATGTAATAGGCATGCAAACAATGTCCAATGTTATCGCTGCCATCGCTGAATAAAGTTACATACGCCATGTTGATGTACTGAGTACAATGCCATTAGTCCAGTATTAAGATGAACTTTTGGGGTTATACCAAAAGCTGGTCAAAAGGATTACAACCCTCCAGTTCTTAATTTGTTCTGTTTTTATTTTCTTCATTTCATTCTGAATGTCACATATATTGATTTCATCATCAGTAAAGCTGTACATACTCTGTATAATTAACTATTTTCAAATGACACAATATGGCACATGTATTTGACAGCTCCCAAATCTAAATGATTTGGTGTTTCATATCAATGACTATCAATAGTCCACATAACTGGGTTCTGTCACACTACTGTTCACAGAAAATCCATTTATCTCTTGCCTGAACAAAATGTAAAGCTAACACCATTTTACTTGGAATGAATAAACACAATTCTGCATATGTGTATGCAGATGAACTGTGACTTGAATCCATTTGGTCATCTTATTCAATATCTGCAATGTGTCCAAAAAATAAACCAACGCATTTTCAGAGTCTTAGTCTCATTGCACAAGAATCAACATTAACCCGTTGAGGATGAGTCCCGAGTATACATACTCAGGCAGTATCTATGGAAAATAGTTGTTGTAGCAAAATCAGTCCATCCTCAACGGGTTGAAGAATCATTAATGATTGATGGAGTGCTCATCATTTTAAGCTTGTTTTGTCCAACAAATCTTGGCCCTGTTTTATGAAGACTTAAAAATGATTATAAGTAAGTCTATGGCAGCCTGTGTGTTATGGAAATTTAAAATCAATTTTATCTTTTGATAAAACGGGGCCCTTGTCATTCTCAAACCATTTATGAAATTGATCAAATAAAAACATGGGAGCCTTTATTACTTTAAAAATTGTAACAAAAAGATATGATTCATTGTTAGTGTTTTATATGGCAGAGTAAAAGACTTTTTCTTTTGAGTCATTTATTGGTCATATACTAAAATTACTATTGTTTCAGTTGTAAAATTTTCAAAAACCTTTTAACTGTTAAATTTCTAACTGATTTTTCAATTGGAAACATATTTTGAAGATCAAGGTTTTTATTCCTTTCTCTCTCTCCATCTCATTGGCAATTTCCTACTGATTTCATACAGAATTAATGCCTTGAATCTGTCCAATCTAATCTTTCTTCAAAATAAGACATATACAGTAATATTCAGAGGTCCCAACTTGATGATGGAAAGATGCTACAATCTGCAGCTAAATCCCCTTAAGATTTGATGGGTTAAGACACCATTAGAAACACAAACATTGCATTTTTTGGTCTGCCTTCAATAAAATAAAACACACTCACGCATACAATAGTCTTAGAAATTGTAACCTAAATGTGTGTGGAGTCATGAGTTGGAAACAAACAAGTAGGTGTGAGCCAAGCCAATGCGGAGAGATTAACCTCATGCCTTGTGTTAGAACAGTTTAATCTTGGCTTTGTTTGCACAGCTGTGAAATTTGCCTAAAATGACCTGAAACAAGGCAAAATATCTGAAACTTTCTTCCTCTATTGTGGGTTTATAATCTACCAGGGAAAACAGGTCTATCAATACATTAACAAATGGAAGTCAGCAGTCAACTTAGCTTAAAAACAATTTCTACATATCGCGGTCTGTCAATGAAGTTTCACTTCCACATAACAAAATACTTTTGCCCTGGATTATCAGTAACATTTACATGGCAGCTTTGATCACAGAAACAATAGATCAACTACAGCACAGACAATAGACCTGTTCTGTAATGTATTCAAAATCTTATGCATGCTTTGTTCACAAAAGTTGCCCTTCACAACCACAAAGCTTGCCGAAGGTTTCCCTACCTAGCAACAACTAAGTGAATACCTGCATGTGGAACTTATGGAGGAGCAAGTGAATGAAATGCTTTTACTTGGGTATTGGAAAAAAACAACCATAAATTGTAACGAATTACAGAAACAGTCTATTGAATCACTTTACACTGTATTGCCATTCATTAAAAACTGACATTTCTACTTAGAACTGCATTTACAATAGGAAAATATGTGTGCAAGTTTCAATCACCTTACAACTGTATATCCTGCTACAATTACAAATGTGTTAAGGGAATTATTGATAGTTTCCTGCTTGACCGTCAACTGTAATGACAAGATTTGTCTCATGTCCATTATACCATAATGATCTACACATGTGTACTTCAGTGTTTCATCAACTTTCATTTGCCAAGCATATGTTATGAATCTAAATCAAGCTGGGCATGCTGAATGCAATAAAGAGTTTATGTTTAATACAGGAGTTCTTACAAGGAATTATTTTGAAAGATTTTTCACACCAGCGAGGTCATGTGTTTCACTCAGGCAGTGTGTAAATTGGAAGCGTGTAGCTCCTCATGCTAAAACCATCAACCAAACACACCTAGGACTACTCAAGCAACATCAAAGTCACATGGTCAGAACAGCTACCTCAATCCTGCCACACCAGTTGATCCGAAAGACAATCAGACATTCAGCACTGCATTCACCAATATTAAACTATATTTCATAATTTGTCAACACTGTGGTGCTGTTGATACTGCTTAAAACTGAAATCAACTATAATTGCTGAATAAAATAGCCATCCTTTTGGTTTGCAAAATGAACATTCCTGGACAAAATCATCCATCCTCACAATCTTGTACTTCACAGCTCTTACCTGTAATCCTGACTTGACATGGCATTCATACAAAACGGAATAATTTGGTCAAAAATGAAAACTCACTCCTAATTCTGTGCATGGTTACATTATCACACATCACAAATCAGTTGGCCCCCTGCTCTGCTTGAGTGGCATCACTCAGAACATGGTCGTCTACCAGTAACCGGCTGAAAATATTCAAGTCTTTCAAACAGCTTGTGACAAATATTAGTGCTCAGTATGGAAACATTAGACTGCCCACACTCACTATTTACTCAATAAATAAATCAATTGTCTACCTAAGCCACTACGAATAATAAATAAGGTATCATACTGGACTAACAAACATTCAGATTGTACATTGCACAATTGAAAGAAACAGGTACCAGTTCTCATACACATGTATAGTAGTATTGTTACTATCTAGATACTTGCATCATAAGATCACTTGACATAATGTGCCACAACACACGATTTGCTCAGTCTTACTTTGTTTTGCTTTGTTATCATAGGCTTTGTGTCCTATTCAAAGGATCTGCACTGTGGGTTTCATCTTCATTTTTAGACGATATTGCTACAATGTCAGCACAGTAATTCCCGACTTAATAAAACCACGAAAGCTCCACAACATAAAAAATCGTCCAATACAGAGAGGAAAATTTTTAGGCTTTACTAACTTTTCTCTCTCCTTTCAATAAATCAATGCTTTCTCAAACATTGTCAAATCAATTCTTCTCTAGCTAGCATCCACTAAAACCACACAGCTATTGATGGTTACATATTTGGTCACTAGCGCGTTTTCCTGGTTGGATTGTCTCAAGAATGTTCAATAATTTAGTTGACTTTCTAGAATGCTCTCTTTTAATCATTGCTCAGAATCGTTCACAATGGTTTGAGCTTTGTGTTAAGTGTGAACACTTCACATTACTAACACGTTCTACCCTGTAACATGAACACACGCAGAAAGATTTAGGCTTCGAGGCAATCAGTCTACAATTCACTGGAGAGGTTTCAGAAACACTTGCACAACTAACTCATCGTTCACGACGTACTCGGGATTTGACGACAGTTCACTAAGAGGCACCTTCTTGTCAATGTCTGTGTCCGAGTGATAGCGTGACTTGGTGAAGTTCTTCTTACCTGTTGTCACGGCAAGCACTCGTGAGTCATTCACAACCTGGACCATATATTCGATTGGCCTCGGTAGGTCCAGGACCACGTTTGAATAGAGGATCATTCGGAAGTCATCGTTGTTTGAAGTTGACCCCTTGGGGTAGATCTTAAGCTCCCAGTCCCAGCTGGAGTGGGGATAGGATGAGGATCGAGTCGAAAACCGCGGCATCACCTCCTGGAGTTTGTTGAACTGAGAATATCCCGAGAGAACAATTCTTTTGTCCCATCTCAAGTCAGTGTAGTTCCTCAAGAGATAGCTTGTGGCTGAGAAGTCTGTGCTGTTGCCATGTGTTTCTAACGAGAGAGCATGATATTTGTACGCCTGCAGCAATGGCGTTGCAAATAGGGACTGAAACTGACTGACAACCTTCAGACTCTCCAGTTGCACTAGCTGCTCGGGGGTCATCATCGGGAAGCGTATGTGGGGGAGCATCTCCTTGAGGAGGGCCTCCATCTTCTGAGACCTCTCTGGGTGCTTCGGGGACTCCAACCACTTGATGACAGCCTTGAAGACAAAGAGTTCATTCCTGACAGTGAGGTGGGAACTCTTCAGGAACTGGACCAGCTGATCCTGGTCCAGGGCCAGCCACTCGGCACTCCAGTCTGGCTTGCTCATGATGTCATCTGCCTTGGGAGACAGCGCCTTGATGCAGGAGGTGATGAGGGCCTGGTGGTAGCACTTGGTGGCATACTGGTACCAGATGTGGAAGACATCCTTCAGAGGCAACTTGGGGATGATGCTGACTGTGGCAAAGTCCACACATACACGGCGCAGGTCGCCAACATTGTACTTGTCAGCCAGCATCAAGATGGGTAGTGTGTTCTCAATTGTCAAGACGATGTGGCAGGAATACAGGAACTTCAAGAATGCAGGAAATACATCTATGCATTCGGGCTCTTCCACCAGCTCAATTTCCTGTTAATGACAACAACAAAGAAAAGGATAAGTAACATTAGCAGAATATTCTATCAGAAATAGGTGATAAAAGTGAACCATCTGTATTTTGCAAACACTTTAAAAAGGAAAAATACACACTTATTTGTTTTCCTTTTGTACCAACATAATGAAGGGCATCATATACAATGCAATTTTAAGTATTCAAGAGATGAAAACTGAATGAAAAACCAAGAATTTATCATCTATTTATTAATGTATCAGTAATAAATCATCATGTAGCTAATTTCGTTTATGGTGAAAGAGTCTTTGCTAGTCCAAAATAAAGAGTGAAGTGCAACAAATTGCTTGTTTATCTCAATTACAATTCAGTTTTTGCTTTACATATAAATATAAATAAATAACTAATGCTTTGGCATGTTTTTGTTTTTGTTTTTGTTTTTTACATTATGGCTAACTACAGGAAGTACACAGGTCAGTTTTACATCAGCTCAAGCTCATCAAAGTACAACCTCTTGAGAAATTCTTGTAAGGGAGAAAGAAGCCTTCACTTACAAACCTTCTTCCTCCTCCCCCCCCCCCCCCCCCCATCCCAACTAACAAGCTATTTGAAGGTAGTCCTTGGAATTAGAAGGGTAACTAAATACATGTATGTAAAATTTGAACACAGCAGTCATGTATACAAAGTACAAGTTTACAACTGGGACGAGTATCCATGGCTTATCCTTTTAAAGTTGCCAAGTACTCGGTTGTGGAGGGGACTCCCTGTAATGCCTCAAGAATTAGATCAACTGCTGCCATGGCAACTGAGAATTTTTGGCAAAGATGCAACAGTCTAACTCATTGAGTCTTTGGCTGTGTGTGTTTGACACATGATGCAGGCAGTAATACATAAAACAATGGCAAATGCACTTCTGATCAAATTATGCACCCAAGTATGGGAAGCCAAATATGAAAATGTCACTACAACACACTTAGGAGAAGCTCACTGCTACTTCAATAATAAACTGCTCATGTTTGTAAACCAACTTGGTCTGAGCGCAAAAGGGCAAGTCCAAGATAACACGCGCGTTACGTATGGGACATTCAGAGACTTTTATGACCTGAAAAATAGTGTTAATGGCCTTTGATCATATTGAACTTTATCATGGTGATTGATATCTAGGAGAAGTATAATCATGTAAAAAATTGAGAAAAATGACCTTGACAATTATATTCTAGAAGAGAAAATATGTGCCGTTACGTATGGGACCAGAAAAATTTTGTTTTTTTTAACATTTTTTTCAACCTCAAAACTCTCTGAAAGTATTTTATTCTACAACTTGTAACTCACTGTGATGAAAGTCACAACACTCAAGATTATCACAGGTAAGTTTCATGTCATTAGGCAAAAAGCTCTTATTACAGGTTCTAATTAAAGACAGACATGACGTGTTACGTATGGGACAGTTACGTATGGGACTCTTTGTCCCCCATTCATTTAGTGTGTGGAGAACCATGTTTATGGGTATTTTGCATAATTATTGAAGTAAAATCAGTTGAAACTACTCAAATACTGATCCAGATTGTCAAGGAAACAATATTCCCCAAATATTTACCATCATAGTCATATTCAATCATATTTTTATATTTTTATGACCAACCTGAGTATGCATGCCCTTTGTCCTCCATTCGTTTAGTGTGTGGAGAACCATGTTTATTGGTATTTTGCAAAATAATTTTGCAAAATACCCATATAAACAAATTTTTGCGTAATTATCGAGGTGGAATCAGTTGAAATTACTCAAATACTGATCCAGAATGTCAAGGGAACAATATCCCCCAAATATTTACCATCATAATCATAATTCAATCATATTCTATATTTTTTTATTACCAACCTGAGTATGTATGCCCTGTTTTTATCAGGATACTTACTACTAAAAAATTGAATAGTTTAAAGTGTTTACTACCATTGACGAAGTGCAGTTTGCCATAAACAAATAAAAAACAACTTGACACAAGAAATATTAATTTTGATAGATAAGCAATACCTGCTGTGTGGAATTCCAGTAATCGAGTAGATGTATGATGTCTGTCTAGCAGTCAGGTCATTGATTTGAGTCACACCTCAGTATGTATACCCATGAATTTTGTTGTGGCTACTATTGAAAACTGAATAAGGACAATTCGTGTATCACTTGCAAAAAATCATTTTACTTTTTTTTTTTTTTTGATATCACAACCGTTTCAAATTGGATCTCCATCAAATTAACTTTGAATTCCTCTAGTCTTAGAATTGTATGCTCTTTAAATAGTAATTCATATTATTGGTTTCCAGTCATCTCATAAAATGTTGAAAACTGAATCCCCATTTCTACAAAAACTATACCATCCCTTTAATGCTGATTTTCATTGTGCATTTTGCCATCTTCCCCTCCCCCTTTCTGAAAATTGTTCAGTCAAGTACATGTATTGTTTCAAGTGTCTATGACTCAAAAAGTAGCTACAAAGTTGGGATGCTTTCTTCAGGATGATTGACCATTTGTGTACTGAGAGACCTTCCCAGCTAGCTACATGCATTCACATGCAATATATATGAGGATGTCCCATACGTAACGCATGTGTCCCATACGTAACATTATTTCAATGCCTTATAAAAAATATTTCTTTTACTGTTTTTTCTTTTTTCTATGGTATTTAATTTCTCTAAACAATAAATTAGAACTTTCCAAAAGGGCATTCAAATAACCTTAGCCATTTGAGAAAAAACCTAAAAAAATGAACTCATTTTGTTACGTATGGGACATCTCATGATAGGACACGAGCTAATTTGCATAATCATTTGCATAATCCCTAAATTTTCATACCAAGTTAAACTATTTGATGAACTTCTTATGTCCACATATTAATCAAATATCATTTGCTTTCCTTTGAATAAATATGAATTTTTATAAATGTCCCATACGTAACGCTGTGTTTTACATCTATGCAAATGAAGCCCTTGAAATTTGCATAAATTTACATAATATCATTTTTTCCTCCATGGAAATCAAAACTTCAACTCATAAGCTTCAAAATGATACCAAATATGTCGATATTGAGCAAAGATGAAATTTTGCCTTCTGAGGGGACCTTATCTTGGACTTGCCCAAAACTCGAACATGATATGGTACCCTAGGAAAAAGCGCTCAATTTGCACTTTGACAGCATTGTGATGGTACCGATGTGAAAAATTCTTACATCTCAACTAAGCTATGACTACAATTTCTGTGAATAAGTATGGTTGCTTTTATAAATAAGTTCTCATTTCTGCCAGTGAATGTAACATGACTGTTGTGATATGTCTGCCTTGTGTGCTGTTAAATATGAGCTCTACAGAGAGCTCATTTGACTTGAAACCCTTGAACAGCCATTTTATTCTATAAAGCAGGGCTGCTACTCAGACTTTTCCAATCCATGAAGCCTAGACATTGTCAGGACTTGAATGACAGATAGTTGAGCAAAAATGTTCTCTCTACTCATTTAAGTTATGCTGGCAATGCAAACTATTTAAAAGAAATTAAAGACAATAATGCCTGTGGCACCCTTCTAGGATAAACGCATGAAAATGAAACTGAAATCAATATTAAAACACTCCAGAATGGGACAGACATCAGCCTGCCTTCGACCGGTCACAAACAACAGGGGCATGATGTACTCATCTGAGCATTCAATATGATATGGTGTTGAAATCCTAGGCAAGGTGTGAGCACTGATTGTGCTGAAACAATTTTCATCCTTGAAAAGACGTGTCATAATCGTTGGTGGATATGTATTGATTGTCACTGGGTGTAACTGATTACACAAGGAATTAGGGTGTTGTGGTGCCACCACGTCCATCTTTTTGTGCTCAGATCTTTGGCAAACAAAATCTCTCAGGGACCTGTCAACTGTCAATGTACAATAATAATATAGAGTGAATAGCAGATGGTATACATTCTGCAGTCACACTGGAAAGATGAATATCTTTGACATGTGTACAAGGTGCAGACAAATGCAGACAGGTAGGATATGATTGCCAATATATTATGTATGTTGAACATATACTAGTACAAACCTGTGAATACATAACACTTTACAGCCTAAATTCTGCAATGTAACAAATGCACTTGCCACAATATGAAGATTCTCATTATAAGCTTACGCTTCAAATCTGGCATCAGGAAAACATAAAGTGACTGCATCCATATAATCTACACACCTAGCCATGCAAAATCATCATTTTGTTTGTGGGACTGACAGAAATGATAATAATAGTAGTAATGAAAAAATGCCAAGTGGCCAAGGCACTCAGACATTCTGAAAACACACTAGCAAAACAGTCAATGCACTCAGACATTCTGACTACATACCAGCCAACAACAAAGGTTGGTTTGGGGGAAAAAAGCAGTTGTATTGTCACAGGCAAAGACTGCTTCTTGATACAGCTGGGATATGACGTCTGTGCTCTCTAAGAACTCATGTACTGTGTACATTGCACATGGGCATCATCGTCGTCAAATTATGCACAAGAATTATAAACGACCATCACTGCATGATGAATATATACAAACAAATGCTTTCAGTCTCTTCTGAGTACAAGTGCAAATCAAACACACAGCAATAAGTCTTTTTACTCAGAAAGCATACCTCATGATTGCCAACACAGGAGAAAATTTGCAGCACATCTACAATGTAAATGGACTCCTGTATTCATGCACACGCTGTACTGATTTCAAGCTCAACAGTTGTGCCCCAGTCTCATTCAATGTGTGTGCTGCCTGCTGAAATCCCCCCAGTAGAAAGAGAAAGGGAGAACCGGTCCAGCCTCAAAAAAGACAGAGCATCAAATATTACCCTCCATGATGAGATGCACGGTAATGACACATCAACCATCTTGGCCGCCTCCGAACAGAACTCAACAGAAATGATTCGGTACTTGCATCATTTTTCCTAATGGCCCATCCCGTTAAAGCTACATTATTGTACATCACAGGGTACATTGACATCAGAGGAGCAACCCACGTATAAAGTACATTGTAGGAGCAATACAATTACAAAGAAAAAACAATGATAACAAAATATGATCTGTAGACTAATGGACTGAAAATGCAAAATGAATTCAAAACAAAGTATATTGCATTGATGTGAGCTGATATATACAGCCATATGAAAATATGAGGAGAATCATCCACAATATGTTGAAGAAATACAGTATACTTGAAGAAGAAAATGGGAGAGCTCTTGAATGCTATGTGATATGTCAGAAAGAAGTTCTGGGAGATTGTCAACTAACATTCTGTAACAATCAATGTTCCACTGGTATCCTTTTAGAACCTCATCACATAAAAAGAAAAAAAGTACAGAATTTATTCATGGATCTCCTTGAGGTACCAGGTAATAATGATCAAATACAATGACTGAATAGTGCACACATTCCCAGTGTACAATGTATGATTATTCTCACTTTAAATGTTAAGACAGACTTAAAGACGAAATCCACCCCAAAAATAATAAACTCTAAAAGAGGAAAATTTCTCTACAAAACCCCAAAATGACAAAAATTGGATAAGAAATAATGAAGATATGACATTTTGAATTTTCACATTCTTTCATAAAACATTTCTTGACCAGTCCTTATGAATATTCAAATGAACAAGTTGATGTTATGCCCTCACACTTTTTTAATGTGTTATGATATATGAAATCTTGAAATTTTTTTTTTTTATTTTTCAGCTAATGCAGGTAAAAGCATATTTCCATGCCAAAATATTTTAGAGTTAACATTTTCAAAAAGAAAAATTGACATGTCAGAATGTCATGACCTTCCTTTTTTTTTCCAAATTTGATCATTTTTGCATTATTCTGCAGGGAATTTTTCTTTCTCTCTCTCTTTATGAAAATGATAAAATTCTGGAATAAATTTCTTCTTTAAGAAGACCTAACAGCCATTGTGATAACTTTCAGGAAAATTATTAATATCTATTCTGTCTTCACTCTTCAAAAATGTTTCCTTTAAATGCAAACAACACTTGCAGAGCAATTTATCTGGTTCCTTTCACAATTTTATTCTTTTTTTTTAATTTTCTTTTGCAAGTCCCCTGTAAGGCTGTATTTTACCTTTAACAGCTTATTGCCTGCTTTAAAGGCCTTACACTGTGTCATGTTTTGGACCAGCTTTAAGAACACATTATGATAACGCTGTATTCTTAGACAGCTGCACATGAATTTGATATCATGTAACTCTCCTCCCTGCTATCAAATTTGTAAGTTTATCATCACACCAACGCCTGTCTGGAATTCTGACTCTCTTCAGCAAAGGGCGTGGAGGCAACATAATGACATTTTCATTAGATTACATGGCTGTTTCACACAGCTATGTACCCTCCAGCACTCCAAAACAGCATGCACAGCCACACAGAACAGCAATCATCACAGAGGTGCTATGCTTGCAGTATTGTACATGGTACAACAATCTGCAGCAGCACAGAGTCTTCTATCATTCCAGAATGTGCAGAGAAATTGCTGCCTACGAAATAAATAGGATAAATTGCTGCACAAAGCAAAGTATCAAAACAAAATTTGTTAATGCTATAACCGGATGTAAAAATGTAAATCTGATACTAAATATAACTTTGAAAATCTGAGTGACCTATCAAAATATTTTCTGGAGAGAATATCAACCCATTGGGGATAAGGTGATTCTGTTATAACACAGTTTTTCCATAGACACCTAATGGTCTTCAATGAGTTACTATTGAGCTAAACCACTGTGTAAACTACTCCAATGACACTGAACTGGTGCTGAACTCTACTCTGAAAGCTTTTAGAAATGAAAGTGCTTCTCAAAACCCATGGCATTATTTGTTTGTTTTGTTTTATCAGATAAAAGGATATTGTTACATGTATACAGCTATCCAAAGGTACAACTGATATGCGGAAGGAACTAATAATTTTTGATCAGTTCTGTTTTGAACCAGAGCAATATGTAGCATGGAAGTACACTGTAGCTTTATAGCAGTTTACACCCAGAAGTTGCATACACACAAGCTTGATACATTGCATAATGTTTACAGTACAGCATGTAATCAACATACATGTATAACAACTTTCATTACCTTTACTTTGGCTCTGGAATAATGGAGAAATGTAGGAGTCTTCCCTACTCATTCTTCTCTCTCTTTTTCTTTTTTAAATCACTATGACTGGGAAACAAAGAAATAATCAATTTCTTGTCTCTTCTTGGCAGATTTCCTTACATATCCAGCAATTTTCAGACAACAATTCCAATGGCTGTTAAATACTTGTAATGATGATGTAAGAGAGCTGAGACATGTGAAATACCTTGCTATAAACTGATATATATATATATATATATATATATATATATATATATAGTTGAAAGAAATTGGACTGAGGCGGGATGTTGCTCTCGATCTTAGTCTCCCTTTTATTTGTCAAGCTTTCGGCCCGTCATTGGGCCTTTGTCAGGACCTACCAACAGAACGATTATTATATGAATAACCTGATGTGTCATATAATATATAATGCAATTTCACATATTACCAATCTTCTAAATCATTTCCTTTATATACACAAATCAATCATTCAATTCAATACAAATATCCACTCTAACCTCAAATCATCATCAGAATAACATCATACAATGTATGTCCAAAAAATATATAAATAAATTCTTATATCATAATGCTGCCATACAATAATCATATCGTCTTATAATTCTTAGCATGATGATCACAAACAGAATCATTATACATATATATCATAGTCATATGTCTATTTGCATTGCGTATATGTATATATCCGCATACGCACACATAAATAAATTCTTATATCGTAATGCTGTCATATGATAATCATAATTTCTTTCAACTATATGCATCCAACAATGCGGCACCGCGTACGTTCGGGACCCAGGGAACTATTTCTCACATTATATATATATATATATATATATATATATATATATATATATATATATATATATATATATATATATATACATATATATAAAAGAATCCTTTTGAGGTTATAACTGAGGTGGGCACCTAATTCCTTCATTGCCTAGAAAACATCCTGATATGAGAGATCTCAAATCTGGAATACAGGAAACAGCAAAATTATTCATACCCCTGAACGTTTTTAGTACTTTTTTTTCCAATTTGAATTAAATAATAAGATGATGATAAGTACTTCAGTGTGACTTTTATAATCATATAGTTGTCAGCTACCAATGAAAATAATTTTGGGTTTAGTTTAATCTGCATAATAGAAACACTGAGATTTCCTTCTTTTTGGCTGTGCTTATTTATTTGATTATTTGTTAGGAATGTGAAAATTCTTAATGAGAACATGGTACTATCATGGAGCTACTGTAGCACCATGGTAAAATCTAGTGCATTGAATGCTGTTGTTACAAGCAAATGACTTGTGATCAATATCGATAACTGATTCTGAAAATGTAAAGTATCAAATTGATGCCTGATTGCCACCACCCTTTATGAGAAATTGGCATAATTAAAAAGAAATTTAGGGATATGAATAATTTTGAAACTGTATGATCCTCATATACACTGTACATGTATGCTTTCAGCAACTCTCACAGCTCTAATGAAAGCCACATAGCACAGACTTGTCTGTTGTCAACATAAATCAGCTGCAGCTGAGATAAAATTCTCTCTGGGATGACGATAACACATTCCAACACTGTTACGCATCAAACACGCTTGTCATGGTCTGCCTGTAGCAAGTGCAAAACACAATGCTATTTATAGTATGAAAATGCACTCTTGAAAAATTGTTTAAAAAACAATTACAACAGGCAACTGATTCCAAACAAGAAAATGTGCATTGCCAAATGATATGGCAAAATTTTGATGGAAAACAAACAAACAGACTGAAAACAGCCAAATAGAGGGATAAACTGACTCTGGCTAACATGCCAATGCTTGGACTATATGATTGTGGAGATTTGGGCATGAAAGTACAGTAACCTGGGTGTGTGGTCTGGAGGGTTACCATGGAAACCCTGATGAGTTTAGAGAAAGAGCACTGTAAGTCAAGAGTAACATCCTCCCGTGCACATATTTGAAGCAATTATGGTGTCTGTTATAAAACTAGTCAAGTACATATTAATAACAAAGGCTACACCTATAATCACTCTACCTAGCACTATCTATGCATTCCTTTTTTTTTAATAGTAACATTAATACTGCAGGCGGGAAATAATTATCTGAAATAGAAGGACACATCATCAGAAAGTCTATCTAAAATGATATATGAGGGAATTCAAACGTGAATATCAGAGAGATAGAGAGGAGAGAAAAATTAACAAAATAGATATAGAGATGACACGGACAAACAATAATACTGCAAATAACGTGTACTAATTGAAAGCCCCCCCCCCCCCCAAAAAAAAAAAAGAAATCTACCCATATTCACAACAGAATGCAACCCTCACCCCCCCCCCCCCCACCCCCCAAATACACACAGCCTGAATTCTCTCATTTGTTGGCCCGACTAGTATACTCTGCCAATGAGAAGGAATCCTTCAAAAAAAAAAAAAAAAATCAAACAAATTTCTGGACCCATGCAGATGCTGATCCAGGTCACTACCAAAGATTCATCACCTGTTTCTGGCATCATTATCAACTTTTCCTGTAAATTTCATCTCAATCCATTCACAACTTTTTGAGTTATTTTGCAAACAGACAGACAAACTACACAAATGCCGACAAAAACATAACCTCCTTGGGGGAAGTACTGGCAATGGACTGAGTGATCAATCTATAATATGAGACAAAAAAGAAAACAATGAAAATAACACATGAACTAAAATGAGCATATTTCTATTGAGCGATAAATATTCAAGGTGATGTGAGGTGATTCGCAGTGATATGCGGTAACACGCAAAGCGATGTGCGGTCATACCTCGAATTTTCCAAAGTAGAAACACGTCAGGTTGTGGGTGATAAGAGGTGCTCTGTCCTCTACCTTTTGAGATGGTTGATGCGCGGTGATGCGAGGGATGATCTTCTAATTCGAGACATCACATCTCTGAAACATTTGACTACCTTCTCAGGACTTCTTAAAGCAGCAGAACTTGACTCCTGAGTTGCAGGGGTGGCTGAGAGCCATAAAGCTAAAATACTACATTTCATGTCATGTCTTCATCTAATTTGTGCCATCTTGATTCTTGTTTACCTTCCCACAAGGCAGTGCAGGCACAACCTATCTGCTACCTAAAATATGCGACTTCAATGTAAGTTTTCTCTGCCTCCCATCACCTCCTATCACCACGTATTCAATGCTGCACACTGGCACTGGTCCAACAGTCCCTGACCAGTAAAAATCACCATTGGACAAGTATTTTTCTGGAATGGAACAGTAAAACATGGAAAAACTGGGTAAATACTGGTCTGACAGATAGGTCTGACCAGTAGAAAAAATGGATTAGTGTGCAGTCCTGACATATTTATCGCTCAGTAGAAACAGTTCAGGTAGTCATAAAATACTACAGTTGTAAGTGATTCGGGGGGGGGGGGGGGGACAAAAATTTGCAGTCATGCGAGATAATACGAGGTGTCCAGTAGAAACATGCTCAATGAATCAAGCATCCAACCATACAGGCAGCACCCAACACCTGAGGGAGTGGAATACATCAAGGGTTAAGGTCATTTCTCTCCTGCATGATTTGATTAAAAACAGAAATTGAGTTACACTGTGGCAAGCTGATCTCTTGAGTGAATCAAATTAAAGCCCCAATGAGCAAAACCAAATTAGATTTGATGCAGCAAATTACGACAATGAAAAAGAAAGGGTGGAACAGAAAGAGTAGGGATGTACAATAAGTATGATTGTATGTACATACTAACAACTACCAGATCAGGGACCTAAAAATGCAAATTAATCTTTTACAGACTGGCAGGGATGAGTTGATTATTGACAGAGGGGAGTGGAAGCTGTATTGACTGAGAGAAATGAAAGCATCTCATCTCTGTGGTAGATGCACTAACAAAAGACTGACAATTATACGTGGGTAAAGTGTACACCATTAATCATAAACACAGAAGGGGTATCAATAGTGTTCAAAGTCTGATGAATTAAGTCTTCCTGCTTCTAAGAAAACAAAAATGTTGGGTCACTTCTACTGTCTAGAGGACTTCACAGTTGTTGTAAAGGAGATAGATATTTGATGGACAATATGAGACATGCTGGTGTTGGTGTACATGTGTAATGGACCATTGTTTTTGTCTCATTTTTTTTTCTCTCTTTTCTTATGACGCAGTGTATACACCACTCCACTTACGATGTGTATCATAAAATCTTGACTGCATTATTCTAGAGTTGGTACTTGAGGCCTAAATTGTTGTACAAGCCAGCATTTCATAGGGAACTTTACGTTATCTCTTCCTGTCTTGTGACAGCCACATGTTATACACTTTAGATGTATCTTCTTTCTGAGTCATGATATGTGTAGTGTTGTAATGTCACTTAATTTCTATTTGAAATTATGCCAATAAACAACTGATTCACACACAAAAAAAAAATTAATGGAAGAAAAATGCTAATCAAACACACAAATCAATTAAATAGTGCAGCCATCAATGGCAATATTGTATGTTCAGAATATTTAAGGATAATGTCGAATTCATCCTATTAGACACTCATGTGTACATTAGATACCTACAATCTCTAGTTCTTGACTGTGCATGTGTTATAAAGAGGTTTGGTTCACAGATTTACAAACCCTAGTAATTTCTGCAAACAGTAAGATAGAGAGTATTATTAGATGTGCTATGAGCTGAGATTCTGATGAAAGAATTCTTTCCCTCTTCTAGCTGCTGGTGTTTTGGTCACCTTCTCCTGCTCCAGCTTGCTGGTTTCAACATTATGACGTCTGTAGAGTAGCACTTACCAGGGTGCTTTGCTATCGTTGTCACATCCAATCCCAACAACAATGCATCAAACATGCTTTGTTTTACATACACAGTCAAGTGCACATATGGAAAGGTAGTCGCTATGTGCATAGGACAAAAATGTCTTGCTCGCACTTTGCTTGGTACAATATCTTCACGTGCACATATTTCAGCTTTGATGTTCAAGATTGATCTTTGCGTCAACCAAAATTAATGCTTGAGGGGGAGTCAATAAAGGTTTACTTTACTCGTCAAAGTTAATGTTTTCCAAAGAATGTTCTTTTGGTCTGAAGATATTGCTAAAAGATAGGTGAACTTTAATGTGCAACATTTCTGTTTTCTGGGGGTATCCAGCTATACCTGCAACTGGGCAGGAAATAGAAGAACATCCATCTATATAATACACTGACACTACACTTGGAAACCAATAAAAATACAGAAGTGCCATATTCAGAGATTTTAGGAAGGCTTGGTAATTACTGGAAATGAAATCTCTTTTAGAATCATCACCTGTAGGGAGTCAGTACTCTTGACAACTGTATATGCCATACATTTTGCAAGTATATTAGTGTCTGAACTGAAATTTGTTCGACAAGTTTTTGAGTGGTTGAATTCGCAATTGAGAACCACAATGAGGAAATGAAAAAGAAGAATCACAACTTTCTATTCAATAGGAGAGTGAGCTATTTCCTAGCCTGGAGATGGGATACAATGCATACACTGTAGTAATAGCATGTGGTACAGGAAGTGACACTTTCACTAGTCGCTAATAAGCTGTGAATATCAGTCAACTTGTGTGAAATCTGAATCGGGCAGCATAAATACAGAAATATAGAATAAACATGAAACAATGCAAACCAGCACTGCACTATATTCTGTTTGGTTGCAAAATTTCTGCAAAAATGTGACATCATTTTCCTGATATGGGATCTTAATTTGAAAGACTTTATGGTCTCAGAATTGGGGTACAACTTGACTTGGCTTGTTAAGTAGAAACTGAAAGCTACTTCGACACATTGTAAAACATTCTTATGAGGTGTGTGAATGACTACTATCAAGTGGGAGCATTTGCTGTAAACTCTTGATGGTAAACAGCGAGGTGTAACCAACATAGCTTCCTCTACTTACTTTCTGGCTGGGATCTGTCCAATAGGAGCTGAACATCCTCTCAAAGACTTCACTCCATCTCACCAAGACCAGTTTGTGTGCATTGAATTCTTCAAAGCCAACTTTCAGTTTGATGTCACTCAGCTGGGCGTTGTTGTAGAACCGTGTCATGTCAGACAGCGCTTTGCGCTCGTTGCCATAGCAATCCACTCCGCCCGGAGGGAGCTTGTCCTCCTTATCCTCCTCCTCGGGGTTTGCTGAGATGGTGATGGGGGGCTGAGGCTGGCTGATGACAGCTAGGTAGAAGGCTTGGAGGGGGTGCAACTCATTACCCCCACCTTGGTTATTGGCACCACCTGCACCCCCTCCTCCTGCACCAGCTCCGGCACCACCCCCTACAGCTCCTCCACCTGCATTGCCTCCACCAACTCCTCCTCCTCCTCCCCCAGCTGCTCCCGGTACTCCAGCTGCGGGCATCATCCTGTGACCGAGGTGTGGGGCTCGCTGCTCGGACTACGGAACAAAATATTTTGAAAGAAGAAGGACAAAAACTTTATCAGACAGCTCAAAAGTACTTTGCACTAGCAGAGTAAATAACTTACAACTAATTGCCATTGAATTGTAGTATCGATTCCGAAACAGGAGGGTAAGAATGAACATTAAAGGGATGGTACAGTATTGGTAGAGGTGAGAATTGGGCTTTTACATGCAACTTTTTGCGAGATATCAAGAAACTGTGTCTAAAATAGTGTAGAGAGTACCTTTCTAAGAGAAATTCAAAGTTTATTTGATGAAATTCGGTTTTGGAATGGCTGAGACATCCAAAAATAAAGTAAAACAAAGCGATCGTAATAAAAGCTGGGTCCCACATTTTTATAAAATTGCTCTGTTTTGAGTATCTCAGCCATTTAAAAACGAATTTTCATCAAATAAACGTTGAATTCCTTTTGCAATTACATGCTCTTTCATATTTCATAAGAGGTTTCTCATAGTCTCACCCAAAAATGTTAGAACCTGAGGTTAGGTCTCAACCAAAACTATATGATCCCTTTAAAACATCTGTGAGTTGCTTTCTATCTCATTCTCGACACGTGGAAACTGCATCTACAGCTTTAGTCTCAATTTGGTTTCACTACCTGATTATAAAACACAAATGACTTGGATTTATTAGCCATTCTATTGTGCTGTACAGAGAACTATTGATGTGAAATACATTAGAAATATTCTTTATATCATGAATGAGACAATATTATATGAAGTATCATGTAGCGGCTGGTTTTCATTGTGAGAAAACATAGCTATTTAATATACTGCCCTCCGTATGCTTTATTGCACTAGCCTGCCTTTGATCACTGGCACTCCAATGAAGGGAAGCCCACAACACAGTCATATAAGTGTGCCTCTACTTTATGGTCCTGCTAAGACAAGGGATACATAGTACAACCTCTTTAATATTTCTACCTTTAAATGTCAAGACTTCATCCACTCAAAGCGCAATTCCATCCCAATGAACAGGATAAACTCATGCAAGCAGAAGGGTTGATGTTTCATGAGAATGGAACACATGAGGAGAGATGAAAGCTTGCAAAATTGGAAAAACATTATTGCACAAAAATGGAGTTATATTTTTAATGTAAACTAGAGGGAGATGATCATGTCTTCTTCTCAAAATTCCCTCATTCCCTGTCCACATTTTACTAAATTTCCTTTTCTGCAATGATATCAGAAAGACCAAGTTGACTTACTTTATGGGAAAAAGGAAGATGTAAAACAACCTAAATCATCAACCAAACACAATTTTCATATATTTGTGTACAGGCAACTCAACTTTAAGATGTATGGATTGTCAACTCTCACCTTGGTAAGAGGTAAAGAGTGTATTTTGAGCACTATAATAAATTATCTGAAAGCCTGTAAGGACACGAGTACTGATGGTACATTCACACTGATTTTCTCCTGTTTTCTTTTTTCATGACTCCTGCAAATCCTGGATTCCAAGGAGCTTTTTTTTTATTTGTTCCTTTGTTTATTTGTGTGTTTTCTTCCCAGTTAGATTATGAGCCCTCAGTAAGCACTGCACATTTCTACCACATTGACTGGGTAAGTTTGTGATGTGATACAAATGTGCCATACTGAATGAGTTACGTTGTACCATGGACCCTACCACTTGTGGTAGGGTCCATGGTTGTACATTGTAGTATACATGTGCTGTGCTTAATAGGGGCTCATAAACTGCCAGGAAAGAAAAACAAGCAATGTGATAATTTGATAAACATGACCTTCAAATATAAACTGAAATGCCAAAAGCAATACATGTAAGTCCAAATGTCCATATGCCACTAGAAGTATTTAATTCTGAAATTTGTAGTTTAGCAGGGCCCAGCAGTATTTTTTTTTTCTGGTAGCCCTTTATGGCCACTAAAATCTTAAAATCTAAAATTTTGGTGGCCCGAAAAAGATGTGGTGGTCCAATACAAAAGCAAATGTAATGATTCATTTTGAATTTTAGTTGCCTGAACAGGCCAATAAAAGATAACCTTTGTCTGAAATTTGGTGGCCCAACATCAATTTTTAGTGGCCCTGGGCCATCGGGCTACTGCTAATGTCGAGCCCTGTTTTAGAAAGTATGAGAAGGAGACATTTATCACTATTCTATTCATCTCCCTAGCAATACAGTACTCTTCCCATAATCGGGTATCGCTTTAACGGGTAATCCGTTTAATTGGGTAGTTATGTCAAAATCACTTCAATCCAATGCACATGATAATTACCTGATAGTCGGGTAGCCTCTCCGCATAAATGGGAAAGTAATTTTCTTCTAATCTAATTTGACCCACATTCTATCGCAGATGTATCACTTTAAGATGTCAAAAATTCTATGGCTAATCACATTCTCTGCTTAATTTGCAAAGAAGACCGATTATCTGGGGAGTGATTAAACATGAAAAGACATGTACACGTACGTACCAACTTGCCACACGTAAACGAACATCACATTTATGCAGCTGGCACTCACAATCGCATAGAAAGACAGGAGTTGAACACACTTGCACTCCTCCCTTGCTCCGCAACAACACTCACCACACGAGAAGTTTGCAACGAAAATCAGGCCATGCACCAGCTCCATAATTTTGCTTTTCACCAGTCACATCTCGAAAAGTAAAGAACGTCTTCTATAATAGCCAGGAAGGTGGAAAGTTCATTCTAGCTTTCAACATGGCTTTGTCTAAAAAGAAACGTGTGGACTTGCCCCTTGCTCAAAAAGAAAAAATCATACAAATTCTCCAACTTCCAGGAGCAAGCCAGAGGTCTGTAGCGAAAAAATACGGAGTGTCACAATCCCAAGTTTCGAGGATTTGGTTAGGAAGGGAGCGCATTTTGGCAGACTGTGAGAAAGGAAAGGGGAACAGAAAACGTATGCGTGAAGGTAAGGAAGAGGAAGTCGGTGATGCCCTTTACCTATGGGTTCAACACAAGCTGGCCCAGGATGCAAGATTATCTGGACCACTTAAAAAAAAAAGGCCACAGAGCTTGCAGCGGCTGCAGGTTCAGTGCTCGAGCCCTCAGAGGGATGGCTTAGTCGCTGGAAAGCGAGAAACAATTTGATATATAAAAAAGAACATGGAGAAAGGCAGCATGCAGACCTTCCAGCTGTGAATGAATGGAAAAGTGGAAAACTGAAAGAAGTGCTGGAGACCTACAAACCAGAGGACATCTACAATGAAGACGAGACTGGCCTCTACTACCGCGGGTTCCCTGACAAGGGATATTGTTTAAAGGGGACTGAATTGCCAGGTGGTAAGAAGGCAAAAGAGCGCATCACCATAATGATGTGCGCAAACATGACTGGCACTGACAAAAGGCCTTTGCTCATCATCGGCAAGGGGAAGAAACCCAGGGCTTTCCCGAACGATATGACACGATTGCCTGTGCTATATGCATCATCAAAAAACATGTGGATGACAGGAGACATATACCGGAAGTGGATGAATGAATGGAATGGGGAACTCCGCATGCAAGATCGCTGCATCTGCCTCCTTGTTGATAACTGTTCCGCTCACCCTGCCGACGTTGAGCTAACTCACATATCCGTGAAGTTCCTGCCCCCGAACACAACAAGTGTGGCTCAGCCCATGGATATGGGCGTCATCCAGAACTGGAAGGGCCATTACAGGAACCTATTGAATTACCGAATCATCTCCGCCTTAGATGCCGATAAAGAGAGAAGGGCCCTCGACATAGCTGGGTCTATCAATGTGCTGGATGCTGTGTATCTTGCAAAACAATCGTGGGATGCAGTTCTACCCAAGACAATCGTGAATTGCTACCGAAAGGCAGGCTTTCATACTGACAACGATGATGCTGACAACTCCAATGATACTTTGCCTGTGTCAGACAACATGACTGCAGATGAATTTGAAGCGTTCATCAGGATAGATGAAGACCTTCAAACCAGCGGCGATCTCTCCAATGACAAACTACTTCACGTGGAACGAGAGGATAGAGCCTCCAGTGAAGGGGCCTCCTCAGCTGTCCAAACGGATGCGGAGGAGGTGGAGGAAGTGCAACCTCTGACCAACAGGAAGAAAATCCAGATGCTTGATTATTTTCGCCAGTTTGTCCAGGAGAGAGGTCTTCAGAATCTCCTGCCAGTTGTCTCCCAGGTCGAATCGATCGTTTATTCGGAGGTGGCATGTGCAAAAAAGCAAAAAACTCTGGACACTTTCTTTTCTAAATAAGACATAGTCTGAATGATTTCACACGAATAACCAGCATCAACATTTGCTGAAATGTTTGCAAAGTAATCTGCGATGAACTATGTACAATGTACATGTATATAGGCCTAAAATAAGAACAAATTTTGTATGATTGACTTTACACATGTTATCGTATATAGGCCTAAAATAAGAACAAATTTTGTATGATTGACTTTACACATGTTATCGTATATACCCGTAAGAATGTCACCATTTTCTTCCAATTCATGTTATTGTTAAGGGCCTTTCGTATGACCATTTTTACCGACATGAATTACTTTTATTGTGTGGGTCAAAACAGAATTTTATTTGTTTTCTACATTCTGCACAGATCGAATTATGACCTTCTGTTTTTAAAGATAATAAAAAGTTTTGGTACCTCAAAAGTTTCCCTGAATTTCCTTGTCTTGGTTTGTGTTTCACGTTAAAGTACGTTGTCTGTGAGAATTACTCGCCCCAAAGTGCTCTCATGTCTTAGTAAACATGCAATAATGGTTTCGTACCAGAGCCGTCGCCGTACAGCGTCTATAAATATTGTACGAAACCACTGACTGCGACCAGCAGCGTGCAGCCCATTGTACACATAGCTAACTGCGACCAGCATCCCCATACGCATAGCGTAATGGGGCTTCGCATTGTAGCATACAGGATCATGACAGAATTAGTATCGCAGGTAAATGTCAATTTAAAATCCCAAAATTTCTTCAATTTGAAGACTTACCAAATAAGTTGAAGTATTGAAAACAGGCTTCGAACAACGTTTGGTACTGCCAATAGTCCCTTTCTTTTCGAATTGATGACTGAATGTGACTCGGTCGAGAGGACCTTGGGAGAGCTACATACACCATGGACCGATGCATACACTGACTACTACGGCCAGCGCATGCGCACACAAACATCTTATCCGTTGATATGGGATTTGAAATTTGTGCGCATGTGATGTGTTCGCATTAGTATTCAGTGTACATGGTGTATGTAGCTCTCCCAAGGTCCTCTCGGCCGAGTCACATTCAGTCATCAATTCGAACAGAAAGGGACTGTAGGCAGAACCAAACGTTGCCCGAGGCCTGTTTTCAATACTTCACCTTAATTGGTAAGTCTTCAAATTGAAGAATTTTTGGGATTTTAAGTTAACATTTATCCCGCGATACTAAATCTGTCATGATCCTGAATGCTACAATGCGAAGCCCGATTACGCTATGCGTATGGGACTGCTGGTCGCTATGCGTATGGGGCTGCTGGTCGCAGTTAATTGCATGATTTCTAAGACATGAGAGCACTTTGGGGCGAGTAAGTCTCACAGTGTTAGTTATATGAAAGGTACTTTAACCTGAAACACAAACTAAGACAAGGAAATTTTTGAGGTACCAAAACTTTTTATTATTTTTAAAGTCTAAAGAAAAGTAGCTGGTTCGATCTTTTACCGTTTGTTCATATTATATTTTATGAACATGTGTACAGGATTTTTTGCCTTTGTATATACGCAAAAAAATAAGACCAAATTTTTTATGATCGACTTTACTTTTGGCTACTTAAAGTACACAGACGTGTTTTCCTGTTTATCGGGTACTCCGCTTAATCGGATAAGAAACGCTCTGCCCGAGCCCACCCGATTATGCAAAGAATACTGCACTACTATTGAAGGTTATTGTCCTTTACTTGTACAAAAGAAGAGTCCTTCCAAAAACCTGTGGATCCGAAATGTTCCGGCTAGTATCTTGTCCCAGTCAGTGTAGGTGGTTGCATTATCAGGTGATTTCATGACCTTTTGGCTCATGAGTACACATCTACTGCGGCAGATATCTAGAATTCATTCACTATAAAGGCACACAACAAGCAAGCAGCAAGAGAATATCCACCATAATCATTCATCCTATTCAAGTATAAATGCAGTGCATAATAGGTGCTTTTAGTATGGCTATTCAATTGTACCTGTTCATCAAGAGTTTGTCAGGACCTGTGCATAACCTTGAAGGAATCTGGTCATGTAGGCCTATAAGGTTGGACTCTTTGATTAGCCATGCTTCCTTGCTTCTCTGTGACTGTCTTCAACTGTCATAGTACGACAGCATACTTTAAAGAGATGGTACAGTATTGGTGATGATGAGAAATGGGCTTTTAACTTTTTTACCAAGAAAACACTTTAAAAATGAAATAGTACAAAGCATACCATTTTAAGAGGAATTCACAGTTTATTTGATGAAAATCAGGTTTGGAATGACTGAAACATCCAAAAACAAAGTAAAACAAAGTGATTGCAATAAAAGCTGGGTCCCATACTTTAATAGAATCGCTCTGTTTGGGACATCTCAGCCATTTCAAAACCAATTTTCATCAAATAAATGTTGAATTCCTCATGGAATTACATGCTCTTTCATATTTTGCAAGAGGTTTCTCATTATCTCACCAAAAATGTCAGAAACCTGAAATTAGGTCTCAAACAAAACTATAAGATCCCTTTAAAGGGTGTGTACAGTTCTGGTCGAGGTGAGGATTTAGCTTTTAACGTTTTGCGAGATATTCAAAAACCACTCTATGAGATGTAAAATAGCATGCAGTTCTAAGGGGTATCAAAAGTTTATTCGATGAAAATCGGTTTTGAAATGGCTGAGATATCCAAAAACAAGGTGAAACAAAGAGATCCTAGTAAAGTTGTGGCATGTCGCCTTTTATTATTAGCACTTTTTTGGATATCTCGGCCATTTGAAAACCAATTTTCATCAAATAAACATTGAATCCTTCTTAAAATTACATGCTCTTTCATATTTCATAAGAGGCTTTTCATTATCTCACTTAGAAATGTTCAAAACATGAATCCCCACCTCAACCAGTACTGTACAGTCCCTTTAATACAAACCAATTGTACAGTCTCCACTGCTATTCTGTAGAATGTCACATCTATCTGTATTAAACATATTATTTACCATTTGCAGATGAAACAAAAACCCGACTTAAGAGCTTCAAAATAGTTCTAAAATGTAAGGGATAGAAACAACCAACGTAAAAATGATAACCAGTATAATCAATGTTAAGTATTGTTAAATATAATACTAAATGTGAACAATAGTTATAATCAAATTGTTCCTAAAATAAATGGTCTACAGTTATGGTGTATTGAGAAAAATAGTGATATCTCTCTATATTTCAGGTTTTATTGCAAAATCTTTAATATAGTAGGATGTTTCATGATACAACTGATCTACACATATATGCATCAAATGTGATAACTTGAACATCTTTTCTTTTTTTTTTTTTTAAATCACTGCTCCCAATGGTAAACTTTAAACTAACCAGGTGGCATCATAGACCAGAGGAAAATCTGGCTGATTTAATCAAGTCTACTTCTGGTAAATTCATCTGTTAGGCAATGCAGCCCAATAGGCCCGTTCACACACAAGGGAAAAAGTGCGATTTAAAAATCGATTTTCTTATCGCGATCAAAATTTCGAAATTTTTTCCAGTGTGGACAGAAAAATCTCACTAATTACTGCGATCCTTGCGATACTGCGATCCAACTCACACTATTAGTGCGATTTTTCAGAATAATCGCGATTATTTTGCCAAGCGCCGTGTGTGTGAGCGCGATCGAGATTCGGAAATCGGTATTTTTAATCCCATCGTTCGTAGCGCATGCGAAACTCTATTGGGACTGCGGGGTCAGTCTTCGGTCATGCAAGTTTCCCGCATGCGCAATTTGGCCACTGATCGTTCTTTCCTTGCTGCGAAGTGCGATTTTTCCCTGTGTATGGACGGTCGAAAAAAAAAATCGAAATTTGGATCGCGATTGAAGTTTCGATTTTCGTTGTTTGTGAACGGGCCTATTGTATCACTGCAAATAAACAATGCTGAAAGTATACACAACGTCAGCATACAAATTCAATTCCACTAGTTTGACTGGTTTCCATTATCTTCACTGCCCCCCCCCCCCCAAGTTTAGTGTCCTATGCATCACACACACACACACACCCACACACACACACATCACGTACAAATTTAGGTTGATGGAAATTGGAAATTGATGGCACAATCCTTGCAGGATATAGGGCCGAGGCACCCTGGATCAAATGAGCAAGAAATAGAACAATGTAGTGTCCTCGGTGTTCCAAATATGCATTCAACTGTTACAGGGAGGGTATAAAGACATAAAAAATGTGTTCACTCTGTGAGGTATCCCACCTCCCGGGAGGTACTGATCACATACCATGTATATTTTTGAAGCACATTTGGTATTACGTAAGAGGCTTGTTTAGTGATTGGTCTAACACCCCTGAAGGTTATAAGGCACCTTGAAACAGCACAAGAAAAAAAAAATCCCCAAATAGTAAACACATCTTTCCTATTCAAATAGTGATTCAATTACCGGTATATGGCATATTACGGGTAATGCAAAGAAGAAATTCCCATGTGGGATGCCAGTATGTACATACAATACACATAGATACTAATAATCTTCTCTTTTTTCCTGGTATGTATAGCATTATTATGACAAAAATATGTTGTATTCAATCTTCCAGGAATAATCCAAAGAAATACTGTAAGTGGGACAAAAATTACACCTCATTACAAATGACCTCCACATTTTGGTGATTTCTATTGCCCTTTTCAATCTGTCTTTGGTGTAGTAATTACTTTTGCATCATTTTCAGTCATTTTCCACCCTACTTTTTCCAGCGCTGTGTTTCTGTTATTTTCACCCCTGGTTGCTTGATCAATGATACGTAGGAAGCAAGAGATTAAATGAGCTCTATGCTAATGGTACACTAAAGCCTGTCTGATCATAGGCCATACCATCGTGTACAGCTCGTAGTCTCACTACAAGACTGTCTGTATTCTCTAATCTCATGTTCCACAACGTAAATTTTATACTTGGATGTTTCATCTCACACAAGATCTAAATACCAACAATTTGGAAACTGGATGATACCACTATTCCTTGTGTACCAATATTTGTCAGGACAGTACTTTTGCTTTGTTTTATTTTTGTAGCTTTATGTTTGTTTTTGTCTGTTTGATTGTTTGTTTGTTTGTTTGTTTCCTTTTTGTCAGGAGGGGGAGGGATTTCATGTACATATGTGGCTGGCATTGCAATAACACATTGAACGATAATATCTTGGCCATATTGAGTTGTGGGTTATCACAATTCATCTGCAAACATGAGGGTAGGCAGGGAATGATTAAATATGAAATGTGCGAGTGTGACCCAGCATTTGGCAAACACATTACAATTTACACTACTGGGCATGAGGAAGCACTTGCCTATTAAAAAGAACAGATACTTTAGACTCCTGTGAACAGCAAAGATACCCTGATTATTCAAAGAAAGGCTGTACAGTGTAAGGGGTAGCCAAGGAGTTAGCACCTTTCTTACAGTCGTGTATGTGAACTTTCCGATCAAATTGCAATATGAGCAATTGTGATGCTAACAATACCTGCAGGCTAAAACTGGTACCTTGAAAAAAGCTACTATCTGTAATGGTTGTCATGAAAATCAGCAACTGAGCACCAAAAAATTCAAATCTGAATGCACACTGACACAGGACTGAAAATTTTGAAATCCACAAAGAATATAATATTTTAGAAGGTTTTGTTGTTGTAGCTGTTGCTGTTTATCCAAAAAAAAGAAAAATCTTGCATTCTCAAGTCTTACAAATGTATGTGAACAGCATACACACTGAGTCATCACTTATTTATTTATTTTGAAAGGAGTTGAGAGGAATAACCATTGTTGCCTACAAATTAAGGTAGTGACTGACCCTGGAATTATACATTAATGTGTGATCATCCTAGATTTATACTTTGTACTCATCTCTGTTTTCCAATGAAGTTTTTCTGATATAATTATCACTTTCGTTTCCTGAAGACCAGGGCCCCACTTCATAAAAGATGCCAGGATACATGTAGCAACTCTTGTTGGAATGGCAACTTCCCACGTCAACAGCCAATCAGGAAGCTGGATTCTTGTTGTTATCATGACAACTACCATTCCAGCAAGAATTGCAATCATATCAACTTTTTTATGAAACGGGGCCCTGGAAATCAATCTAATAATACAATATATGAAGTCTAGCAACCATATACACTTTTGTACTCAATATATTGTAACAAGTATGGAAGTTTCGAGGCTCAAGGTTATATCAATTGAGTGCAGTGTGATCAGCATACTGCACATTTATGCTGAAATAGGTGCATGTCAGTTAATGAGCTGGCCTCAGTCCAGGAAAGGGTGATCAATGACTATTCCAGCGACAGAACTGTCAGCCACGCATCGCTAAACAGTCTAATGCCACATCGTTATGAGTTTCATCTACAATTAGCACAGCACGGTATAAGGGGTAACCATGAGTGCGCATAGATATACCCCCATCATTATCCCAATTATATATGCCTGGAGTCTACACACACAGACAGACATAATGTTGCAATATTACTCATTCAACACACCCTAATGAACACTATGGATGCAAGCACGAAGGAATATCCCATGTTTCTGTGATTGTATTCTTATAATAAATGTCTACATCAGTAGAGTTGAGCCTGAAGTGGTAGAGTTCGTAACTTCAGAAGTACCCTACCAGCTGTTACCACTGTATCATTCGTGATCAAAATAGAAGCATAACAAAGGTAGCACACCCTTGAGCTCTGTAGACAGGCCTTTGTTTGCACTGGACATAAAGCACACGAAGGAAAAGCCTGAGTCAAGGCAAGCTAATCATTCAGGCTATAAGAAATCATGAGTCACAGACTATCAAACCCATATCACTTTAATGAATTTCTCTATGTTTAATATAAGGCCCCTTGCACCCAGATTTGCTGCTTTTCTCTACCAACAGAGAAATACATCAAGTCTGTACAAGATATTGAATGCTTAAAATATCACTTGGTCCCAAACCAAGTTCCAAAAATACCAAGATATTGTGACCTTTTATCTTTTATTACAAGTCATGGGAAATCCTTAAAGGGACTTTACAGTTTTGGTTGAGGTGAAGATCTAGCTTTTAATGTTTTGCCAGATATTAAAAAACCACTCTATGAGATATCAAAGTGCATACAATTCCAAGGGGAATCAAAAGTTTATTTGATGAAAATCGGTTTTGAAATGACTGAGATATCCAAAACAAGGTGAAAGAATGAGATCCTAATTAAAGGGGAAGGCTAGTAACTGATCAGTGGGAATCAGTGGAAATGCTGGGAGATGATTGTTCCAATCCTTATGGGATTCATTCAAGAGTTCATTGTATATCTATTGTTGTGTGAAAATGATTTGCTTCAGAATGGTCTCATATTCAAGTAATGTGCAGTTTAATGCTTCCAGGTTAGCGTCCCTGGTCAGTGACGGAGCATTAATCTGCACATTACTTGAATATGAGACCGTTCTGAAGCAAATCATTTTCACACAACAATAGATATACAATGAACTCTTGAATGAATTCCATTAGGATTGGAACAATCATCTCCCAGCATTTCCACTGATTCCCACTGATCAGTTACTAGCCTTCCCCTTTAAAGCATGGCCTGTCGCCTTTTATTATTATAGCTTTTTTGATATCTCAGTCATTTGAAAACCAATTTTCATCAAATAAACGTTGAATTCTTCTTAAAATTACATGCTCTTTCATATTTCATAAGAGGTTTCTCATTATCTCACTTAGGAATGTTATATATTATATATCCATCACTATGTTTGTACACACAAAAGCAGAAAATCTACCTCTTCTATTTTCTCCCCCCTGTGCATTGATAGTAAAATAGATTGTACATGCTCACACACACATGCATACAAACATACACACATAAACATGCACAATGATGCATTACATGTCGCTTTTTTCAAATACTGCAGTCTGTATTTCCAATGAGAGTAAAATAAATACTTCCTTGAAGAAATTCCAAGAGCTATAGTCATGTGATTATTCTACCTGTTTGCCTGACAATGAGTCTACACTGTACTTTGTGTATTCTGCACTCCAAAGTACAGACATAACCACTTATTGTTGTCGCTATATCAAAGACAAATGCAGCCAATATGGCGCTGTGAGAATAAAAAAAAATGACCAAGCACATGAAAAATCATATCCATGTTAGTAATATGATTAACAAAAGACATTACAGGGAAGCATGCAAGTTATGCTCAGTCTGGGGGAAGGTAGAGTCTAATGTCTTTTGTTAATCAAATTGGCACTTTAGCAATGATTGACAGATGATGTCACAAGCAGAATCTTGATTTTAAAGGTTATTCATGGATATAAGTAATCTACAAGAAAATAGAAATATTGTAACAAAACACATAGCAAATATTTACATATTCCTGTGACCACACAAATGATGATCACGGTATCATAAATACAACTTGCAATACAACATGTATGACATTTTGCATTGCATTTATAGCTCCTTTAATGTTAAAGGGTGTGTACAGTTCTGGTCGAGGTGAAGATTTAGCTTTTAACGTTTTGCGAGATATTCAGAAACCACTCTATGAGATGTCAAAGAGCATGCAGTTCTAAGGGGTATCAAAAGTTTATTTGATGAAAATCGGTTTTGAAATGGCTGAGATATCCAAAAACAATGTGAAACAAAGAGATACTAATAAAGTTGGGGCATGTCGCCTTTTATTATTAGCACTTTTTTGGATATCTCAGCCATTTGAAAACCAATTTTCATCAAATAAATGTTGAATCTTCCTTAAAATTACATGCTCTTTCACATTTCATTATCTCACTTAGGAATGTTCAAAACATGAATCCCTACCTCAACCAGTACTGTACAGTCCCTTTAAGCATCAATCCCCAAAACATCACTTTTATAGCATAATGTGCTCAAAACCGTAGAGGGATGATAGACTTTTGGTTGAGATGGAGATTCAGGTTTTAATTCCTCTTAGAATTATATGCTCATTTACACTTCAAAGTGATTTCTAATTATTTCACAAAAAGTTAAGACCTGAATCCCCATCTCAATCTATGTTCATTCCTTTAAACTGAAGAAATGCAAACACTCTGAGGATTATCTCTGTGTTCTTTGGAGTGATGGTTTTCTTCTCATCAACTGGATACAGGAAAAGCCATTGAGGTCATATTACAGAAAAAACAGTGTAAAACTGTAGTTTCTTGGCAATGTCAAATTACAATATTTTTACAAGCCTGTTATGTTTTGTGTTTTGTTGCTGTTTTCTTTAGTGGGCTTCCCATTAGTGCCTCGCAAATAAATTGTTACTCCTATTAGACACTGATTCAATCATAAAAACTTATTGCACACTAGTCATCTCCAACCAGGAAGACACAGACATTATGGTTTATTTTGTCTCCATGCTTCTTATTGCCACTTTTCAATATTTTTTTTATGCACTTTCCTTTGTCATCCAGGCATGACACATTGACAAGTCCCCTAAACTAGGTCCGTTCAAGGCGAGGCCAGGTACAATAAACCAGTGACCTAGCTTGAGAGAGGGTGAACCAAACTAATAACACCCGGAGAAAATGGAATTGTGGCGATGGAGCGGTTTCCAAACAAATCGCCAGAGTTAGCCACAAACACGGTGACACAATAAGCTACGGGAGATAAATGGGGATGACAGAATCCTGGTTGGCAGACGCCAGACTCACACTGATGGCTCACTTCGTACGTCTGCCTCCAGATGAGAAATGAATATTCCATCTTCACAAGTCCCCGCCAATTTTCTATGATAATGCCACATCTGAAGAAGAGATTACAGAGAATGTGCTTCTGCCGCGCACTAACAGATATTACACGGCCATATCTATAACTTATGCACAGCAACTCAATCTGCCATACATTCTCTGTAATGCTAAATCCTCTTCATCTTTTTTTTTTTGATGGCTCAAATTGAATATAAAAAATAATGCCTTTATAGTAAACACCTTTCTCTTATAAGGGTAGTCAGAAGTATCAAAGCTCATCATGTATCACTTGTCTCAAGGTGGTCTCCAGACTAGAAATAAATCATCTTTTCCTTTACAGACTGTACATCTAAAAAAGGATGTTTACAACGTAGAACTGCTGCTCAATAATTGCTGAATAATTTGTGTATTAAATCCAGCACCGACAACATTGCACAATACACATAAAATTACATTATAATTCAAGAGACTGGAATCAATTGTAGATTTCAGTCATTGATATCATATCGTATATCAAATTGTTTTCCATAAATAAGCATCACATACCTTTCAAAACAACATCGGGGTTCAGTTGCAATTTGCAAATCGAAACTTGTGACGCACTGTTAGAAAAATTTTACCAGCAGCTCTTTCCATTACACACAACTTTCTGTTCTCATGCAACATGATGGTCCCTAAATTTTGATGATTACATCAATTTTCACACAGTTAAATACAGTAACCAAAACATTTCAGGACTTAAGGATGTCATCTCTTTTATAATCATACATGTCAGAGACATGTAAAGAAAAGAAGCTGTTTCCTAGAGCTGCTATGGCCCAGCGAGCAGTGTGATGAGCTAATTTTGACTGCAAGAGTCTGCGGCGTTTTAACAAAGCGAATTATTCATATCATTGAATGGACAATTACAATGTATCTTGCAAGCAGCTCGGAGCTCGTTAAGATGGATGATGTGTACAGTGATATATGTGCAGAGTATATTGCCCTGTGCACATGCATACAAAGTGATGTACAGTATGAGCAGGGAATGATGGGGTAATTTTTGTGGTTTGCCTCAAATTTCTGAAACTGAGTATTAAAGATATCAGAGGCAGATGTTGAGGGTATCATACAACTTCCATCTCATAACATGGTCTCACTACTAAATCATGTAGTTTGTATGTGAAATAATACCTTCTTTTTTATTTATTTTTTCAAATTAATGGCACTTAGAGATGCAGAGATTTTCAAGTTTCAACAGAAAGACCAGTCTCTCGTTCTTACTCCAATAAACTCAATGAGGGATACATCTTTAACCAAATGTTGTATCACATATATTGTAAAGATCATCATGGAGGTGTAAATCTTACATTGTATAACACAGTAGTTCTATCTATTTTTGAATATCCTTAATGATATCATACTATAGTGACAGGTATTCACGATGTCCATAACAGCAACAAGAGATACATACACAATTCGTGACTAAAAACTCCACTTTATGTGAAACAAATTTGCCTGTATCATTCTCCCACAGACAAATTGTAAATCTGGATCTCACGTCAAAATATTTCATGATAGCAATTCTTGCCAGAATAGCATCTTCTCAAAGCAACAGCCAATCAGGAAGCAGGATTCTCATCAATACCGTGACACTTGACTTGCCATTACAGCAAGAGCAACATTCAGGGCAACATTCTGTGAAATGGAGCCCTGGGTCCCGTTTCAGAAAGCTTGTTATCAGTAACAACTGCCACATTTCTATGACGAATTTGCTCTCAGCCAATCAGATGCAAGGATATCAGTAGCTTATAACAACTATTGTACTTTATGAAGTTTTATGAAACAGGGCCCATTCTCCTTACTGTTCATTTTTTTAAATGAAATATTGTGGTACTGACAGAGATATTTTCACATTTGCACTGAAGAAAATGGCCAATTTACCCTCTAGTCTTGCATATTACACAAGGTAATTGTTACAAATGTATCTGCCATTTCTTAATAATGCATTAATTTATTAGTGTTGTTACATGTGGATTGAAACAATTCTTACATGTACTTGCTTGAAAAAGGTCAGAAAAAATTATAAGTTTGTATTGTTGGCAACAAACTCAATTCAGTGCAATTTTTTGTTACTTTGCAGCAACTGCATGCCGAAGGTAATATTGTTTGGGGTTGTTGTTTTATTATTTATTTTTTTCTCTAAAAGGGCTGATGCAAATTTTGGCCAATAGTCGATGTCCTTCAAGCCGTAAGCCCCCTACCCGGTGTTGCATTGTTACCACCACAATCACCATCACAGTGCTAATTTGGGCTTCCCACAAACTTGTTTGGTGAATCAAACATGTCGGTGATAAAGGCTCGCCTCAAAACACGCTGCACACCAGCAATTAAACTCACATGTAATACATAGAAACGCACACATAAAATGATTTCTTTCTCATCTTGCATTTACATCTACAGCTGTAAATCAAGGCAAGATTTTCTTTGTTCTGCTGAAATAACTAAAAAATGGATACTGCAACAACAACTACAACAATGGGTGTTGCACTATCTTTGTTCCTGCTTGGTCTGTGTAGCACAAAAAATGTAAACAAAGAAGAATCTTGATACAAAAACAGCATGCAACAGTTCACTGCAGCTGATGTAAGCAAAGGGATACTGACCCACTCTTGGTTGTCACAAAGAGCTGTGATACTGGCCCTGACAACAGTGACATACAAAGGAAGATCAAGAGCTTACAGCACTTAAAACATTTAACTCATATCGGACTCAGTCCCGAGAACAGAGCAGAGTACATACCACAGCATACATATTGATCCAGTCTGCTTGCAGAAGAGGGGAGCACTGCACCTTACCACTGCCCGAGCCTGCCCATGTGTGTCTGTGAGTCGCCAGGCTCACACAGACCCAGCCAAGAGACAAACCAGCCAATCGCTACCCCTCGGCAGGCCAGACTCTTTCAATAGAATGTCAACAATGCATCAGCCAAGAACAGCCAAAGTGAAATGGCGGGGGGAAAAAAATGAAATAACACCCTTGGCTGGGCTTGTCCAGGCAAATCCATCACTTGTACACGAACAATTGCAGCACTCAAAATAAACATTCAATCTCGCACCATTGAAATGATTCACATTTATGATATAAAGGTTCATGAGGATTTTAGAAAACAAGAGTTTAAACTGTGAGTTTAAGAGGAAATATCATGCAATACATACCATAGCTAGGAGAAGAGGGTTAGGGGGAACTATCCGCATCACAGGGAAGCACCTGCTCTGTGTCAAAACACCGCTACGAGTTTCCAGGAAGATGAGTTTTCAGCTACCGCGGTCTGCTGTGTCCCCGCAAATTTGTTTCATGAGCCGTAATTGAGGCCCAGTTGGGAGATGATTGTGATGGTTATACCAGACCGGCCTTGATCACTTCAATTGCATTCAACACCTTGTCACACAGACTGCATCCAAGTTCTGTCTTGTCAGAAGGTCGTAACTAGCGGTGTATTCGGCTCATTACATTTCAGCATGAACCGTGACGATTTCAAACGGGCTAAGAATCAATCAACTTGTACTGTGGTGAATTTTCACTCAAAATCATCAGGAACATTCCTGAAACTGCACAAGCAGAACATACAATGTAGGTCAAAATTATGGGCAATTACTAGTTTGATATCAACCCTACAGACAAATCAGCCTCCCTTATCGGTATCATCAACGCTACACATTCCTCTATGATCTTTGTGGTGAATATGAAAAAAAGAAAAGAAAGTCCATTGTATCTCACATCACAGGTTCATCACGTAATGACTTTGGATAACCCTGAGGAGTGGAAGAATCCAGCTCGGGGCCTGTACACGTAGCGTTCTCTTCACATGACCCCAGACACAGCCATTATTTTTTTATTATGACCAGCAAAAAAATAGAGGAACAGGTGACGGCCGCATTGATCCACACTGGGAAATTGTAACACAGCTACATCTGGCCGTAGAGTACTTGTATACTTCCAAAAAAGGTAAGTATTGCTGAAAATAAACTAGAATGAGCACTGACAACTATCCTTTCCTGCTACATTACTTCGATGGATGTTCCTCCAAATACTATGATGATTTGTAATGAACGACTTGAACAAATGCCAAACACGTGCCTTTCAGTTAGAAATTCATCAGCAATAGTTCCTGCAATACTCCATGTCAGGCGCAGATGGCATGCACGCTTCCTGTATGATTAAGTCCAAGGTCAGAGATAATAAACTGCAGCATAGAATCGTCCATAGGAAATGACATTGGCACAAAACAAAAGCAAGTTGTGATCGCTGGAGATGGCACCGATAATTTCACATCAGACTGTGGTATGAACCAAGATGATCTTTTGAAGAATACAATGGGAAATGTGTATATGAAAATGAAAATGAAATGCAGAGATAAAACAGAAAAACAATAGAGCTCTGCTAACAAAGATGAATGAAGGTGTGGTAGCCACATGTCTTGTAATGACCTGACTTCATTCTGACTGGGAGGACAAGGGGAGAACTGTACTGTACTGACCATTCCTAATCAAACATCCTACGAACACTTAACCATTTTATGGGTGGGGGAGCTGTGGCAGTGAAGTTTACAAATATTTCTGTAAATGAAAACTTGGATTAGTCAGGAGGCCCTTACTAAGCCACTCCCAGCTGTCATAAATAGAACACAGGGTGTGCTTTACACAGTCGTACGTAGAGGAACACCATCAACTTGTCGGGGATACTCGCACCGAACAACGAGGTACATCCCACCAAGTTCTCGCTGAACATCCTGTGCGGCTCTGAGCTGGGAGACAGGAAGCGACACATTTCCCTCCAAATCATCACCCGACCACAAGAAACTCATTCACAAGCTCCACAAGAACTGGGATGATCCCAGTGATGGCGTTCTGCTCTACATTCGAATGTAAGAGGCTTGTCAAATGGTGCAACTTCTCTTCCTTTTTTTTCAATCTCAGAGCAGAAGAAATAGTATTTTTTTTTCTGATCTTTTAATAATTAAAAAAATGTAGAACTCTACGGATATAATTTTGAAATTGAGGGCAGCAAACAAACACTGTGTTCTTCTAGGTGGCTAACTGTGGGCCTCTTATGAGTCATGGTCAAATCTAGCTGTTGTCAATACACAAATGACTAAGCTACCATGAGACTAGTAATCAAAACAAACATTCCAATTTGGAACTTTATCTCTCTTTTTCCTGTGATGTTCACCTCTGTTAAGAGGCAAGAAACATCGAAAACAAAACCCTGTCAAATACTTTGCACCGGTAAGAATTTAATTACTAACTGTACAAAGTGTGCATATGACTATTTTCTTTGATGATAGCACTAAAAGCAAAAGTAAATATGTACAGTTGAACCTCTCGTATCCGGACAAGTCGGGACCGGGGCTCATCCGGATAAGGGATTTGGCCGGATACGGGAGACTCAATGCTTTATACATGTACATATACATACACATATACTGATGTAGCCAATTGTAGTACCACATGTAGTAATGTGTATACTGCAACCTTTTCATTGTTACATTTGGGGATGTTTCGGGATGTTGAAATGTCTGAAGGTAAGCAATTTGGAAGGAAATTTGATGCAATGTATGTTAATCATATTGGAAGTAATATGTAGTTCATGTGTGTTTGGGTAGGAGTTCTCAAGGAGTTGGGAATCCCCCTTTCTTCCCGTAATTATAAAAAAAAAAAAAATCACGGCGAGATTGCGTCCGGATAATAGAGAGATCCGGATAAAGGGAGGCCGGATAATAGAGGTTCAACTGTATATAATTCTTCAAAATAGTGTGGGCCAGTATAATGAATGTTGGAAAAAAAAAAAGAATCCTGGGGATGACTGAAACTATAAAACAATGCCAACATAAAATTGGGTATGATGCGTAATTCAATGACTCTTCCTTTCTTAAATGTGAGTGTGCTTTTTTCTAGATTTTTTTTCTTTCATTCAAGGCTTTTTTATTCAAAATCCTTGATTATTTCAATTCTTAGCATATAGCTGCCTTATTCTCACCTTTGTTTTTACAATACCTATGTTGTAGCTACAATTCCTTTCCCACAATTGAAAGAACATGCAGAAAAAAAAAAAAAATCCTTTTTCAAAACACCTCCCTGCTGAAAATTAATGTTATCATCAAATGCTATTAAGACCTTTAATTCGAAGGAAACAGACTATCAAAACTAGTGTATAGTACCAGCAGCATATTTTTGTATCCAGAGACGATAGTGCAAATCTGGTTGGGAAATGATAATGTGCTGTTGTCGGGTCTTCAGTACAGCACTGCACATTGTGACATGGTAACAACCTAGAGGGCAGCATGACACTAACAGCTGACAAGCACATCAATCTATGATACCCTATTACACATGTTTTTAATTCCACCAGTTCTTTTGTTTTTCCCACAGAGACATTATAAAATCATCACACTCTTGTTCCACTCTGTGTATTGAATAACAGAAAGTGGCATTTCTAACTACATTTTTTTTTTTTGATGATCAAGACTGTTAGATAAGAAAAAAACAAAAAACAAAAACAAAAGAAAGAAAAAATCTCCCCAAACTACACGACAGGTATGCATAGTGTGTGTATAAGACCATGTTCCTCTTGATTAAGAGCAATTCAAAAACTAAGGACAAAGTTGATCTCAAGGCTTCAATTGCTATGTCTTTACAAATATATTTTTGTTTGTTTGTTTGTTTGTTTGTTTGTTTGTTTGATTGTTCTGGGCTTTGTCTCTTGCTGCTGTGATAATTGGTGTTCCATGCAGCGTCTTTAACCAGGGTGACGATCGAGGAGTACCAAGGCAAGAGGGACCATATTAAAGATAGCCTTCTCAAAGAAAAAAGAAGAAAATGTGCATATTGGTGCACTCTGTATAAATTTGTATTAACTTTGAGTAAATGGTCCTGTAAATTTTTAGGAACATAATATACTCACATACATATATGTACACATATGTATATAAGTCTTCTTACTCATGTTGCATCGAACATAGGGCAGGGCATACTTTCCTAAAATTAACTAATAACTGAAATCTGTGAATTAATGTGATTCAAAGGATTTCTGTGATTCATTTGCTTGGAACCTTAGAACTTTCTTTCTCATTCATACGTGGAAATAAACTAATGCTCATACATTATTGACGCTAATATATTACTTTCAATCCACCGAGAAACAAGAGGAATCTTTATGCACTTCTCATGAATTGACACAAAATTTTAATAGTATATGTGTATAAAAAACATCAATATGGGGCACTTGGTGTCCCAGGAAGGTTCACTGCAGTAAGGGGGGGGGGGGGGGGGAGGGGGGCATGTGTTTAAAATACTGTAAAACGAGGAATGTTTGCTTGCATTTTAATTTCGCGAATTTCGTGAAATTAAAATGCATGATAAAGATCTTGTCTATACTATATGCATTGAATGTTAGAGGCAACTTGCGAAAATGTCATGCTGCAAATAAGGCTGTCGCCTCCCATTCGTGAAATTTCATGCCACAAAAATATTGTGTTTTACAGTAGAGACCAATCCGCAGAATCAAGGAGCATCTGGTCAGCCTGCTCTCAACTACAATTTGTACACTGAGGCTGTGTTTGTACTTCCTCTTTTCGGGCCAGAATCAGTGTTTTGAAACGTGATTAGGGCAAAACGCGGTTGCATCCTTGCTTGTTTTGATATAAACGTCTTTTCAAATTGTTGTTTCATTCTCATTCACCACATTCAGGTCAGCAACGCTTGTAGATCTACGTGCTGTAAGGTTACAACCTGTTTTTTTTCTGCTTGTAAACGTTCCAATTTTGGATGGACGATAAATAAAATCTGGCATCCACCTCAGAACATGTGCATGTGGCTTTTAATTTGTCATTATTTGTGTATTCATCCATGTGTATTTATACAGGGGGTTGAATAATTTTGCAACATGATTTTTGTGCGAAAATTGCAATTTTGGATGGACTATGAAGTAAATCTTGACTTTTGTTTCGGTATTCAATTATGATAAACTATCTGTTGACTACGTGAATGATTTAGTAACAGTCTGCAGTTGCAATGCTATTCTTTTCGCCAAAATGTCGAAAATGCGTGGGGGGTTGAATAATTTTGCTGCTAACTGTAAATGATGTCATCTCATCGCCTTTCCAGTTGACGTGAAAATGCATGCACTAGGCAAGCCGACCTTTCGATTACTGTACTGCGCAGTGTACAATCTGCAGGTGTTGTGCCTTGTAGCCCGAGCTCCCTGCTGGTACATACAAATACTGTATGTACACAGACACACATGAAGAGCTCACTATAATAGAATCCGATTTCGCCAAAAAATAAAATAGATAAAATAGATAGGCCTTCTCATGTTTCCTATCACTGTCTACATTGTACATTCCACACATGTAAATTAATAAAATAATCGAAGCGATATTATACTGTATTTTAGACATATGCTATTAAAACATGTAGCCTGTCAAAAAGTGACCAATGCACACACTCAGGCCAGAACTTCTGAAAAAGGGCGCGCCCCAATTTGACTTGCCTTTGCTGAGGTCAACAAAGCAATCACAAACGCTCTTTCCAAGCTTGAAGAAAGTGAGCATAATCAGTGCTCCCGTGAATAGCATTTTGAATCAGCGTTTCAAAACCCTGATTTTGCCTTCGCAAATTGAGCATAAACACACCCTAAATATGCATGAACATAAATTTGACAGTCAGTTTCCTGACCTCCACGACATCAGACTTAAAAGTGCAGTACCCAACTATGCACACTTCCTGTAGATATCCAACAGTGCACATCCTTTTCTGATTATTACAGCATGTGGTCTGCTGTATCTTGATCAGAAAACTCATTCCTGAGTCATGGCAGCTACCTTGGGACTCTTACGGATGTTGGTCTGTATCCTACCAAGTAGTACATCTAGTACTAGCACTAATGCCAGGTTTTTGTTTCATCTTTAGTACATCTAAAATTATCTCCTTCTTTATTGTATAAGCTGTTATCTTCCTGAGGGTTTAATTTTCGCAAATTTCGTGAATCACTGTTAAACCACAAATCTAACAACATACAAAAATGTCGCCAAATGCAGGTGTTATAGTGCACTTACGACAGCATCTGTGTCAATTCGCGAAAACAACATCTCGCAAAAATCACTGATTACTGTTATAAGGTGCGTAGCGTTTACAGAGGTGGGCTTGGGATTCTTATCAAGTGCAGTATTTGCTCATCTTTCCTGCTCCCTTTTTTTTTTTAAATTCATACTTAAGACTGGATAAGTTCTCAACACAGAAAGATAGTAAGGAAAAAGTCATTCAAAACTTATCGGGGTCTCTGTTTGTTTAATTTGCTATGTATACATAGAAGCAATGACAAAGGCTAAAGGGATAATAATATCCGACCAGCAGGTATTCAAGTCAGTCTTGGATTCAAAACAAGTCCAATACTGCATTTGATAAGCCTCCCAATAGTGATGTTAGAAATTTTACATGTATAATATGTGTTTGTTTCGTTTTAAATGTTAGTACTGTGTAACGACTGTTTGATTTTTTTTTTCATTCTATGTATTTATAGAATCTTGTTCATATTTTATAGCAATCGTGCTTATTTCTGTAAAATGTCTGCAATCCAGCCTGCCGGCTGCAATGGACATTATTCAATAAAATACCCTTTCAATCAATTAACTAAAGCTGCTACTAGCCTGATTTACAACAGACTATATGATTTCTTGAGAAGTTTGTTGATTCTGTATAAATCACACCTGACATACACTAAAATTCTGAACTTGTGTATTATACTGAATCTGGCAAGCTGCAAGTTCATGAACAAAACTATACAGCCTTAGACACAGACTATCCCCTATCCAAATGAAATTCCTGTACTCAGTGTATGCCCCCCCCCCCCCCTTCCCCTCCTTCTCTTCTATTCTGGCAGGGTTCAAGATGTCTGCTCCACATGACTAATGCAACTACAGCTGGCTAGCGCAGCAGGGGTCTTTTACAGAATGGCATTTCACACAGCATTTTAGTAGGCACACACAAAGCACAATCCATCATAAACAGACAGCCAGATTAAACAAAATAAAAGTTACAAACCAAAGACAACAACAAATATTTGGTGCCATTGGATACCTCTGACATAAGTTGCAATTTCGTCAGATGATATTACTTGTACTTGCCAAAAAAAAAAATGCAGTGTCACAAATTCTAGGACTTTGCTGTAGAAAGTTTCTCCATACATGTACCTCTGTCCATCAGGATCAGCAAGCATCATGAATATTATATTTTTGTGAACACTACACAGACAGACAGACAGACTCCTTTCTTTTCAAGCCACATCAGTTTTGTATGAACATGGGATGCATGTCTACATGGTATACAAACCAGATGTTGAAAAGTTCTGACTGCCACGATGCACAAGTAGTCCGTTTCCTGTGAGATAATGAAATTCCCATAGAACTTGAACACAAATCACCTGGGTTTAACAGGCAAAGGATTCAACAAAAGCATTGATCTTATAATGTCATTGATACAGTTGAACCAGTAAAGCTTTCTCATAACTCTTTTTTTTTTTTGGGGGGGGGGAGGGAAACAGACTGGTTTACAAACATCTCAAAAAATATACATCCATTACAACATGTTGTCTCTACCAATGAGTACTGAAAAAGCCGTTATTTTCGTGTTAGGGAATAATTTCCTCTATTAAAAAGTGGCAGTTTGCTATGCATTTTGGACATGACTGCTACACAAAATATTAGTTGTGTAGCAATTTCATTACATAAAATTGTATAATAGTATGTTCAAGAAATACATCTAGCGACTAAAATTACTTTGAAGCAATTTCAGGAAGGTAAATCATTCCCTGCGACCTGTGTGTACAGATATTTTCGGGAGGAAGGAAGCCATCAACATTTTCACACGATGTTGTTTTTTTAAATTTGATACTGAGGCTATAGTAAAATCACTAAAGCCTGTCAATGCCCAATATTTTTGTGTGCTGTTTAAATTCACAGCTTACAAATTCTGTAACAGTTTTTGCAGTACATTTGCCTAAGGTTGTATGAGAACTAACTGCATAACAAGACACCCGGGGGTCTAGCGCTCACCCGAGTATCGCAAGTTCATCTTTCACACAGTCACTACTGGTAATCTAAATTATTCACAGCTCTACTAAAATTTGACCAGGCATTCTCAAGTAGAAGATGAAAATGTACAATAATTGAATAAGGGCCCAATTTTTTTAAGATGCCTTGATTTGGGGGGATTGGGCCCCCTGGGGCCCTCTGGGAGGGGCATGGTGCCCATTTTGATAAATTGAGATCCTGACTCCCTAGGAGAGCTACCTGCCAAGTTTGACGAAAATCCATCATGAAGTTTTCAGGAAGAAGATGAAAATGTACAATTCAGGCCCCCATTTGGACATTCCCAACCCCCCCCCCCACCCCTCAAGAAGAAGATGAAAATGGACAATTTAGGCCCTATTAGGACCACCCCTCCCCTGGGTCCCAAGGGGGGCACCCCTGATTCTGCCATGAACAAACTTGAAACTACAGTCATCAATTTACTAACTCATAGTATTAACTTAGCTCTATCACTTCTGGTTCTAGAGAAGAAGATTTTTTACAGATTCCTTAATTTCGGGGGTTTGGGCCCCCCTGGGGGCCCCCTGGGTGGGGCATGGTGCCCATTTTAATAAATTGAGTTCCTAACCCCCTAGGGATGCTACCTGCCAAGTTTGATGAAAAGCGGTCCAGGGGTTTTCAAGAAGAAGATGAAAATGTAAAAAGTTTACGCACGACAGACGCCAGACGAAGGGCGATCGCAATAGCTCACTTGAGCCTTTGGCTCAGGTGAGCTAAAAACTTGATTCTAAACATTAAAGGTCCAGTTTACCTTTGGGAGCAGTGATTTCAAAAATGTTCAAGATACCAGTAGCACATTTGATGCACGTGTGCAGGTATGTTGTATCACATAACATCGAACCATACAACATTTTCACAATAAAGCTTAAAATATTAACGAGATATCAGTGTTTTTCTCAATAAACTCTAACTGTAGACGGTTTAGTCTGGAAACATTTTTATTATAAATATCGTTCACATTTTGTGTCAGATTCAAATTTTTACAGTGGTTGTTTCTATCCCTAACTCACATTTAAAACTAATTTTAAAGCACTAATGCCGGGTTTTTGTTTCATCTGCAAATGGTAAATTATGTCTTTTAAATGCATTGAGAACATTGTATGTGGATGGACTGGCCTCTTGAAGGAAAAAGTATCCATCAATTTGAACATCAGCACATGGTTAATTTTCTTTTAAACGTTGGCTGTACAGCATTATTAGAGTTATCTGGTGTGACAGTCCCACACCAATGCCATCGTGATACAATAGAGTTTATCCCCATTCACTGATAATTCTTTTACGGGACATTGGTGCCCGTCAAACTAAGCCAACATTTACTGATGCCTGTCAAACTAAGCCAACAAATCTGCAACTCCATTCAAAGAACGATAGGGATCTCTGAGCAGTTCACTCAAGCCCTAAAGAGAGCCTTTCAAACCAGAGCTACCCTGCCTGTTAAAGCGGCTCCCGAGATATGTTGCTCAGATGCTGCCGCAGTAACTGTTGCCAAATTCTACCCTAGCCAGCTAGGGCAATTGCTGCGACATTACCCTCACATTACTGCAACACTACCCTGGCAACTCTGCTATCTGAACAAAACAGCGGTAATATTCTTTTGACACACTCAACACACACTATGACAAGATTGCATACAGAGAATGATTGGTACAGAGCAGCGATCATGTGAACGGATTGTAACCACTGATCTCTATGTAGTTCAGATCAGTGATTGTAACCACGTTTGTTTACAGACATGTGGCACTGGCCGGTGGGCTGGGTAGTCACATCAGTGGACACACCCCCTTCACAGAAACTATCTAGGCAAGGTTTTCGGTGAGTGTGGTACCCCTCACTCTCTCCTGCGGTTTTAATGAAATTTTCGAGGAATTTTGTTCTCTTGACATTGTCACGATGTTGCCGTAGCAAGGTCTGTTTATTATGGCTTGAGTGTGTGTTTAAAGAGCACATGATAAATGTGGATGATTGAAAGTTTACTCTCTGCTTTAATGCCTTTGACTGTGATCTTATACCAAATTTGGAAGAAATGTGGAAGTTTTCACAACTAGAACACCTGTAACAGATCATATCAACACTCTAACCACAGCAACGGGCAGTTCCAGGAATTTTAGGTGAATAAACAGAAAAGGTTGAATTCATCTTGTAAGCAAAAACAAAAAGTTGACCAGGTCTTGGCACTGATATGCGGACTTACCAAGTCTCGTGCATTAGTTGTGAGACCCAGTCCTCAGGGTCTTTTTCTCTGTCACATGCCTGACAAGCTTTTTCTCATGCCTAAAACAACAACAACAACAACAACAACAACAACAACAACAACAACAACAACAACAACAACAACAACAACAACAACAACAACACCAACAACAACAACAACAACAACAACAACAACAACAACAACAACAACAACAACAACAACACCCCCCCCCAAAAAAAAAAAAAAAAAAAAAAAACATGGATTTCCAACCACCAATAAAGTGACATTTTGGAATAATACTCTCTCTTGACAGAATATGTAGAAATACTACATTTGGTACGCACCAGATCACACAGCTTACAACTTACAAATTATGCTAAAGCTCCTTACTATTGGAGGGGGAGGAATATCAAACAGGCAAACAAAAGTGTTTGATGAGGTGTTGTGTTGATGAGGTGATTCGGGTGAGCGATGGAGGGGTAATGTTTTATAGGTATGGATTATATACAGACATTGATCATGTACATCTGTAAAGCTTTTGTATGTATGTGTGTACATAGGTACACATCATTGTATGTAGGCATTTTGTTGACCCCTTAACAATAATTGATTCCATTATCTAATAATTAATGCTGACGAGTATACATGTATGAACACAGTTTAATAATGGGTATATTTTGTATTGTGTATTGTACATGTATACATAGGTTTTGCTGACCCATTATCAAGAATTGATTTTATTATTTAATAATTATTGCGGTATGAGTATATTTGTGAAGCAGTTACTGTGTATTATTTGTGTATAGTAGAATAATAAAAAATTGACACAATGACAGTCCTAAGAATTACTTTGTAATATTTTGTAATATGTTTGAAAGGTCACGCAGCTAGCAACAACAACAGAATGTTCAATTGTAATCAAGGATGGATGATGGAATCGAAATAAAATATATTGTTTGAAACAAAAAACACAAGACAAGGCTGCACGCTGGCACTGGTCCGACAAACCAGGACCAGTAAAAATCACTGTTAGACCAGTAATGTTTTTCAGGAATAAACTAGTAAAAGATGGAAAAGCTGGGAACCTACAGTTCAGACAGACAGGTCGGATTAGTAGAAAAAATGGGATAATAAAATGAGATAATAAAAGAGAATTCCACAAAATTATTTTTTGTTTGTTTATAAATTCATATTCCATAGATTTGTTTACTGACATGGAAGGGTATTATTATTCTACTAGCCACCTGAAGGAGGACAAGTCAAAACCTTTTTTGCATGTACAGCTACAGCAGCTGCATAGAGCTGTCATTTCCTAATCATGACAGGAACAGAGTACTGTACAAATTGTATTTGAAAGTATCAACATTTTCGCGCAATTAATTTCTCGCGCCGTGCAGCTCAAAAATATATTCGCAGGTTCCTTCAGGGTTACAAACTTCGAGTGACAGCTCGCAGTGAGATGTCACTGTGAGGAATTGTGAACAACCAAACCCGAGGGATCAAAGCAATGGTGGTGGGGTGGGGTGGGGGGGTTGGGGATGGTGTGGAAGGGGAGTGTCTCTCCCCCCCCCCCTCCTTTCTACTAGAGGGAGCTTTGACAATTTTACATTTTAAACAGTGCACTTATTTCTTTTTTTATTTTGTTTTTGGGGTTCAGCGTGAGAATTCTTTCATCAGAATGAGACAGTTAAAATTTGTTGAATTGTATGAGTCTCATGTTACAAATATAACTGCGTGAGAGTTGGCAGCCCTGTGAATTTGCAGAGAAAATTGGGACGACATTTTCATCAGTTTTGGAATTCGTGCTAGCCAAAAGTAGCGCAAAATGCACAAAAATTATTCAATGCACTGCAAAAATTTTTGCGTTTTTTTTTTTTTTTTTTTCATAGTAAGACCTCTGTCCCCATTAAAGGGACTGTCCAGTACTGGTTGAGGTGGAGATTCATGTTTTGAACATTCCTAAGTGAGATAATGAGAAACTTCTCATGAAATATGAAAGAGCATGTAATTTTAAGAAGGATTCAACATTTATTTGATGAAAATTGCTTTTCAAATGGTTGAGATGTCGAAAAAAGTGATAATAATAAAAGGCGACAGGCTACACCTTTTATTAGGATCTCTTTGTTTCACCTTGCTTTTGGATATCTGGGCCATTTCAAAACTGATTTTCATCAAATAAACTTTTGATACCCCTTAGGTTATTTTGCATGCTCTTTGAAATCTCAGAGAGTGGTTTCTGAATATCCCGCAAAACATTAAAAGCTAAATCCTCACCTCAACCAGAACTGTACACACCCTTCAAAACGGTCAGAAATTCAATCATCACTCAACATCAGTGTACTACGCAAAATTCAATGCATGGATCCACCACACGACATCATAACTTACACAGGATATAAAATGTGTTTTCATAAAATATTGTACCTAGATCTACATATTAAAATTGCAGTTCAGTTGGGTTCATATTTCGCACACACACATACACACAAACACACACACATAGAGAAATCCATTCTGCCAAAGATTCTACCTTCATTTCTAGAATTTGTCTAGAATTTCTGTAGATAGCCAGAAGTGTATAGATCTACACAAGACCTCTAAACTATGTTAGGGTTTAAAATGAGATGAGTCCCCCCACATGCATTAGGGAGACTACTGGCATGGTGATGGCGCCCTGGGCCAGGGGTAGTACCAAGTACTGTGAAAGTGGAAATTTCCGCGGTGTTGAAATTTTCACGCATTTCGCGCAACCTGAAACCAGCGCAAAAGTAAAAGCATGCAAATATTTTTATTTGCCATAAATGTTCCAGCAGTTGATGACTCGATTCCTCAGAATTAAAAACGTGCAAAACTCTTTCTTACCCTCCCGAGTGCGAAAAATTAGTTGCACGAAAATATCCACTTTTACAGTAGTAAATTTTATGTGTAGGCCTAGTAACTATCTATTTACACAGCCCAGTCGCTGCTTCGCACGGCATCTGGTCGGGCTATCCATAGTATCAAGTGTGTAGCCCTACAGTGTAGGCTACACACTTGACCGAAAGATCGGTCAGTATCTTGTCATCGGGGATATGTTCTGCAACGCATGGCCGTGGAGACTACATCTCATGATCTGGCTTCACGGAATCCCTTGGCCCTCGGAGGAGAGCCATAGAAACTCTTCCAGACAGATGGATTTTTCTGTCTAACGTTAGCTACACTGTAGTGTGACACAGGCTACAGAATGCAAACCCATCCATACAGCAATCTTAATCTTACCCAATTCAGCAATTGATCTCTACTCAAGAATGCTTAACCATTCACTATAACTTGTGGAGCAATTTGATAAATTGATATTAGTATTTAGAACTAACTGTGGTAACTGTCTAATGTTACCTAATAATTTAGTTGAACATTCTATAGTAGTAGCAGTCAGTCAGTCAGTGCATGATCATGATCACATTGGAATTTCGAGCCACTTGTGAGGTGTAACGTGTGAAACTACATAGATTCTATTCTATAGAATAGCCATGACAGCCCAGCTCAGGTCAACAGTGAGTGTCCACTTCATATCGTTACTGCTTATGACAACATAGTGGTTCTACGTACCGGAATTTAGATACGGCAAGCCCAAGCTGGTAGGCCTAGTTGTGTTTCTCCTGTAATCAGTCGGAAAACAGCACACTTTTTTGCAGGACCTTTGCTTCGTAGCTCGACCAGCAAAGGACGTGTGGTTATCTGCCTACCTCGGCGAAGACTCGATACGTATAGTACGAGTACAGCTCAGCTTCCCTCGTCTCAGCTAGCTCTGCTTGCTTCCCGCCGCCCTCGCCCGCCCGGTCGATCGGTCAGGAACGAGAAAGTTGTACGTCCATCAGGGGCTAGGCTCACAGGCCAGCAACGCAGACTTTGTGTGTGTCATGTGTGTTGTATGTACACACACACACACGCACATCACCTGCCAAGCGCTACCCAGTTAGTCTTATACAAGACTGTTCATTTATCTATTTATAAGAGCGTTATCATGCTGTCGAAGATTACTTGAAATTGATATACTCATATACATGTCATTATAGTACTTATTGACACAAATCCTGTTGAATCCTAAGTGCAGACGCTTCATTTGCCCACTGAACGAGATCATAGCTTACCTTTTACTCTGCAATTTGTAATCCCACATTACTAAAAGCTGTCTCCGTCTTCGGTGATGAAATTATAATGGAAATATGCAGCGGTCTTTTATATGCAATTAATGATTTCAAATTCAGACTATACAATAAAAAGCTCTATATTTAAATCCTTTTGAAAAAAAACTAACTCGTCTAAGTCGAGATGACTTTTAAAGTCACTATAACATTGTTATTCTTGCAGTTTAGTCCATGAAATCACTATACCTTTAGTAAAAGCTTTTTAGGGAGTCGGGTTGAACATTTTCTCTGTTTACAAGGCATGGGGGAAACATGATTATTATGGGAAAATAGAATTGAAGAGTTTGTTCTCAAAAACCAATAAGTCCATTTCTGAAGATTTTGAAGTACGGTCTCTGTCATCAAGTAAAAAATAATACCTTTTAAATGATATATTGATCTCTACATATAAATGAACATTTTTGAAGTTATGGTCAAAAGAAGCAGCAATTTTCTTATTATTCTCTGTATTTTTCTTGACCTTTAATCGCAAATAATAATCTCCATTTGGCAAATATGGACTCATCTTCAGATGGTGTTTGAGGTGAGGATTCAGCTTTAAACTTTTTTTGCGAGATGTGTACTCAGAAACCACTTTATGAAGTGTTAAAGAGCACACAACTCTAAGAGGAATTCAAACTTTGTGTGATGAAAGTGCGTTTGGAAATGGCTGAGCAGTATAATATTATGTATATATATATATATATTACATAAGTAGAGTGTGAACTGCAATATGGCTGACAGTGCTCAACTATAACGGAGCCCATGTAGTACAATAATATATAGTAGGATGGAAGGCGTTGCTTTGTTAGTGACTTAGCTGCACAGCTGCAACGCCTTCCATCCTACTATATATTGTACAATGTACTATATATATATATATATATATATATATATATATAATATTATATAGTAAAACAAAGCGATCCTAAAAGGTGGGTCCCACCCTTGTGGGTCGGATTGCTTTGTTTCGATATCTCAGCCATTTCAAAACCATGCAATTTTCATCAAATTAACTTTGAACAGGGAGGTGGTACCACCTCCCTGCTTTGAATTACTTGTAGTTTAAGAATTATATCATGTTCTTTCTTATTATTTTTTTTTCATAACAGGTTTCTCATTATCTCAAAAAATATCATCATCCCGGCAAAAAAAAAAAAAACGTTGGAAGCCTGAAACCATATACCGAAACTGCCGTATATGAGCCATAAAAATAAAAATATATGTGATATGGCAACATCACCACCTTGTTTAAAGTCATTTATTTATGGTTGCATAATATGATTATAATATCGGTGCTCTTTAAAGCCATGTGAATATGGAGATTCCCAAAACTTCTTTACATGATTGTTATGTCTGACTTGGATAAACTTGTTTATAATCATTTTGTTTGATTTTCTTTTCATTCATCAAAGAAAACTTAGACATGAAGCGTGGAGATGCATTTTTAATTTTAATAGGGCCTATTGCTGACAAACACATGCACGCACACACACACACACACACACACATGCATATTTTTGTTTCTGGGTGAGTTGTCCACTTTCCCTTATGAAAACTCTTTTTTATGAACCTGCTCTTTTCGACACATTCTTGCTGAAATGTTTGATTTTATTTGTTTGATGCAGTTTGTTTAGTTGGAAAATAGGCAAGCTCAGGCGATCCTCTAGCCCGCTATATTTATGAAAGCAGACTACAACATGTTTTAGATATCACGACTTCAACAACAAAATTTCGCGAAATGTAGCGTATATATGCCTCCCTGCATGGCTCAAGCTCGGCACCCTGCTGTGTTGAACCAGGGAGGTGAACATAAATTGTAAGTCAACCACAGGAAAGTGTACTGCACGACTCTTCCCATTGCAGGGGGTCCTGACAGTGCCGTATATACGGCACTGGGTCCTGATAGGAAACAGCGCCCTCATCACGTCCGCGACGTGCATGACTCCTGTACTTATTATTGTTTCGATAAACTAATCCGCTGGTTATTTCAGGCAGCGCAGAGTATAGGGAGAGTAGATTTTGCAACCAGTATGCCATGCTGATGCTTATCGCCTATAAAAATATTGCAGAGGCTCTATATAGAACAAATAATAATGAAGACCATTAATGTGTTCACTGTCAATTGAGAGTAAATGCACGAATGTGCTTTTTGATTGTATTAATTCAGAATTCAAGTCTCTTTTTTTTTTTTCTCGTGCAACGATCCTATGTGCAAGAAATGCACGATTGCTAACAGGCAGTCGATTTTCCTCACTTCTAACCAAGCACAGCCATTTGTACTCGTAACTATGTTTAGCCCACTATAGTCTTTCGCACTTTAATTGCCCACCCTGTTATGTTAGCTTTACCAAATACGATGCGAACATGATATTAAAATATATTAATAGACTCTCGGGGAAAGAACTCTTCAGAAATAAAGTTCATTAACATACTATTGTTGTACTATACCACAAACCCGACCCTGTGGGTAGTATGCAAACAAGTCTCTTTCCCTTCGTGTTGTGCTGTTCACACTTCTATGCGAGATTTTTTCCTTCGTTGCTACTGAAGCGAAACCTGAAAATGCAAAGATATTAGCGCACAATGGTTATGTTTTACGGAGAAGGTAATGTACTATGTGGGAAGTAAATACATTACAGTTGGATAGAGCACATGAAAATATGCTGACAATTAAAGCGGAAATAAAAATTGAATCAGGGAGGTGTAAAGGGTCGCTTTCCACCTCCCTGATTAATAAGACCATACCATGCCATGGGTCTATTGGAATTATATTCTTTCTCGTCTTGATTGTTCCGGGGGGGGGGGGGGGGCATTATGCCACACTGAAACTTTTCATCCATCCACTCACCTTTTTCTGTACCAAAGCAGTAACTGCATGAAATGGTGATGAAATTGTTTTAATCTTTGTTCTATGAAGCGTATGTAATGAGAGAAATAGATTCTTTAAAGAATGCAGTTTCACTCAATGTTCAATTTGTTTTTGGTTATAGACAGACATGCCATAAATCAAACAAGAATGACGGAAGTTTTACACCATCAAACATAAAATTAAAATTTGATAAAGTGCATGGTCAGACTGTCAAGTTTCACATGTTTAGACGAACAAATAATATTGGTCACTATACCATACTCATATGCAAATAAGGTGCTGTGAAAACGCTTTTTACATGAACATTTTACAAAAGACATGTTTTGGACCTATAATTTTGAGCATGTTTTACGACACAAAATGTTTGGTTCTTTTTTTTTTTGTGCTAAAGAATTGATCTATTTGAACAAGAAAATTTAGTGAAGATTCGGATGAAAAACAATGGGAGACTTGTGAGTCAATGACATCATCACTGTTCTGATTCTATTTCCACTCGTGGTTACAACTAACTGTTTCGTGTAAACATGACCACGTGATCCCTTAGTCTGAATTTATATATAATTAAATTCATCTGAAATTCGTTCCCTTTTTTACGGTCATATACGAGGCACACAGATACTCCGATAAAGATACATTTCCATACAAAGTCAGAAGGATATACTTTAACTAACGTATTAGCTTCAATAAAACAAAACGAAGAACCATCTTGTATAGTAATGATGGTGGGAACCCCAAGAGAAGCAGTTTTAATAGATGATAGGGGACCCGAGCAAATATTGTGGCAAGCTAGTGGTAAAACTTATATCATGCGTTTATTCGAAATTGCATCTCTGAGTTGGTTACGTGTCGCAATAACAGTTAAGCAGATAATTAAGAATTATGCCGCATGAAAGGAAGCCAGCGCAGTTGCGGAAGCTATGGAATTATAGTATTTTATACGTGGAATGAAATGATAGCGTCGGTGAAGTGAAACCTTTATGGGAATCCTATAGATGCTCATGGAATGCAAGAAAAGAATATAATTTGCATGACAGTAAACAGTAACCACAGATATAAGTTGGCAACTCCCACAGACTATACAATACATGTCACATGATTGACACACCTCGTTTCAGTGAGTTGTTTTGTACATAATATATCTGCTTATTTTTATCTGCAGGATCAAAAATGCAGCCAATGGCCTTTCATTTACTATACAAATAGGCCGGAAAGAAAAAGATTTGGTCATCCTCATGACTTCTCAGATGAAAGAGTCCCTATACAATCCAAGTGTATCCTGACCTGTTTTGATTCCTTTTGGTCTGTATTGATAACGAAATCACTAAATTCAATCATAAAATTCTTAAACATTTTTTTTTCATTGTTTGTCTGCACCCTGTTAAGCCGTTCCTCTATTAAAAAAAAAAAACAAAAAACAAAAACAAAAACAAAAACAAAAACCTCCAGGATATTTTTATTCATATTCCCGCTGTGACACCATCCTCTTGTAACCCATGAGCTGGACAATGGACGCAGTTTTGTACCCTTATTACTATTCTTGGCTATTTACTACCCGCACTTACTTACAACAGCACCACATGTTCTTCTTTATGCGAATGTTTCTGACAAATTTTTGGCATAGCAAGGTCAGCACACATTTGGACTGCAGGGGCCTTTTAATCGCGCGGTCATCCCATGAGCCGACACCCACGAGCCATACGGCCCACAAGCTCGACATTAGAAAAAGGTCCATGAGTCATACAGCCCATGAGCTCGACACTATACGCAAATAGGGCCCATAAGTCCGACACTCGGCAAACAAGGCCCATGAGACCGACATTACATCTCGTTGCTTAATGCATCGGTCTCGGGTCTTTTTTGCTTAGTGTCGAACTCATGGGCCTTGTTTGCCTGGTATCGGACTCATGGGCTTTATTTGCCTATAGTGTCGAGTTTATGGGCAGTATGACTCGTAGGTGTCGAACTCTGATGACGTGCACCCCTTATATTCATGTCCAGATGAATACATTATTACCACGGGTTCCGTAAGGCTGCGTCTCATTTAATACAAAGTTTATAGATTAAAAAATAACAACAATGTAAAAAGTCCTCATCATGTTTCAGTAGACCTTGATAAATTAAACAGAATGAAATGAACCATTCAGAATAGCGGAAGTGTTTTATCCAAACTCGAACCATCAATGTGAAAGTTCAGTTTCATATTAAATATGGCAATCTCGAAAGCCAAAGTATGCATCGTACCATTGAGCTCACTTTATTTATCCTCATACTTTGGGCATGTACACGATATAGGAATATACAATTAAAATGATAAACTTCCCCAAGGAGAGCTCTACAATGATTAGGACAGTTTATTTCAAAACTTCGATAAAACGCTGTGGGAAGCTTCGCGGAAATAGCTGCATGACCCCCTGCTGAATCGTCTTAAATAAGTAACAGATGTTGGTTGCTCGTTTCAGAAAGAGGTACTAGTAATCGACTTGACCTGATTCATTTCATATGTGGAGTCTCACCTATGCATCATTGCTACATGAAGATGGAGACTTTTGGAGTGTGATCATTAGTTTGTGTGCTGTGTATGGACCACTTGAGACTCATAGTTTCGAACGGAATAGAAGCCTTTCCCCATCACCCTCTTAGTACATACTAGTACATTGCAAAGTGACATCGACTTTGTGATTATGACATTGTATGATGTAATGAGAGTTCAGATTGAATAGTTAAAATATAAATCGTTGGTATCGTTTCTGCTTATATTATAGCATTTTCTTTCGGAGAACCTACTCTCACAAGCCAATATTTGACTTTCTTTCTGGGTACCTACTCTCACAAGCATCTGCTTCTAATATGCAAGTTCCCACCACACACAATTTAATTTATCCGTCATGAATGAAATGTACTTGAGAATGATTTCAATTGATTTTGTGTCATGTAAATGTTATTTGTATACACTGACCTTGATATTTGTATATACTGAACTTATAATTCATGTGTTACTTTACATTGTCATGGATGGATGTTGTAAATACAACACTGTAAGATTTGTGTGGAAATTTAAAGAATGAAACGAAATGAAATTAGTAGCATTATAGTTTATAAGTACTTGTACTGGAATTAGTTCTTATATTGATTTTGGTATTCATGGCGGTATTGGAGTTGGTATTGGTATTGGTATTGGTATAGGTAATGGTATCGGTATTGGTACTGGTAATGGTATTGATATTGTTATTGATATTGGTATTAGTATTGATATTGATATTGTCATATAATAGGCATTGGCATTGACACTGACATTGACATTGGCATTGTCATTGGTATTGGCATTGGTATTGGTATTGGTAGTGATATTATCATCAATATTGGTACAGTGGCATCGTATCTGTATTATTCTGCCAGTGGTATTGTTATTTGAATTGCTATTGGTATTGGTATTGGTATTGAGACTGAGATTGGTACATTTCAAGTATTGGTATCAGCATCTGATAGGTTTAATAGTTGATTATTATGGGCATAAGTCTCAGAATGATTATTGGTATAAGTATTCATTTTTTATATCAATGTCCTCATATTGTCTCGAGCAGTATAGTTGAACCATACAAAAGCAGTATAGAAATAGCAGTATAGCATAAATAATGTTGCCAGGGCCTTGCTAGTAATTGTAGTTTCCAGTAGTAGGCCCAGTACTTGTATAATTAAGTTGGTAGCACTTGCCGATGGGCGTCGTGGGGTGCAGTTGTTTGAATGTTTACACTCTAAAAACGCAAATGTCGAATCAACATTTAAAAGGGCCGAGGAGTGACAGCATTTTTTGAAGTGTTGCATCCAACTTTTAAAATAACATTTTAAATGTTGAATCTAGCAGGAAAACCAACACTTTGAAAATGTTGTCACTCCTCGGCCCTTTTAAATGCTAATTCAACATTTGTGTTTTTAGAGTGTAAGTATGCGTAATTTGGAATGGAGTGAACGACTGTTATCCTCGCTTGTGAATCGATGCATGTCTGTATTTATCCGTGTATTGTTGGAAGGATAATTCGAAATGAGAAATGTATAATGCATTTTGTTGTTGTTCTGGTTGTAATGGTTTATAAGGCGTATAAGTGAGGAGTATACAATTCAATAATCTCATACTCGACAGCATCTGCACATCAAACTCTGTACAACTATACCACTGATTGCCGAATCACACACACTTTGACACAAACACACGCACGCACACGTACACTCTCTCTCTTCATTCACCTTCTCTCTTTATATCATTACAAGTTCAAATTCAAATGATCTTATACCATTATTATGTCTGATCTTTAATAAGAATAAGCTATGATCGGTAACATTGAGGCCTAATTCCGATTATGGACACACGATGAAATTTAAGGCCTATAGATTATAATCTATAGGCCTTAAATTTCATCGTGTAGTACGCATTTAAATTGAATACAAGTGAGGAGGTATAATCATGTGATCCCTGTGACAGTTGAATATTTGGGTGCTGTTCGTTATTCCGAAGGTTCGCTATTCCGAAGGTTCGTTATTCCGAAGGGTCGTTAATCCGAAACACGCAAATTCCCTATACCTAGAGGTTCGTTAATCCGAAAATGAAAAAGGGTTCGTTAATCCGAAAATTTGTGACGTTATTCCGAAGGTTCGTTACTCCGAAGATTGGTTAATCCGAAAATGAAATTCGGAACAATGAACCTTCGGAATAATGAATCTTAGGAATAAAGAGCCTTCGGAATAACGAACATTCGGAATAACGAGCTGTAACCGAATATTTTCGATGGAAGTAAATTATAAAGACTTAGTTTCTCTCTCTCTCTCGCTCTCCCTCTTTCACAAACACACACACAAACACAACACACACAAACACACATGAATTCATTCATTTCATTCATTCATTCATTAAACACACGAATACTTCATGTAAGCAGATTCCTTAGTAAAATGCCCGTCATTGTCAGACAAAAAGATCCAAAAGATGTTCGAATGGAACCAAAATATCCAGAAAATGATTTTCTGTCAGGGTATAGGTTTCAACATCTTTGAACCTTCACCTTCTACCAAGTGACGTATGATCATACGTTTACAAGCCTGTGGTTGATAGGATGTTTTTCGCTGCATTTCCGTTCATGTAGGTATTGCCATCTTACCCTGGGAGCCAACCATGCAGTATGCAACCAATCCTCTGAAACCCGTGCTATTGCGGTAACATTGATCCTTTCCAGCGACCCGTTGTACGCCATTTCCCGTCCCTCGATCCGATCATGATTCCATTCACCTCGGACAATGGGGCTGGTCCCTCCTTTCACCCCTCCTTTGCCCTCATTCATCCACTTTCAGCTCCGCCATCCAGGGAGCCTTTACAAACATTACACCTACATAGCACCAAATATACACCAATTTGAAATCAATACAGTCGAGGTCACATTCCGCTAGAATGATTCATCTATTCTATTCACGTCTAAATACAATGAAATGAAAGAAAGGAACCAATCGTTGTCGCTTTTATAATAAAACGACGAACGTTGAACTATTTTTCCCTATGCAGATCATTCATAACCACTTCTCAGGAGTTTGGATATTAATGTTACAAATTGGCGGTGATTATCCAGCTGCCATAGCAAGTACAGTTCATTGAAACATTAATCTTTTACAACCTACAAAATGTAGCACTCCCGAGAAAGTATTGCTCAGAAAGAGAATTGGTAAACCATCGAAAGTCTTAGCAGCATCTGATATGTGTAAGGAATGTGGCAACGGTTTGAATATCAGAATATCGTCTCACATGGCAACCTGTGAGAACCTCAAAGAACAGTCCTATTATTGTGGTTGGCTGCATATAACTACCTTGCAATTTATATATATATATATTTTAACCAGTTGTACAAGTTGTGGAAATAAATGAAATGAAAATTTGTTCCATTCTCGAGTATATAATGATCAAAATGTGCGGGACTTTTTGTATGCGTGACGGCATCAACCTCTGTATACGTGTTTGGAATTGTTTGATAACATGATAACCTGTAGATGTATCTTGGGTTAAGTCAAAACGATCATCGCTCATGGAGAATGTGAAATTAAGGCTTTCAATCATGTTACAAGAAATGGTAAGTACCAGTGTTACGTAAACGTTTCCAAGATCACGTGACCAAGCTATTTTGTAGTGCCCATTGGAAGCCAAGATGACAAACTGATATCTATGATATGTCATTCATGTTGTATATGACCATTTCATGTCCGTTCAACTGTATTTAAATTTTCATTGATAAATGTCAGTATCATAATATTATTTCATTCTTGCTCTTTGACCGTTTCAACTAATGAATCATCTTCGTTTGCACATGTTTGTGAATTCTTGTGTCCCTGAGAAAGTGTGAAACAGTATACTGTATTTCCTTGTACGCAAATAGTAACCTAGGAATACAATCATTTTCACATGCTTGTATGATCTATAACATGAAAAAATAAATTGTGTTATATATTGAAAATCAAGACCCATCATCTTTTCACTGTTTAAAGACAATGTTAAATTCCCCGGGATGTACATGTACTTCGTTTTCAGTGTTTGACAATCTCAAAGATGTATTTCATTCATGAAAAATAACCTCCTTCCTTGGCGGAAATAATAAGACGACGAAAAGTTGAGTGACGATGAAACTTACTATACCCGCAATAACAGTCTAACTATTGACCCCTGCCACAACAGATTCCCCACACTCTATCTTCACGGAGTCATGTCTGATGGGCTTGCTTGGAGATTATACCATTGTTACGTCACTGGAGGGAACGAGGGATAACATCCGACATCACTGCGTTTAAAGGCAATCTTAGCTCCTCAAAGTCAGATTATTGCTTCCAAAATATACGCTTCCGTGTTATGCAAACAGCTTCATACCTAAACATCACAAGCGACAAAATGAGAAGTATGAAAAGAAAACATATTTATTGGCTTTAATCGATCAATTTTCAATGTAAAAAATAGAATTCAGAGAAACATTCTAGCACTGCCATAAAATTACATCACAGACAATCATTAATATTGCAGAGCTTGGGTTCTACACCCAAGATATAAATGAGTGGATGCCAAAGGATCCCACGTGGTCATTTATTTATTTTAAAATACCCCTACAAGGAGCTGATTACTGGGACACAAGGGACTAATCGAGAGAGAGAGAGAAAATAAATGTCTGACTGCCATGTATGTGATTCATTTTCATAACATTTGTTTTGCCAAAAGAGTGGATGTCTTACCTTTTCATGCGATATAAACTCCATAAAAACACTAGTGAACAAGAGGACAACCTTGAATGTTAGAATGGGCTCTTGAATATTGTAATGATGTACCAGCGGTCATTCATTGTTTCAAGTAATGAGACTTGATGTTAACAGTATACCGTTAAAGCGTAAAATCCGATTACCCTGATCCAGGATTCTGAACGAGGGAAATAAGTTATGTTTACAAGTGTCTTTTGTCCGCCCACTCTGCTTGAATTAAGTCCTATTCAGTATTCCAGCAAACATGGACGAAAGTCAAGAATGCGGAATTCCACTCAAGGAGCCAAAATGCCAGAGACTTTCATAATAAACCCAATGAAATTGAATTGAGTATGTGTGCAGCGTTTTAGCTCTCGCGACACCTTTATGTTACTGAAAATATTTACTGGGTGCCCTATGCCATTATGTTTGTGTAAACGGCGGAAAGAAGTGGGCGAGAAGTAGAAGGACACGCGCAGAGCCGAAAATCTAAGCAAGCTACTGTCTGCGCTTTCACGGCTCAGTCGCTGCCCATGCCTTTGTATCCGCTATTTTGCATCCGAATTCCTCGCAATAAGTTTGAACAGGAAGACTGGTGGCAGCCTCGTGAACTGAATGAACTAAATGATATGTGCAGTACAAGAGGTTGTGCATTGATCTTCGAAACACTCGACATTGAGATAAGTTGTTACGGGGAATGGGTGCCCCGTTCAATCTATTCTTAACGTGGAGGTCGCCCTGCACCTAGCTACTTCACGCCCAACTTCATCGTCATTGTCATCACCGTAACACCGTGTCGTTTAATTTGCACCATGCACACGGTGTGTTATGCTGTAGTGATTCATCACTTATTACAATCGATCACTTCCTATAATTCATGCGTTTATAACCAATAATTCATTCCCCGCATCGAGAAGACCAAAATTGTATCAATTTCCATGACAAGTTACAAATAAGTACCCCTTTCACATTAGCTGGGTTTTACGATGACAGTAGGCCTACATCAGAGGTCTCCATAGGGATTACAGAATTCATGTATGATACGAATGAAATCAAAATGGTTTAGAACTCGGTGTTCTTTAACTGCAGTGAGATAACCAACAGAACTAGAGAAGTGTTGAAGGTTTACAATAATGCAATCACTTAAGCTTTCGTAATTCAAGAATAAAACACGGAATGACAAATTTCGGCTTAACAATAACATTGTAAGCCCATATTTCAATACATACGATTCCCCGAGCTCTTATTATGCGCACACACACCGTCTACACGAGCACTGGGGCCTACAATGTGTTGCTTTTATACAGCACTGAATTTACCTTCCTGGTGACACAAGGCCGAACTGAAAATTGGAAGCTATGATAATCTGCATTCTTGAGAATATGTGATTGTAATTTTGAATCAAGGAGTGCGAGCTGTTCAATAATAGTTCATCGTCGGTCAAGAAGGTCGCATTGTTGGAAAAAGAAGAAGTAGTAGTGGAAATATAGTTAACGGGAAATGGACTGCTTTAGTTCGAGCATATCGGCCCTATACTTCTAAACAAAGTGTAGCTGTCATGTGCGGGGCAATTCTGTAGTCTTGGAAAGAAGAATTCAGGATCCTATACGATGAAACTGATTAATACATCGAAGCTTGGAACCATTACATCTTGTATAAATCATCGTGAAGGGACGTTAAAATATTTAACCAAAACACAACAACAACAACAACAACAACAACAACAACAACAACAACAACAACAACAACAACAACAACAACAACAACAACAACAACAACAACTTATAACCGTAAGCTGGTATCAAATTGACGACTGTTCTGTTACCCGCGTTTTGACATATTTTTTCACATGTAGGCCTACATGATTAGATTAAAATAGAGTATTGGCCGCTCTTTTGAAAAGGCTTTATGATGATGATCTAAATGACAAATGATGAAAATATTACGACTTAATTCATTTCCCGTTGCAACACAAGGAGACACGTGGCCATGCTAATTCTATGACATTTCCCATGAACAACCAATATTTTTGCATAATTCAGCCGCTTAGCTAAAGAGAAGTATACAACCTTCAGGGGTAGCTCCTTTGAAAACCATCCAAAATGTAAGCAATTATCTTATGAACGTGACAACTTAAATCAGAAGTGGTTAAGTAGGTGACAAATCTTTGCTTTGTCTATCAAACGGTTCAGCAGAGCTACTATACCGGTTGCTCTTTTTTTTTTTTTTTTCAGCCATCGGAGAACACATCATGAGGTATAAGTTACGTTGACCCTGAAGTTAGCTATAATGTGTTATGCTTAACAAATGCATGGACCATTGCTTGAAACCTAAATTAGCAGCTCTATGTTCAGGACTAATTTAAGGATCTGGAAAGAAATACGTGATGCCTTGCGATACCTTGCGATGAAAGAGCTAGTCAAAATAATTATGTTCTCATACGTGGCTCGTGATACGATTATCATACACATTCATAACATGGAATAGATTTCGGTAGACTAAACCACAAAATTTGTAGAACACTTAGGATCCTTCAAGGCTGCTAACACGCATGTGAGTTTGTAGGACAACGTATTTTGTATGATATTGATAATTGTTTAGTTATTTGATTCCAGAGATATCATTAGTTCTGTTACGATTTTTTTTTTCTTTCAAAACCCCATCTTCTGATACGGGTGCGGTTTGTTCTTTAATTGCGGCATAAAGAGAACTAGAGAAAAAAATAAACAAACAAAAGAATTGCTCATGTACTGCCGCCGTGGAAGACATTTGACGTATACACTCCATTTGTTGTTGTTGTTGTTTTTTTAAGAAAGATCCCTGGAGAGATGAGATGTTTCCCGATAATTCAGTGTCGAATTCCTGAGGTAAATGTTCCAACATGTCATAAATCAGATAAGTCTTCCATTAAAGGGTGATAGAGTATTGGTGGAGATGAGAATTGGGCTTTTAACTTTTTGCGAGATACCAAGAAAACACTTATGAAATAGTACAGAGCATACCATTTTAAGAGGACTTCAAAGTTTATTTGATGAAAATCGGGTTTGGAATGACTGAAACATCCAAAAACAAAGTAAAAAAAAGCGATGGTAATAAAGTGTGGGTCACACACTATTAGAATCGCTTTGTTTTGGATATCTAAGTCATTTCAAAACCAATTTTCATCAAATAAACGTTTAATTCCTCGTGGAATTACATTCTCTTTCATATTTCATAAGAGGTTTCTCATTACCTCATCCAAAAAAAAAAATGTTAGAAACCTGAAATTAGGTCTCAACCAACACTATACGGTCCCTTTAAAGTCGACTCGCTAAACCAGTGAGCTCATTGCTGTGCCAGTTCCCCTACGATGCTTCACTAAGGATGACTCCTACTGAGATATCAGGGCTGTTAACCCTGGTGTGAATACCAACAGATGATAGACTCTCTCGCAAAACTGGACATTTCTGCAACTTGATGTGTTCGTTCATTATAACATGCATTCCACGGACAACAAACGATATTTACTTAATGGATAAATAATATAATATATCTTCAGTATTACTTTCAATGCCAACAGAGACTATTTCCAGCAATATCATCGCTTTATGTGTATTTTCACTGCATTCGAACCCATGGTGTATCGTTCTAATGACATCAGCACAGTCTGGAACTCATCTGACAGCTCCTGTTCATTCCTTTTTCAATCTTACTTAGATCGCCATTGATTATCCTGCGCTAACCTTCGCCATTCAAATATTTGACGGGCATTATTTCAGAACATTTGTTTTCCATCCCTATTTCAAACAATACACACGTGCGCTAATGCTCAGGGCCCCAAATTAATTTCCTTGATTGAGTACTCAGCCTTTCCTTTGTCACGCTGAAGAAAATTGACTCCAGATGGTAAACACAACTCCCGTATAATTAGCCAGAGGTTGGAAGCATTGGCACTCTGGGGTTTTTTCCCTGTACATGAACCAAATTAAACAATCATGTTCAACCTTTTTTCTTAATGGACAGTCGTGAGCAAACAGCTTTACATGTAAACTATAAAATGACTCTCGCTCACTTCAAACCTGAGTTGTCCCTGATTATGTACAGGTACTGCAGAGTGAAAGCGATTCAAACGAAAATATATTTGCAATTCTTACTGAAATGCTCTAATCGTAAACTCCAACTGTTCTGAGGTCAAAACTTGCATATGATGGAGAAGTTGGTTCTATTAATGTCACAATGTGATCCCAGACCTAAAGACATTTCTAATGACAGCAAAACAGAAATTTGATTTCATTTGCTGCAATTGATAAAAATTGAGAATGCAGTATTGAAATTCACTAAATTTCAAATCATGGAATAAAAATTAGTATGATTAAGTAAAGGTAACAGGTCATACATATAATTATATTCGAAAAGCCTATTTTGACTCTCTCGTAACTTTACATATTTCTTTTTAAATGTATGCACATATTTCGCTATCCCTGGCTATGGTTACACATTTCAAACATTCCTCTGGCAAACTTTGGCATCGAATATCAAAGTGATTGCACACATTGCATAGAGAGAATCCTGCCTTGTCGAGCACATGTAATGATTCCCCATTGTGCGAAGTAAGCGAGTTCATGGATTCGGCATTTTGTTGGCAAGGTGATTTCTACGACAATGTCAAAATCCACCGATATGTGCTCGTCTGTTTTCCACAATCATGAATAGAATGAAGGAATGTATGTCATCCATTCAAATGAAGCGACACCGTTCTTTGGCGACGAAACTAACGTCGGTGAGGTTAATGAGGAGGAGAAAGATGATGCTGATAACGGTCGACACGAAGCCGATGAGGTTGAAGATGATGATGCTGATGAGGATGTTGATGAGGATGATGATGCTGATGAAGCTGAGAGAGGTGGTTGCGGTGTGAATGCTGGTGGTGATGGACCCTGGTGTCCACGATGACGATAGGACAAAGTACCGTTGTCGGTTCGCTGCTTGACGCCAGGATCCATGTTGGTCGCCCTGGTCTGCATCACCAAGAGACACTGCTCGTGGCACTCCAGCACCTCTGCAATGCTCTTCAGAAGGATGCACTGCTGACGTCTCAAAAGAACAGCAGCGTCTGGTGACAGTAAGAGACAGGCTACGCACTGCCTGATGTCCGGTACGGGGAAGTGGACACGGGCCAGTCCCAACGCCAGCTGTCGCTGAATTTCCGTCGGCACGTGATCGGCCCAGGCGACGTCGACGTTATCGTCGACGGTGAAGAAGGCTTTCAGAGCCGTCCTGATAAGATCGACCTGCACATCGCGCAGGTATTGCGAGGCTCCCTCAACGGTCTGGATGATGAGGTTGACAGATATGTAGGCGTCCTCGAAGTGGGACGCGATTCGAATGTACCGCGTCGCTGACTCCATCGTCTCCACCATTTCTTCTCTCCTCGCCCTGTGTGACTCGTCTTTTTGCCGAGTCAGGAATTGCCAAAGCGACCTCAGCGGCCACGCCTTCGAAGTCATCTTTCTGTTCACATTGGCCACAAACCTGCTCTTGCGACTGCTTGTGCTACCGAGGCTAGCTGACGACGATGTCTTATCGCTTTTCCGAGGACGAGTACTTCGTCTGATGGTATTTAACCGTTCTGTCGTGCAGTACGCAAACGATGAATGGAACTCATCATCCGACATGGCTTCAAAGGAGTGATTGGACGGAAGTTTTCCCAGTGTGTTGATGTGAACCGGGGCCTCTTTCAACGAATAATCCGTGAGCACTTCATCCACCTGAAGCTCGTCGCAGTCTCCGAACTCGCCCCCGCTGTCGTAGTCGTCACCATGACTGTCATCGTCCTCCTCATGCGATTTACTCCACCTGATACGGTGTTTTGGGCAACATGCATTACATATGGGGACGGCCTGCTTCGTGTATGACGATCCATCATCGCTGTATGCAAAGAAGATCACCTCACCCTTGTCAATTTCGTCCGTATCAATGATGCAAGACGAAGGTAAAAAGTCCGACGGCAAGGTGTACGCTGCGAAGCTGTCGTGATTTCTCCCCTTGCTGTGGGAGCTCATTCTCAAACTATTCGTCTTCAGGTTCTTTAGGATCTTGAGAGATCTTCGCTTGACACTACTCCTCAAACTTCGTCGGATGGTTCGCTCTGGTTTCACGGTTCCCGATGGTAGGGTGTGCGTTCGATAGAGGGTCGCACTGTTGTTGTTTGTTGGAGCACCTTCAGCAAAGTCCCCAGCCGCCGGGTGCTGTGCGCGAGGAGGCAGCGTGTGAGACTTGCGACTGATCGGTTTTGTCGGTGGTAGCTCGGGAGTGATCACCGGTATGTCACCGTCCATCGATCCTGCACCCCCTTCCCGAGTCTGCCATTGTATGGCCGCCATTGAGCTGCAGGCAAGGAAGAAGAAAAGAAGAGAAAGAACGTATTATACATCTCAAACAGTTATTTTCAAACGATCAATACAACTTACGTGAAGAAACATTCATCGCTGAACAAAGCGCACGTCCTTGTGACCTGGTGCTCCATTAAATTTACCTCAAACGTAAGCTACTTCGGTAGCGGGTCATCTCAGCATATCAACAGTGAGTCTGCAAAAGCTGATCCACACTTATTCTAGCAGGCGACATCTTGAGTATCAAACATTGCCAGTCTCTCAGGAACCACCACCACCATACGTGCGTCAGCACGAAACGCCGAGTTCCGTGTGGGTACCGTGAACTCGCGATTCACTCCGACAGATTTACTCGCGAACAACGGCCTAGAATAATAGGCGCCGCATTTGGGGGTATGCCACATTCCAAACAGAATAACACGAGACGAAAACCCACGATTTCTTTATGCTCAAGCGAACTCTTTCAATATTGCTTTGGTTTTCCGGCTCGTTTTCTGGCCGATAGCTTGTCGCTCCGGTGAGAGCGGCGATGATCCGTAACCGCTAATTTCGGGTGTTTGTTGAAATCTAACAAAATCGAGATCATGTAATAATGTGATGATAGCCCCCATCCCAATCTTCTCAGAATAATACCAATGTGTATGAAAAATGCATCGTGTTTTGTCCTGAAAGATTCGCCAGAGCAGGAATGATTTCGTTTCCCTTAATTCGTGCAAACATCTCAGTATCCCGCAGTGCACGGATGACCATGTATAAAAATCGGTCAAAATAAACAGTTTTTCATAGATATATAATTATATCTGATGCATACAATTTTCCATACAAACAATAGTTTCTCACTGAATGGAGATCGATTTAAGACACTAAGACAAATTAACTACAAGATGAACAAAGCACAACTGTTGTTTACCATTGATACCCGAAATGTACTGTAAACATGAGGCACATTTATAGCATATAATAATGGTGCCTTCCACATACAATGTGTATACACACTACGATGTTTGTGTACACACGGTATGGCATTAATAGCGGCTGTTCTGTTTCATTGTTCAATGGAGGAAATGTATGCATTTATTTTATTTTGATGAGGGATCTGTGTTATAATCATTTACAATCAATAATGAGTAGCAACTGATCTGTCGGTCAAAGACACTGCGCAAAAATCAATGAATGGGTATTGTTAATGACTGCAATATTATAGATTAATGAAAAATATTCTTGAAGAAAATATAGTCGCAATTATTAACGTAATATATAGGTAAGATATTTGATAAAAAGAGGGGCATAGTGGATATGATTTTGAATTGAGGATCTGTTCCAGATTAAAGTGACAGCTAAATCATTAGAAAGGAAAACTGTACGGATTCTTCTTAACTCCAGTATTGCTGGACAATTCTTTGTTTGCAGTACGGCTCAGTGCGTCCACGTACTTCTTCACTTTTTTTTTTTTTTTGTCATCGTGTACATAACAATAGTTGATTAATGACCGGTAAATGCCAGTCATTTACATACACGTTTACATTTCCCGTTGCGTCTATGTGGCTTGCTGTAAACAAACGCGTTTATTCTCTGAGTCCTCGTTACTGGTATACAAAAGGATTCTAAATAATAATGAAAAAAGATACACACACACACAAAAAAAAAAAAATCCGCAGACAAGGTCTGAAGGGGGCAAAAAAACTCGTCCCCACTATACACTTGACCTCAATCTCAACTCGGTCATTGTATACCATTGAATAAATGAACTTGAGGTCGACCTCCACTCTTTATAGAGCCAACAAAAGAGCCTTCACCTCCAACTTGCAACTGTCGAATATGTAGGTCTTGCGGCAGACTGCATGCAGAACGAGGTGTATAAGCACACATGAAAACAGAGTCGATTTTGACGTATGAGATTCAGTGTTTCTCTCAGAAGTGATTTTAAACGTGGCTAAAGAAATTTACAGTATGTAACGAATGGATAGAGGTTAATTCGAAATGTTTAAAATAATAATTGTTCAATTTCCTAACTACAAAGTGAGTAAATTAAGGTCTTTATACTATGGAGGATGAACAGATATGGCATTGAAGTTGAGATAAGGGAACATTGCTATCATGATCACGTCATGGAAATCATAACTTTATGATTTCAACTGAAATACACGCCCTATCTGTGTATACATCCAGACAATGGTGCATGGGATCAATAATGCTGCTGGTTTCGTCAGGAGAGAGTGCAATCTATCTGCAAGAAAAAGTGGTTTCAAATATCAAGTATTTAGTGAAAAATAAATCCTGCTGAGTATAGGGGGTGGTTGAATTCATGCCAAAACGCACTGAAACAACCAAATCTGTTGGATAGACAGAAATGCATGGCGAAGGACTAAAAGGGAGTCTAAATATACCTTTTGTATGTGTTTATTGTGCAATCTGAAAGCAAACAAGAGTTGGGTAAACGGCATACAAAGGATTTCCTACGCGGTGGTGGTGTGGGTGTTGACGTCACACACCAATCTCAAGAAAACATGTAAAGAATTAGGGTGTGTATACTTTGCATGACGACAATGAAATACATTGCATGTTATATCTACATAGTGTATGTAATTATTGTACACACAAACAAGCACAACAATAAATCAAGGAACATAAAGGGAATTATTCGTTGTCTGAGAGATATGAAATATAGCCAGTAACGGGAAGCTGCAAGTAGGTCGGACTGTAGGGTGAACTAGAATTATCAAAGAACAGACGGAAACTGAACGAAATAATTGCGGTACACTTCCCATTGAGTTTGATCAGTAGGCCTACATCACACATGTTCATTCTAGAATGGGACAAACAAGTGAAGAGATACGGGTTTTATTCCGAAACACAATCCATGGCAGCCTTTGTGCGATATTCAGAGTTTTTATTGCCAAGGCCGGTCATTTTGGTTCGTGGCTTTCTCTTCATAATTATATCGTCATTATCCTACAGAGGATATCTTTTCATACGTCAGCTATTTGTCTTCCCCTCTTGTTTGCCTATGAAGTATAGCTTGTAAACACCGTGTGACAATTACTTCCAGTGCGGAGCTACTGCTCGAATATGCAAACCAGCAAATGTCGGACTGGTAAGTGAAGACTATAGTATTCCTGCCTTATTTTCCTGAGAACCTAAAAATTCGACGGAATCTCGGTAAAGCTTGGTGAATTGGAACACAGCGACGCCTATAATAGTACCTCCTTGGCGACACCTTCAGGACACGAGTGAATCAAAAGAGGAAAGAATGAAAACAAACTATGAAGGACAAGCTACAAAAAGAGCAAAACTATAGACAGGAAACTAATAGAGACTTTTGAATAAAAAATCGTACGATATACCACCTGTCTACATCCAAAATCACCTCTTCTCTTTCCCTCTTGTGGGTCCCACTCTCCCCCATCCTTAAGAGAAAGTGACCCCCCCCCCCCCCCCCTTACTCTCTCATCCTGGTACCCTCCATAACCAGTCCCATATTGGGGGTCTCTCGGCATGGCAAATAACACCTCACACACATGGTAAGGTCATATGAAGTACATACCAATACCTTGAAATGTTCGCGAGATTGTAGGAGTATGACCTTTCCAGCGACCTTGACTTCCATCGTTTCCATGGTAACACAACGCTTACGGACAGATTCCGTAACATGTGGGGACCGTTTAAAGAATTGCCGGCGGGATGCACCGTGTCATATGCAGTTTCCCTGAAAAGCTCTCCCTCATCACAAAATAAAACAGGTAAAATTCTTCAGACCTAGACATCAGTAAGCTTTTGAGGGACAACTTTAGGTTTCAGTCCGGGGTTTCAATACGTACGCAATCTACTGAAATATCTTGTTCTATATCTAACACCAAAAAAAAAAAAAAAAAAAAGAAACTCTGTTGATATTTCTGACACGATGATAAGTAGACAGTGATGGAAATGCATGTGTATTGTATTGACTGATGCTGGCTGTTTCACGAAAATAGAAGACGTATCTGCTTATAGAGATTAGATCTTCTGCCCAAGGCACACCATGTTCAAGAAGCTAGTATACGAGCTCGTGGCACCATCAAGCAACACTTCACATACAATCATGACGAAAGTCGCATTGGTATTTTATGCTGGCGTATTGAACATAGTACATATACAGGGCATACATTCTGTCCCCTATTTCGTAATTTTGCACTCAGGTAAGAGATTTCCAAAGCAGTATCGTATCTACCCCATGTGTGGAAATCATGATTGTGAGGAGCCCAACGACTATTACTGAAACAGTTTCTTACGCGACTAAACTAAATTACCAACTCTTCAGACTGAGATCGAGCTTGTGCAGCAAAATCAGCAAACACTTTTATATGAGAAATTCATAAAAGTAACACGTGATTACAACGTCTTGAAATAATAATGACTTAATCTATACAGATTGCATTTTACAAATTTCACAAAAGTAGTCGAAATGTTTCGAACGGATTCGAAGTAGGCCTATTCACGAAATAGTTATTTACCGTATAAACGCAGCAAACAATAATTGCAGTGTTGCATTTCGTGATACCCATTGTCATTAGAGGAGTTCATAAAGATGTTCATCATGTTTCTTCAATCTTGGTTTGAATCATATCGAAAACGAAGGAGGAAAGAGTGGTTTCTTTGGCAAATGAGGGAAACATCAATAAAGGACGAAAAATGCATCTTTTCGACTAAAACATGAATGCGGTAGGGCAGTTAGATGACGTCAGCATGGCGTGACAGATCAATCACTTATGAATTTAAGTTGTTGTATTAGCTGATTTAATAACATAACTCTTCCAAGTTTTATTGATTTGCTGTTTTTATCGGCCCCTTTAACCAAAAATAACTTGCAAGCAGGAGTTTACTTCCACCATGAAGGAACCGACGAATTAGAACTTTCCTCACATCAGTGATGTGATAACGACAGAGGGCAGAGTTTTCCTTCTTTAACACTCGTGACGCCAGACTGTAACACATACATCTCCCAGAACGTAAACATCAAAATATAGCAATAAATCTTAAGGTTTTAACACTTGTTCGATTGATGGTTTAGGGCAAGTGATCTCGTCTGAAAGAAAATTCAACTTTGAACCAAACAGACTATAGAGACAATAATAATCCCTGTGTCTGTCTCGAAATCACATTATTTAGTCAACACTGGAATTTAATTGCAATGTCCTCCCACTCAAAGTTTATGATGCATTCAAAAGAATAAATTCTAAGAAATACAATTGCAGAAATTTCATCAGAATTGGAAATAAAATAAGAAAGTTATGGGACTTGGTTTTTGCAGAAAAATACAGTAAAAACAATGCATTTGGTAAAAAAAAAACCCACAACAACACATCTCCCTCAAAGTCGACATTGGTAGGTTATTCAACATAATTACGATGCAGAGAATGTATACAAGACTTCCTTTTTTATTCTATGTCAAAAAGGAGAGAAAAAATGAATCAAAACACTGGGTCTACAATTAGGTCAATGGGAGATTTGACTGTGGGGCGAGAATATCATAACCTTATTAATATTTGCATATGCGGTTGTGAAAATATGAAAGTTGAGAAGTCCTTCAACTTTCTGATATATCTCCCATTTCGTATGAAACTTCTATTATTCTATCGGTTCGGTTTACTCAAATTTAAAGAGCCACTTCGAACGTACAACGGAATTGCATTGTCAAGACGAAGTCAACAATTTCTCGTGTTAAAAGCATTGGATAAAACAATAGTAATACAAAAAAAGATTGACTTCGTTGAAGAATTCGTAGAAGGTGACTGTGCCTCCACTTTTTGAAACTAGCATGATCCTCAAGTATTTAGTGAGCAATTACAAATGAGAAAACAGTGCTAACTTTTTGTCCTTTTACTGTATGCGGATTATATTGTGTGAGAATAATGTGCTGCTGCCAAATATTGTTGCATTAATGGCACACGTAAGGGAAAAGATCCGCAGGGCAAGCCATCACCAATGGGAGTTTACTCAAGAGAAATTTATTCGTATATTGTGTTGTGGGATTATAGATATTAATAGATCTATGAAAATCTGAGCCAAATTAAACAAGAAGATGATAAGGGAGTAATTCCTCTTCAAATGTCAGTAAACATTGCACCTACAACACAGTATTTATGGGCATCCTGCAGGCATCCCGTTTATATCTTGACACTGCTGTTTGTAGAACTCTGTTATGAACCCATAAAGACAAAAAATACGTGACATTTCCTCAATCTATTCGAAAATATTAACTCGCTCTCTGTATTCTGGACGATATGAATTGAAGGATCAGTTTGATCACCAGTGGGTAGATTCGTGCGAGAACAAAACAAAACCAAAATCAAAACCTGCTTCTGAGAAAATGCAAATGAGCTTCACTTGAATAAAATCACACAATCATTGCCATAAATACATCCCTTGCGTGTGATCACTGTGGGTATCATACAATGTACTTTGGATTACCACTGTCATTTAAAGGGACACATTATGATTATTTATAGCATACTTGCTGACTTCTTCTCCCTGTTTTCGTTGTTTTCTCTCTATACATTTCCTCATATAGCATGATGTATATGCCGTAATCATTGTAAAGTAGGAAAGCTTTACTAATGAAAACATTGGAATCCAAACTGTAACGAAGACAGAATGGGGTCTCGTGAATCATAATCTCAAGTACAATATAAAAAAAAAAAAATTGCACAATTATAGTTTTCTAATTCTGATTACATCTGTGAATGCACAGCCAGAGGCGAACGTGTTATACGCAAAGAAGGCACAGAAAAAAAATGACTAATTACAATCGCAAGCCACACTATAAAGCGGTGGTTTTAACCGAAATAAGGATATTTTTGTAACGCGAAAGTCAACAAGAAAACAATTTACTGCAGAGTCACGACAGGTGCTCTGGTATACCAGTGCGTGATAGATCGAACTTTGGTGTTAAGACAACTGGAAGATGCCTTAAACCAACAATTACAACAACAAACATTTCAGAGAAAAGGCAGGAAATCTGAGGAAATGTGCTTGAACATTGTAGTCGCCAAGCCTAGTGGCATTCTGATATCAAATAGAGTGTTGTTCTAATGAAGTCTTCGACATTTCAATTGCAATTGACGTTTAAAATGCTAAAAAATCATTATGTCATCACTGCCGTATTTAGACCTCCCATCACTATATTATGTCACGGACAATCTTAGATGTCTACGACATCTTAAACTTTACGTTTCCTGCTAGACTCACCTAGAGCTGATAGTGTCTGTATGTCTAAACTGGACACGACGGTAATGAGGTAAAAAATGCCAAGTCTGAGTTGCTACAAGTTGTAATCCCATCAGAATGCCTGCCATCTTCGAATAAGGAATAGCCGAAATGGGGATGATTGTTTTTATATTGTGAATCAAATCTACATATAGGGAATAAAAATCTTGACTCGAGACACTTAATAGTCAAGGATGGCATGTAGGACCCCTGGTCCCTGACCCCTAACGCAGTGCTGTCCTTCACCCCTTGAGTGAACGGTCAAGACTTTTATACATGTATTGTCCTTTGTTTACAATGGTCAACATCGGACGAACATGACATTGACACCTCCAAGATATTCGAGATATATTCCAAAATAGTGAAAACTCCACTACAATATAAATGATTATCTCAACTCGTTTTTGCTCAACTATGGTCAGTCTCTGAAATTTCTGATAAAATAATTTGAGTAGATTAAGTGGTAAGTCGTCCAAACGGTGTAAAGCAGCAAAGTCGCAGTATCATGGTGCTTAACCTTTAATATTCAATGTCGCAGTATATTGCAACACGTGCCATTGGTGGATTGTGTTAACATTTTAAGGAATATGAAATCACACACTTTTTACAATAGTCAACTGGGCAAATCAAAGTCGTGGAATTGCTGTGACATGAATTATTTAATTCGTCACAAAAACCCACCTCGAGAGCCCCGAACATGGACACTATTTTGATGCACGCACAGTATACATTAATAGAAAAACATCAAGACGGATTTATGCAGCAGCTGTTTCATGAATTACTCTTGCGGCATAAGAAGTATCACACGTCAACCACCACTATATTTAACGAGAGTTGGGTAATTTCACTTTTTAAAAAATGGCTTAGGATGGGGCTGGCAAAACAATGCCGACATGACACACACCTGCACTTATTTTAATCGACTCCCAAACTATCTAGCATCGACACAAGGTTCTTCGGCTACTTAAATTGAACTCATAGGCAATCCTTGAATATTTATACATCCTGCCAATAGTTCCATGAATTCAGTTCAGAAGGGAAGAGGCCAGGGCTCAAGAAGAGGTGAGTAGGATAAAGGAAAATTTAGGTCAGTTCATGCAATTAATAATCGTACGAGGAACTCGGCTATTCATCTCGAAAGGCATGTTTCTATATGCACTAAGGGGAATCCAAGCAAATTTGCTCTTCCGCCTAAATCAATCTCTAAACATACAATCCTTGCAATCGCTAGACCAAAGTACACAATACATGCCAGCATGCAGACGACACTTCCAATTTGTAATGTAGCCACATAATGATTATATAGGACTCATTCAAACATACTCGTGACCCGACCTAGTGAATGCTTTTTATCAACAGTGTGGTCAGTTATCTTCGCATGTTCATGAGTAGGGTTTGCAAACATACCCTTCTATCCGTTGTTGTCTGCAAAGGAATGTCAAAAAAAAAAAGTATTCGCTAAAACAACCTATAGCCTTGACCATCCAGTTCATATTCGGTGTCTTGTGAGTCAGGGTACGCCTATTATTGTTTTTGTCAAAGAGAGCCTTAACTCTGAGTCTTGAATCTTGAGCCTGATGGTAATCTTAAAGTAGTTTCTTCTTCAGCCTGAGCTAGTCAGGCGCTGAACACGGTTGTGTCTCATTAATTTCCAAAAATGTGAGGCCACAAACTCTCAATGGAGAGCAGGGTTCCTGCGCCGTTGTACCCTTCAGCAAAGCATTTAACTCTTATATTGCCAATATAGCAAATCTTCGTGAAAGGCTGCATAGCCCTTTGAAGATCAAGGGAAAAGAGAAGGTTCTTTGGAGGGGACTAAAAGCAGTCGGTCCCGGGGTTGCTCAGATTACTTACAAGTATGTATTGCTTCCTTACGGGGCGCGTTTCAATACAACAATACATAATTCAAGTTGAAGGGATGGCGCAAACAAGAATTCGAAGAAAAGTATTATAGTTAAGATAAAACAAGCGATGTATGAATAAACCAAAAATACTTTTATTGTCTAGATCTATGTGACAATGAAGATAATAATTAATGTGATAGAAATAATGACGCTACTAATACTACGATTGACGTAATAGAGAAGAGGAAAAGCTCCAGACGTTGAAAGTATCCGTAAATGGTTATGTTACCTTTTTTTTTTCAGCAACTGCAAGGCAGCTAAAGTGCTGCTGGTAGCTAATCAAAATTAATTAATGGTGAAAATGTTCGGTCAGGATGCTCATTATATTGGCTCCAAAAAAAATATTGCCATATTGGAAAACAGGTGAATGATTTGGAGAAGAAAACATGTTCTAAGATTTGATGACCGCCAAGTCAGAAAGCTTATTTTCACCTCACAGCCCATATCAAGCAGTGAGATTGTTAGGCCTCTGAGAAAAAAAAAAAATTACAAAACCCCTTCTGCTCTGGTGGATGATCATCGAAAGTTTGGGTCAACCAGTAAGGAGTGAACTCATCGCCCAGTAAAATGAGGTCATGTCTACATCTGCGATTCTACCACCTGTTAACACCATCAAAATCACGAAGTAGAATCACGTTACTGCCATTGTAGCGAGAGCAACACTGAGAATGCTTCGAAATAAGCGTTGCCATGGACTCGGTAAGAACTTCCAGAGCCTAGATAGGAGTGACCCAACCTTGTCGATGATGCGCATCATCAGCAGTAGCCATCACCCAACACCATTGCCAGAAAATATACAATAGCATCATTATTTGAATGTATGATATGCAAACATTCCTATTTACCTGAAAGGGATATCCAGTGGCCATGAATTAGATGTAACTATGAGCAAGCAACGGTGTCATCTTTTGTACAATACTGCCTGAGCAGGAGCACTCAGCATCCATATCGTGTGTGAATGTCACCGATAGGTTGAACTTCGATCCATGTTCAAATTTTTCAATATTGTGAGGCGCAACCGAAATTCACGCAAAACCAGGCGCGTCATTTGATCCCCGACGCTCTGCAAGTGAATGAGCAATCTTTGAACTTTAGAGGGCGATATAGCTTTTGTGCACAAAGTCGTCTGCTAAAATCGTGGTTGATCTCTAGCTACTGGTGTAGTGGTTTGCTGCACACGCACGCTGCGCTAGCGCTGCGCTCAAAGACGCCGCTCTGTGTTGGTTTAATATGGCTGCCTGGTTCCCGCGATTAGTCACAGTTATTTGTGGCTTTTTGGCAACACTGACCGGGTATATCGTGGATGGGGACGGAGTTTCTCGGGAAGGGTTTGTATCAGCATGCTATAATGTGTTTGATGGTACGCCTGTCACACACATTGCCCTATTTTTAGACTCCACTTTGGGTTTCTATGCGGCACCAACTGCAACTTTTCTTCCTTGTCACCCGATGTTAGCACAGTTACTACGTACGGATAAGAAAATGGAGTGTATTTTCGGTCATTATTCAGTCTCAAAATTAAACGCAAATTTTACCTCCAACACTCGGATTCGACTTGTATTTGCACTGTGAATCACCACGAGTATAGTAATTTAGTCTGTATTTATGCAGATAATGTAACACTTTACTTTCCTTTCACGATGTAACGTTGTCGTTAACAAGTTACAGAAATGCCCACGCACAAGAGAGTTTAACGTTAAAATTATGATCAGGATCATAAGGATGGTTGGATGCAAAAAAATTTTGATGAAAAGCCAAAAACTGTAAAGTTAATGCCGTCAGTTGCCATGTTGCCCTTTCACCCTGGCCCTCTGCTTAATGCGGAAAATCCACCTACAGCAGGTTTTAGAACGTGTGTGTGTGTATGTGTGTGCAGGTGTGTATAAAAATTAATATTTGTGATTACCGGTACTAGACTAACATTAGACACCTAACACAGTTAGATCTATACACTTGGACAACTAACAGTAACACTTGAGATCTTATCAATTAATGAATGGGGTGTAGATAATCTGGGAAAAGACGCCCCCATCCCCTCATGCCACTCACCCCCACTAATTTTGCAGTAAATAATACCGCTGACGCTGTACACTATACCGAGAGTCTACCCTACCCTTGCGGGCCTTGTTAACTTATAAGCGTATACAAATTAATATTTGTGATATGCATTGCATGCATGGATACAAGCATACATCACATCAATATGTAGACAGTAATCTACACTTCACAAGACTGTTCCAAAAGAAATTGTCACTAGAGTCTAGTCTAGAACGTAATAATATTTCAGAACCACAATTCAGCATATTTTCTCTCGATAAAGATCTAGACAGGGTTTGATAAGCCTAGACACTCGTAGCTTCATGACACACACTGCCTCGCATCCCACTAAAGGCCACTGTGTCTCCACTCTACAAAGTCTGAGCTAGTGATGCTAATTAAACTACCTTGCAACAACATGGTCAACATGCTCAATATGACCATGCCCTCATACAGTATCTAAATTCTACTTCTTAAGTTAGGTTAAAATCTGTGTCACCCTGTGTGTTTAACCCTTACAAAATTTTAAACAAACTCTAAACAAACTACATTAGCAGTATCAACATTTATTGTCAAAAACATTGTCTTTAATGTTGCTCCAGTCTGGCAAAATATTAGTCATTCACAGCTAAATCGGTATTTTTTTATTGTATGTATTTTTATAAAAAGTAGATAAGTGTGTAAATCTAACTATTGAGTTTGGGGAGTCTGTACGTCGTTCTGTCTCCATCCTTGTGTCAAGTGCATAATATTATTAGTGTAGAAGTTCTAATAGTTTGTATAGAAAAAGCTTTGTTGTTGTTTGTGGTTGAGATATTAAGCCCCCACAACCATTTCTGGCCCTGACAAATGGAGCACGTAGAGGTATTTACTGTGACAAGGACAAGCTAACAGTGATGATTTGTTAAGCATGTGGTGTGGGGGACACGAAGGATGCCCACCAAGTATTTGCCTATTATCACTGGTCGTAGGTACCAATTGTCTCTCATATCTGCTTTCAGGGCAAGTCACCTTCCTATCCCTCATTCTATATTCGGGGGGGGGGGGGGTTATTACAGGTACATGTGACATCTAATCAAGTTGACATGTGGCAATTCTCAGGATTGTTGTCGCAAAGTGACATTTATGACATAAATGATCTCTTTACTTGGGGGGCTTAAAGAGGCCCTGAACATTAAAGGGTAGAGGAAAGAAATTTAAGAAATAATTTCATCCCATTCTAATACTAATAACCTGTTGGAAGACTAGTCCGGAGTATACTTGGGCATGTGTCTAGATGGGAAATGCGTTTTGTGGCAAAATCAGCTCGTCTTTAATGGTTATTGAGGAGAAAGTTGGTAGAAAATGTGATGCTTGTGAAAGAACAGTATTTGGCCACATTTTAGATGCAATACAAAGATGGTTGCTAATGAATTTGAGAAGTGTCATATATTCTGATTTTTCCAAAAGAAGTTTTCATTTAAGAAGAATTGTTGATTTCATTTTCATTTAGAGAAGTGGTACATTAATAACACTACACAGCTTTGCATCTGATCTTCTGTCCATTTCTTAAGTGTTAAGATAGAGTTCATTCAAAAAGAAAGCAGGATGTGGACATGAGCTCATAATCGTTTACAAAAGTGAATATCATCCTTTGGCACCATTTTTGTGTCACATGCTCAATAAGGAAAGAAACAAAAACAGGACAGAGAAAGCCTGGAGTACTATTTTTAAGCAAGTTTGCTTGTGATATTTGAATGTTTGTATGAAAAAAGGTAATTTATGCAATATGTGTCCTCACAGGTATAACTCCCCTATTTAGTACTGATCAAAGTATGTTTTGATTTAGAACTGATTTGATGGGACACTCCCCAAATATGCACAAAAAAAAATAAAATCTTTTGACCACTTGACTCAAGTGAAAGTGAATATCAACTTGTTGGTAATTTCATGTGTATGTGGATTTTAGATGTATTACAATTTCTTGTCAGCAAAATTGTACCAGTGATGATGCCATTCTTGTATCGTGACTATATTAAGTGCTGAAACTCTTTTACATTTTGTGAAGAAATCTAGTGTCTGGTGTACTTCTGAACTCTGGGAGTATGTGAGGGCATTGGCCCCACAATTTGTGCATGAATTTGCCATCATGCCTTAATAGGTATCCTGAGGCAAGCCCCTGGACCAGACCACAAAACAAGTTACTCTGAACAATTTTCAGTGATACCCTGGTGAATTTAATGACTGCTCCCCATTTTTTAAAAAAATAATTAGGTGAAGGAGTTTGCTTTGTGATATTCATAATATTGGAACCTCACATTGATTCACACCTTATGGATTATCAGAAAGTACTGTATTATCTCTTATGTCAGGTTTTTGACAATCTGACATCTTCTGCATGAACACAACCTTTTTATTTTTATCTTCTGTGCAGGTGTCACTATGATGTTGATATTATTCAGAGTTATCATGTTGGTAACAGTCCCATCATCAGCTCTCCACTGGTCGCGGATATTGATGCAAACGGTCACCCTGACATCGTCATAGCTACATTTGACGGAACAATCAGCATCGTGGAAGGGGGCAACCTGAAACCACATTCTGGATCTCACTGGCCCAACCACTTCACCAATAGCACAATACATGCACGTCCCATACTGGTAGGTTTCAAAGACGTGTTTTCCTCAATGCTCTTTTGTTTGCTGTCACCTGACCCTGATCAAGTGTGGAGGCTTGGGGCTGTGGCTGTTGTTCTGTAACAAATGTTGCACTTTGTTTACACCTTCTTTCCATTGTAATGAAAGTTTGTAAAGTTTGTTTGACAATAGCGTGGCAACTGGATGTGAGACAATTGTTGGATCGTTCATGACCCACCCAAATAAGGGATGATTTGAGTTTGTAAGTTTCTGCATGTGACATGAACAGAAAGGCTATTGCTTGTTTAAAGTTCTCTGGATTGATTAGTGTTGCATGAAATCTCAAAATACACAAGATTCTTTCTTCATTTTAATAATATAATTGGGAGAATTAAGTGCTTGACTTTATAGTACGTGTACTCACATGAGTGGGTGCAGCCAAGCTGGGATGGTTTGATGTTAATTTCTCCATGTCTGGTGATTTCATATGATATGTTATGAGGACTACATGCTTTCCTTTATTATTGTGGTACTCAAGCAAAGTGAAGCTCTAATTTTTTACATCTTACAGAACCTATGTACATAGATTGATACATCTATGATGCTGATATGTAATGAAAAATATATATATATTTTTTTTTTTCTATGGATTGACATCAATTTCATGTGTAATGTGTTTCAAGAAAAGTAAGCTTGAAACACTGCAAAATGTCCTTTAGGAGTATTATTCATAGGCAAGATATCCCTGGTATGTTTTTTTCTTCCTCCCCATGAATATTCTATGAAATGTTTGGTTCCTGTGTGTTGTAATAGTAGCCTTGATAACGTTTATTGTTCTCTTTACAGTTTGATGTGGATGGAGATGGGCACAGAGATATAGTAATATGTACTACAGATGGAGCAGTGATGTATATCAGACCTGATGGATCTCTCCTTCACGAGAAAACACTACAGGTACTTATTACCTTTTAAAAGTGATACATTATTCACTTTCCCATAGGAAAAAAATTTGAATTCATGACCCTCATCAAAACTAATGTGGGGTTATTGATTGTAATAATTATGTGCAGCGCCCCATTTCTGGAATAAATTACTTTCACAAACTAGAAATTTAACATCATTGAATACTCTCAAATCAATATTCACAATGTATTTGTTCAATAAAACATTTGCATTTTCAAATATCAAGTGCCTCAAGAATTATTGCACAACAGTGGAAAAAGTCTGTGTAGTTTCTACTCTGAGAATTCTGTGTTTTTATGTGTATTATCCATATTGTACCAGGAGTTGACTTTTACAAGAGAATGGAAATACAGAGTGTAACACACAGTCCTTGCCCTAAGGACAGTTGACTGCTAACGTGACTGATATTGACAGACACTACCCACAAGGATGTGTCATCACCCTTTTTCGCTGAGTACTTGGTCAGTTGTATGGAAGGACACATTAAATTGAAATCACGTGTATTTACTTGCCTGTTAAGGAGTGTCCTAAACAGGATAGTTTGCATGTTAGATTGTTGTGCTGACAATATACAGTAGTAAGACTGCATGTCTGATTTGCTAGGAATGTGATTTTGAGTGCTTTACTCATTTAAAACTTTTGATAACCATTTTTGATTGGCAACAATATCAGTAGCAAGGAAAAAAGTGGAGTTACTACATTCCATGCTATGCATACATGTATGGTGCTCTTCATTATGTGAATGCTCCCTATAGCTTGTTACCTACACACGCACAAATGTGGTTTGCGATCAACAAATGCCTTGGTATATTCTGTGTGCGTAGTATAATTAAGATTGTATGTATCATGTGATTGTGTGTGTCTAGATCCAACCAGTCCAGGTTTTAGTTGAATTGCAAAAATGGCACATAGCCAAGCGGACCCATGGCAACCTATGGGTGTTTTCAGCACTAGTCTGTGACACAGTTTTATGATAAATTTTCTAGGATATCTACAATATGTTGATATTTCTACAACATTGTCTTCATTACAAGGTTGTGCTGTGATCTATCTGGTAACTTGCTCTCATGATCAGACACTTTCAATGTGCTGCACATCAAGTGTATCCATATTGCCAGCAAATTTAAACCCTTTGGGGACGGGCTGATTTTGCTGCGACATGCATTTCCCATAGACACTTGCCCGAGTAAACTCGGGACTGGTCCTCAACGGATTAAGAGAGGAAGTAAAAGTTTTTTGCACGTGAAGAAAAGGATTGTTCATTGTGTGGTTTGTAATGATTTATGATTAAAAAAACAAACTACCCCTGGATGCACATATGTTGATTTCAAAGCATCCATGTCTTTTAAGGAGTCCCCATACCTTCTTTTAGACACCTCAGAAAACACAGTTGAAGATACAAGGAAAGAGTAAAATTTGGGATGTACATGTTTCTTATCTCTTAGATTGCCAAAGTCACAATTTTGAACTATATGATTCATACATATCCCGAAGAGCAGCAATTTGTCAAAGAGTTGACACAGTTAAGTAAGAAAGGGAACCCAAAATATGCAAAGCAATTTAGAAAAAAAAAAGAGATAAAACAAATTGATGGAATATTTTGAATTCTCACTCCTGAAATTGTAAATAGTTTGAGATTAAAGTTACCGGTGGACAAATATAAAACCAACTGTATCAGCTTTCAAATCTAACCCGTTGAGGACGAGTCCCGAGTATACTCGGGCAGGTGTCTATGGGAAATGCGTGTTGTGGCAAAATCAGTCCGTCCTCAACGGGTTAAACAATTTCTAGATGACATCCAGTAGCACTCCTGTCTTTTATGCAAAACTTTACTTTTTATAAATGTGCTTAACTTCTGTGCATATCAATGTAAGTCAAGGGAGCCCTTTTTCTTTGTTTTCTTTTGCTTTTTTTTTTTCTTGGAAGGGGTATCAAATCTTAGTTTTCTCTTTTAGATGTCCATGAAAGTTAGACATCATGAGATATGTGTAGTGTTTTAAATCCACTTTGAATGAGAAAGTCACATTTTTTTGCATGTTGAATTTACTCACCCCGTCCCCAGCGAGTTTGCCCTGTTGGAGAGGAAAACATACACCATTACCTCAGTGAGTGTTCTGAACACATTTCATTAGTGGACTTCCCATGGATTTATATTTCACTTAGGTAGCTTCCTGTTAAAAGATCCAGACCAGGACATTCTGCTGAGAGAAAAGTGTGGTTTAAGCTGGGCATGCCTAGCATACTTCAGTGTTGTATCAAATAGTTTATGTTTACAATTTCTCTTTACCATTTAAAAAGTTTGAGTGATTTTTTTGCATTAAACTGCAAATTCAGAATTATTCTGGTACTTTGCTCAGAAGTGAGTTTTGAAACAGTCACCTTTTCCTTTCAGGTTTATGGTGAGATGAATGTTTTGTAAATGATGAGGGAAGATATTAAAAGGGGCAAGAACAGAATGAAGAGTTGACACAGTATTATGTGTAAACAACAAGTGTATTTTGAATCACTAATTTTATATTAAATGTAGGATTTAAAAAATGCATATGCTATAAAGCTTGAAATTATAGAAAATAAAAAAAGGATGCCAGTACACATATGGTATTCCTACGTGGGTGTTGCATTATCCTGTGCCATGATAATGTGTTACATTGACTGATATTTGTCAGATTGATATTGTCAGATAGTATCAGACCATGCTTGAAGATGCAATTCAGTGTCATTTCTTTCTTGATTCATGTCATGAAACTGTCTATTGTACCATACTGGTGTTGAGCAATAGCACCATCTCCCAATTCATTCTACAAAGCATAACTTGATCTCTCCTTTTACTATCCTGGAATATATATATTTGTATGTGACACAGGAAGATACACGTACAAATATGGTGTACTGCCTCAAATCAAAACAAAGGAATAAAGACCAAAGAGTTTTATGTCTTCACTTTAACCATTTTACAGAAGTTGGAAAGGAAAGTGAAGTTTAATAAGCTGAGAGGTCCTTGTGACACTCGACAGTTGTTTGAAATATTATTACATGCCATGACCATGCATAGCTTTATTAAGATGTATGAAAGTAGATAAAGCAGAGAAAATATAGCGAAAGTGATTTTAAAAGTAAACCAGGTAACTATGAGCCTCTTGCTTATTGAATTATGACTGTATTAAGAGACACTTAATCATCAAGTCCCAGATTCTCATTGTGCAGTTGGTTATTCTAAAATATCTTATCTGTTATTCATAGTTAGTATTTTACAAGAGGAATACAATTCTCTTCCATTTGAGCTATGTGCTGTTCATGTACAGTTTGTTGTTTTGGTTGTAGAATTATAAAAATCATCTTAATCACTATGTTTATAAGTGATTCTTAAAATGGCAAACACACTTTAGAGTATTACACTTCTTGCTTCTCTCTTAAAGGCACAATTTACCATTTGCAGATGAAACAAAAACCCAGCATTAGTGCTTTAAAATAGGACCTTTAAAGGGATTGTATAGTTTTGGTTCAGACCTAATTTCAGGTTTCTAACATTTTTGGTGAGATAATGAGAAACCTCTTATGAAATATGAAAGATCATGTAATTCTATGAGGAATTCAACGTTTATTTGATGAAAATTGGTTTTGAAATGGCTGAGATATCAAAAAAAGAGCGATTCTAATAAAGTGTGGGACCCACACTTTATTATGATCGCTTTGTTTTACTTTGTTTTTGGATGTTTCAGTCATTCCAAACCCGATTTTCATCAAATAAACTATGAATTCCTCTTAAAATGGTATGCTCTGAACTACATGTATATCATAAGTGTTTCTTGGTATCTCGCAAAAAGTTAAAAGCCCAATTCTCATCTCCACCAATACTGTACCATCCCTTTAAATGGACATAATGCAGGGCTGCGCACTAACCCATTTTTTTCTACCAGTCTGACCTGTCTGTCAGACCAGTAGGTACCCAGTTTTTCCATTCTGTACTGGTCCTTTCCTAAAAAAAGTTACTGGTCCAACAGTGATTTTTACTGAGCAGGGACCGTCGGACCAGTGCTAGTGTGCAGTGCTGCATAAATGTAAGTTTATTTGATGAAAATTGGTTTTGAAATGGCTGAGATATCCCGAAACAATGATAATTTAGTAGAAGGCTGTGTGACCCACCTTTAAAAGTTTTTGTTTTAAAGGGATAGTACAGTTTTGGTTGAGATGAAAAATAGGCTTTCGAATTTTTGCAAGATACCAAGAAAACACTTATGATATAGCACAGAGCATACCATTTTAAGATGAATTCAAAGTTTATTTGATGAAAATCGGGTTTGGAATAACTGAAACATCCAAAAACAAAGTAAAACAAGCGATCGTTACAAAGTGTGGGTCCCACACTTTATTAGAATCATTCTTTTTTGGATATCTCAGCCATTTCAAAACCAATTTTTATCAAATAAACATTGAATTCCTCATAAAATGGCATGCTCTTTCATATTTCATATGAGATTTCTCATTATCTCACCTAAAAATGTTAGAAACCTGAAATTAGGTCTCAACCAGAACTGTACGATCCCTTTAATTTGTTGTTGGATATCTCAGCCATTTCAAAATTGATTTTCATCAAATAAACTTTGAATTCCTCTTAGAATTGTATGCTCTTTAATATTTTATTAGTGGTTTCTAATTATCTTGCAAAAAATTAAAATCTAAATCCCCCATCTCAACCAAATCTATACCATCTCTTTAATGAATTCTACTATTTCCATCTAATCTTTCTCCAATACCAGATATCCAATGGAATTCAGAGTTACCAATTAAGTAATTACAAGGTGATTATTTCTGAAGCAAAATTTATCCTGAGGACCTAATAGCATTAAGTAAGATGACAAGTGAGGTACCCATGAGAGTATTAATCATGAACTGTGAAGTAGCCTGGCTCCACAAGATTGCTTTGAGAGTTTCACTTAAAGATTATAGTCATTTGTTTTGATTCCCTAGAACATATTTAGAAGTGCAAAGAGAACTAGTGGCTTACAATGTATCTTCAGTAGGCAGTCATATTCTCTGTCATATGATGTTATTATTTCCCCCTTCACCATAAAGATGTTTCTAGTTTTACAATTTTGAGGAAAGGTCTGTACCTACAAAGTACCTCTACTTGTACCAGCTTATGAAAGGAATCTTAATTTGTTTGTTAGTTTGTTTGTTTGTTTGTTTTTGCTCTTATGAAGCACTGTAAAATGAATAGCAAAAGTTATATAAAAAGATAGATAAAGTACCAAACCATAACAATACGCTTTCTGGGTCTTTGTGGGGTTCAAAGCAGCGTGAAATGCATCACACTACAGACTGTACATTCACCGTTAATAGAAAATTGGCAATCCCACCAATACTACTCTTATCCTGTGCATGGGGTCATACTTATTTTCTCTTTAAAGGTTTCACATGGATGTCCCTTTGGATCCAGGTACCACCTTTAGCAGTGATTAAGCTGAATTGTTTGTGCACCCAGTAATGAGATCAGTTTCACTTATAATACAGTAACACGTTCGTTTACTTCCTGCTTTAAAGAAAGAAATTATGGAAAGGTTAACACTTTTGTCAAGGCAGTGAATTCCATGAGGAAGGCATTCTAGCCATGTATGGATTAAAATATAATTTTAAACACCCACAAATCTTCTGAAATTCCTTTGTACAATGACCAAGTTACATTTGTGATTGTTGCCAAGATTTTTTTTTTTCTAGCATGAAAGTGGATATTCTAATGCTGGAGCAAGCATAATATTCATGAAGTGCTATTTAGCCATCGAAACTCTAAAATTATGACACAGAGTGCAGTGGGGTTTTCACTGTAATGATTCTTAGTCTCATTAAGTATGATAATTATGATACTTATTTGCTGGGAGCTACAATTCGTTACCAGTACATAATCTGGGAGATATCTAAAGAGATGCCAACTGTACTTGGTTTGTACTGGTTTCCATTTATTAAAAAAAAAAAAAAAAAAAAAAAAAAAAAATCACAGATTTCAAGAAAAACATTGTTTTTCCCAAATTATGACTACACATGCCTATTGCAGGAACTGCTGTAGGAATGTTGTTTTTCCACCCAAAATATGCCTTTTCAGTGCTCAGAATACAGCACAGTGTTTTAAAGTTCGCATCCCTGTATACAGTCAGGCTTTGAAGAGGTGATCAGTATGCTTATGAACACATAGTGATTGCGATGAAAGTGATGGTGATGGCAATGTGGTGATGGATATTATCATTATCAGTTAATGAACTATCAGATTTGTGGAGATAATGATTTTGAACCTGATTGTGCAATCATAAGAGTGCAGCATCATTTATGACATGTTGCCCTACATAGCACAGAGGCTGTTCTTTGAAACTGCATGTAACAAGCTACAAGTTATACATGTATACAGTTGGCTTGCTTTCTGTGTGTTGCTGCAAATTCTACATGTGTATAGAGAAAGCATGGCCTGAATTGTCATAACACAGTTACTCAGTATTGTATTATCAATTTGTGTCAGCTTTCTTGCCTGTATATCAAATTAATGCCTGTAAGATTTAAGTATGAAAGGGAGGTTTAGCCCTAAAGGAGAAGGGCTCAGATAGGCGATTAGGTAAACACTATGGCCATGCTGTAGCAAAACTCACATGACACTTAAGTGCTGCAAGCCTTGTCTGTAGAATGACTTCATGCCTATTGTAGTTCATGGAGAAGTACATGTAACACAGGTGTATGGCATGTGAGAGTGATGAGACATCCTTAGTCAAATATGTAAACCTGTGCTGGACACCCCCAAGGACTTGATGGTTTGTAACCGATCATCTCTCCTTTCACATAAAAGGTCCCTACACACAGGAGTGTATTAAAGGATGTATGCTAATCTCTGCTAATTGCCCCTTTAACCATGGTAGTACAGTCTTTCATGTTATATGTTTATTCATTTAAAAGAAAGAGAACTGGCTTCTATTGTGAAAATTGACCCAAATGTGTGCTAAAAACATTGCATGTGATCACATTATGTTGTTTGAGATTTTGTAGGGTATATAGCTTAAAACTATCACATCAGTCTTTTTAAGCATAGATAGAATTTACCCCTCACCCCTCAAGAAAAAGAAAGAAAAAACAACAACAATTGGCAGCATATTTGACAACAGGTACATGTAGGTCAGTGTTTTGTTTGAGGTAATCTGGGAGCTTCACCCTTCACCCAGACTAGGCTAACAAGACATGGTCATGCAGGCTGTTACAAAAGAAAAAAAAGTAACAATTAAAAGAATTGAATGTGAAATTGTGCACGTAATGAGACTGAAACCCAGCACTGTGAAGGATTGTACGCTAAAGGAAAGCTTTTCTGATATCAATGCAGTAATAGAAGTTTTGCAGCTGTATGATTGGTCATGATTGTGATGAACAAATCATAAATCAAATGTTTTGAGAGGCTGAATGTCAGTATGACACCTAATATGATATTTGATGGGCATCTCTAAATGACTTTTGATCATGTGACTATCACCTAGATATACTTTTCTAATATTTATCATACATTGTTTCATGCCTAAGATGTCTCTACTTTCTATAACTAAAGCCAAGATTTGAGTTTTCTTTATGACTCTACTTAAAGGGAAATTATCCCAAACAAAGATATTAGGATTCAGTGAATCCAGAAATATTAGAATAGGTCAGTGAAAGTCACAAAAAAGGAAGATCTTTTTGTTCAAAGGGAATCGCACACAAAGCCTTGACTTGTTCTGACCTGTTTCATGTAATATAGTATAGTGCCTTCTGCCTACTTAAAGGATGCCACTCAAGTGCTCTCTCATTCTGCTAGAAAAATCACTATATGTGGATTCTCCCTCATAACCTTCCACTACTGACATCAGGGACTGTCTTTACCTGTTGAGGACGAGTCCCTAGTTTACTCGGGCAAACATCTGTGGAAGATGTGTGTTGTAGCAAAATCAGCCTGTCCTCAAAGGGCTAACCTTCTTATCCAATGATGACAGCACATGGATTTAAGCAAAACTTTACATAAAGATTCATTACTTTTGAATGGCTCATTCTGTTTTCCTCAAACTTCAGTGATCAATGCATACTACTAGTATTTTTTAATTTTCTGAATGCCCATGAATATTTTGGGTAAAATTCCCATATAAAATGAGAGTAAGGAAAGCACTCCATTATTCCCTTGTAGTGGAAATTATTCATTCCAAACACAAATTCATCAAAAAACTCAGAATGTTGTTGTGTGTATTAATGACTGATAATCTGTATGCCAGCAACATTACAGTCAAATGGCCCAAGATGGTACACGTGTAATTGTGAAAACCAGAATAGAACACCATAAAAGTGACCTTAATCAGTTTTTTTCCTTGAATGAAGACGAGCAAATTTTTCCCAGACTTTTGCAGATGTTTTGCTTTGTATCAGTTTTTGATAAGAGAACCTCTTTTCTTTGTAAATTCTTTGTTTCAAAAAGAACTTGCTGTAAAAACCTGCCTTGATGTGATGTGTTGCATGCTTGATGTTCTGCACACCTTCAGCTATACATCTTCCTTTTTTTTTTCAACTGCTAATTTTGTGTTGGTAAACCAACATGCATTGCTTTCCTGATTCATACAACTATGTTTAGTGTTTTCCGATCCTCTGTGCTTTATATATAGCAAGGTTAAAGTGAGTGATCACACACCAAGCAAGCCTGTCACTGTGCCAGTGTTTTTATGGTAGTAGAAATCAAATCTACATAGCAGTACTACTTGCACTCACTTCCAGACTCGGGGTTTAATCTTTAAAGGACAAGTTCACCTTCATTTAATCATAAGGATTGAGAGAATGTAGCAATATTAGTAAAATACATCATTGAAAGTTTGAGGAAAATAGGACAATCCGTTCAAAAGATATGAATTTTTGAAGTTTTTGTGCAGTCACCGCTGGATGAGAAGACTACTGCAGTATATGATGTCACATGCGTACAACAATATAAGGAAAATATAAAGAGAATTTCACAAAATTTCATCTTGTGAAAAAAGTGCACATCCCCTTGACTCATTACTGACATATGTTATGGGTAATATTATTCCCATTGCCTTTAGAAAGAGGCAAGTCAAGTGCTCTTTTATTATGCGAAAAAAAGTGAAAATATGTTACATTTTCTTTACATTTTCTTTATACTTTTGTACTCATATGACATCACGAGCCTTAGTAGTCTCCTCATCCAGCGGTTCCAACACAAAATTTTAAAAATTCATAACTTTTGCATCAATTGTCCAATTTTCCTCAAACTTTCACTGATGTGTTCTACTAATATTGCTACATTCTCTCAATCCTTATGTTTATGAAGGTAAACTTGTCCTTTAAAGGGTTATCGCAAAGAGCATTTGGTCAGAAATGGAGATGAGATAACAACTTACAAACAGTCTTCAATGTGCTTCACTGAACTATTACCTTGGGATTTATCATCCACTTTGCTATTGATGGTATGTCATCTCTTTAAAGTGAAAATCATATTAATACAGATCCTTCACAATGTGCATGATATGATGTTCATAAGGTACAGTATATCATATTATTTGTAAGCATGTTTGAAACATTATGATAAGTCAATTCAGGGCTGCATGTTACAACTAACTTGTGAATTAGATGTAAACTAGAAACTTAATGCATCAAATTTAGACCAGTACTATATATTACTTGACATAAAAATGTGGTGATTGGTGAATGTTTTTGTTGTGGAAATTGTTGTCTTTTATGTTTGTTTTATAAATTCTGCTCATTATTGTTACAAAATCTAAGTGAAAGCTGAAAATCCAAATTGTCATAAGACAGCGAGATCAACTCAATTCAATTCAGTATGATTCCAATCAATCCAATTCAGTTTAATTTCATTTCATTGTAATGTATTGCAAAGTTGTGGCTTATGGCACTCCATGAGTATGAATAGTTCGCAGTATGCATACAAATCCCCCTGGGAATACATAGCATCCAGCTCATCAGAGCTGTGGGGACTGGCGCGTGATGATTCACGGGCTAGCCAGTGGGGATCGTCTGAGCCCCACTCCCACATGAACAGACGTCATTTGGAAATACCTCTCTCATCGGTGTTTTCTTCTTGAGATCACATGATACATATCTACAAAACTCATCTTGGCTCTTCTCCACTGCCAGATTTTTAAATTTTGCTTCTTTTTTTTTCTGTGATGAATAGAAATGCAAGAAATGTGACAAGTGAGTCAATTAGTTCTAGAGTAGATTTGAGAATACATTGATATTGTTTACAAGGACATTTCATTCTTTTTCTTTCGTGAAAATGCAAGAGAATTCATTATGGTAAGAATTTTTGTGAGAGGATGAGAAAGTGAAAGCTTTGACTTCTTGTGACTCCATCATATTTTGTAATACAAAAAACTTGTTCCGGAGTTTTTTCTTTTTGAGAGAAAAATGCAACCCCTCCTCCCAAACAAAGACATTATATGCTGGCAGGAACAGCTCATTCTTGTGTTACACATTCTTTGCAGGATCAATTAGTCATCAAGTGAATGATTAGCATGCTTGATGTTTGTTGTATTTTATGCATTTGTGACATATGTTTGCATATGTGCAATTTTCCGTGTGCTTTCTCAACAATCAATTAGATAGCATTTCCCTTTAAGTTTAATAAGCGAAAATGTACAATGAATGGTACTATCAGATGTGAACCTACTATCTTATGCTTAAACAAAATCAGTGATGTTGAAAGAATTCCTTGTGAGTACAGAGATGCAGTCAACCAGTGGATAGCGACTTGATGTTTTATGAAAACACTTTCATTTGAAACATACAGCTATGTAGTCAGAACATGACTTGGGCAAAGATATCTAAACATGTTTGTTTATTCATAGCAAGACTGGGTCCGGGCAGGTGATCAGCTGAAAAGGTTGTTGATTTGTGTATGTGTGTGTGTGTGTGTGTGTGTGTGTGTGTGTGTGTGTGTATGTGTGTGTGTGTGTGTTTTACAAGGATAATCACTTCAATTTGACCACATCCTTGTTTCTTTTATCAGTACAGTGAAGGTTACAGAGAGTATATGATTATGTAGAGTATTATTTGTGTTAATCATTATTACCACTATTGTTATTATTTTTGTAATCTCTGTGTCTCCTTTGCTTTTGTGCTTGTTACTGGTCACAATCAGTCAGATTCTGTTCAGCATCTAATTTGAAGTAATCAGTTTTCTCATGGTTGTGAATTATGTAGTGTACTGTAGGAAGAACGAGGTGTGAAAAGTATGGTAGAATGACTTATGCTATGTATATCATTCATGAAGACAACTCCCTATGAAACAAATTACTGGTAATGAAACCATGGAGGTCAGGCATTCAGTGATTCATCAAATTTTATTGGACGGAAGGAGTCTCTGCCCCTCCCTCTGCTTCTGATGTACTAAGTCAAAAAGTTATTTCTAAATTTTGTTTCATGGCTCTGCACCGTGGCCACAAATTTGTGGCTCTCAGAGTCTGAGTACTGAGAGCTAGTGCTTACTCAAAGCAGATCACTGCAGTGCTTAATCTGTCTGAAGGTCTTTGAATCCAATGCAAGTCTACTGTACCCGTTGATTGTACATTGATTATGAACCCATAAGATTGGTGTGGGACTCGCATATAATATTGGAAGGCTTGCAATGGATTTAGAACTTAAGGGAACTGGAACCCGATATTCTATTAACACTAAGTTCAGTGACCCTTGGCTTCTTTCCAATGAATTCTAAGGACCTGAGAATGTGGAGAGTAGGTAGCTTCTGTGTGGGAATACTGCCGTCCTTACAGAAACATTCAATGACTGTGATATCAGCTTCTTGTGTCAATCATTCTCCCCAAATTAATACTTTCCTGTATTCTGTAATTATCCTATCACTACATCATGTAATATGTACAGAGTGAAAAATCAAATCAGTATAATATATGCTTTGAAGCATATATGTTTCATTTGAACATACAATTTGTTTAACAAAGCAGCAATAAGAGAGGCAAAAGTTAAAATGCTTAAAAGTAGTAACACACATTAAATGATGATGACATGAATTTGTTACAACATATATGCAGATGGGTATACAATTATCTCCCTGCATACTCTTAGATGTTTGTTCGATTTTTGTCTGCAAGGATTCATTTCTAAATAAAGATATATTTTACCTTTTGAACCATACAGATTCCTCCCTTGTATATTGCAAGAGGGTGGTTTCAAGATGGCATATCACTCGACGAGGGAGTTTCTGATTTTGTCAAAACTACTGGAAATTTCCACACTAAGGTAAGAGTATTCATTAGCAAATGCTGTGATAAATATACTTTCTAATATTAACTTAAAAAGATTAGCTTGTTTTCACCCCCCCCCCACCATTATGAAGTACTTGAAATGGAAGACATGCGTTCATAAGGTATGGTGTTATTTTGGTCCAAAGCATTCTGTGTAGCAGAATCTACACGTACTCGCCCCTCTCTGTTTCCCTGTAGGTAGCCTCTGTCATTTGATACGGCAAATTAGAGGATTATTGGAGGTGATCTCGTTTTTGAAGAAGTCCAGGCTTCTAAACTTTTGCCAACTCACTTGGCAGGGCCCTCGGTGTGCAGTCTGTTACTCAATGAGAGAGGGGGAATTTAAGAGGAACTTTCAACAATCGGCAAGGAAGTGGCACTGAGGCCCCACTGCAGTGGAGAGCTGACCTCGTATGTGCTTGAGAAGTTTGAGTTAATAGGGAGAGCTTCCTTCATGTGAAGAGCTTGCTGTTTTTTGTGCTACAGTTGTATCTATCACAAAATGTCAAGCTCACCCCGTTCTTTCATTGGTGCCAGGCTGCTTGGGAATTTGGATTACGCTTTCCTCCTGCGAGACTTAGCGTGTTAATGTTAGGAGGAATTAACCTAGATGTGTATGTCTCAACACAGAGCCATGTTACTAGTGCACTCTGTTTAAAGGGAAATGTACCTAACATAGCGATTCACATTTTTCATGAGTGCAGTCCAGTGAAAGCAACGTGGCAGTGAATGTATCAAAAAAAGAATGCAGCAAAATTTAAAGTAAGACCATTTACTCAACTATCATGACATTGTTTAAGTGTTTTCAAATTCTTTTTTTTTCTTCATATCTGTCTGATTTTGCTCAAAGTTTTCCTGTTAAAGTGCTTTGATATTCCCAATTTAATTCAAGCAAGTTAGCATCCATAGTTTCGAAAAGGAAAGTTGCACTTCGTATCACCAGTAATTGAACTGATGTAGCTTAGGAAATGTGATAGTCATATACAATATCTTTTGTGTAGTTTTAGAGTTGTTACATAAATTTAAGCTTCTTTCACTATCCAGTCTTTAAAAAAGAAATTTATAAAAATAGAATGCCATTCATTTCACATTGTTGTAGGTCTATGAACTTGCCTCTGAAATGCAGTCACACCTGGTATTAGCTGCACTGACTAATTCATTAGAAATATCAAAAGTAAAAACAGGCCAATTCACCAAGTTGAAACAAAAACAGAGTGTGACCTCATCAGAATCTTAATCAAAGGGCTGTTTTTGTGAAACACACACACACACACACACACACACACACACACACATGCACTCACACAAATGGGGGTTGAAGTTCCACAAGTCTTCAGAGAATCCAGTTTGTGAAAAGACAAACTGTGCTTTTACTTTAGTTTTATACAACTCAATAAGCATTACATATAAAGACTATGTAAAACTAGTTTTGTCATCACTAAACTCTGAAACATGATAGTATACATTGTAGGTACTAATAACAAACTACCATAGCCAGTACACTACTTAGCTCCCATGCAGTGCACTTTGGCAAAGCTTATGTCTATGTAGGCATTGAGAAACCAGGCAGCAAGAGCTGAAGCAAAATATAGTCTTACCTCTTCTTCTTCCGCCTTGAAAATATGGTGCTGAAAATATATTCCCGTTTGGTTCTCCTGAACATGATTGCAGAGGAGTAGCCCCCACGCTGGCTCGATATCAACAAGTCTCTCAGAGATACGAAACCACAAGTGCTCTTAGTTTTTGTTGTGATTGTATTTATCGTCTCCCTCTCCCTAACTCTCTCTGCCCGCGGACTCTATCTGACTGCGCAGACCAGTGAATTTATCGCCTGTGACGCTCACATCCTGGCCACGCCAACTCTAGCAGACCTCAACAGAGATGGCAGAAAGGAGGAACTTGCACTTCCTGTGTCGTATTATGATGAGCTTGACTCACTGAGGTAATATATAGAACTTGCACAACTTTTTACTTGTGAGTTTCTAGCAATCATGCTAGATTCACTTTGTGTGGCTTTTGTTTTTTTAATGAATTTTTATGTCCAGTCATATAACTGCAAGGATCTTAGAATACAAGGTACAATTTCAAATGGTATGTAAATCTAAGATGTATTTATTGTGCAGGACTGTTTCACCATGATTATAATCTTCTATTTTAAGTGAAAATGAGGTAACAAACCAAATCCAGTCACAGAAGAAAATATCCTCAAGTGAATCTCACACAAGCAGTGGCACTTAGCAGCGACATTTTCTGATGGAAACAAACAATTTGAACAGAATATCACAAATACTCTCGCTTCTAGGCCAGCATATCCTTGGAAAAAAAAAAATCATCCCAATTTCTTTGATCCTGGTAATCACACTTTGTATAGTTGAGCTAACATTGCTTTGCATGCATCAGTCCATTGCATCCTAATATTACCATAAATATCCTCAGATTATAACTTCAGAAATTTCCAAGGTAGATTGCATTCCTGATCTTATGCTATACTTCCCAATTCAATTACCAGGGAAGTCAAAAGCTCTCCCTGGGACACTAAACAGGTGAAGTTGGACTTAAGGTCAAGTGTTATCCAGTGCAGGCATAGCTTAGTGGGTAATCTTACTTTCAGTCTCAGCATTAAAGGGAAAGTCTACCCCTAAAATAAAGTTGTTGTTTTTTTTCTTCTTTTCTTTATAGAGCCAGAAATATGAGAGGAACAGGGAACTGAAAGTTTGACCAAATTATGTAGAAAAATTAAAAGATAATGAAATTTTGAAGGTGTGACTAATCAAATTAATTGATAAATTTTCGTGATATACCTCGTCAGCTTTCCTTCCATTTTCCTGAGCATAAAATTCTATAAAATCATTTTTTTTCTCTCTCCCTCTCTCTTTTCTGCTATCGATGACAGAATATAAATATATATATATATATATATATATATATATATATATATATATATATATATATATTTGCATGAAGGGGTTGTATCAATGTTTTCTATAGTGATTGTATTTGGGGTGCATGTACAATTGAAAATTTACTTGACGGGAAAATGAAAACTTCTTATTGTACAGTATGTCCAAAAAAAAATTACAACGGGACCCCCCGCAATGATATCTTTAAAAATAGTGAATCGATCTAAATACAAATTCAGGGTATGAAACTATAACTCGTTGCCCACATCTTACAGAAAACCCCATTCAATTTGCTTCAGTGGTCAAAGAGAAATGAGGAATTTTGTAGAGGATGTCGGGAATCTCTTTTGTCCAAGTTCTGTCTTTTATTCACGCACTAGAGCATTGAATTGCTAAAATTGGAAAAATTAGACTCATGACATGCTTTACAACAATCTACATTTCTCTGTGACCGCTTAACCAAATTGAATGAGGTTTTCTGCAAAATAGAGCTAAGATGTTATATTTGAAGGCCCCGAAGTAGCACTTACACAGGTCGATCATTTTGGATGTTATCAATTCGAAAATTTGATTGTAATTTTTGAGGGACATACTGCAGTATGTCCCACAAAAATTACAATAAGATTTTCGCATTGATAACATCCAATATGATTATTTTTTTCAATGCTACTTCAGGGTCTTAAAATATAACATCTTAGCTCTATTTTGCAGAAATCCCCATTCGATTTAATTAAGCGGTCACAGAGAAATGGGGATTGTAGTAAAGCATGTTATGAGTCTGATTCTTCCAAGTTTAGCACTTCGATGATTTTGTGTGTGAACAATAGACAGAACTTGTACAAAAGAGATTCCCGACATCCTCTACAAAATTCCTCATTTCTCTTTGACCACTGAAGCAAATCGAATGGGGTTTTCTGTAAGATGTGGGCAATGAGTTATAGTTTCACACCCTGAATTTGTATTTAGATTGATGCAATATTTTTAAAGATATCATTGCGTAGGTACCCGTTGTAATTTTTTTGGGACATACGGTATAGTACAGAGCAAATGGGGGGGGGGGGGGGGGGGGGTGGGGTGAACTCGTGTGTGACATCACAGAACTGCCAGTTGTGTTTGATGGATTACAACTTAAAAATGTCATTACTTATCTTTGTTTTCATCAGAATTTGCTCAAACTTTCACTGTCCAGTTTGCAGTCTTTTCTCCTTCTGTTCACATAAATCAATTTTCATGGTAGACTTTCCCTTTAATATATTGCCACCTGCACTCTGTCCAATTTTACCCAGTGACTTCAAGATACTGTAAATCCCCAGAGATATGATATGTGACTCATCATGATTCTTTGAGGAGTGGGTTAATCAACGCATCACTTTTGAGAGAGACTCTTTCTCTGCTGTTATGTTCAGTCCATTCTCAGATTTTGCATTTTTAAATTGGTCTTGTAACTTACAGCTGCCATCAACATTGTATAAAGTATACAAATTGACCATGCACTTACAAGGATAAGCACATCAAAACCTGAAATTCTGGCCATGAGAGTGCTAGATGTTAAAATGTGATAGTACGCCGGTGGGCTTTATTGTCACTTATTCAGTTCAGTCAGAGAGGGGATGCTTTAAAAATGCTGATCAACCATAATTCTGGTCTTTAACTCAGGGTTAATAAAGATAATCAAATTACTGTCAAAGACTAAAACATCTGATGAAAAGAATTAGCATCATAAATTAGGCAACAATTAGCACAGACCTGTTGATTTGCATACTTAGGCTATGTGTTGCTCTATTGCATGATGACTTGCTCTAGATAGATGATTTAGCTTAATTTTTCAAAATAGGTTGATAAACTTGCCTCTGTGAGCTTTCCAATCATAGGCCTGTGTGTGCTAGCTGCATTTGATGAATCATACTATGAAAGTGGAAATTTTCAGTGAGGACATTTTTTTGCACATTTCACATGACCAGAAACCAGCATGAAAATAAAAGCATGCATGCATCATGCACACATATTTGCATGCTGTATGTTTCACTAATGTCTTGACTCTGTGGAACTAAGTAAGCGGCAAATTTGTCTTACCCTGTCAAGCATGAAAAAGTACTCACACAAAAATATTCACTTTTACAGTAGCCTGGTTATGGTTACAACTTAGAGGAAGGTGGGCAAAGCCAAGGTTGAAATACCAGGCAGTACCATGCATACTTACCATCTGTGAGCTATGAGAGAGTTATTCCACCAAATCAAGTCAAGTTTCTGTGCACGTGTCTCCTCACTCTACTCATCTATGTGTTAACCTGAGCAATAAACACATCTCTACTTGGTACGAGAGTCCAAGAAAGAACCAGCAATCTTTATATGGAAGTAAAGAGTCCGTGGCAGCAGCACTCTCAGCTTAGTTTCCAAGCCTCACAAAAGCATTTAAGCATGCCTCATCCCAGACTTGCCAAGAAGTTGCGGCTTACTTCTGAAACCAGACACTTGGCAGCATGGAGTTCATCCACCTGCAGAGATGGCTGAAAAGGATGTACTCTGTAACCTCCACTGTCCAGCCAGCCATAATTCTTCTCTCACATGTGCAGTCATTGACAATTGAATGGAGTACGTTCACACTGTTGTATGTCTCATATGCTGTTCTTCAATTCAATTTCAATTCAATCCAATTTATTTCCATCAAAAAGAAAGTTTTACATAATACAAAGTATACATTTGTCAATTCATATTGTTCAACAATTTGAAAAAAAAAATACAAGTCATAAAATATAATACAAAAAATATATATAGATTCAAATTATATATTTCACAGAGGAAAACAATACACACTTTGCAATAGAAAAAAAAAAAAACTGAAGCAAAGTAAAGGAGTGAAAGTTCTTCTCAAAGTGAAAGTTTTATACAAATTCTCCGGTCAGACTGAAGAAGACTAACATGTAAAAGGTATTGCGTATGGTCACATTTCATCTAGAGGGACGTCAAAACACAGGTTATAAAAATCACATTTGATGAAAATAAGGCAAACTATGCTCCAATGTTGGACTCTACATTAATACAGTAGTCTACTCCAAAGACAACATCACAGCAATATTGGACTCACTCCGATATCAGAATTCAGACAAGCCAGGAAGGAAAACTTATGTTTGCATTGTATAGCCAAACTGTCCAATAAAGAATAAAATGCTACATTGACCCAGAGCCACAAACCTGCTGATTTGTACATTGCAGAACCCTGCATCCAGAGCTCATCCTGGAAGAAATGATTTATAGAGACAGACGGACTGATGACTCACCTTGTAGTTAGGTCGTTAAAGATTATCGTGTCACTAAGTGATTATTACTGTACTGACAGATCTGTAACTGTTGCAGAATTACTCTTAGGAAATTGTTTTAAAGAGTGGGCAATATTTGTGTTGATGTATTGAGGCTTTAAAAGGATTTTGAAATTCCTGCTCATGTAGCACACTGCAGCCGTCATGAGGGCGTTGGCTTGAGTATGGTTTTAACAAACTCTCTCTACACTCTGACTCCATTTTACAATTGTCTATGACATGATTTTTACTTTTCCAATGGGAGGTCTCTCCCATTTAAATGAACAGAGATCAGATGGTCATTATTTGACATGCCAAGATAAAAGTAAACTGATGTATTATGGGCAGAAGATTATAGGAAATATTCTTTAACAGCCACACAAGGGTTGATGAGTATGCATGGTAACAACATTACCATGAGCCTACTGTGTATCAATTAAAGATAATGGTTTGTTTAAGTTATATCATAATAATTTCTCTACGATTTGTCACTTTGTTTATATTTATTAGGAAATCACTGTAAAGCATCTACAAAAGAAAATGATGGGAACTGAACTGAAGCAGAATTAAGGCCCTTATTATAACATTGGAATTCAACCAGTGAATACACATACTTATCTTTTCAAATGAAAGATTACAAGTTTGTGAGGTCATCTTTACTTACAAAATGATGGTTGCATAGTGTGATATTTTTGTTGTTTTTGTTTTAGAATGCAGCATTTTGGGAAAATACTTATAATCCCATGTGTATGATACAAGCAATAACTTGAAAAAGAGGTTTGCGGTAACACCATGTGTATGTAGTAGTCCTTGAAAGGACTAATGGTTGGTGGAAGAAGAACCTAGAGAGAGGAGAGTTGAGGAGGGAAGTGACATGGGGAGAGTATTAAAGGAAGGTAATAGTGACAGTCAAAGTACAGCTGTGAGCTGGAAGCTGAGGTTGTAATAATGGAGACGGAAGAATAGGAGACAGGGACAGCTTGTAGGGAAGAATAGAGTGATAATCAGGTAAATGGTTTGCATGTCGGTCAGAGGAGAAAGATGGACCAGAAAGGAGTAAGGAGAAGGGGAAGGAAAAGGTGGAAAGTCATAGAGATAAGAGAGAGGAGTTGAAAAAGATGCATTATATCTACAAAATGAAGTGAGAGAAAACAAAGGAGGTAAGCTATTGAGAATGCGGACTTGGATGGATCCTTGGTAAAACTCCAGTTGGGAAAAGAGCTGTAGGAGAGAAAAATTGTTATCAAAAATTTTGTCCTGGAAAGGATTTGTTTGGTAGAATGCAAACTATCAAACAGCACAAGACTGATGTCATTCTGCTTTGTGGAATACCTGCCATTAAATAAGTGATCAATAAATAATCAATTAAATAAGTGTATCAATTATGTCTACGAAAGAAAAGTTTTGATACCCCTCATCTTTGAGTGGCAATCTGATGATAACAATCTAAATGTTTTTACCACACTGTGAAATGTGAATATGAATGACTTTAATTCCTCATTATGATACCATACAGGTTGTAGTAATGTGCATTACTTGAATGCCATGAGTATCTCATTATTAGCTTTTTACAAGTATTTTCTGTGTTTTCATTGAATATGGATGTTTCTTTTAGGCCCATGTGGTATTTCAAAAACTAACTTTGTTTGAGTCATACAGTAAAGCAGAGATTGGTTGTGGTTGACTGTGTTAGGTATATGTTAGTTCATAATATCCTGGTTACCAGAAACAATGACACATCTTGTATACATTGCACAATGTTGTTTAATGCCTTGTGGTACCAGTAGGCAGATCAGCAGTCTTTTAAATCACATGACCCGTGTCAATCCTTTTAATACGAAGGTGTATCACCACAGTCTGAAATCAGGTGAGATTTATGACCAGAGTGAGACAGCATATTTAGATCACTTTAGCATTGCAATATCTGTTGCCATGGAAACACAGCGTGCAGAAGAATATCACATGATTTCCCGACAGTGGATAAAGCAGCGTGTTGGTACTTGATTTTGCCAACTTTTGCTTGGCGGAAAGGTGTACAATAACACTTTGGGTTGTTTCACATGTGAATAAACAGATCAAGTGATCGGCAGATTCAAAATGTGCAAGTTGTGCAAATAGAAGGAAATGTACAAGGGCATGAAATAAACAATGAATTGCTCCTCTTCTGTAATCACAAGCTGAAAGGATCAGCTCTTGTAATATATTAGAACAAGAGTCTTGTGCATTTGTTCCAGTAGACACGTACACACATTCATGCATGCATGCACACACCCACACACACATATACCCCGGTATATAATATATACCGGGGTATATGTGTGTGTGGGTGTATGCATGCAAAGTTTGTGTGTGTGTGTATATATATATTATACACACACACACACACACACACACAAACTTTGCTTCTGAAGCATGTTTCACATTAGCATCATTTTAGAAAGTAGAGTACACTATGTTTGATACCAACTAAACCCATATAATGCCTACTTTTTCTCTCAAAGCACCCCTAAAACAAATGAACAAATAAAAATAAAGACAGGAAGTTAAAAATACAAAACAAAACAAAACAAAAAAAACGTAGCTGATGGTGATAACTTGTTTGATTGAAACAGGTTGTTCAATACAAGTACAACGACATTTGTGCGGATACTGATTCTAGTATAATTATGCACATTATTTTTTTCTTCATATTTTGATGGTAGTAGTACAGTGGGCATAGATATCCCAAATAGTGCCACAGAGCAACTTTCTTCTGTGAGCAAAGACTTTGAAATGTCAGTGAAAATGTCCACAGAAAATTCTGAAAAGTTCTTTAGATAGTCCATGTGTGGTTTCTACATTGTGTGAGTCTGCCTACTCTGGCTTCATTTTGGGCTGTTTCTATGCATGTGGACTCTTGATCCTTTCCCAACATCACCAAATCAATCTAGGAGAACCACTTTTTTTTTGTAGCAGCATACCAGGTATTACACTTAATTGATGCCAGACAAAACAGTCTGGCATTGACAAGTAGGGATATTCTCTTTGCCCTTAGATTTTAGAGGAAATGGTCTCTATCTCTGCCAATGCATATTGTTGTCCTACAAATATGATAATTGTGTTCCATTCATGTGACAAGGTGATACCTTCAGAAAGGACAAATCAGTTTAATATCTATTGACATCATCTAATGTGGTTTGTAGGTGAAGCTAATGGGGATGGCCTTCTTTGGTGCAAGTCTTTTTTTTGGGGGGGGGGGGGGTGGGGTTGGGGGAGGGGGTCTTGAACAGAATAGTGGCTCCTCTACTAAGTAAGCATGTAATGGCAAATCATTTGTGGTCTCTTTGAAACACCTCACAAGTGAATTGACCCCTTCTTTGTGTCATATCCAAAGGGTATTCCCTATATGCAATTATCAGGATGAACAAAAATTATATTTAAAAAAGATTATCACCCTTACCAGGGGGTGTTGGTGAGGGTTAGATTTAGGTATTCATCTCAAGTAGACATTATTTACAAGTTTCAGTATGCACTCATACATCCTATACACAGGCTACTTCATTTGACAACTCGCCCTGTTACAACATACATGTACTGTATTTTGTAAGATCTTCATTACTATGTTATTGAAATTTGATGGTCTTTAAGAAGAATTTTAAAGGGTGTGAACAGTTCTGGTCAAAGTGAGGATTTAGCTTTTAACGTTTTGCAAGATATTCAGAAACCACTCTATGAGATGTCAAAGAGCATGCAGTTCCAAGGGGTATCAAAAGTTTATTCGATGAAAATCGGTTTTGAAATGGCTGAGTTATATCCAAAAACAAGGTGAAAGAAAGAGATCCTAATAAAGTTGTGGCATGTCGCCTTTTATTATTAGCACTTTTTTGGACATCTCAGCCATTTGAAAACCAATTTTCATCAAATAAATGTTGAATCCTTCTTAAAATTACATGCTCTTTCATATTTCATAAGAGGCTTTTCATTATCTCACTTAGGAATGTTCAAAACAAGAATCCCCACCTCAACCAGTACTGTACAGTCCCTTTAAAAAGACATTGATGCCTCAATAGAAACTTTTAGAGAGTTAAACGCCAGAAGATGCAGTTTTGTGAATATGGTCTTTAGTATGAGCCATGAGCTGATTTATGAGAAAACTGCGTTGAAAGTTACTTTCCCGGAATCGTGCGAGTTGTGCAGGAAATCACTTCTCACAACCTTCCTGTCATATGGGCAAATGTACACTGAACATCCTGCTGTGAAAATGGACACCAAGCACTTTGATTCATTTTTAGACTTTTTGGCCCAAACTCACAAATACAGTTGATATTAAATCTGCAGTTTACGTTTAGTCTGTGGTCTAAAATGAGCATGGAATATAAGCGTACTCCTCTATACAGTATTTCTTGATGACTCCTCTATACAGTATTTCTGTAATATGCTTTATACTTGTAACTGGGAGTACGTTGTCAATATGCATAATGTAGATGATCAATATGAAGTCTTTCTTGCCAAATATCTCCTGTTCTATAACAAGTGTTTTCCATAACAAATGTGCGTGCACAGAGTAAAAAGGAATGACAAACCATGGTTTAATAGCACGCTTAGAAAAATGTGTAAAAAGATATATTTATTTAATCGTACGATCGGTGTAAGTATCTCAGGAATCATACTGCCACCAATGAACAGGAATTTAAACAGTATAGGAATTTAGTTAATAAGGAAATACGTAAATGGAAGCGTGAATATTATTACAGGAAATTTAGTTGTGTGCATGGAAATTCAAAGAAAACATGGTCTCTTATTAATGATGTAATGAATAAACAAAGACAGAATAATCATATGGAATCATTGCAAGTCAATGATCATAATATCAACTCTGCAGAGTCTGTAGCAACACATTTTAATGAGTATTTTTGTGCAATAGGTAGAAATATTGTATCAGAAGTGTCTAATTCGTCTGCTTCTGTTAATACTTACCTATGCAATACCTATAGCCAATCTATGTTCTTTTAAGCCTATTAATATATCTGAAATGTGAACTATTGTAAATGATTTGAAAGTAAGAGTCCTGGTGATGATGATATTCACATCAATGTATTCAAGAAATCAATATGTTTTATAATGGAACCCCTGTGTGCAAAATTAAATTCATCTCTGGAAAGTGGAATATTTCCATGACAACTTAAAGTAGCAAAAGTGATTCCAGTTTTTAAGAAGGGGGACAAACACCAGCTACAAAAATTATAGGCCAATATCATTGTTGTCAGTTTTTACTAAATTATTTGAAAAATTAGTTTATGCTCAATGATATCATCTATTGACAGCAATAATATTTTGTATCATCAGCAGTTTGGGTTTAGACATGGTTATTCTACATATATGGCACTACTTAAATTGGTGGAAAGAATATCAAATGCATTTGAAAATCATGAATTTTTGGTCAGAATATTTTTAGATTTAACAAAAGCATTTGATTGTATAGATCAATCATCATAGAATACTTATTATGAAATTGAAATATTATGGAATAAGAGGAAATGTTTTGAACTGGTTTAAAAGTTATTTATCAAATTGCACACAATATACAGTTGTGAATAATACAAAATCAGAATTGTGCCATGTGAATACAGGCATTCCATAAGGTTCTGTACTGGGTCCTCTTCTCTTTTTGCTAATGTTAATGATTTGCAGTTTGTAAGCCCTAATTTGTATTCTATATTATTTGCAGATGACACAAACCTATTTTTCTCAGGCCGGGATGTGCATGAAATTAATTCAGAAATGCAGAAAGTGTATTCTTGGTTTACTGCAAATCGTTTGGTTTTAAATATTGATAAAGCATGTTATATGATATTTAAGACAAAGAATAAGGTAATAGATTGTTATATTTATTCGGAATCGTGTTTTGATGTTACAAAAGCGTGCAATAAGAATACTCTGTTATGGAAATCTGTTTGCACACACTGCAGTACTGTTTAAGAAATTGAAAATTTTGAAAATTGATCAAATTGTGCAATTCCAAGTGGCTACATTCATGTTTTCATATTCTAAATGTGTCGTACCTGTCACGTTCCGTAATTCGTTTACCCCAAATAGTGCAATCCATGCCCACAACACTAGATATGCCAACGAGATATGTTTACCTTTTTACAGTTATTTAGTTTTCAAAGACTACAATTAGATACACTGGAGCAAAATGCTGGAATGAGTTACCAACTTTTATCAAAGAGAGTCCAACACTGTCATCTTTTAAACGTAAATACAAAATGTTTTTGATCCAAAGTGCAATTGAGTAATTATTGTAATAATTTTGCCACTTTTTTTCCTTTTTAGCTCACCTGAGCCGAAGGCTCAAGTGAGCTATTGCGGTCGCCCTTCGTCCGGCGTCCGTTGTGCGTCGTGCATAAACTTTTTACATTTTCATCTTCTTCTTGAAAACCCCAAATCCAATTTTCACCAAACTTGGCAGGTAGCATCCCTAGGGGATTAGGATCTCACTTTGTTAAAATAGGCACCATGCTCTGCTCCCCCCCCCCCATCCCCCCAAAAGTAATCTTAATAAAAGTGTTCTCTAGAACCAGAAGTGATAGAGCTAAAATTGATACTATGAGTGTGTGTGTGTGTGTGGGGGGGGGGGGGGGGGGGTCCCAATTAGGGCCCTAATTGTACTTGTTCATCTTCTACTTGAGAATGCCTGGTCAAATTTTGGTAGAGCTGTGTGTACTGTAGATTAGTGACTGCGTGAAAGGTGAACTTGCGATACTCAGGTGAGTGCTAGACCCACGGGTCTCTTGTTTATTGTTGTGATGTTTCTTTGTTGTTTTTGTTCCTTAATGTATATTTGATGGAAATTGCATCTTATTTATTGTTTGTAAGGGAATCGGCCTCGATAGGCTTCATACAGCCTTTACTGATCCCTCACGTGCTATACATATATTTTTCTCTTCTGTTTTATTGTGAACATGATGTTTTCTTTTTAGCAATAGCATGTGAAATAAATTTGAATTTGAATTTGAATTTGAATTTGAAATTGAATTTGATACCTTACCATGATGTGCATTCATTATTAGACTTATGTCAGCGAATGCGAGGGAGTATCAAAAGTGCAAATAATATGCTCTCAAGATTTATGTAACCCATGGTCTAAATTTAAACTGCTTGGGTGAATTCCAGCCTTTTACCCTGTAGAATCTGTCATGATATTCAATTTGCATCAACTAGATTTTTAAAGGTAGTCATCTGTGTTTACAATAAGTATTGGAATCTATGAAGCTTATATTTACTGTATGCACGAGCCTGTATTGCAAATTTTCTGTGATATTGATCTTTTATCGGTTCAATAAATTTGAGAGTGGAAAGCAAGGCTTACAGCAAGTCAATGTGATGATTTGATAATGTGGACTAAAAAAATTCTCAAACACCATTTTGCTCCTTTTGCAGATATTATTGAAATGTAAGAAAATTGACATAAGTGACATTCATGCATCATTTTTTTAAACTAAGTGAAAAAGTATTTTGTATATGTTGTTGAGGAAAACATTTACGATATGAAGTACATTTACTCATGCCATATGCAGCATGTGCACCCAAAGAATTCTTCTTGAGCATGCAATCCCGGAACTGTGCCGGTCTACCAATCAACATCAACTACAATATTTATTCTCATTCTTCACCTGCACTTTTGTCCACCCATGTTTGGTCCTTGTCTGGTTTCCCACCTGTGTAAAGTACATCAGCTGATCAATGAGGACAGACCCTGTCCACTTCCTTTCCCGGCTTCCTCCCTCATAAACATTTCCACCCCAGAAAACTTTCCTCCGTGCTGCTCCCAGCTTGCTCTCTGGAAACGTGGAGGAGCATTGATATTTTTGATACCGGTACATCTGTTGCGCAGGTGTTCGAAGTTGCTCCATGTTAAACTAAGTAAATACCACTAACATTACTTTGGGTTTTAAGTCTACTGATATTGCTAAATTTTACACCTGTTTTCTACTTCCTCTCAATGCTGTCAAAGCAGCTTTTGAAAACTATCCCATGTGCAACATTTTTGAGCAAAGTATTTTGTTATGTATGCATGACCTATATTTGTGCACTAAATCAGAGGTTACCATTGAACTATTTTTTTTCATCACTGTACAGATGATTTCCCCAATAAATGTGATAACATAATGCATCAAGCCTGTGCATAGCAACCACTCAGGGAACCATGAATAACATGGTCTTTGTAAACATTTAGCCACTATGTACAGTCTATATACAGCCAGTTTGATTTTGTCATGTAATATCTGTAACTTATGCCACAACACATGTCCAGTCATTCATTCAAAAGCAGGTGGCTACCATAGACAGTGGTAATAATACAGTTTTACGTGAACTTTGTCTTGGGTGTTACTTTTGCTTGTTTATCTTTATTTCAGGTGGGTTTTTTTTTTCAGTTAGCAGTGGTACACGATTACAGTACAAAGCCACTTTTGTTGGTAATTTGCATCCTAACTTTGTTCATGTCTCCTGTGTCCACATATTTCCGGTTTACCCAGAACGGACAGTCCAGGCGACATCCTCCCAGATGTAGTGGGAAGTGCGTTGGTCATCCTGAATCTGACCAGTGGAGAGGTCATCAGGCGGATTCCTCTACACCTATCGAAGGTACGCTGCAATGACCCTGCATTGTTTTCAGCGTTATCAGCCCTGAAAAACCTTTTCCAATAAATAGAATGATAAAAAGTAAAGTTGTTTCTGTACAGCACAGCTTTAGTGACCTTAATTTTTTGTTTGTCAAAGTGAAATTGTGTTGTTGAATAGAGCTACCAAGAGCAATAGTATTGACTTTTCATCAGCAAAATCCCAACAATAACAAGCAAATGAACAAAGTGAAAGGAGTTGTTTATACGATTGTGCCCTTTATTCATTGTTTTTCCTTTGTTTTAATGTTTCCTGTGTATTGGCCTACATTAACAACAGTTCATGCAGTCAGAGTTATGATACACACAGTGATGAGCTGAACAGGAAGTATTTATTGTTTAATTCTCGTGGAGAGCCATGGTTAAAGCCTGTGAAAATGACTATCTGTGCCTTGATGGATCAATGACATCACGTTTCACTCTCGCTCGTCAGAAATCGGCCCCAGTCCCCGCCTATCTCCTGCATTCTCCCACGGTAGTGGACCTGGATGGAAACCATGACCCCCCTGAGGTTGTCATGGCAACCGCATCAGGCCTTGTAGTAGCAGTTGATGTGGAGGGTCAGACAAGATCGGGATTTCCTGTTCGTCTCGGCGAGCCCGTCAGTGGTCAGGTCAGTCTATTTTCTGCTCTTTTGTGAGCAGACCGTAATCACCCCACAGTCCTTGTTTGTATCGTGGTTATATGCCTTTGTTTTTGCCTTCTACCCATATGACTTAGCCATATCCTGTTATGGTTTATGATGGAAAACGTGCTTTTAGCAGATGACTCTCAAGTCTCAATAACATTAGTGGGAACTGACGAAGCCTTGATGTGAAACTTTGTTTGGATATTTGCACTGTGATTAATGAAAACTGTTGGAAACGTGACATCATAATTTTATTAGATTGGAAAATAACTTTAATAATGAAACACAGATAGTGATGAACATTGCTGGCAACACCATATCATCAGGTATCGTTTTTGGATTGCTTCATTATTCTAAACCCTGGTTCTGCAACATGGAATTTCTAATACCAAGAGACAATCAAAACTCAAAGCATTGAGAAAATTTGATCATGTAATGTAAGAGAATTTAATACTTTGAAATTGGCTAAAAATGATTGAAGGTCAGTAGACAGTCTTATGAGGCTGACAATCATTCATTGGGTGGACATTGATACTACACATGTATCTGTTACATAATATCTTTTTGTTCTCACCAGGGTATTCAATTTAGTGCAATGCAATATTAAATAATGGTCTTTACTTGATACTTCCTTTTCAGCAATTGAATTGTGTGTTATGTACATCCATAAAAAGATGACTTACATAACAATCAAATTAATTATAACATTGTAATGTGATGAGCAAGTATGTGTTATGTAATGGTTTATAGACTGTAAGAAAATATCCACCTCTCATTTTCAACCGGAAGAAAAGGATGAAAGATATACTGGTATGTCATTATTTTGCAATATTTGCTTCAGTGATGTGATTTTACAAGAGTTGTATCAGATTATACGACGTAGGCTTATCTGGCAAAAATGAAATACTGGCTGCCCCTTTGTATCAGCATGATATGAGTAAAAGGCAAAATTCAGTGCAAAACAACTCCAAAGTTTTAATGAAAACTTTACTTGGTATCAAAGTAATACTAAAACTCTGCAGACAGAAGTCATTATGATTTTGTCTGCATGGGATATTGGGTTTTACTACAATCATATCAGTTATTTGTCAGTTCACTCCCTATTTCATGTATAGTACTTTCAGTTTTCCAGGAAGTATTGCACACTTTTATTATTCTTGGAAAATCACTAAGTGCCTTGATGGTCAGGAAATATCATGTTATCATAGCAGCAAAAAATATACACATATATAATACAAAATATAAGACATGAATAAATAAATAAACAAACAATAAAATCAAATCCAGATTTTCTTTTGAATACATTCACATCAATGAGCTGGATTTTGAAGTGCTTGTGGTATTGAATTATGTAGATATGAAGTGGGATTTTCACTTCCAGTGAATATGGCATTTTTTGTCCATCTATAATCCAAAGGTTATTGTGTTAAGTGGAAGTAATCTCACACTATGGATTGTGGAGGAAATTAGTGAAAACTATGAAAAAAGTTTCTCCAAACAAAAACAGGAAACACATTCTTTAATTTCAAGAGGATCTCTCAGTTTCATATTAAACTTTTAGCACATTTTTGTCTTGCTTCCCTTTCCCTGCAAGTTTGTCAAAATATTGACTGTATTCATTTCTCTCAATGTGTCCTTGTTAGATATCAGTCGGTGACTTGGACGGTGATGGTAACCTGGAGATAGTGGCTTTACACACTACTGGAGAGGTCACTTGTCTAAGTAACCATGGCAACAAGAAATGGTCAGCCCAGATTTCAGGCACTTCCTTCCCGGGGTCACGCCTGGCTGACCTGGATGGCGACACCGTAATGGATGTCATTATACCAAGTGATGATGGGTAAAAACTCCTCGTACTGCCACTCAACAGTGATTTTTATCAGCTTGAAATTGAAAAATAATCACTGCTTTAGTTTGGTATATCAGGTGATGGACTCTTGAATGTGCGATGTCCCACCAATAGATGTAAGACCTCGTATCTGAAATTTTGGTGAAAATGTCTTTTTTTGATTAATGGTCAGATAATCAGTTAAGTGATGTCCTGTCCAAATCCTAGCTATCTTACCCCAGAAATGAAGCCACCACGGCATGTCAAAGGAAAGGCTCTCCCATTTGATACAGTGCTTTGGCTGCCATGTTTTTTGGCTCTCCTGAACATTTGACTTTTTATAGATACGAGGTCTTGTCTCCCCAGCGACAATATCTACTTTACCAGGATTTCAAATTTTCAAACTCAGCATGACTTCACACAGATCATCACAACATTTTGCAGGTACCTGTACCAAATAGATTCCAGATTCCACATCAGATAGAATCTTTAACTGAGCTATTGTTTGCCCAGAATCTGCTATATCTGTTGATGTCTCCAGGAGTTCAGGGGTCTTCTATTAATGAAGCCTTTGTTACGCACTGTCTTTCATCAGGCAAACCTAATTCGTCTGTCTGTATCCCTTTGTGACTAACAATTATTTATCCTATGTACCTGTAACATGATTTAGCCCATGATTTCACTCTTATGCAGTGGAATATAACGTAATGAAAGTAAAGTTGTATTCACAGTGAGTCAGTCATGAAACTTCCTATGAAAAGATTTAACTCAAATACATTGATTTTGTTACTGTAAATATCAATATTTGATATGAATGCAGTAGTGTGGTAAGATTTTCATTGGGTTGTGTTTTTTTTTTCTTTTATATTCTCAGCTATGTCTGGGTGCTGTCCGGTCAGACTGGTAACCCTTTGCCCAAGTGGCCTGTGTACCTTGGAAGCAGGCTAGTTTCCAATGTCGTGATCACCACTCTGTCCAATACATCACAGAGTCCAGACATAGTAAGTGCTTGAAGTGTTTTTTTTTTTTTATAGTGGCTGATTTAGTTATATGTGATGCTGCATTGCAAAACCACCAGAAATTCACTGGTCATGGATTTTTAGTTAATGGCAGATTGTAAATTAGCAAACTCTAAGCTTAAAGATGACATATAACTCAATACAAATGGACTTTCCTTCCCAGTACAGATAATGTAAAAAAAAAAAAAAATACTCCTTCTGAAGTAGTGTTTACTGAGAAAAAAAGCTTTGAAGTTCAGGATCTATTCAACTATGTAATCTCATCCAGTGGTGCATACTCTGTACGTGATGATCTAAGGCATACCTAATCACTATAAATCCTAAAAATAAAAGTGTTCTAAAAAAACTGCAAAAAAGGGGAAAAAATCCATTCATCTGTAATATGATCCCACACTTTAAAGTTAGACAAAGAAAGCTATGCTCTTTCAGAAAATGTAGAAATCTAAACATTGCATGACCAGGGTGACCCATTTCACCTATTTTGAGTCCTTGTGTAAAATTGGGTCCTGCGACTTTTTGTCGGTTTTGTGAAGCAAGGTCACATAACAGAGAAAGGGTGAGACAGTGGCTTTCTGTCGTCAACTTGATGTAAGGATTGGGCAGCCATGAGTCAGACCAAGCTGGCAAATTATGTCATCACACTTTAATACCAAGAAATTGATACTTCACCTCAGAATCAAAATATGCATGTATTGTGCTTATTATTGTGTGTTTGTCAGTGTGGTTGGGCCACTTAGTTGCATATTTTCGCACGTTTGTACGTCTACATTAACCTGTTGAGGACAGACTGATTTTGCTACAACACGCATTTCCCATAGACACCTGCCCGTGTATACTCGGGACTCGTCCTCAACGGGTTAACTTATGGGCAGTGACAGTTACTGGGCTCTTATCTGTGACGTTATTGCACCTTTTCAAGGTATTCCGTTGCGTTATTTCTTTCTGTGTAAAAACCAGCTGTGCTGTCATCTATAGATTATCCCATCTGTGTCAATGTGTGCTTGTTTCCTGTTGATCACCAGTGGGCATTGATTTGTGGTTAGGCCGCCGTGTCATTGGTTCGATTCATTTCAAATGACGATGAAAACTGCCAGTCAGCTCCGCGAATTCCCATACACTGGTAAATAACTCACATCCCATTGACCTTGTGCCCTGTAAATTCCATTGTTTGTATGCTAGCATTCACCCTTGTCAAGATTTATAATCCACTTGGATTTAGCTCCTCATTAATCTACTTGTAAGTCTTGTGGGCCAAATCTTGTTCTTGGTCTGGATAAAGGTAGTGTGACTCTTGTCTGCAAAGTGCAGAAGGGGTCTTGAATGCACAAATGACTTTGTAAAGTGCAATATTGGTACTTTTCTCAAACAGGGTATTGTTTGGTAGATATGGACAAGTATGCAAGTTTTTACAAGATACTGTGGAGAAAAACCTGTCTGAGCATGTCAGAACTGCTGATGATTGATTTATTGTTTTAACTCGATGGGCCCTATGTCTTTGTGAGGTCAAAGTCAGACATGTGTCAAGAAACAGTCCCTAACATGTATGGACGTGAAAAGAAAAGTGCCTTCAGTACCAGTATCATTTAGGGTTGATGTGTGGTGCTTTCCTGCAGGATATTACAAACCTGTTTGTCTACAGGCAAAAGGGCAAATGAAATAAAGCATCAGACTTGTAATATTTCATCATATTATGTCATTTCAAGTTATAACATATTTGCTCTTTTTCAGAGCGCATTTCAATAATGATTAATTACCCACCCAGAATGTAGTTTGTTCCATGTTTCATATAAGCCTTGAAATATGGTTGACTTTGAAAGGTAATTCATTTTTTTCCTCTAAAACATGCTGGAACTGTTTTTCAATGTAGAAATAATATCAGTAAAAAGTTTTGTGAAGTCACTCATTGTAGAAAATTCAGGAAAGCAAGTCTCTGTTTTAAACAAAAGTCCATTTTATATTTTGTTAACTTTTCTCTCCCTTCATGGCGATATATCTGAATTTGTAACTATGTTTTTATGTTTGCTCTAAAGTTGATGAAGCAAACCGATTTAGAGAAGAGAAGACAAAAATGTATTCTTGCTTTTTTTATTCAAGTTTCCTTTATCAAGTATCTATTCCTTGGAAAGGAAAATAAGTTCATATGTGGTTCTTAAATTTCATCTCTACAATATTGTGTATGAACTCTGTGCTCATCCACTTCGTTTTCAGCATCTGTTGTGGTTTCATTTTGTCTATCCTTGTTTTTCCTCTTATCAAATTTCTTAGGAAGGCCTGAGTATTTGTTTTTGCAGTGCTGTAAGTGCATGGTTGTAGGTGGTGATAAATTTGAAATCGAATGGGACAACTGGAGCTTCAAATCAAATCATTACAACCTATATATGTGACCCTGCATCACAAAAGCAACAAAAAGGAGCCAAACATAGATCTTTAGTTGAGGGCAGATTCTGAAAGAGCAGACTCAAAGCTTTAAAATGGTGTATAACTCGAGTCAAATGGACTCTCCTAACCTATCTAAATATTGTAAAGAAAGCAAACACACATGAAAAGTGTGAACTGTGAAAAGAGGCTCTGAAGTGCAGGGTCTATTCAAGCGCTTAATCTTTCCCAAACCATGCTAGCTGTGTGATAAATGGGACAAAAAACAGGATGTAAACCACCAAAGCAACAACAATGAAGGGATTATCAGATTAAGCTGAAATTAAGCATGCTTTATCAACACATTCTGTCCATAATTAGTGCCAACTTTCAAAGCAGTAGCATTATCCTGTTAGAAGTTATTAGAGTTGAAAGTGAAGAGTGTGCAAAGGATTTTCAAGAAATGAAAAGGGGCCTCTAAGACAAACCTGATCTCACTACTTTCCTATTCATTTTATGACCCAAAACTTAGGAATAGTGAAGAAGAAGAAAAACTCTTTCAGAAAATATGAAAACCCCAAGATTGACTTGGTTGACCCATTTCACCTTTTTTTGAGTCCTCGCATAAAATTGAGGGGTGCAACTTTTTGTTGGTTTTGTGATGCATGGTCACATACACTGTACATCGTTGCTAGGGCGACAAGACCTCGTATCTGCAAAATGTCAAATGTTCAGGAGAGCAAAAGAACATGACGGCTAAAGCACTATAACAAATGGGAAAGCCTTTTCTTTAACATGCCATGGTGGCTTCATTTTGGGGGTAAGACAGCTGGGATTTGGACAGGACATCACTTGACTGATTATCTGACCAATAATCCAAAAAATTCATTTTCACCAAAATTTGGGATACAGAGTCTTGTCACCCCAGCGACGATATTTGGCTTCTGAGAATTGAAAACTTCATGAGTATGGCCATTTACATTTTAAAACCTTTCTCATGCCAATGTGATGATGTGTTTGCCACTTCAAAGCATGTGATATAAATGTCATTTCTGTAGGTCGTCACCAGCTACGATGGTAACATGTACATCATTGCTACTTCCGGTGAGGGACCTTGCGTCGAGGACATTGACCTTGCCGAAAGGTCTTTGACCCCGCTGCAAATTGCAGACATCATCCCGAGTACCCCCGAGTTGGAGATAGTGGCTGCCACGATGCATGGCAGCATCTTGTTGATGTCAACGTCTGGTGATGATGGTGAGGGATTGGAGGACAGCGACCTTCTTCGTGAGAACACAGCGATGAGATGGTCTGGCTCCACAAATTACGATGAAGTCTTATTCAGGAATCGGAAGGTACGTCTGTTTTTTGATACGATTGAATTAGTGGTATTCAGACAGCAAATAGCTTTATTATCAAAAATTTACCCTTCCTTGTTTTGTCATTGAAATTATTGTTTGTTTGGGTTTTTTTTTTTTTTTTTTTTTGGGGGGGGGGGGACATTTTACAGAAGTGTAGATGAAAGTCATGTGCATAGAGAGCATGTAAACAAATGTTTCAATGTGAATGGTGCATTGCTTATCATATTGGATATTGAACCGATGCAAAGTTGTTTTGAGATTTATATGGTGCAGTAAGAATCAACTCTCAGTAGACACTTCAATTTAGGTAGTTGCTGTAGGTACAGGAGTAATAAAAAGAAAGTTTGAAGTGTAATAAAAAAAAGTAGTATCTTGATATGTCTTTGTGATTACTTGGTTGATGAAAAGTTCTCGGCCTCACTGATATTGCAGAGATTTATGATTACCCATGTTCAAATGCATTATACTGAAATGGTATCTGTAAGATGAAATTGTGTATTCAGTATGCTGTAGTTTCTGTTCTTGTGTTTGTTCAGATGTAGTTTCGATTGACATGAGTTTAGAAAGTATTCATGTTTCACATCCTGTGCCTCATCTTCAATCCACGTGTAATTCATAATTTCATTATCTTGTAAAGGTGCTTTCATTCAAAGCATACGTAAATTTTTGTAGTGTGGTTTACATAGTACGCCAAAATTAGGCTGTGTACTCCTGAAAGAAATATTTTGAAGGAAGCAAGCTATCGCAAGAATGAGAAGAAGTGTGTAGATGTGGTTGGATCCAGCCTCGAGTAATTTTTTTTTTTTTTTGACTGGCATAGGGTAGCATACTTTTGCATTGGCATGGTGTACAGAAGCATAGTCTTGCATAGACCTGCATATAAACTTTACCAGGTATTTTCTGCATCCTGCACTTTACACTGAAATTATGCACAAAATTTAAACATGTATAATTTTTTGCATCCATCTAGCATACTTCTTTGCAGTCCCATGACATATTGGTATGTAGGCCAGCATAGGCACAGCATAGGACAGAGTACGCTTGGCGTAGTCGGTATGCCACACACTGCAACTCCATGCAGGCCTAATGTGAAAACCCCCTAAATATTCTTCATGTACTTTTAAGATTCCTATTAGAGTAATATCTGTTGAGTTTACAGGTGGAAAAGATAGAGCATAGATTATTTAGTGCATCATCATCATCACCAATATGTGTTGATCATTCTGACTCTTTCCTGCCAAAACTATTCATTTCCTCTGCAGTATGGCGTCTTTGTGACAGTGGAGACCAAACTCAAGACTTACATCAGTGGTGCAAGTTTCACTGTCGACTTTGACATTGAAGATGATCAGTCAACTAGGACAAAACAGACATACATCATTCAGGTATAGCCAGTCATAGATGGCAGAGAGGCATATTGATGCTATTCAAAGTCATTATTTAGAACTTTGTGTCTCCTGTTTGTCTTTTTTTCACCTAAACTACAATTTACAGTGGACTCCCATTATGAGGAAGTCCTTGGGACAGGCAGTTTTCTTTCGTTATATCAAAATTTTGTTATAACCAAACAAATAAACATTAAAAATTCATAGTGTGGATAATGTTGCAATGTGAATTTTTGCTTCATTGTAAGCAACATTTCATTATAAGCATGTTCGTTGTAAAGGGAGTGCACTGTACTCACTTTTCACAACAAATTTTCACCTTTTTTAGTTTGAAAATTGATGGGTTGCAAATCTCTTTCAACTACTCTTTGACATTTCAATCAGTTCTACATTTCAAATCATGAACTCTATTCAGATAATGCAAGAGAATGTCCTTGTGCATAATTGCAACAAAGTAATTTAAAATCTCGTCTTCAAGTCTGTACATACAATCTAGTACATTAGGAGAGTGTCCAGCGGTCTATGCCCTGTACACTTGGAGTATATTTATTTGATGAAGGAAACGTGAAACACTCATTAATAAATTATTGATCATTAGGCTTAGTTTCAGATCTGTTTACTGATGTAATGAATAGCAGGTGATTAACAGAAAAGGAATATGAGATATATTAATTGATCTGATGTCTTAATGGTTGTCAGGATAGTACTTGTAAATTTTCAGAGTAACCAATATTGTGATACATACTAGTACAGGTAGATTCCATGACTGCAAAATGTTTTGGTTTTTAATATTCCGTGGTCACATTTTTCTCTCTTTTTTTTTTTTTTTTTTTTTTGGGGGGGGGGGGTTATATCTCTTGAATTTTCCTCTTTCAGGACAATTACAAATGTAGTATTCTTGTGCAAAGTTTGTATTTTGTATGAACATCTACTCTGGCTGAGTTTTATCCCACTTAAAGGCATAATTTACCATTTGCAGATGAAACAAAAACCCAGCATTAGTGCTTTAAAATAGTTCTAAAATGTGAGTTAGGGATAGAAATAACCACTTTAAAAATTTGTAGTATTGTAAGTATTGTTAAATAGACAAAATGTGAACAATAGTTATAATAAAAATGTTTCCAGACTAAACGGTCTACAGTTACAGTTTATTGAGAAAAATACAGATATCTCCTTAAATTTTAGGCTCTATTGTGAAAATTTTATATGAAATGGATGTTTAGTGGTACGACAGACCTACAAATATGCACTTTATATCATGAAAATTTTTGAAAATCACAAAGGTAAACAATACCTTTAAGCAGTAAAATTAAAGTGTCTCAAAAATGTTACCATTATTGTGTCCATTAAAACAGTGTTCCCTTTTGCCGAAGACTTGAAATGATGATACCTTTACAAGTGCCCCCTTAATTTGCACCCCCTTGGTTTGATTTTCCTATTGCATAGGTGTCTGTCGGCTCTATAAGTCTGCATCCACCAACACTATTTACCAGACCAGGTCGGCACAGCCTTCAGGTAGCTGCACCTGTCCGTCCAATCACAGCACTCGTTGAGGTTCACATGACTAATAACTACAAGCAAGACTTCTCGGATGCATTTGCAGCAAGGTACTGTACTCTCGGATTGACATTGATTAACGCATACTCTGCTCAGTTCCTCAATCAGAATTTCCGCTTGACAGCTATCTTCATCTGTTGGCACAGATATCATTGGATTATCTGTTAATGAACAGTGATTATGTAATCCTATTAATCTGTCAGCTATGACCGTGGCTTTCCTGTAAAACTCACCTGAATAGCTTTGCGTGATTGACATTATGGTCAGGTAATAAGGGTAGGTAACCGAGAGCCGATAAGATACCTGGGCAGTTCTAGGCCAGATTACTAGCCATGTCAACTGTTTATTAAATGACAGATTTTTAATCCTCCATTTGTCCAAGATAGCATTCACTACTATTCACTGTACATCATGTTGAGATGAAATTGTCTTCAGGGGGGCATTTCATGAAGCGTTTTGTCCAACAAAGTTGCTCTCAGCCAGTCAGATGCAAGGATTTCAGTAGCTTGTAACAGTTTGTCAGAAAAAAAACATATTTGACGAAATGCTTCATGAAATGCTCCCCCCCAGGTTTTGTTTACATAGTGAATCACCCTCAGCCCTTCATTTATTACTCCTAGTTGTCAAATTTTATGGACTTTCATGACTACAAATATACAAATGATGCACAGGCCACGAAATAATCCTGTGCGTCATTTGTTTTATAAAATGGGTCGAAAACTAACGGCACTATTCACGTACCTTTGTGGGTCAATACCAGTCAGCTACATGTAGCACTCGCTCAAAAGTCATTTACACATTTACGCACGTCGCACTCGGAAATCCCGCACATAAGTACTGTACGTACGTATAAGAGTATACGTACGCCACATGTTATGCACAAGAAAGGCCGCCGGCTGTTGTGGCAGCCCGCGGCCCGAACTAGAAGTTGTTTACAGGATTGACAGCGCGTATAGTAGCGCGTGACGCACTTGTAACAACTGATTGAGTGCGCACTGCTAGTGTAAACATTGTGACGTACGTCAGGCCAGGGAGGTGGAAGAGAGACTCTTCTTAGTGCATACCTGAAGAAATTAATGCACGCACACATGACTCATTTCAGCACTTCCAATTGGCTACATTCTTGAACCCATTTTATAAAATCTTATATTGACTCCCTTTTAACTGTCACATCATATGACAAAGTGAATGGAAAGAGGTATCTACTTGGCAATTATGTTGTTTAGAATACCAATAACATGCCTCCTCAATGGTTTCAGCTTTGGTATCGGATTACAAGATAAGGTGTAGTTTGCAAGGATGCAGAAGAATGCAATCTGCATCAGCCGTTATAACTACATCATAAACATCCTTTTAAGATTAATTTACATTGTTCAGATAATGAACAATGCTTTGTTTTGTATCTGGATATGTTTATTTTTGGTATCACTATCATTTTGGGAAGGAAATTCGATAAAGTTGAGGGCATCTTTTTATTGACATTCACATGGTATCACGGCTTACATAATCATCTGTGTGATTACTCCTCACAAGGTCTGTCCTTGCAAATGTGGCCAATAGGTATTCCTTTTTTTTTTACCAGCCAAATAATTACATAGCTGCAAAATGTTATGTTCTTATGATATTTAGTATGCTTTCCTCCCCCCCCCCCCCCCCAAAAAAAAAAGAAAAAGGAAATAATTTTGTTTTTTTTTTATGGAAAAAAAAAAGGTTTTTTCCTTTATTTGATTCAGCTTAAATGGTATGTGCAGTTATCTTAGATTTACAAGAAAAATATAATTTTTGGCCTTCAAAATTAGTTTTTAATCATGATCTCCAGAGGTAAGCAACCCTGAACAGTGATTTGTGAAATTCACAAAAATTAAGCTCATGAAAATTACAGCTTTTATTGTACCAGGTGGAATAAAGCCCTGGTTACACTGTACATTGGTTACACTTGTTGTGCCTCATGCGTAGTGTGTGTTATTACAGATTCGTGTACAATGTCTCTTCTCTGCACAGTTTTAACACCAAAGTTGTGGATGACATCCAGTGGCTGCTAGCAATACCAACCATCGCCATGGCGATCATTCTTCTCATCCTCTATGGATTCCCAGAGGTGGATCTTCTCCCTCAGCTCCACTCCTCCAAGGACAGATAGCGTTGGCTCTCAAAAGATTTTTTTGTTCTTGTTTTTGAGAAAAATCCCATCATGCATGGTAATGATATTTTGATATTAGCAGCATATTGCCAACACCTTGACCTTAGAAAATGTGCAGACTTTAGTCCCTCTGATAGGATAGGACATAAAATGGAGGTCCCGTGTGTGAGAACGTCACAACTCATGCATGTAAGAGATCCCGTTTCATTTAGTCATCGTAAAGAGCAGAGTGTTTAACCCGGTGGAGTGGTCCCGTCTTACATCCAACTGGACCCATGGAAGAGCAGATATTGCAGCCAGCCATCTTCTCAGATGGAAATGAAACAAACAAACAAACAAACCACCTTTATTATGTGTAGACATATTTTTGTGTTCTACGCCCGGTGATAAATGACTAGAGGAGACAAGAGTTGTGAACGGACAGTCAGTGCAAAATGCAAGTGTTTATTTCCAAGTCTCGGTATGCTTTATATACAATCAGTACATAGTTGGTATGAGATGAGCAGGGTAGGTGGTAGAGGAAATGGGATGACCATATGACCAGTAATGACTTTTCCAGAGTGTGGATGGAGAGAAAGGAGTGTTGGAAATTGGAAGCAAAAGTTACGTTCAGACGACAAGCCTTAACCTCGAGGTTAGGAAACCTCGAGGTTAAGCTTGTAGTTAGGGACCGTGAAGACGCACTCGTAGTTAGCTAACCTCGAAGTTAGCTCGATGTTAAGAGCCACGATAAATATTATGGTTAGTGCTCTAACCACGAGCTGCGGGGGGTCCCCACTCGTACTTAAGCACCGTGTGGACACAAAAATCAACGCACTCAAAGGGGCAGGAATTTAACCTCGAGGTTAAGATTTGTCGTGTGGACGCACGTCAAAGTTAGGGGGCAAGAGCTTAACCTCAAGGTTTCCTAACCTCGAGGTTAGGACTTGTCGTCTGAACGTAACTAAAGAGACCGCAGAAAGGATGACCAAAAGGGTGATTACGTAATGGAAATATGAGATGATACAAGTAGCCGCTAACGACTTCAGCAGCAGACAGTAGTATAAACACAATATCCCTCCCCTTCCAGACAGATAGCCAGAGGTGATAGGTAGAGATCAAGAGGAAAGGAAAACAATAACATTGGTAGCACTTGGAAACATTGAGAGTTGAGAAACTAGAATGAAAGGGAAAATCCAAACAAAACTGTATTTACAAGCGAAGTAGAAGGCATGGGTAATACATTGAAAACTTTAACCTGTGCAGTTCAATATAGTGCTGAACTTTTCTGTTGCACCTACAATTGCATATGTCACTTCATTATAATGAGCTGAAATGTGAAATTAACTTTCTTCCTTTTATCACTTAACATTAAAACTGAATCAAATGCCTTCCTCGAGACACTCGGTTTTCCTGTCTCGAGCTGTGACATACCCAACCATAATGCCCGAGTTTTCTGCACTTGTTGCAACTCTGTCCTCGTGCTGGGCATGCCAGATCACTGGCACGATGTCCATCATGGCCGCAATTACCACATTGATTTTTTCCCTGTCGATGGGCAGGACGATAATGCTTGTGATCACTCCGTGTCCTGATGTGGAGGGAAGACTCCACGCCCTTCTGCATCACTGTAGCCTGCTTCTCGGCCGCCTCACTGGCGTGTGCGATGTCCAAGAGGGTGTGCAACTTTAAGTCTCGTTCACGAAGCAAACGACGACGCAGACCAGATGACTGACACTTGTCTATAAATTGGTCTCGAATGTGATCATTGGCAGCTTTACCGAAGTCACACGATATGGAGAGTGACTTCAAACGGGTGCAGAATTCGTCCGCTGTCTCCTCTGGTAGTTGACTCGCTTGCCGAAACTGATGCCGTTCAAACGCAATATAGTCGGGTGGTAGTACTTTGTCAGGGCAGCTACCGTCGCCAATTTTGTGTTCTACTGCCGGTCATAAATGACTCGAGGAGACAAGAGTTGTGAACAGACAGTCAGCGCAAAATGCAAGTGTTTATTTCCAAGTATCGGTATGCTTTATATACAATCATTACATAGTTCGGCCGTGATTTGGCAAAACAACGTATCTGCGTTTTGGTACTTTACTTTAGATTTTGAAACCACAAAGTACTAGAATTGTTCCCATTTCTTTCCAGTCGAATGATTTTCCAAGATACTTTATTAAAAATATGGCTTATATCATTCTTCTAGTATCTAGTTAAAATTTAAGTCAAAAAGAGATTTTTTGTTCAAAATATCACAGACTTTTTGTAGATACGTTGTTTTGCCATATCACCCAAACTTCAGATCACATGCGTGGTTAGGCAAAACAATGCAAGTTGTTCTGCGCACCACGACAGTAGCATGGCAGAATAACGTATCTTACATCGCACTGAGCAGTAGCAAGGCAGAACAACGTATGTGCAGAGTGCATCGTGAATAATAAGCCTTATCATTATGATCGACAGTGCGACAACATGATGTCAATCTACAGCCAGGTTTTTGAGTCTAGATAGATGTAGCACAATCTGAGATAAATTTCAGATAATTTATACGTAAAATACTTCCACTAAGGAGGCTGACAATCACTATTTTCCCAAAACTAGGACACCACAACCATGCAGACTAACACACTCTAGATGATAGATCTAAAGTTAGGCCTAGTCTAACTTAGTAGAATACCTACAGTCTATTATACATGTAATGTTACGACGATCAGCCCGCTCACGAAGTGAGCGGGAGGGTCCCGGGGCTATGTAATGTAACTTAGTTAATTAAAATTAATTAAAATACATTCGCTTGCAAAACTATTGATGCCTTGGAACATTTTCAAATATTTTTCTTTCTGAAAAGTTATCGAGTATGTACTAAATGTACTTAGTTGTTATCTGCCAATAACAGTAAATTTTTAACTTCATTTGCATATACAATATAATATAATATAGTTATTGAGATGTCCATTCTTTTTTGTTATCATTGTTTGATTTTTTTCTTAATCCCTTGATATAAGAGTTTTCATTCGTTGTTACAAATACATAGATTTGGATTAATATTGAAGACTATAATACGAGTTTGGTAAAGTCTGTGAAATGGATTTCATTACCTTTTTTTTCTGGCATGCAAATGAGATGAACTTGAAATATAATAACTTTTAGTATGACAGTGCATGAGTGGCAACAAAAGTATATGACATGGACATCTGTACATACACCTCGTTTCACAGACACAAACACGCATTTAAAATGATATGTGTGTTAATATTGGGACCTCTATTTCAATTTATATTTTTTATTTGGCTTATTTTAACGGTTTTCATTGAGATGAAAGAATTCGAAGAGAAAGAATAATATTGCATACTTTGTTACTTTGTTAAAAGTTCTTAATATTTGATGATTGCATGAATTGTATACGTAAGGTTAACACCTCTAACGATAATATGCCTCAGGTCTTTGAACAACAACAATAATAAAAATAATATATCAGGTAATTATGGATCCAGGTTTTTTATGTTTTTAGGTGTACCTTGACCACACACACACACACACACATACACACACACAAACAAACTAACAAAAAAGTACAAAAAACACAAAACACACACAAAAACACAGACTTGTCAGAGGGGCAAACATTCTCTCAGTAGAATAACTTTGAGAAAGACATGACAGAAATGTAGACGCAGACACTGATTTACATCTGCTGAATATTTATGAGAAAGAAATTGTGTTCATCTGTTTCGTAAGACAACAGCATTTACAGAAATCATTCGATTATTTTCAAGTCTTAAGAATATGAAATTGATATCTACGATTTCTTCTTACAATTTGAGAGAGAGTTTGATATGTCATTATGCTTTAATCACAATGAAAGCAAATCAACGGTAACTAAACATTATCATGATGGTAAATAATTAAAAAAAAATGTCATTTAATTCCTGAGTAAAGAAGCTTACATGCATATCACAGATGAACAAAACAATGGAAACAATATTTTCAATTTCAATAGAACAGAACATGATTGTTGTTGTTTTTTCTGGAGATTATTAATATTATTATTGTAGGGAGCCTCTGGAATGCGTCGATCCGCTGGTCGCGGATGAGGGCAGTGGCTACTCCTGTAGCACTGTGAATTAAAAAAGAAAATCCATGAGAAAATGTATGAGTAAGTACTGTTGTCAGTAAACTAAACTGAATACAGTAGTATGTGTAACTTACTCTGCGTCTGCTCCACTGGCTTTGATGAGGTCTTGGAAAATTGCAGTCAGGAGGGCTGGAACTCCTTTCTGCTCTCTCTTGTGGGTGAGACGGGCTCCGAGCTCCTGGGGGGACATCGTGCCCTGGGCGCGGTCTATGTGTGGTTGTCTGAAGAAGTCTAGAAGCGTGCCTGCCCAGCCCAGCAGGAGGCCACATGAAGGAGGAGCTCCTGATTGAATCTGATCCTTCTCTCCCGGGTAGCACAGGTGTCACAGGCTGTAATATATTTGGAAGGCAAAGATATAAGTAAAAAAATCAGAGCCATAATTTAAAAAAGTAATTAAAATGGTTAGCAGTTATTTGTTCCAGAGCCCACTCCAGGGGTTTAGGATCGGTCCGGAGAAGGGCAGCTGCCAACTTGGCCAGGCATTTGGCATCTCCGTCTTGGAGGCTGTGGTGATCGATGTGCCCCAGATCCCAGGTAACTGGCTTTAGGTTGGATCTGCCAGAAGAGTACTTATAACCATTTGATATCCATGAGAAGTAGGGTTTGAGTTTGGGTTAGAATTAGGGTACTATTGTATATACACCGAACTGACGCGTGTAATGTCCCACCTTCGGGTAATGTCTCACCCCTAAATTTCAGAACATTTTATTCAGGTCGGGCTTCGGTCCGCGGGTTAAGTCCCACCCCCTAATTTTGCTCCAAATTCATGTGAAAAAAAAAACAGTAATTACCTGCCAACGGTGGTTCCAAGGGCCATCTTGAGGGCCCTGTAGTCCACCCGGAAAGTGCTTCCATCTAACCAAAAGGTTAGGTAGGCAGCAGCAGCAACTCTCTGGAGGATACAGGTGCTCTCCCCCTCGAGAACTGCCAGCATTGTCTCCAGGTCCAGGTCCAGATCCAACTCCGGCCTTAAAATAAGAGCCTCTACCTCGATCCAGGAGTTGATGAATCCATTCGCCGGATCCATGACTGCGTCTGGCGGCTCGGTTATGCCCTCCAAGAGAAGCTGTAAGAAAAAGGTAGAACAATACATCAAATGGGTACAAACAGAAGGTTAGGGTTTGGCTAAGTTGTCCTGGTCTTATTCCATGTCTCTGTCCTGGTCTTGGTTCTGGTCGTGGTCCTTGTCCTGTTCTAAGTCCTGGTCTTGATCCAGGTCTGGGTCCTGGTCTTTGTCATTTTCTTGGTCCTGGTCTTAATCCCAGTCTTGGTCGTGGTCTTACCTCTACCCAGAATGTTGTGCCGCCTCGGAGGACGGCCACTGCACCCCGCAGGGCCTGGGTGAGGAGGTGGCGCCGGTGATGTATTTCCCTGAAGGCGGGCGTAGGGGCAGTGAGAGCAGAGGCCAGGAGGAGGCCACGGACCTTCCTCGCGTCTCGGAGATGGGGCGGCATGGTGTGCATTAGGGCAGGGTAGTATACCCTGATCTTCGACAGGCTATTGACCCCAGACACCACCTTGGTCTGCATCATAGGAGAAGGAAAAGAAAAAAGAATGAATCAAGAATCACATCATCCAGTCAGATTTTTTCATACACTAATGAAAGTATTTACTTACCAATTCTATAAGGGTCCCCTCTACAAAAAGAAGAAGAAGAAAAAAAAAAAAGAAATCAGGCCTCCACAGTTAGCAGGTACGCCATTAAATTAAATAACCATTAAATTTGACTTTAATTATGAGACTAATTTTAAGTGGGTAAAATTCCTGTATGTTTGAAAACACCACAATCACATTCTTAATCCTTTTAAGAAATAACAAACAAGATCGAAGAGACAAAGATACTTTTGTTGAACCAAAGTTGAAGACTAAACATTATTTTTTTGTCCTTACTTTTCTGCCAAACTAATGATGTTGATGTCATTATTAGAACATATTGTCTGCCATCAGTTTACCTTGCCAATGAAGGCTAAATGGAATTCATCACTCTCAAGCTTTACTGTCACTTGTTTGTAGTCAAGTCTACTGTCTATTGCAGCTGTTACTTATTTTTTTAGACATCTAGACGAAAACTGAATTTTAGGTAGAAGACATCAAGTCGAATGATGTCGATGATCATAACAGTATATTCGGGTACACTTAAATTATTTGCCCAAAGATAAATTTCTTATAAGAGTCAGTGTTGATCTACTAGACCACAAGTAGTAGTAGAAGTTTAATTAGTAGAACCACAACCACAACCAGTCCACACCATCGTATACCACACCAATCCACCACTAGCCTACTGTTGGCCTACTAACGTTATGCCACTTGGGCCACGTTTTGCCAAGCCCACCCACAGGCAATGCTGTCATACTCATAGCTCTTAGCTTGCTCTTTATTTTCTTAGCTTGCTGAGTTTCTTTTTCTCTTTTTTTAATCATCGTTTTCTTAAATCTCGGTGAAATCTATGACATACTGAAAGTATCGGACCCTATACTGGCGAAGCGCACTTATGTCTATTGCCAAGGTACCTCGATGAAACTTGACTGAGTAGGGGGCCTGTAGGTCCTACAGCCCAATCACCGTACAATGTGTAGGCCTACTTCGCACGGCATCTGGTTGGACTAGATCAAACTTAGACCTGACACAAAAATAAAACTTACCGGCGTTACCGCTGATTTTCTTTATGGTAGTGATATTAACTGGTCAGGAGGATATCCATTCCACTGCAAAACAGAACGGTGAGCATGACTTCATGGTTCACACTACAGCAAAGCCTGCCAGTCGAATCCCTCATAACTGCTTGCAGCTAGCATCCTGCAAGCGAGCACTGCGACTGAAATGGATCTGCGCGCAGAGCCTAGCTAGCCACGTAGACCGTGCGTCTTACACAGAGTCGTGCAGTGCAGCAGACACGCATCTGCATGCTGCAGTTACGTTGTTTTGCCATGTCACACAACGAAGATGCGTTATTCTGCCAGAACAACCGGAAGCTCAAATGAGATCTGGGACAGAAACTGTTTTGGCAGAACAACGTAAGTAAGTTACGTTGTTTTGCCAATTTATTTGGACTTATTTTGAAAAATCGCTGAAATTTAAATGCATTTTTCGAAAAATTTATATCACTTTGAGAGCTGAAATTTTGACAAATGTTCAAAAATGGCTTAATGTATCTAAAAAGCCAAAAACCTGAAAAACCACAAAATTTCAGATACGTTGTTTTGCCAAATCACGGCCGAGTTGGTATGAGGTGAGCGGGGTAGGTGGTAGAGGAAATGGGATGACCATATGACCAGTAATGACTTTTCCCCGAGTGTGGATGGAGAGAAAGGAGTGTTGGAAATCGGAAACAAAGAGACCGCAGAAAGGATGACCAAAAGGGTGATTACGTAATGGAAATGTGAGATGATACAAGGAGCCGCTAACGACTTCAGCAGCATACAGTAGTATAAACACAATACATATCAGTCTGTGATTTAGGGAGTCACACATTTGTGTTTCCTTTTTCATTGCAGGAGCTTTGAACAATGAGCGTGTATCTACTGAGAGCACCTCGCGTCACCTCCCATCACCGCGAATTTTGTCCAGCGCAACACCTCGTATTTTACGACCACTCGAGCCGTTTCTACTGAACGATAAAATACGCGGTGATGCAAGGTGACGTGCTAAATGCGGTGATTCTGGAAGTCGTGTATTTTCAGGTCACAGATCAGGTCACTTGGGCAAGGAATCTTAATAAGGAGTCTTTGCAGGTGGAGGGTCCAGCTGATGTTTTCCCAAGGCTCCGACATATTAACATTAGTACTCTAGCGATTCGAGACGATATTAAAACGGAAAATAAATGCTGTGTAAAAGCAGAGTGTAATACTATAGTACTCAGTATTGTAATAGGCTGTTAATCACGCAAACAATAGACAATAAATGCACGCAATTCACATGTAGGGTCTACACACATGTACCACTTCAGTATGAGTTGGTACAAAGCATGATGCGTGCGAAAATACGGTCGCTGTGTACACACAAGACTTACTGTCGGAGTGTGTGCTATGAACTGATTGAAAAGAGAGGGGCGAAATTCGAGACATCCGGTACACAGCGAATTTCGCTACCCGGTGTGTTTCTACTGAGAATCGTCCCTCGCATCACCACGCATCGACCACCTCAAAAGGTGGATAACGGAGCACCTCGCATCACCGCGCATTGGCCACTACCCGATCTGTTTCTACTGAGGAAAAATTTGAGGTGTCACGACGCATCACCGCGCATCACCACGTATCACCACGAATCACCTCGCATCGCCTGGCATCACCTCAAATTTTCATTGCTCAGTAGAAACACACTCAATGTCTACTAAATTTGTGAGTCAAAGACAGCCTCATCTTGTGCAATGCTACATCTATGTAGACTGCTGTAAATTTTATATGTGTATGGGATTACCAAAGTTCCCTGCAGCTAACTAGTTGTAATCACACCAGGGAACAAGTGTATTTAAACTATGTGTTATGGAAGCACTGGTATAGAGAGAGAGCTGGTAATTCACCACTAGGTCAGTTCACATTTTAGAATTATCGTTGTATCAAATACCATGGTAATTTTATTGTCACCATTCTCATTGGCAAAATATCATGATAATAGATACCATGCCATTTCAGTTGGTATTGTTTTCATTCACAAAATACTGTGATATGATCTGGTCCATAAGTATGCGTAGTAGAAGATTCCTATGTAACGACCGGACTGGACCGCCATTTTTGGGTTGCACCCAGTATACAGGGAGGGAAGGGCCATTGCAGCCTTCAACTCTGTAAGCATCAGATTCCCAGCGATCTGCAAGCTTATGACAGTCCTGTCAGCCCCAACTTTTGTATGAAAACGCGATCTCCTTTCATGAGCTTGTCTCCTCTCACCCGCTGATCATATCTCTTGTTGTTTGATGCAGCAGATTTCTCCGATGCCTATTGAGCAGCACGGTAGGCTCTATGCAAGCTTGCTCTGAATTGTGACACATATTTCACGTGGTCCAGGGCTGATGTCCCATCTGGACGAGTGTTAAATGTTACGTTGATTGGGAGTCTTGCTTCCCTACCGAACATGACCAGGTAGAGACTGTACCCCGTGCTGGCTGACTTCGTAGCATTGTAAGCGTGGACTAGGCTCACTATGCGTTGGCTCCAATTGGCCTTCTGCTCTTCAGTCAGAGTACCTAACGTGTCCAGGAGTGTACGGTTAAAACATTCGGGTTGTAGGTCCCCTTGGGGATGGTATGTTGTGGTTCGAAACTTCTTGACACCTAGGAATGACATAGTCAATTCCTTTATGACCTTTCCCTCAAACTCTTGGCCCTGGTCTGAATGTGGCCATTGAGGTTGGCCATAGTGCACATAGTACTTTTCCCACAGAGTTTTTCGCGACAATACGAGCAAATTGATTTCTCATGGGAAATGCCTATGCATAACTCGTGAAATGGTCGGTTATGACTAGAATCGACTTGAAACCCTTTCCATCAATTTCCAAACCCAGGAAGTCCATGCAGACCAACTCCATTAGTTGAGTCGTCTGGATGCTGTGAAGTGGTGCACTTCTGGTTAGAAGATTTTTGCGGGCAAGGCACCTTCTGCAGTTCCCTATCCTCTCCTCAATGTCTAGGGCCATCTTGGGCCAGTAGAACCTAGCCCGAATGAGGGAAGAAGTCTTGTCACTCCCTAAATATCCATGTTCATCATGGAGTCTGTGGAGTGCATCCTTCCTGTGAAACTCAGGAAGCACTAGTTGATAAACAGACTTGCTAATTTGGTTCTTTAGCATCCTACAAAGCATGTCCTAAATAAGTCTCAGCTTGAGAAGCTCATGTGCAAGGATACTTTCCTCTGGCGTCTTCAAAGTGTGTCCAATTGGCTTGCGACCAGCCTGTACCCAAGACGTAACCTTATTGATTTTATGCTTGCATTCTCAGCACTCTCCCAATTGGTGGGGCTAGACACATTACTGATGTGTGGGAATTTGTAGTCGTCTGGTATGGCATCAGAGCGTATTGAAAGGCAGGTGACCAGTGGACTAAAAATTAGCTGTGCAGACTGTGTGTCCTCCTTAGTAGACATAGACATCAGGACAGCATTTGTAGCTTCAAGTCCAATCTGTTGGTCCGGTTCTGCAACCTCATTTCTCAGCAGTGTCTCAAGGTAGCTGAGGTCTGCGTAGTCATCTGTTCCTAGCCTTGGGCAGCCAGGAAAGTATGTCAGCATTAATGTCTACTCTGTCTGGACGATAGTGGATGGTGATGTCATAATTTGCCAATTCTAATACCCATCTATGGCCCGTTGCATCTAATTTGGCTTTGCTGAAAACATATGTCAGAAGGTTGTTGTCTGTGAATACTGTTGTGTTTTTGGCAAGGTACAAGTAATCTTTGAAGCATTCAGCAACTGCCCATTTCAGTGCTAGGAACTCCATCTTGTGAACTGGGTAGTTTTGCTCTGACTTAAAGAGGCCACGACTGGCATATGTTACCGAGCAGAGATGCCCGTCATGATCCTGGCAGAGAACTGCACCTAGCCCGTCTCAGCTCGCATCTAGTTGGAGTACAAATGGCTTCTGCAAGTCTGCAAATGCCAGTACGGGAGCAATAGTTAGGACCTCCTTCAGGTGTTCAAAGACACAAATCACTCTGGAGTCCACCTCTGGCATATACTTGTGGAAGGTTTGGTTCTCCCAGCCTCCTTCGTAAGACCCTTCTGTGTTGTGCCCACAATCAATTGATTGACCTCCCTTGAAGCTTGTCAAGCAGACGATCCTATTCCATTTGTGGGATGAGTCCCCACTTGATTGGTAACTCCTTGACATCTGCCCCAGTCTCAGCAGGCATTCTTTGGTAAATTGCCGCACAGACGGCGCTGGTTTTACCTTCCTACTTTATCTTACAGGCTTGGTGCAGGAATTCGAAAATCCCAGAGTGTGTTCCTACCATCACAGGATGGACAGCCATGTTTTGATTGTCTGGAATGACTAGTGCCAATGTGTGAACACATTTGGACGTCCCTGAAAATGATGGATCAAAACCTAGGTTGATGTGCGTGTATCCAATATAGGGTATGTGACCTCCCCCACCATGCCATAGAATGAGGTCCTCCAATGGCCATATCTCTTTGCCTAGCTTCTTGCTAATTTCTTCAGAGAGTAGGATGACTTGGGAGCCACTGTCCAATAGGCACTTTGATGGCTGACCATCTATGAAACATTGATATGTTACACTATTTCCTACCAAACCGTCTGGGACACTATATTGCGGGGACTGGATAGGGGTCCCTGCTGGCTGTTTGGGTTCGACTGAATTGGAGCTTGGCTTGACATGGACCCCTGGTTGCTCCTGGACCAGCGCCCTTTGTTGTTTCCCGATTGTTGGTGCAGTTGCTGGATGAGCTTCTGGTTTGCCAATGTAAGATTCTGCTAGTTCTTAGTTTCTGAGGTAGTGGCCTTCCTCACCACACTAACAGAAACTGGTTGGTCTTTCCAGTGATGCATCTAATGTCTGCACCGTTTGGACAGATGCTGGAGGAAATGTCTCCTGACTAGGTTGATTCCGCTCCTGCAGTTGTTGCTCCAATATCGCCAAGTGTGCTTCGATTGGGCCTCTTGCAAGTTCTGCAACTACTTGCAGGCTCCTAATTTTGGCAGGTGTCCTCTGCCTCTTTTGAGACGCCTCTTCCACATATCTTCTCACCCTGGGTGAGCTCATGAAATTTTAACAAAATTTCCTTGCCACTCTCTGTTGTCCCGAATGCCTCCTCCAGGGCTGCAATATAGTCCCATGCCGTGGCTTGAAGTCTATCTCTCTTCAAGTCCATAATCATCATCGACTTTGGGGGTTGGAGTGCTTCACTCACTCTCCTACTCTTTTCCAATTCATCCAGACCAGCATCAGTCCACTCCTGAAGCATTCCTTCAACTTGTTCCACCCATACCTTGAAGGATTCTTCCTCCTTTGGTGCATTTTGTGACCCTGAGAATGGTCGTAACTTTCGATAGTTTGCACGCAGACTCATAGTTGCCAGTAATGCAGCAATAGATTGTTCTTTCTTAGTAGTTGGGATGAAAGACGGCTCGTCTTGTGGCAAAAAAGACAACCCAGCCATAGCTGGACGTTGTTTGACTTCCACCAGAGTCACACTTCGGCGAATAGGTTTCTCTCACAATGCGAGAAGAGCTAAGTGGAAGGATTTGACGTTCCCGTCCACACAAGTGAATGTCCTGGTCATGTTTGCATTATCTGCGCTGCTTTGACATCTAGGTCCACAGCGGCAGCTACTCTACGGGTGATTGACAGTGAGGCGGACTCTCCTGCAGTACCGCACTCTGTACCCCATCGATTATCATTGACAACGCAACCAAGATATCACCGAGAACAGTATGTTGTGAGCTAACGTCATACCCTATCACTAAAATTGCTTTTTCTAGTGCAATATCCTCCTTCTTATGCACTGCTCGTGCTGACACAATGAACTTGGCCTTTAAGTCTGCCATGACCTAACTTTATCTGAACAAATAAATCAAATTTAATCTGCACTGGTACTGACTCCAACTCTAAATCAACATTACCGATGAAACAATAATTTACTCGATTGTATGAAACAACACACAATTTTAAATGTATCTTGAATGTAAGGCTGAGGAAAATACAAATTCATAAAATTATCCTCTAAGCAATTGGTCCTGGCAGGGTCGCCATTTGTAATGCCAGGTCCGTACTTCAAGAATAATAAAGACACTTGAATGTGGATGTACTATAATGTGTAGGTTTCTTTTATTTAGAGATGTTATCAATCTCTATAGTATTTCCCTCACTGCAAGTATGGTTATACATTCAATGTATCCAGATTATTTCCAAGTCTTAGTGTGGAATGTTTATCTCTCTAATTTCTGGGAAAATCTTAACCATTGACCCGACCACAAATAACAGGAGGAGAGAGTTAGAAGGAAAGTGGGAATGAAAAAAAGAAAGGTATAGCTCTTTCTACACTTAAAAATTTGAATCTCTGTCCTCCAGGAGAGAGGAGATGAGAAATCTACCAGCATTGCTTCAACATGCACACAGAGCTGTGTACCCCAGGTAAAGGGAGATATATCTAACAGGTGTGAATATTCCAGGGTGCTACAGCAAGAAACAGATATGGACTGTATACACCTAATGTATTTTATTTTGTAAATTTGGACAAGCGAGTCAATTTTGCAAGTGATTTAATTCATGATCGATAACCAAAGTGGCGGAATAAGAAACAAGTATTATCTCTATGCAGGAGAAAAGAATGTGATTTCCCACTGTAGGTTACAGTATACAGTGCATTTTGAGTGACATGAGGCAATATCTTCATGAATTGTTCATTTTGTGAGTATCAGTTGACTTGTGAAGTGGTAGATGATAAGATCGCTGCAAAATATACCACATATAGAGTATGCCACATATGGAGAAAAAAACAAGAGAAATGCAAGAAAGCTTGTGCAAAGTTTCTGAATCCAAGGTTTTTAATGTGGTGTACAAATGTACGTGTACATGTACATTAATTTTTGTACCATAGGTAGAACACGTACAACAGTGTTGGTGTACAGCAGCCATCTCCAAGTCACTACATGTATTGGATTAGTCTGGCCGTTCTAAACATTATTGAACAGTAGAGGGCAGCATTTATACTTGTCCAACAACAGCTTGGCAATAATTTGGTAGCATGTGCACTGTCTCAAACAACACAGTTTCTGGTCTGTTTAGGCTAGCATTGGCAAATCAAAGAAAATGCCTTCCTTTGTTGTTATGCTCTGTGAGGCTATACTGCAAAACCAGAAATAATCGCGTCATGGCGAATTGAAGGCGACATCCTTTTCTTCTGAATGAACTTTTCGCAAAATGCCACTGGCATTCAACACAATTCTGTGTAGACAAGAATTTTCACAGCATTTTAATTTTGTGAAAGTTGGCTCCTCGCAAAAGTGGCAAAAATTCCATTATGAAACTTGTTATGATATGGCCATGTTATCATTGCACAAACATGTCAAGGTACTTGTTGTGCCCATACAGTGGAATTACCTGTACATAATATTCCTCAATATTTGTGTATTTATGTTGTGCAATAAATCATTTGTAACAATTTCGTATTTAATGAAAAATGGCTATGGCTTTGTGTTTTTGTTTTTATTTTCTTTTGAGTGGCTGAATGTTTTTCATATGTTTAGTTGTTGAGAAGAAACATGTATGCACATTTAAAGGGACTGTATGGTGTTGGTTGAGGTGAGGATTCAGCTTGTAACGTTTTGCAAGATATTTAGAAACCTCTCTATGAAATGTTAAAGAACATACAATTCAGAGGGGAATAAAAAATTCCTTTGATGAAAATCGGTTTTGAAATGACCGAGATATCAAAAAACAAGGTGAAACAAAGAGATCCTAATAAAAGTTGTGGCCTGTCATTAGGATCGCTTTTTTTTGGATATCTCAGCCATTTCAAGGCCAATTTTCATCTAATAAACATTGAATCCTTCTTGAAATCACATGCTCTTTCATATTTCATAAGAGGTTTCTCATTATCTCACTAAAAAATGTTATAAAACCTGAATCTTCACCTCAACCAGTACTGTACAGTCCCTTTAAGGCAAAACTATTGAATGAGATAGGTACATACAGTATATACAGCAGTTAGTGGCAGTTTTTTATAACATATGAATCAGTCTTAATGTTACATTGAATGAAGAAACAGTGTGTTTGTTTTGTTTGCTGTCATTACATAAAAAAGAAGGTCTTGTAGTTTTCTATTTGCCACATTCATTCCATCAAGACTATATTTAGAAGTGTCAGAGTGGTTTTTTTTTTGACAGTTTTATTGTACACATTGTATTAAATATGGTTGTTAAACATTGTCCATCACAGCAAGGTAAAATAACACACTAATATTTTAGATCAGCTGTACAAAAACATTGATCACAATTGTTTCTAGAGCTGGATTTGTTGATGATCAATTTATTTTTCTTTTCCTTTAACATAGTCTTCATTTCTTTTAGGATTATTAGATATATTGATTATACCAGTACATTGCTTTATGCTCAAATTATGCAGTGAATGTTAAAAGTCGTGAGTATATCAATCATATAGGGGCATCCAGACAATTTTCATAATTTCACATCATGTAGTACATAAATCAACAGCTCCATGTACAGATTTGCAGAATTTATTGTGGTGCCTGAGCAGAGAAATCAATACTCTGAAAACCTTAAACAAATTACACTGAACAAAGGCGATGACATAGTAGCCTCACATATTTCAGAAATGTAGCAATGTAATTCCATTACAACACCGTGTGCCTAAACAAGTTCACCTGTGAAGAATATATGTTTGCCTTCTTTTGTTCTGCTTCCTTGAGCCCCAACTCATGCATTCTTGTTGTGAAGCTGCCATGTCATCATCCTTGTTCATTGTGATTTGTTATAAATTTTGAAACCACTCCTATTCCTCAACCCAATAACCTTCATATCCTGAAACTCTGTGCCCAGTGTAACCAGTGTACATACATTTGTATGTAAAAGTCTGAAATCATCCGGAGGTCTCCTTTAATGGTGAAAATACTTCACTTGAGATGGGCAGTGTATGATGGCATAGTAAGTGCAGCATATAGAGGGCGAGAGCTCACTACGGTGGACTCGCCTTTCAGCCACACTTCCCCCGTTGCGTCTTACCCCATGGAAGCCAACTTGGACGAACCGCCACCACCGGCCTAAATGTGATCAACTCATCGAATTTCAGTAAATCAACGAGCAATGCTGCCACCTATCGACGCCCTCGGCCAACGCAGCGACTGCCGCATTTTGGCGCACTCTTTTTTTTTCTTCTTCTTCTTTTTTTTTTTTTCACCTATCCCTTTCCCCACAACCAGGACAGTCGCTCTTTTCTGCTCAGTGTTTAATCCCCCCCCCCTGTCCCATTGCCCTTACTCCCTTCATTCCTCTCCGCTTTTTTTTTTTTTTTAAATCATGTGTATGTGTGTGCTTGTGTTTGGCGGTCAATCCAATTCAATTCATTTATTCTCATTTTGAAAGATCAAGTTAACTAAGTTTTCATAAAAAATGATATGCATACGTGATATCAAGCAAGTATGATAGTGGCTAGTGAAGCACAATCTAAAGACCTGTTAAAATAATCTTTAGACAATAAGGTCAATACATACATAAGCACTTTGTATTTGAGATTAAACAATTCACAAGAAACTCTAAAGAAGAGAAACAGGAAACCCTACGTCGGGCTATTCATCAAGTTGTAACCCAGTTGCATAAAAAAAGGTTATTTAATATTCTGTTAAGGCTTAATCGTTCAATAGAAATGAACTAAGTTTATTTCTAATTTCATGTGCAGAACTGTAAAGCAATTCCTTCAAACAACATACTAGTAAACGTTTTGCTATACACGTAATATTATCCTAACGAAGCTTTGAAGCTTCGACGAGGGTTTTTTTTTTTTCTACCGCGCTTTCTTTCTTTCTTTCTTTTTTTTTCACAAAATGTAGGACAGCGTGATCTGCTAATCATACGGTTTTACTGAAAATTCAAGAGTATTAGGTGAAATTGCGGGAACATAGTTCTAGGTTGATAAGATGAAGCTAATACTTTTAGATCATAGATCCAGTGACGTTCTCAGATGTAATCACTGCGTAACACAAAGCAAAGTATTTTAATCACGCTTTGGGCGCGGTCACCTAACATCCATCTAAATCTAGGACTTGCCATTTTTCTGGATTAGACGATTGTTAATTGTTTAGCCGATACCATATTGGTGCAGCTGTGGCTACGGAGTGTATGGACTCTCAGCGAAGCAGCCTTTTTGTTTCTGGGCAAATATTTCTGAAAAAGGGAAACTTTCTGAAACTAATAATCGTGTGTAGGAAGATTAGACCATTCCTCCTCGTAATCTCCGAATGACTTGAGCAGCGAAGGAGGAGAACGTCTTGGCTGTCAGTTTGGTGGGTTTCAAAGCGAACCACACAAATGCCTGAAGAAGATTGAAAGTTTTAACTCCATACACCAGTGGTCAAATCCGTGAAGCTTACATGGTGGTAATCCGCAGGAACAAATGCCAGGGCATTCTTTTCTCGTGAAAACCTGCCCTCAACGACAATGACAAAAAGGCACTAAGCCTCGAACAATATCTGTTAATCATGAATGCTCCTCAAAACCTAATCTTTGGATCCTCTCTAACACCCTGAATTTGTCCCCTCGAAACTACAAAGAGAAATATATTGTATGGCGAGTATTTACAGAAGGCTTTGTTAACTAGTCATTACTGCTCTACGCCAACTAGAAAGAGAGAGAGAGGGGGGGGGGGGGGAGAAGAAAAGACACTGCCCTCGTGTGGCATACTTGTAGTCTTCGTAGTTTTTCACGATGGAAACTAAATCACAAGAGTTTGATTATGACATCATTCTGTTGTTGTTGCTGTTGTTGTTCATACGTCCCAGGTATCGAGATGCCCAAACGTGACTAATTAAGGTGCTAACGAGTTTATCGACGGTATCGATCTCGCACATTGTCTTGGCCTCAACGCACACACCTGCAAACGCGCGCGCTGGTTTCTTAAAGTGGAAATAGACGTGGGGACCTTTGACCTCGACTTTCTGATACCTTTCCTTTTTAAATCCTGTGGTTGTTTTACCACATCAACCGTGGAACTTTTAAGCAAGTACAAAGCAATTGACAAGGGTTTACAATCAAGCTGCAAAAGACAGAGGAATAAGTACGTAGAAGTCCTAAGTAGATAACACGACAATCCTAGATAAACACGTGACAGGAAATGGAAAAGAATCGCGTGCAAACAATCCTTTAAAGGTTGTATGAAGACCCATATCCCTTTTGCCAACCTCAAGAAATTTTGCATGTTATTGAAGAATGATGTTAAAAAGAACAGAAAGAAAAACTAACCCCATATCAATATCAGAATACAGAGATACACGGAATACGCCCCTTTTGTCATGTTTGTACTGGAATAACGGTTGGAATTTTGTCGGGGTCAGAATGAATTAACTGGAAGACTATAGTCTTGTTTCCCCCTTCACCATAAAGAACTTTCCATATTTGCAGTTCTGTTATACGGAGGAAAGGTCTCAATTACCTACCACAACAATATACCAACTTATGAAGGGAATCTACAGTAATTTTCAGGGTTGCAAAAGGGATAATTTGACGAGCATACACCTTTTGGCTGGCACGTACTGTCTCTTAATGCACTACAAAAATAGTTGACTTCTCGTATTTTGAACCTGTCTGAACAATAAAAACTGTCGAGACTACTTAGTTATTACATCAATGCCAGTATCTATATAAATGAAATCATAATATAAATGGAGTTGATTGTACTTGTACATTTGAATTGCTTGAAATGGTCTAGGAAAATATGAGATTTTTTTTTCATATTCACGTTTTGCAGATAATTCATTATGTAGATATAATTTCTCGGCATGGACCGCTAAGATTGCTTGCAATGTTTCACACCATCGGCATTTAAAGGTACTAGCCCACATTTGCAAACCCACGAAAATCAAAACTGCATAAAACAGGTCCAATATGACTTCAAGTATTCAGACACCTCACCTGTCGCTCTTTGTCTATACCATTCGATAAAAGAGAGAAAATCATCGTTTTAAAATCAATTTTCAAACCGGGTCAACCCGACCCAAAATCGAATTACGAGCGCGGGCTATAGCTACATTGTACATGTAACACATACGTGGACCGGAGCTAGCGAGCGTTATACGCATGCATACGGATTACGGTGCATTTTCATTTATTTTTATGAAAGTAATGGACTAATTGGAACGAAATTTTGCACAGGTGTTACTGCAATCATACCCAAACTCCGTGCTAACTATGAGACCAATTGCTGCAGGTTTACAAATATGGGCTAAAACCTTTAACATTTCCTGGTGACGAACCAATGAGGAACAATGAGGGAAGTATATTACGGGCAAGCAATGAGCATCGTAATTCCTTAATCCAGGAGGAATTAGAAACAGGAAACTTTTATTTGATTGATGGTGTGAAATATATCTAAATTGTTTACTCAAAGTTTTCCTCTCTGTTTTCCTCCCTGATGTAAACTTCCTTCTATTGGATCCCAATTCCTTTCATTGCCAGCTTTAATTTCCATCTAATCGGACCCTCTTAAACTATCTCCGTTGACCAAAATATTTATCCATTTACTTCCCGCCCTTAGAAGTTTTCGTGTTTGCACTATAACACTGTACCGGAATAAGCAAACAGACTGTTGAATATAAACATATACGTTCTTTTTCAACTATCTATTTTCTGCTGGTCTACAACGTGATTAATTTAATGCGCTAATCATTATCTTTATCTAATGATTGTTCCTTTAAGAAATCGTGTTTGAGCATGAATGGATATCATATTCGAAAGTGTGTATTTTTCACATTTATTGTCCGATATGTTAGCAATATATACAATGCACGATAATGAGAGAACATTTTCATACTGATATATTCTTTATATCATCGCTTCTTTCTTAATTCCAGTATCGTAGGAAAGGACACCATCATAGACTTATTTCCCCAGTTGAAAATAATGCATTTAGATATATTTAAGACTAAGTTTCACTGCCTATGTTATTTTTTCGTCGATTGAAGTAATTTGTACGTTGCGATTCTTACTTGACGAGTGCTGGGGATACTGCGTGCCTATTGGCGGATATGTAGATGACAGCGTTTTGTTACGGGCTGTGAAGACAGCTGGCGTACAGATGTTGCTCGATGCCGGAGCTGCGGCGGGGTAACGCAGGAGTGATACGCTAAGGCCGGATTGAGGGACGTGCAGATAGCCGACGGGGGTACCCAAGATGGAGGCAGATATAACTGATACTCGCATTTCTCTGTTTTGTTATGTTCTGATTGTTTTGCATTGCTGTTTCTGTCTTCCTTTCATCCGGAGCAGGGCATGACAAAAAAAAAAAAAGAAAAAAGAAGAAGAAAGAAATGAGCTCATTATGGCGAAGACCCAACGGCGATTCTCATTTACAGTATTTAAAACATTGCATGGTATAACTCAAATGAAGCAAGGATAAAACCCTTTTGAATGTGATTGTGGTAGGTCACATGATCATATTTAGCCTAAAGCCAGACACAGTGTGTGTATAAGAGCTTGAAAATTCCCGTATCCAAAATTTAACCAAATTTGCGATCCATGCGTCAAGTACAAGAGGGAGCAATGTGAATCCGCGTTTAATGAAACTAATAATCGAAGGAAAGTGAATTAAATACTTTGATGAAGGATGACTCTTATAACTACATGTTTAAAATGCATTGTAAAAAGAAGATGTTTTTTTTTAAGATTCATCATTGTAATTGTATCCATGTTTTGTTGAAACATATGTGATTCAAAGTTCCTTAAAATATTATATACTCATGTAATTATGTATATTGCTTTGTATCGCTTTATATGGAAATAAAATCATTTGAATTGAATTGAATTGAATGTTGATAATGATGACTTTCAAGGGGTCCAAACGCAGCAATATAGTATATAATTCTCTCTTCTTTTTTTCCGGAGGGGGGGGGGGTATAGGTAACCGAAAAACCATCAGTACCATTATGTTTCCTCCGTCATAAGGAAGACATTTATCAAACCAATGAACATTCTTTAGTCACTTCTGATTTTTTTTTTTTTAATACAATGAGATGTCATCATAATGTTTTAAGCACTTATGGCGGAGGTCAGATTTTATAGGGTCATTTTATTTCGCATATTTGAAAGGTGGTTTTGACAGATTGAATATCTCAAGTCATGACTTCCAACGCTCTAACTGTCTTTGTGATTTTCACATTATGCTAGAGAAAACTACGGACGCACCTTAGAAGATAGTTTTATCCTTTGTCAAAGCAATTCAGTTTTTTGAGGAGCTTGAACATTTTATGTGCAGAAACAAATTTGCTATTAGCTGTTGGTACGTGATTTTTTTGTGAAAGTAATCGTGATCGGTTGATTGACGCTGTGACGCTTTGAATATCGGTGAATGTGTGTTATAGCACTCTCCTTGATAGAATGTTAACAAATCGAACAGAATAGATCTTGCATGAATTGTCAATCAAGAGAAATGGAGCATTATGGGTACCGTAGCAGCTGAGGTCGTGTAGACTCAGTCGATCGCTCGTAAGACCTCAGCAAAGTACAAAATGCCGATTATTCCCCTGTTAAGCCAATGGCCTCGAGCTGAAGGAGGGATGTAGCGCGGGAGGTCACGATCTGGGCACTTTATGATTGGAGGTATTTAACGTCTTAACCATTAATGTTTGCCACCTCTCAACAACTCGTGACGTCCTGTTTATTTTCACCTCATCCGCCGATATTGTCCTCTCTACGTCACGGCCGAAGTGCCCAAGGGCCGAGTTTAAAATTCGAGCTTGCACACACAGCCTGGAGCGGCTCTCATATCATAATCTTTCGGCAGAGATGTGTGGAGCGAATTCCGTCCAGAGAAGATGGGACTTCGATTGTTTTCCATCACGAAACACTTCACGTTGCCATGGTGACGGGATGATGGTCACCTGTCATGTGACACGTGAAGTGGAGGCGGGGGAGGGAGGGTGGGGGGGGGTTCATGGATAAAAGAAATTGGACATGACAAATCCTGAGAAGGGGAAAGAGTACTTTTGGAAATGTAGTAATTACACAGAAACTTCATGTTCCAGAAAAAAAAAAAATGAGCACTAACGCTTATCCAAAAGTTACGAGTGGTGTCATCCTTTATGCCCAGGCTGGTAATATGGAGAAAGGTTTTGTGTGTCTTTCTATGTCTGCAATTGCAATAAATTGAATTTACCACCTGTTGTTCACACATTTTGCGTAGTATTATTGTCATTCGTTACACTGAAATTACATTGTACTTGCAAGGGTGCGATACGACTTCAGAGGACTCATTTTTATGACTACCAACAAATAAATGGTGGGATTACTCATTTCCTTCATTTATCCTTAATATTAGACTGCAATACTTCTCTTTGAGGAACATCTCATTTTAATATTGCCATGGGAACTATTATGTTTTTGTTGTGTCTTGTGTTTGTGATGTAATGTATTTTGTTAGGCAGCTCACCACAAGCTCTGCTTTTTTGAGGTTCTGTCTTCCTTGTAAAATCTTAATATGTATGTGATATACAACATTAAAAATATGGAAAATAAATGTTTTACAAACTTGAAACTTGATACAGATTTATGATTTTCTTTATGATTATTTTCTCGAACACATTCTAACATTTTCCCGCCTGTTTGTTTTCCGTTACTTGCAGTAGTATAATGTCCTGGTTATTTCTCATGAGTTTCACACTATAGCAAAAATAACATTAGGTCTCGTTGTTCTGTGAAAAAAAAAGAAAATCTCTGTATTCATTTTCACGGGAGTTTTAATTGTTTTTCTTTTCTCGCGGTTTTCGTCTACATCATCTGTTTTTGTTTATGACAGAATGATCTTGGTATGATTTATAGCAATAACCGTTGGATGAAAAAATGAATAAATGACAGGTGTACGAATAAAATAACGTATGTGATGACTGTATAAATCATTTTAAGATCAATCGTCTGAATGGTCCTTTTTTGTTTTTTGTTTTTGTTTTTTTCAAAGGAATCAAGAGAACACTAGCAACGTGCTTCTGGTATATCACCAACTTATTGGTGACACATCCATCTGACGGAACGTCACATATATACCCCTCTCCTTTCCCGCCCCGCATCACCAACACCAGGCCACCATTTCTAAATCAGAATTGATATGTAAAATTCTTTACACAAGTCAAATTTCCAGAACATTCCTATATTTCTTCTTTTTGACGAAAATTTGAATTTCGAACACGTCTCATGATCGCATCCCTGAAGCAGTAACTTGATCGTTAACACTGTGATTTTTACGGGAGGGAGGGGGGGGGGGGGGGGGAGGGGTACAGTAGTTTACAAGTGTGACGGCATTCGATGGGAAACGTCCCCTTCTTCCACGTAAGATGTCTTCATCTCAGTGACTCACTGAGCAAACTTGGAAGCCGGGGAATTAACACAGATGAGTCTCCATTTTACTTCTGTCCGCAGGGGGTATGAGTGACGTGGTAAGTAGGTGTAAAGTGCGAGCGCACTTGAACATCAACCATCAGTCGTAATTATCTCTTTTTGTTCACCTTCCTCGCTCGGTGCATTTTTCCGGCGTGACGTAGACGTTGTTGGCAGTCGGTGTCCTTATTGTTTTCTCTTCGTCTGGTCACCTTCTCGCCATCAATTCATTTACTCTTCAATCTTTGGATGTTTGTTTTAGGGTTTTTCGTGTCCGAATCTCGCTACCGTGTTACATTCTCTTGTATTCTTTGTAAAAAATGACTGAATGTCCTCCGCTAACCTCCGCGATAACCACAATGCCTAATGCTCTCCCCCTAAAACACTCCGAGCGTCACTCTCATTGCCCAGATATCCTGCATCTTTAGGTCACCTGAAAGTCCAACTTCATGAACAGCAGTTCCGATGCGAATCGTAGCAAAATTGTGTACTAGTATACAGTTTACATTATTCTACAAGTCGACTATACTGCCCATATTGATCGACTGGTGATATCCGTCTGTAAACAGATAGAAATTAGTAATTTTTTAGTGGTTTATTTCGCGAATATATCATTAATCACGTGAATGTTACAAGACCGACAAAACGAAGCGAAACGAAGTTATATGAAAGACGTTTATTTTATGTAGATCAGCTCTCAAAATGATATTACATATAGGTTTGTTGACAATGAGGAACGTACACTTTCGCTAGTTATGAATTACATTAATGACGCAGAAATAAATGAACACTAACTTTATGCACTTGCACATAGACTAAATAATGCAAAAAATACGGCCATGTTTTAAATACACAGATAACAAAAAACAAATGTATAGAAATAATAGAATATGTATTATAAAGACAGACATACCGGTAAGTAATTATTCTGGAGATGGAGAGAGAGTCAGATAGGTAGAGGAAAAAAAAGAAAGATACAGAGACAGGGGAGAAAGACAGAAAGAGGGGAGAGAAAAAAGAGATAGGTCGAGGGAGCGGGAAAGAGGGAGACGGATAGAGAAAAGGGGGCAGGTGTAAAAGGCCTTTTTGGTCAGAGAGTATCCCGTCGTGCAGGCGAGTAGCACTTGACGTCTAAGTACTTCCGATCGCTCAGAAGCCCAGAAGGGCGAGCCAGCCACTCGCGGGCTTGTTTGTCCCCTTGTTTGGTAACCTTCGCTTTGAGGTAGAATCCCCGTCAATTATTCCCTTTTTGTCCCCTTATTAGAAAACTATTTCTCCCAGTATCGACCGCGTAGCGCCTTTTGAATGTTTCTCCACTCGTCGGCAAAACCTCAACCTGCCTTGGGGATCAAGCAAGCGAATTTACGACAAAACAGAAAGAGGATTTGGAAATGAAATTGCAGGGAGGGAAAGGAAAGTGTTGTCTTGCAGGCAATGATGAATATTAATGAGAGAAATACTTTGATACCGTAATGATTCTGAGTAAACAGTGGTAGACGTTACTCTACGTTGATGATGACTTACCTTGGCATGTTTACAGAGTAAAATGATATGAACCCCGGGAATGCATAAAAATGAGTGATTTCAAGTTCAACGTCTTTCTTGTCATTAGTTCAATCCTCTGTGGCAATAAAGATTGACGTGAAACCTGAAATGGTGGGTAGTCTTCTTGATACAATCGTGTTTCCAAGGTGTATAAAGATATATAGGCCTAGTAATGATTGTGTATTTTCTCAGGAGTTGATCATTATCATCAAAAATTGGTCTGAGCTCCCCAATAACATACCAAGATAGTACTCTGTAAACATTTTCGGGTTCTGTTTGCTTGTTTTTGAGAATAAGGAGTACCAGAATCTACAGCTGATGTACCCAAATGCGAAGAGGACAACTGCATGACGAAAACCCTTTACTATAAACTCAGCCAAACGTGATATAAGCCAAACAGTTATAGTTTAAACACTAGTATTTTGATTTCGTATAAATAAGTGCATGGATGTATGGGGAAGATCAATTCATCAAGATATCTTTATTCAAAGTTGGGGAAAACAACTTTAACAAAAACGAACAACCGAAAGTTTTTGAAATATTGATCCTTACTATATTGGGAATGCAGCATAAGAGCTGCTTGGTGTCATTCTTGTTTCTCTTCTAAGGCACCTTCCCAAAAGAAAGGGGAGATTTGGAAATAGACAATGCCTATTGGATACTCTTAGATGCGGTTCTAACATGATTTAGGACAGGGGAAGAAATAAGGATTGAAACACCAAGAGATGATAAGAAGCGACAAATCGGAAGAGATGGGTAAGGATCCACTAACCTTCTCCTGACCGAGGTATCCTGCGACCTTATGGTATCAACAAAAGCGTTAAGGTATAAGGACTTATGATTTCATACTGGCGTCGGTCATGACCCCTTTAAGAGGAGTTATGATAGGGCTTCGTCACCGGTCACCACCTTGACGTGAAAAGAGATTAGCAAGAAAGTGAGAGTGAAAATCTTCTCTGTGAAGCCTAACGAGGGATGGACGCGGGCAATTCGAACTCACAGAGACCGCAATGTTTGCCCTATTGCGGCTTTAGCCCTCTTTCAGTCGCCACCACAAATTGTTGGTAGATCATGGCATGAACTGCCGAGAGTAGGGTCACAAACCGGAAAGTACTTTGCGGAAATGTTACAGAAGGAGGCATGACTGAAGGAAAGGAAAGGAAAATCAGGACGGAGGAGTGACATACGAGTGCCGAAAATAAGTTATCACGAATCACTTCTCGCTCTCTTTCATTGCGATATTTTCTTGAAACATTTATTTTTTTTAAGCAAGAGGATGATTTTTGCTAACCATGCTGGTTCTTTCTCTGTTCCCTTAGTCGCACAAGATCACACAAGAGATCATACTTACGAAGAGCTACGACAAACACATGTTTGAAGATAATAATATCATAAATTCTGAAACAAATACTTTCTACAAAACATTGCCTTCTTAGCGTAGAAACTGAAGGATATGATAGTCATAAAACAAAACCGGTAAAGTAGTAGCTGATCTTCATCTATGATAGGTCCTTAGACAACGGACGAGAATGTGTGACATTCCGCCACTATTCATGCAACTCGTTTAGTATCTAGCATTTCACTTTCATTCATTGCCTTGGTTGTTGTTTATGTCTATTCAGTTGAGCGTTTTTCACCGTTACACCGCTAGACCTAATTGTCGTTAAATGAAAATCAACAGTTAACATGCAGACTGCACAACAAACATTTTTTAGCATCATTCAAGGAGCGCATCGTTTCCCCTGCCTCATCGACAATGACGTAGTTATGCGATCTTAGTCGTTGGAATTTCTCGTCACCTTTCCATCATCCTTGAAAGCCTGTTTGTTCCTATTTTCTCTCTCTTCGTCCCCCTTTGACCGCAACTAAATTAAGTGTTAATCGGAGGCGCATGGCTAATCCCGGCAGTTGCAAAATACTAAATTATTAATGATGTGTTTACCGCAACGAGGGGGACCCTAGGACCAATGTTCGTAACTCTCTCCTCAATGAAAGTCAGCCCAAACAGAGGACGCTCGTGGACCAATAATAGCCCCTTGTGTTCAACGACAAGACGCTGTGTTGTAACACGGACTATTTTGTCGTGTACATCTATTCTTCGGCGATTCACGTATCAAATAGGGGGTCTCATCGATTCGGTGTAGGATGGGGTAACAGCCCAGAAAAGGGTGAACAATGGGCCAAGTTGTAAACAAGGTTCGGGTCTTTGTCTCCGATTGTCTTTGGTATGTCAGCTAGGATCGATCCGTTTGATTCAATGATGGTACCGATGACTGACTTGACGAAAACAACTTTTTGGGATGGAGGAATTTGATCGAAGGCTTGTGGGATGGAGATTGGATGCGACCATCGGAACGCTAGGAATGAGAATGTTACCGCACTGTCCCATTGAGCTTTTGGCTAGCATGCATCATTGCGCAAAACATACTTGTTTCCAAAGGGGCGCGGCCAAACAGTTGCTAAGCAACCAGATGGAAGAGAAATGGCCAGACATCGTATCCTCCTCTGCTTTGTAGAGATGTAAACATAGCCGTCCCTCTTTACTGGCTTTGTACTAACGCGCGCATCGATCTGGAGCGGTGTTGATCCGTTTGTCGCAGACTTAGTGGGATTAAGAATAACAAACTTTTTATTATTGGGCAACATCATCGATAACCCATCATCATTCCTCGGAAAGTGCAATATGCAGCAACAGCCAAAATACTAACCTAGCATTGGCGAGACAAATTGGAAAGGAAAGATCGCAGCTGAATCAGCCTTCTTCGTAATCCATTAATGCTAAAGGAATTTAGCTCCAGAGCTTACAACACTTTCTAAATTTAGCTCGAATGTATGCACGGGGCTAATGTCCGACAACTGTTACTCAGCATGCCTTTACTCGCAGGGAGTGCTACTTCCTTTACATATTTACACCACTCCGATGAAGAAAAGTCAATGTGGATGAAACTTTAAAATCTTCAACCTTGTGAATGAAAACATTCGCCCGCGATACAAAGTCCCTAAAATGCAATAAAGTCAAGTCCGCATGTTCCATTTTTACTTGAGTATATCATTAATGAATAAATGCAAACAGTGTGAAAGATATAACTATGTATTAGGACAGCATTCAGATGAAAAATTCGCACGACGGACGAAAACTTCGCAATCATCTTCTTAGTCTTATGAACCCTCCGAGCGCCTTAACTCATGGAGAGCTGCAATGACCGACAGTGGTGATTTAATGAAAAAGAAAAGGTAAAAAGAGCAGCTTTTTGCGATGTCGTCCCTGTTCGCCGATGTCTCAATAAGACCAGTCCACTGCAACCTTCCTTCACCTTATTTTTGCAAGAAGATCTCTTCTCATAACTCTATAGTGAGGAGCGAGGAACACGAAATACGACAATCAAAGGATGTTGTGGCTAGACAAGACAACTTTACTATTCATATATAAACGTCAATGAGCGGGTTCTTAAAAGTCACGAAAACGTTTAATGGACACCTGATGGCGGTAAAAGAGAGCGCAAACTATCGACTGGCTGAAGTTCATCGTTGAGGGCAGTTTCGTACTGGCATCACATGAATATTTCACGATAATATTGTGATTACTATTACCCACGCTTCTCTTTAATGTTATGGTTTGCGGAGCGTTGGTGCTGTAAAGCGAGTTCCATCTCTGTTACAGGAGGTGCTTTGCAGCAATCCTTGGGTCCCTACACTCTGACTCTTTCGCTCTCCCTCTGTGCCCCGAGGAAGCTGGGCATTGAGAATCCTGAAGCACCCATTGACAATGTCAAGGGGTGTGAAAGTTTCACCCTTAACATTTTGAGGGAAGTGGACGTTTCAAATGATGCGCTGATTGAAGGAAATCGTGCGCGTGTGTAGGTGGTACGTACGAGCACGCGTGCGTATATATGCCTGTTTTGTTTTATTTAGTTATACTGTTTTTTCCGTATGTGTGATATGTGTGCTGAGGTAGGCACATCTGGCGCCTTTTAAATCTCCTTTTGAGTGAGGGAATTCAATGCATGTGTGTATACAAATGCTTGCAGAAAATTTCCGTGATTTAGTCAAACTTTGCCTGTGGTTCCCCATTTTCTTTTGATGAATTTCTTTTTTTTTTCTAGGCTCTAATTTTTCAAAGAGTCTATTGTAATTAATTCACGATGAATAAGTAAATATTGACAATATAAAGCTATCAATTTATATCAGAAACATTTGTTATACGTATCAATCTCAATGACATGACGTAATAATAGTAAAGTTGATATAGTCATGAGAGTCAAGCAATTATAGCAAGTTTCTATCAAAGATTCCACAGCAGGCGAGTACACCAATGTAGTGGGATAGTACAAATTGTGGTAGTAGTTGACTTCATGACCCAACACATCGTTTGTAGTTTTTTTAAAGTACAATAGACGATAGATCGCAATGAAAGAAGAAAGAATGTGGTGTAGCATTCCTGGTTTCTTACTAATTTCCGCCTTTACATCGTCTTCTGTCTTTTGTTTACCAAGCGTCAAACAGCTATTCTTTAGAGGTTGCACGAAGCCTTATAGCGGTCTCAATGTTATCAATACGCTCAAGGGCGTAACAGTCTTTAATGGATTCTGACTTTATTTCAACTCCACGTGATTATTTTGTTGTCACCCGTTCTTTGATCGCTAGGTCAGTATCTCTGTCTTTTGTTTTCCCTCATATCTTCTGGACATGTCGCTGTCCCGTAACGAGCTGAAAACACTTGGGTTTCTTCTACGTGCCCTCTTACTTTGGTTTTAGCTCCTCATGTTACAGTTTGGCGCCTTTTCAACATCTATTTCATTATAGCTCCATGCTACCTCTCTTTTGGATGCAAAATGTAATTTCTACTTCACACATACATGTGATAGATCTTCGGGCACTATAAGAGCACAATCTGTTCGTAGATGATTCGTTGTTTTCATAAAGTTAGGACTTCGGCAATTTCGGTGCTTTATTGTAAGACTAGGATTGGAACACTTGTATAGTTTTGTACAGTTGGTATAGTGTTGTGTTAAAATCGTTTGTTATATTTTCCTTTCTCTATACAACAAGGAAGGCAGACATACCATTCTTGTTTATACAGACATTCCGCTTGATTGTTGACTTGTTTCCTCATTCGCATCAAAACATTGACATCCATTTCGGGGTTTGTTCACAAACACCCACAGAAAATCACTGTTGTACTTTTGCAGAGTTCATTCATCAGGCCGAGGCGTGCTTACCCAGTGTGCGGCTTTGTGCGGGGATAGTTTTGACACATCACCGCTCCTTAGATTTCACACTACAAACAAGGGCATTTGTTTCCGCATTCTTTCTTTGAATATTGTTCAAACACACGTAATGCAGAGCTGGAGAACTGAGCAGAGTAAAGCCCCATGTAAAGATGTAAAGTAGTTCTGGAAAGGATATCCAGACACGCTTGACCAGGCGCTGACCGAGCGGTCACCTGCAAGAGGAGGAAACTAAAAGGGTAATAATATCGAATTTTGGTCATCCACGAAGCCAGGATTTTGCGGGTTTAGGGTTCGGCAGATTACAACCAGTAACGATGCCGTATTGTTTCGGCAAGAGTCCGCCGAGATTTCCGCTCAGATTTCGCATCCTTTTAGCGTGTATGCCTTGACTTGCTCATTTACTCCTTCCCCTTTTACGAGATGAATGGACCCTGTAATCTTAACTACTAGCTTTTGAGTGTAAATAAGCTGAGAGCGAAACGCTCAATTGCTTGCTACTGGCCGTAACAAGTTTGTTAAGTATTTAGAGTGTGTTTGTAAAGTGGCAAACAAAGGGAGAACAAGGAAAGAAGCAAGAAAGGGTGATGTATCTTGGTGGAAAGAAGGAAACGGAAAGACGGAAGATGGTAATGCATGCAGATCCTATAACAAGTTACTGAAAGCATCGTGAAGGAATAACAAAAGAAGATTGTCTACAAATCTAACAGGACGTGGTGCGGTGAATCAAAAGAACATATTATAACATCATAATCTTCATTGGCATTATCGTCAACGTCATCTCTATCATCACTTCATGTCATCCGTTATTTATCAAGTAATATCTCATTAAGATATCATAGTTTAAAGACCGTCAATATCGTCACTGTAATTATCCTGATTATCCATGTTCGTCATCATCACCACAACCACCACCATCGTCATCAACATCATCATCATCATCATCTTCACCATCATCCTTTCCTTCTATTTCTCCTCTGTCCTTCTCCTTCTCCTCCTTTACTTCAATTCACAGCTGTAGATATCACAGAACCAAAAATAACGATTTCCTAAGAAGCAGATTCCAACACACACATGATCGAGTTCAAATAAGGATTACTTTTCAGTAGTTCAACTTTCATGATCCATCAACATTTATGGATTTAATTGATTCCACACACTCGCTGAAAATAATGAACTAACATTACCATCCCAATATAAGCAATGATTATCTATACCCAGCTCTCATTGAGTTTTGAAGTTATTTGAATGTTATCAGCTCGCTCGTAATTTCTTTTTCCACAAGGTCTTGAACGGGCACGTTTGTTTGTTAGTCTGATAGGAACAAGTCTACATCTGAAGAAGACGTATAAACTATAGTAAGGTCTGACAACGCCCATTGCACTTCTCCAACATATACGCACCATGAACTTATCGAAATTTGCAATATGTGGAGCATTTTCGATCTCCTTTTTTTCTTTTCTCTTTTTTTTTTTTTGGGGGGGGGGGGTGGTTAAGTCTGCCTCCTTCAATTAGCTGAAGATTCTTGCAGACTGTGTATATTCCCAGTAAGTTACGTGCATTCGAGTGTTATTTACATTACCATACATAATCTATGACACTAATAACCAAAAAAATAAAAAATAAACAAAACTATAACGACTAGCTACGAGACCGAAACAGTTCTGCATTTGTCAAATTACACGCAGTAATGTACTATAATGATGAATAACCCGAAAATCTAGCAATATCATGTTGACATTGCTTAGCAGCGCTATGCAGCAGTTTATCATGTTATATGTTTACTATCTTTCTCTGTTGACACACGGAAAATACAATACGATATATGATACAATGCATTGTTTTTCAGTGTTGGTATGAGGAAAACTATTGGTAATGACAGCCTTGAAACCAAGTTTCCATTACATCCCTAATCGAAGACAATTGGAAACAGGATGCAATATCTTACATTAAGATAATAGTTATAAATGTTGATTAATCCTGCCCAAGATAATATGAACAAAGTTGGATAATGCATTGTGCCTATTCATCAATTTCTTTGAACTACTCAATTGATTTCTGTATAACGATACAAATAAGAGGTTTGATTTATTTTCTGTTATGAACATAAGATGAAAAAAAAAGGCTCATTTGCTTTTGTACAAAAATTGTATTATGTAAATTGTACTATGAAATAAAAAAGAAATACCTGAAAAATTCGTCTGAAAATGTGATATTTATGGTGTGCGTGAATGTATGTTTGTGTGTGGCGTGTGGTGTGTCTGTGCGTGTCTGTGCGTTTGTGTACGGTGTGTGTGCGTGTGTGCGTGTGTGTGTGTGTGTGTGTGTGTGTGTGTGCGTGAGTGTATAGGCAGACCAGCGACTTTCCCACGCATAATAATACCCGTCAAATGCAAATGTTCTGGTCTGCTGCATGGTTGAAAGGGGGAGAAAAAAAAAAAAGCTCTGTTAGTGTCATATAATGAGTCACGAATGTAATTCCCTCTTTTGAAACATCCTTGAGGACTTACTTAAGGACTGTCTTTACAGGGACAGGCTTTTCGGCACACGGCTTTGTCGGAACTTAATACCCAGATTACACATTGCTGTGGTCCTCACATAGGACAGGTGTGTTGGTGTCAACCACCAGTTAGGCTGGTTGAAACTTTTGTGTGTTAATACCGAGGGACCTGAAACTCATAATGCTCTTTCGTTGATGGCTCTGGCTGGAGAAAGCCTCTTATCATATGAAATATTTAAAGGAACATACACTGTAGTTAAAAGAAGGAATATAAATAAGGATTAAGAAAAATAGATTAGCAGTGTTTTACGTTATACTATGAGCATTCGTGCAGAAAAGATGCGAATGTTGCTTTAAGCACTTATTGTATTGACAAATAAAAAGTAGACAAATGTAATCTAGCACACAGGTTGCATGGATCAATAATTCCCCGAGAGAGATAGCAGAGCTTAGAAACACATAAACAAACAAACAAACAAACAAACAAACAAACAAAAATGAAACCCACACGAGCATGGAAATTGTTGGTAATGAATGTTAAACACTTGAAATGAAGAGTACGGATACTTTTCGGATCTTCTTCGAAGAATGCAAATAATTGAACAAAGGAGACAGATTTTCTGCCAGGGTACGGAAACCCTTCATCACCCCTATCATTGATGGGGGATAAATCACCTGACCCCCCCCCCCCCCCCCCCCCCCTCTCTCTCACCCCGGCTTCTTTGAATACAGGCAATGGATCGGTGTGAATCACCGTTTGATTTCTGTGGATTATTTTAGTATTTCGAAAACTGGTGCTATCGGAAGACAGCCAGTTAAAAAGAGAGTACATTGTGAGGTGGAGAAGGGGGAGAAATCGTTCCCTCTTCTCATTTCTACGATTTTGATTGTAATGAGTAGAGACGGGTGTCTTTTATCGAGTCGGTGAGGCGGGATTTATGGAAAGTTTCGGAAAATACGAAAGTCCGACGATTATCGAAAATCAAGTCGATCAGCACGACCCGTTATCGTGAATAAACTTCACTTTCTTGCACATATGGCGGGGATACCATCGTTTTGGATTTCAAGACATTTAAGAAATAAAGATAAAAGTGAAACAGATATGCAAAAAAGAGTAGAACCCAGATTATTCGAGATAGAACGACCAACATGATATACATACATATCAAATCTTGGATATTCATTTGAAGAGGGACTTGAATTAAACTCGAGATATAATTTCAGGAGATATAAATAATTATCATTACTGGTTTCGGTGGGACGTTATGAAAGATGAAAATTATAATGCACGTTGCATAACGTAAATATGCCCCAGAGTACAACAACTAAACACACAAACACACGCACACACACACACACACACACACACACACACACACACACACACGCACACAAAGTGTATGGAGTGGAGTCTTGCAAACACGGGGTAAGAATAATGGAACGTCAACGCTTACATGAAGCAGTTTCTTTAGTTATCAATTCTCTCTGTCATTGCTCTCTGTCATAATCTACCTCGGTAATTCCAATGGTCTTACCCCCTCCCTCACGCATCCATCTTTCCATCTTTCCCTCTTTTTTGTCTGTCTGTCTCTCTCTCTCTCTCTCTTTCTCTCCATCTCTGTCTCTTCGTCTATCCATCTCCCTTTTCACCGTTGCACCCTAAGAAGACTTCTAATGCACTTCTGTAGCGATTATTTGGTGGAATTACCTCTAACTTTTCTATAGACGTAATCCTAATTCTGGGATTCTGTGTATATGACGTTTAAAGGTCTTCCTATTCAGGTAGACAGTGGTAAGGATTCCTAGCTTGTTTCAATTAGGTACACACCCTTCGCCCTCATACCACAATCTACGCTATTATAGACGCTAGCACCGATGCTTTCTCGGAGTTTGGCTCGCCCCCAGGTTTGATTATCTTCTATGGGAGGGAACAAATGCATCGGGCGACAACCCCATTCTCTGAAGCAGGTCTTTCTGAAAGCAATGTTTGGAAAACAGTAAAGTACTTCGGTTTCTCTTTCTTACCTGGGTGAAAAGAAATGTAGGAGATGTGTGGAGAAGATGTGCTTGAACCAATAAGTAGTTGTAAGTTCTCCTCTTCTGTCGTTATTATTCGGTAGGCCGAAATGTAACGGGTGACTGTTTGGCAGCATGTATAGTGAGAACACGTGTCCATATCGTCTGACGCGTACAGGTGTCTGTGTAGGTGTGTGTGTGTGTGTGTGTGCGTGTGTGTGTGTGGGGGGGGGGGTATGATTGCGAGTGCAAGATATAAAAGTTATATATGTACTTTACTTCGGTATTTTCCTTTATTACAATATTGTGCCGATTTTTTTTTTGTTTAGTTATGTGCATTTAAATGCCATACTGTAATTGCATTGTTGTCATTAAAAATGAAATAAATGGAATGAAAAAATAAATGAAATGAATTAATGAATTAATATATATACGGAGAGAAATATAAAGATACATATAAGTTGTTACAGTTCCATTTCCAAGAAAGAAAAGGGGAACAAAATTCTCTACCATCTAAAAAAGATAAATTAATAGATAAATAAACATGAAATGCGTATAGTGTTAATAACTATCTACAATTAACACCACAGATCGAGTGCTATAGGGCATAGCATTCAGTTGTCTGTCTTATAAGTGAGATCACCAGTTCGAAATCAACGTTTTACTTCGTTAAAGTCACCACCAAGTTTTGATAATTTAGTACATTTTAATTGATATAATCGTTAATCTGTAATGTAAAGACTTGATTTGTCTGCTCCAGATGACAGTATCATTGTCACGGCAAGTTGAGGTTCATAGATGAGTTTGGTCAATTTCTTGGTCAAGTACAACATTACATTCATCAGCGAATAGAAGATCATTAACTAGTATCTTGTATCGAGTCCTACTGTCACGCCGACTGTACGAGTGGCCCACACGGCCCAAAGAGTGTTTCAAACACCGTTTATACACACACAGTGCTATGTCTGTTCAATGACCTGGTGCAGATGTTACCCTCGCTATGAAACATTACCTGGATGGTTCTAAGGCTTGACTGGTCCAACAGAAGTGTTTGCATTAATGGCAGAAACATACTGTTGTGAGACTTTCTGCTGTTGTCATGGTAGTTGCAATGATTGAACCCCAACTCGGTGATAATTGAAGCCAAACTGGGATTGCTACTAAGACTTCATTGGTATATAACCATAATTATCATTTTCATGGCAAACACAAATTGCGTTCTTGTTTCTTGTTTGTTTGGGGCAAGAAAGTCTCAAGAGACGATTGCTAAGGAAAGCTATGTTGAAAGTTTGGAGGCTCATCATTGATTGTAACTTGTAATGACGATAATGTCACAAACCTTGACGTGAGAAACATTCTCAACTATAAATTCGGTGAGACCTGGTCTCACTGGGAATTTCTATCCTCCATCCGGGACGATTAGGGTCTAATTGACCCAACCATAGATTTAAGAATCACTAGCAGTTCCCCCTCAACCTAAGATTACTATTAAGTATCCATAAAGCGTCAGCATGTGGTTTCATCATTCATGTCACACTGTAAAGCAAAGCCGTCCATATGGTGTCTTTAAGGCAAAAAACAAAACAAAACAAAAACAAAAACACACACACACACACGAGACTCCTTTTAAGAGCTTTATGTTGGTGTTTAGGACAGAGTAAACCAATGATGAGATGGACTAATGTTAGCAAACTTCTGTATACGTTGAGCAATAATTTCTTGCCCAGTGTTATAAAAACAATGTTCTTTTCTGTTCTGATTGTGATTTGTATTCTTCATTTTTATTCTTAACAGAACCCGCACACTTTAGAGAACAATGATATTCTTTAGAAACAAAATGATGGTGAAAGTGCAGGTATGTTTTAGCTTGATGTTTGCAGTCTTATGTATTGATGCTCCATATGGTGTCTCCATGCTGACATTAGACAGTATTTTCTTATAACATGCTGGTTTGAATATCTTTATTTCGGCTCGTAATTGCTTCCTTATAAGGCCTTTGTATTTGCAAACGTGTTTTCTTGTTGTTCTTCTTCTGCCTTTCCTGTTGGTTTGACACTTCCATGGAAAAGCGTTACATCTTATATTTTGCATCATGTGATAGAGCACGGTGATGTACTGGTTTTACAATAAGGTCCTGGATTCGAATCCCCCAGGTCCCTTTATCCATGGACAGTATAATAAATATTTGCCCACAGTGTCCTTGATCTAGAGGGTATCAGCGGGTACCTGGCACTGCCAGTGTGCCAATAATGAGCACTGCCAGTGTGCCAAAATTCCTGAGTAGTTACCATGGTAACACTACTTTGGATAAATTAAGCATTATAATTTTATGAATAATAGTAGTTTTTATTGAAGTCGTTTATATCTTTTATAGCTTATAGCTCGGTCGTTTATAGCTCGGTCACAGTAAGTTCATATTAATGTATAGTTTGTTTGTTTTTCTTCTTCTTCTTTTTCTTCTTCTTTTTTATTACATAAAATTTGACAACCTTACATCATCATTCTGGTCTTATCTTCTATCCGTTATCCGTTTCTTTTTACAAACACTGATTACTCGGGGCTTACAGCCAAACAGGCTAGCTTTCATGTAGGTCCCGTCATACTTCTCTTTGATCAACCCCATTTCGATTTCGATTTTGACCAGTTATCATTACATGTAATTGCTGTGTTATCACCATGTATATTGTTTGTTTTCTGCACATTGTTCACAGGTAAAAGAACTTGTCTGGTTTCTGTTGTAATGTTCATAAATGAGAAGTATGAAAATGAAATGAATTGAATTGAATTGAATTGAATTGAATCTTGTATCTGTTAAAATTTGTACACATTGCAATGATGATCGCATAATACAAGGGTCAACTTTCTAGGGCCTATATTGATTAGTGAGAAGGGGCAAATTTACAAGAAAGTAGGTACATGTACATGAAACTTAAATAACAAGCTAGTGTATAAACATAAATATTAGCGATCGTGGTTGGCCAGACAGGTCAACGTGATAAGACACAAGCCTCCTCCTGTTACCATGCCACACACACACACACACACACACACACACACACACACACACACACACACACCGATTTGACTCATCTTGAAGGTCTGTGGTTCTCCAAGAAGCGTCGCAGTCATTCTAGCCGATGTGCCATCTTAGACTGAGTATCGATCATCGTTATGTGATCAACGATCAATCGTCATTCCCTCGGGTTATTATCTCTGGGGTAGTTTAGAGCACATTGTAACATTAAGTGGCAATATGCCGGGCTTTGCGCTCGACCCAAGTTGGACGAAAGTATATGACTTTTGATAGTGGTTGTTCTTTCTAATCAAAGTGCATTAAAATTTTCGAAAAAGGTGACATGCCATAATTATGTTAAGTTCAAACGTTGATTGGAGTTGCATTCCAAAAGATGTATAAATGCATCATAACGTGATATAATGTGTTTTCCTGCTGTGTAGATGTAAAAGTAAGAAAGATATGTGATTATAGGGCCTATACTACTAGAGACGTTATGTTGCCCTGCTTACGGTTGCTATTGGTCACACGTTTGCGATATTCGTGGTACTCTCGTGAAACCTGGACATGGACAGTGAAATGTTCTTTGATCTTGATAGAGAGAGGCAGAAGAACAAAATGCCACATTCAACTTGATCAACTTGATCCAAATGAAAGTTAATCACTTTATATGATGGAATTACAGATGGATATTCTTTGTAACAAAATTTGTCATCGACACCTAATCCCGGGAATGAGAAAGGTAAAAAATATAGCTTATTAGCAGCTTGTACATAGAAGATGCAAAATTTATGCATTTTTTTTTTCGAACAAATAAACTTATGTTTATTCATGTATTCGTTCAGTCCACATATTTCTTAGCAAATTTGTCTAAATTCAATGATAAAGATTGACAGTTCCTTGTCATACAACTCCTTCGAAGTTCGAGATTTTAAACGCAAGCTGGACACTGAAAATTTCACTTCTGTACAGAAAAATTCCGATAATTAAGATAGAAAACTGTTGTAGCGTTTAGTCCGTCCTTAGTGAGTTATTGCGTAAATGCAAATGCGTCGTCTTAATAATGCATGTATGTCTGAGATGTGTTAATATACTAAATCGGTGACCTATGGAAATACTGTATTGCTCTTTACTACGTCCTCGAGCAGGCGTGGACGAAACTGTCAACCAGGATCGTTATGGCGCTCAGCATTACATGGAATCTATAAAAAACATCTCGGTCATTAATAAATGCGGACTTGTGATGAGCCGAGCTTGAATAGCTCCGTTCATTGTCATGGAGCTAGAATAACCCGATTAACCACCTGTGAGTGATGGGGATCTGCTCATCAGTGGTCAAGAAGGACAAATGGCGCCAAAATACGGCAGGTGTTGGAGCCGAATGCGCTCAGGCGTGAACAGCACTATGTGGCGACACACACTTCGGGCTACGCTTCTTGGCACACATCTCATGTTCTGAATGGACGTTTGTCAAATCTCTATGTTGCTGGTCCAGATCCCAATGATGTTTTGACACATTTGAATTATGATACTGATAGCTAGTTTGGGTCTATTCTGGATTCAGAGAGCGTCTAGTGTAATGACCGACGATTTTTTTTTTGGTTTTTTGGTTTTTTGGTTTTTGTCAGCCAAACGTGTCTTTGCACGAAATAAAAAGTTTGCACATTTTCAAGCAACAGGAACCGCCATCATTGACACTTTAAGCAAGTTATTTAGATGTATAGATGGAACAAAAATATGCTGTGAGGATAGGGAAAACTGTTTTATTCACAACTGCAAAGTATTTTTCTGACAAAGCATTATTTCACGACAGGAAAAAAAGCATTATTTCACGACATTTCTAAACAATACAAATATACAAAAGAAATTATCACGATATATGTGAGTATGTAGACGTGTTATTAGTTGATCCCACGATGCAAAATTGAGAGGAGACCTATACCGTGGGAAAAAGTCGGGGTAAACTGAGTGAATGGCTTGAGGAGAAGGAAGTAAGGATACCTTGGTGTTATCCTTAATCACATAGCGTGGTTTGGACTAATTTGTTGTCATCGATGATAATTCCCCTTGATAGCTGGTATTCTTCGTCCATCGCACCTCATCAAGATGCCTACCGGGGCGCCAAGGGTACGCCAATCTTCAGGTGAGAGAGGATGGCTTCAGGCTCACTCAGTTGTCTTCTTACAAAGTTCCATTTCCCTCTCTAGTTTTCTACAAGAAAGAGGGTATTATCTCCTCAATTTAACATCCCAGTGTGTGAAAGTGTCACATAATTAACAGGTCAATGCTGGCACAAGGCACTTTTTAATCTCGTGTTGATGAAGTTAACGATTTATTTGAAGCAGGGCTGTTCACATCATTGGGACGTTTCGAATTCCCATTGACACCATGACTCTAAAGGCTGTCAGGATTAAACCGGATCGGATGTGGATTTGGTTAATCTCACTGAAACCATCAGTTGAGACATCGATTTTCCACACAGGCGTTCATGACGGAATAAGGAAAGAAGGGAGAACTGTTTACTGAACCGTTGTAAGCCTTCTGTTGTTCTTCACCAACCCCATCACCATCTTGTAATTAGAAGCGTGTGCTTGTGAGAATCTGAATCAATTTTGAAAAGACTTATAGAACGTTCTTGTAAGCTCGTACAAGGAATTTGTTGATCGTTTGATACGCTATGTTGATGGGATTTCAGTAAAGGTGTTATTCTGGTAATCGGACAATCGATTAGACGTGATGGGTAATTTGTATCAGGTGCTGTGAAAAGTACTCTCCTGTTCAACCCCGTCAATTCAGCCATCTAATTGCACTTTCTTCTTCGGGTCTTGTTCGAGAGCAGCAAAGCATTCCTAGAGTATGGTTCCATATAAAGCTTTCATGATACGCTATGTTGTCGGGATTAAACCGGACACATTATTTGGTATCATGGGTAATTCAAACTGGATCAAAAGACATCAAAAGTGTCATTGAAATCTAATTAGGGCGTCTGAAGAACGATTATCCCTCTCCGCTATCCAATGAAAGGGATTCTGCTTCTACGTATACTTGAAAATTTTCCGGCATCCCCCTTATTGCGTCCTAAGTTTTCGCAACCCTTCAAATTGTTTTGCCCGTCTGATGCCGTGTTATTTGCCCTACTCAGCAAAATTTTGAGCAACTGAAGAGGCATATTTCAAGAAGGACATTCAAGCAGCCACAAATCGAAGCACCAATTAATATGCCACAGTGGCCACTTTTAGTACTATGCATAATGAAAACAGCTCATCTCAAAATACCTATGTCAAACACTATAATAATAACAATAATAATAACAAATTCTTATATAGCGCATGTCAAACTTGAAAAGAATTTCAATGCGCTTTACAAACAAACAAACAAATTATACCATAAAACAAAATATAACAGAAATTACAAATTACTAAGCACAATATATTAGAGCTGCCAGTACTACTGAGACAACTGCATTAATGACTTCAATTTAACAACCATAGGCTACTTTGTATAGATAAGTTCCACTATCAACAGTGGGACACTGTCCCACTATCAACAGTGGGACACGAGGAATGCATTTTGATAAGAGATGAGACATGGAAAAAATAGAGAGATGGTATATAATTGTGTACACAATATGTGTGATAGTAAAGCCCATCTCAAAATTAGAATACGCTGAATTTCTATTCGTAAGATTTTACAGTGAGTACTCAACCACAGTCTTATACTTCATTTCAACCACTTTAGTTTTCATGACAATGTATAATTACTATAAGCAGGGCTCGACACTAACGGTGGCCCGGTGGCCCGGGACCACCAAAAACGCACGTCGGGCCACCAAATTTCAGAAATGAAGAATTTGGTGGCCTGATCGGGCCACCAAAAATAAAAGTTAGTGTGGAGCCCTGCTATAAGGTTCATTGTACAGTCTTTTCATTCTACAGTGTTTTGTTAACCTTATTCTATGTTACCAAAGTAACTGAAATGTATATATTTTTGTCGAAAAATGAAATAAATCTTGAACTGAATTGAAAAAAAGTCCACTTTCTCTTTCCACCCACCCATCCCCTTTTCCTGCTCCATGAGAATGGGTTTTTTTCTTACATTCGATTCAAACTTATATAAAAGGAGTTTAATCATTGAACTAGAATTGATATGGAATAAAACTGGAATATATTTGCATCAAGAAACCCCGATGGTTACACGAGGACGAAGAGGAAGGGAAAAGAATGTAGGGAAACAGAAAAAGTGTGGAAAAAGGAAGAAAAAGACGAAAGGAAGGACAAAATGAAATAAGGAACAGGACGTGATAGAAGACGAAGAGGATTAGAACGTCTGATATCTGCGAATAGTTGACAAAAGGTCTTGGCAAAACAACTGTTTCTGAAGTAGATTTCTTCAAAATTGAATCGTTAATGGAGGATAATTACCCATTATCTAGCGATCAAATATGCTCATGTAGAAAGAATTAAAAGCAAAACTAAACAGACGGACGGAAAAGGGAACAACTAACAAGACATTTCCCGAAATAATAACAAATAGAATAAAATAATAAGACAAGATCTGCGGTGTACTTTTGATAATTATATGATGAAGTTATGATTATTACACCTATGATGATAATATCAATACCATGACAATATACAATAGGAAGAAGAGCATGATGATGATGATGATGATGGTGATGACGATGATGAAGAAGAAGAAGAAGAAGAAGAAGAAGAAGAAGAAGAAGAAGAAGGAAAAGAAGAAGAAGAAATGAATGTCGCGGTAGTTTTGCTCGTTAGCCATCGTGTCATTGCTCTAGCTCACCTGCCTCCCATTAGGTGCCTGATCCTCCCCGGAGATCGGGGGTGCTTCGTTTGTTTGCTAACGGTGGTCTTTTGCTCCGAGCCGCCGCGGTGAAACCCCACACCGGGTCGCTTGAAATCCGTGCTCCGGTAAAGAATCTCAGAAGCAAAAAAAAAAAAGGAAACTGAAAAAGGACGAAGAAAAAAGCCAATCAGGTGAGGCATGTTAAAGGAAAAATTCAAAATTGTACGGAAATATCACATTGTGTGAAGCTATCATGTCCTTCTTATTTCTATACTTTCTTGCAGACATTGATGTAATTTTGACATTCATGTTTGGAAGAAATTCATGTCTAAGCTTTTACCAAATGCCAAAGAAAAAAAATGACGGCAATTCACAAAATTACCAGTCTGACATAATAACTTCAGCAGCATACATTTTCAATTACAAAAAGAAAGAAAACATGATCATTTAGATTAGCGGGAACTGTGAACAAGCGAATTAATCTATGCATGATCAATGATTGTAATCAAATTATGTAAAACGCTGCTCGTAAATTTAGTCATATTGAGCACATTGTCAGACCTAGAGGTGATACACATTTTCTGAAGTACATTTCTGAACCAGTACCATTTATCCTCTTTATTGGTCAATGAAGCGAGGTTTACAAATTACAACTGATATGATATATTTTATCCGTTTTACGTAGTTATAAATCATTGCTAGTTAAACCCTTCTATTCTCAAAACGTTCCTGCAAACGAGCTATGTGACCCAGCAATGTTTGCCTATTCAGTTTTGTATTCACTCCTTTTTAGCATGTTTTCTCGACATTAGCTACAGGAAAACACATTAAGTTATTTGGGTTTCTCCTGAAAACATGGTTAATGAATATTTACAAGACAACAGATTTATTATCCATATGCAAGGTATCAGGTGGTATGAAATGGAGCTCGAATTTACGTCATATATACATATTAAGTTCGAAATTTGACGGTTCGACAAAAAACAATCTTGAGAGCTACAAAACGCAATATAAAGCACATTTCCAACCCTCACTACTAAAATAAGAGCGATTTCAAGTGAAACTGGACATATCCTATTCCTGAACCCTAAAACGAATTAATCATGAACTTTTAAGGAATTCCAGCAAGGAAGATCGCAAAATAAGGCAACTTCCTTTAAGTTTCCTTCCGAAAAATCTCCTTTCCTCGCCGCCTTAGAAGGGAGCGACCCCTACAGATCCCGCCAAATTAGGAAATCCCGGATCGCTTTCAGTAAATAGAAGCCAAAAAAGTGGAAGAAAAGTATCGGATTCAGCGAACATCAATAAGATATCACTTTCAAAGTCGACATCGCGTGTGATAATGTTTTGTTCCGATGCGGCATCGCTGAAAAATATTTCTGCATATTTCAGCATGGAATCACGTTCGTGTCATAGAAGAGTTTGGAAGAGAAAGCGAATCGCAAACAAGGCAATGTTTGAATTGCGTCGATCCAAAACCCACTTTGATATGGGTCAATTCTTGAGCAGCATCGCAAAAATCAATACATCTCACGCTAGGGCTGTTCTTTTTACATTTTCCAAATATAGTCTTATTATTCATTGAAACGGGAAAAATCGGGTTTTTTATGTAAATGGCACAATACGAGAGAAAATGAGGCCAGTTTGTCAAAAAAGCATGCTTTTATTGCAGCTGGTATAAGCTTCCGTTAGACCATGCCATAACCTCCCTACTGCCAACTGCTTTCCTTGGATACTTTTTGAATTAGAACGATTAATTTTCCATTTCATAGGCATTGACAATGTTGGCTTTCCTATCAAAGCTGACTTGAAAAAAAAAAATCAATCTTTCTAGGTGTGCGTTATGAATATACATGTATATATTACCCTACTTTGGCAAATTTATTATATTTCTTGATCAGACACAGTAAATCGTAGATCGGATCGGTATTTCTATCGGATTGATCTGTCTACCTTTCAGCGTATTCCTTTGCTGCATTATACGTTATTATGATAATATAAGTGTAGTAATATGATAATAATACTATCCAGTAACAAATTAAACAAAACACATACAAAGGTGTGATAATCAACGTGATTAAACCCTGTTCTAATTAATATCTATAAAGATGGATCCCTAACGTACCAATGAACCATGTTATGATTAGTCTCTGAAAACGTTATACCAGGGAGGTAGAAGTTCCACCTCCCTGGTTATACTTGACGGTTTGATTAAATACGGATGCCGGGAAGGATAGGGATTTTGCTTAAACGTACATAATATATGAACAGAAATATGATAATCAACCAAAAAAGCAAAAAAGAACGTCAAGATTTGCTTACAAAGTAAAAATGCGAACACTTCTCACATAGTTTAAGCGGCATTACAAAGCACTGTCGAACAGACTCTGCAAGCATCAATAACTACACTGTTGTCTTGATTTGAAATGTCGATATTTCATGATATCACACATATACTGTGACAGTGTGTGCAAGCAAGTTTATTTTATGATCTTGCTCTCTGAGTAAGTGTGCTCATATCCATGTCCAAGTTGTCTATACCTTAGTCCATGGTTGTGTTTCGTGAGAACTCGAGTAAGACGAGGATTTGAAATGTAGTGCATTCCGTTGTATAGGAATAAGCGACTATATGGAGGAGTTATACCCAAGCCCTTTTGCCGAACTTTGCCGACTGATCGATGTTTTTCTTACATTTCCTATCTTTATACCCAACAGGCTTCCAGCGCACAGCAGGAGGCAATCAAAAGACGGGAGCCTTATGAAATATCAACAGTGAAAAATGCATTCCTCGTATGCTTTGCAACGGCGGCAGAAATTTAACTAGGCTTAATATCCTTGCTGTTTTTAGATGAGACTATTGCATTACCCCCTAAAAAATCTTACCAGCTAGTTAAAACTTTTGCGACAAAATCGTTGACATAAAAACTTTATATTTACTATATGTACATTAAAAAAATCTCTCTTTCTTACCTCTCTCTGAATATTATGTATATACATGTACATTCATATATCAATAATTATTCATATTAGCGTATTATATATGTTGTGTTACATGATTATCAATTTGACTAAAAAAAAAAATGTCTTTATGAATTTAAAAAGTTGACTCTCCCTTTTCCAACCCCGTGACATAAATAAATTCAGAGCTTAACACAGCAACTCTACACAAGTATAATACAAGAATAACTAGATTTTGCTTGCGTCACACACTATCTTTTTCGTAAAATCGACAGCTCAATGGTTGAATAAATCAATACCCTTCAACTTAGGAATGACATGCGCAGTCGACATAGCACTGTTGTTCTGCCTCCGTTTCATTCAACAACAGTTATGCCAGAATTCACCCCTTTTCAGGATTTATCGTCGTCTGTTTTGGGTGATTTTCGCTTCTTTGCGTCGTGTTTACGGTAAATATCTCGCTCTGTCCAATCGATTTCACTTCTTTTTGCCGTCTTGCACAAACAAATTTCGGCATTGTCAGCATGAAGGAAAAAGGAACGACAATCGAATTCAAAGTCGCTCGAAAACACTAATCTCCCTTAAGTCTAGACTTTCATCAATACGGATTTACTCCTTGTTTTTCTCCACATCCTATCTTGACACTGAGTGGCCAAGAAGTGTTGATTCTTCCAAATATTTGATAAATACCGAGTATGTCGATATGGCCTTCAAAAAACGCGTCATTTCGCCCCTAGCCAAAAGTTTCCAAGCCACTGGACCAGTTTCGGCAAATTTCCCTTTTGGCGGTTTTCTGCTGCTTTCATCCAAATCCGCTAATCCCATTGTTCCTGTCGTGTTTGCTGGATTCCAGTAGACAAAATCATTGGATTCAGCTGCCCCGTTCACATCTTAGCTGAAACCTATATTCTACCTCCTAAACAAACGAGAAGAAAATACAAACGAATGAACGATTCGTTCTCTCCCTCTCTCTCACTTCTAGTGTAATTTATCTGTTATTCATTTTACTTCTTTATCTGTTTATCTCTCAATCGATCGATCCATTCTTATTTTTCTAGCAAATAACTATGCTGTTTTTCTAAGTATTTTTTAATGTTATTCGATTACACCTTTCGTTAACTATCAACCCATTTACTCGACAAGCTCTTAATAGATCTATCTATCTATAAAGCTTAACATTTACCTACATACTGTGGTATCTATTCATACGTTTTTCATTCTATCTGTTTATATCACTTTTAATTCATATTTTCTCCCTTCCGCCTATGATGTGCTACACTACTTTATAACATTATCAACGAAAAAAAAATTCTTGTTCTACCTAAACAAAATTAGACGTTATCATGTTTAATAAACTAGTGTCACTACCCACTTTTACTAGTTTGAGGAAGTTATGATTGATATGTAGAGAATTGACAGTAATTATATCTTCAACGAAATCTCTTTGATTTTTGTATCTATTCAAAGGGAAAAGAATGTTTTTTTGCTGTCAAAACATCAATTATGACTAATTCATCATAAACCTAAAATTGCAAGGTAGACATATAATAAATCTAACAAGTTTAAATGCAGTTTGTCAATGCCATAGTAGTTTGATATCAGCATGAATCTATAGATCATGCAAATGTTGATCCTCGAATTATCCATAGATTATTTCATGGTGTATTTTTTTGTTCTTGAATAGAAATGAAAATCAGTTCCTAATTTACTAAGTTGTACAAAAGTGTTCGCAACATGATGTGAAATGTGAAAGAAAAAAGAAAACTTTTAAAACAGGTTTATTTCAAAACAGGTTTATTTCACGTGACAAAAGTTTTTACTGCAAGTATATGGCTGTCTAACAAAGCAGAATTCAAAAAAAAAAAAAAATCGAAAGAGAATGGCAATCGAAAAAGAAAAGCAACCATAAACGATAAGCAAATAAATTTTTACCAATTGCTACTAAAAACATTGAATATCTTTTAAATTCTACCTTTATATATTTTGATGCTTCCAGCTTTCCCTGATGAATAGTCTCACTAAAGGATAACTACAAACTTGTTCTCATGTTGTTTAAATTTCTCCAATTAGTTCAGAGTAGTTTTTTAGTGTGAACCAGCGGTTCTTTTTTTTTTTTTCGTTAGTACTTACATGTATATCCCTGAAAAAAAGGCAATATCCCCCAGAAGTATCTATCGTTCATCCAGTTTAATGGATAGAGAGTGAAAGAAAAAAACAATCAATGCCTTATCGCATTCCTGAAATTCCAATACCTGAAGCGAGGTATAACAACATTGAGTACCGATCGATATGACATGGTAACGAACAAAGATAAATAATGGAGGAGTGAAAAATCATGCCTACTACACGGGTCGGGATTTTTCCCTCAAGATTGCCGTAGGGTGAATATAGATTTCTTGGGGGAAAAGTTGGAGTAAACAAGTCTTTGTTCCGTCAAAAATGGTATTGATGAGCAAGAGGGGAGGAGGGTGCAATACCCCCAAGCTCCAAGTCGGCAGCATCGCGACGAGACGCGGACTTGGAAAATAGAGCTTACTTCAGAAAAACAAGCATGCTCACTAGCCTTGAAATGTTTTCGATACATCGGCATCACTTGACTAAATGTGTACACAATCTGATTAATCATGATAATATTGCTACGATTCTTTTACAAATTTGTTATTCCATTAAACTGGCTTTATCACCTCTAGAAGAGGTGGCTTTTTAGTAATAATTCGTTTGATTAGTGGACAAAAATCAAAATCTCATAGTCTTTTTTTTTATAATCTCTATTTTCGTATCTGAAAGACATGAAATTACTACAAAACGTCTTCTTACGAAGGTGGATATGTTTGTGACTACAGTATTTCGTGATCATCATTATCAATTGTTTGGCTATCAAACATATTTATTTACAAACATTCCAATAATTAGGATAATAATATTTGAAGTGATGCAGTGAACCAAAAGAAAAAAAAAAGGCCTTGTCCAACAATGGCACCCTAAGAAATTCCCCTAAAATATCAGTTCCACAAGAAATAAGAAAAAAAAAGCACATCAAAATATGAAATATCACTAAGTCATAAAACATTTTTTGATATTTCAGTGAACAATATCTCTTCCTTCAACGAGGTGTGATTACATTGTGCTTATTTTTTTAATGAAAATATATACTGTTTGCAAAAGGAGAATAACGATGTTATTCAGATTTTTAACCCCCCCCCAAAAAAAAAAAAGTTTTCTGCATAAAAGACCGAATTATCTCTTAAATAGGAAAGGATCAATGGCACTGATACAGACTCCAAAGAATGTTTTTTTTTTTTATATTTCTATATATCTTCAGAACTACCAAATGAGTCATTAGGCACAGTCACAGATACAATCAAGTCAATAGTCCACATGTTTGAATTCTGCAAGGTTTCGGTGGACATGCATCGCTTTCTTCCGCAAATATAGTGCTTCGAATTGTAATGACACATAATTGATATGGTAAAATAGCTTTTAGACTAATCGTTATTTAAGTTTCTTTATGGGACAACCCAAGTGTGACAAGGGCACACTTATCTTGAATCTCTTGCACCGCATGTTGGCGCCGGAGGGTCTATAGATATTTCGTTATAGTACTTCTACCCTTTTCTTTCCTAACGACATAGTTGAACAGAAATTATCATGCAGTCAAACGATCCACAAATTTACCTATCTTCACCTCACTTCTCTCATTCTGAAAGTAATGAAACCAGTCAGTAACTTCACGCCCCGCCACCTATCCATGAGCCATTGTACCGGCTTCACTCGTTCGGTATCCGTCCAATTCCTACCACACAATGTCATTGGATTAAAATCTCTCATTTTCTTTTTTTTCAAAATAGTCATACAATAACTAACAAGACATACACAGCAGCTTTCTCTCCCTCTCCCAATATTCTTAAAATAACAAAACTGAAACATAGTTTACTGACTCAAATTTTCATTCATTCATTCATTTATTTTTTCCATTTTCAAGAGAAATATAAATATTTTAAAGAAATTGAATACATAAATTACATCACAATACATAATAAAAGATAAGTATACGGAAATGCTGGAAATGGGGAGGAATGCTAAAAAGCAGTGCTTGTAGGGTGCATCACCCCCCCCCCCCGTAATACAACAAATTATATGATTGATATTCTGTTATACATAAAAAGCGGGAAAAATTGATGAAGTATTTCATTTGATTTCAAGACTGTAACAAGCAAACGCATCTCTGGTATGTGTTGACAAAAATTTATGTAAGGAACTGTGGAATATCATTATACTATTGTCTCAATGTCAACATCATGCCCAAAAAGGATGACATCTCGTAGTCCTGAAGTGTAGAAGTTTTTCTTACCACTCAAACATTCAAATGTCAACAAAGCGAATTGCTTTGACTCAAATTGATTTGATGAAAAATTACTCACATATCTTGGTCTTTGTGCCCATGAGCGAGATGGATGTGTTCGCAAGTTTCCGATTCATTTCTCGCCCTAGTTTCCTCATGGAAACAGTACTTGTTACAGGCATTGTATTGTTGCTTATTTTTGGTGTTTTATGAAACAAGCTTCAAAGAAAATTTCAATAAATTAGATCAGAATCAATATAAATCAACAAAGCGCAAACGAGTTTAGCCAAGGCAAATAAGATAGAAATCGAAATACAAAGGAAAACATAACGATCAAACTATTTTCCGTTCATAATGACTTCGGTTCTGATTGAGTTTAGTACTTTTCATAAACATAAATAAACAACGGTAGAATAAAAAGAAATTAAGGGATATGATTTGACTGCTTTAACAGTTCTCGAAGTTCACGTCACGATCACAACCTACAAACAAAGGCAAAAAATATATGATAAAAATCCAATAATTTAGCAGCCAACAGACCTCGAAAAACAAATTGCGCAATATTTTCTTTACAATTATCTATAGGATAGATACATGAAAAATGTTCTTTGCACATATACGCGCACATGTATGAATGTAAGATTATGGAGATATCATATTATTTTTTCTTTCTATATCTTATTTCAACATTTGTATCAAGGTTTAATACTATCAGGGAGTTGAGTGACGCTCCCTGATACCATTAAAGAATGGCATGTAATTCTTGCATGGGAGAGAAATTGGTAGACCATTAGTGTCGTTGCTAGGATACGCACCTGTCACGCAAAGGGTTCGCCACAGGTGACCCGTCGGAGTGAAGCGAGCATCATCGGTTGTTTGTTGTGTCTCGCATTCTGCTCCTATCTACCAAGGTTCCTCCCTGCACAGGTAAAGAGTTGTTTGGAGAAACGTGATTACTCCCACATTTTCCTTTTCCACCGTAGTTCATTCAGCCCTTGCTTATTCCAAGGAGCTTTCCGATAACCATGCAAGATTTATTGCATCCAATTGATTTCGTAATACTGTCCAAATGTGAATAGAAAAAAAAGGATAAACACACTTAAGGCTTTAAAAACAATCTACGGAAATATAACGTAAATAATTGTCTTTCTTACAGAAGAAGAATACATAAGTCACATAAGTTCCATGATTGAAAGTACTATTCCATCAAGCTGATGAAATTTGCTAGTTTCATCAGTTTGATATTCCATTTGAAGGGAAATCACAATGTAACTCACTAAGAATAAAAAAAAAAATCTTAACAACATTGAATGATAAACATTGCAAACAACAATAGCGTTGTTTTATACGATGACAGAATGCTTTATTGTCAGTAATATGATTCTTGTTTGTAGTCTACACTTTCCTAGAATAAATGTCACGTTTGAATAACTTGTTGCAAATCATTTACACTTGTTGACCAAGAAAAAAAATCTCTTATACTCTGTTCTACATCAGAACCAATTACTGAAAGAGTTTCAGTGAAAAGCAGTCTCAATAATGCAACACTCAAAATTATTGATTTTTTATTGAAAGTGTGTCATGTTATAGGTGTGACCACTCTGATAAATTGGGGAATTTTTAAACGACTGAACAATTTGCCAGCTCTGGAGAGAAGGGTCCAAATCGATGAAAGCTGTTGGGTGTCCCATCGAAACACTATTTCGTCCCCCATAGCAGCACCTCCCGGGAGTTTGGCGTCTCCGGTGTCCGTTTGGCTGACCACGTGACCGCGATGACGGGCGTCGGGCGCTGTCCGTCAAAAGGGTACAAAGCCAGTGCCGCCATTAAACATGTTTTCAGGGGAAACAGGAGCAAAGGGTGATCACTGGGCCTCGGAGGCTGGGTCTCTTGTTGAATTCAGGTGTGACCGTGTTTGCGCTCACCGCGGGGCTGCGCTATTTGGACAACCTTCCCTAACGGCTTGGCGGCTCTCATCGCTGTTCCGCGCCGGGCTCGCCTGCATCGCTGCTCTCTCACCGTCTGCCGGATAATCGCCTCTTTGCACACTTGGATACCTGATGAAAGAAAATGAACACTTCTGAAGATAACCGGACTGACCACTGCGAGATAACCGGACTGACCACTGCGCGAGATTTGTTTTTGTAGCATTAGGTCAGGAGATGTCATTAAATCGAAGAAATTTCATTTGATGCGATTTCGATAAAGGAAATTGGCGACCACATGTCCCTTTCACCTGTCATTTCATGAAATCTTTCCTGTTCTCTCTGTCTTTCCCCCTCTCTCTCTCTCTTTATCTATTTTTTTTTCTGCTTGCATCCAACATGAGAGCATGCACCAGTCGTTAAAGCTACTGTTTACCATTGTGAAACAATGATCTTAAAAAATATTCAAATTATCACATTTGATGCATAATAGATATATATTCACATATAGACTGTATATAATATAAAGTTAGATAAGATGTATTACAAAACACCCTACCTTTTATAACTTCGCAATAAAGCCACATAATAAAAAGAGATATCAATAATTTTCTCAATGACCCATAACAGTAGAAGGTTTGTTCTAGAAACGATTTTGATAAAAGTATTGTTTACATTTGTATATTTAACAATACTTAACATTGATTATACTCAGTAACATTTTTATTGGTTGTTTTAATCCCTGACTCACATTTTAAAACTATTATGAAGCAATAGAGCCGCTTTTCTTTTAATCTGAAAATAGTAAATAGTGGTTTTAAACGTTGTTGCCGAGTGATTTGAATAGTTACAGTCAATTCAATTCAATTCAAATCAAATTCATTCACAGTTTTCGCGTAAATACACACACACACACATACTGACACACACAGAATATTTTGAAATTTGAAACATAACTGGCGATGGATAAAACATAAACATGCAGTTGCAAGCGAGTGCGACAATTTTCAAGTGGAGATTACCAGATTTTAAGTAAGCAAGCAGATATCATGGATATGCAAACCTAAAGGGTACAATCTAAAGGTTTGCCATGTGATATGATACGGAAAAAAGTGTCTGTGTAACTTGATGGAAAATATAAAATAAATGGAATAAAAGGTCTAAGATTTTTGATGAGACATGAATTTTTTTATAAAACTTACGTATTTATCAGAAGGAATCTACTGAAAAGCTGATAAACTTGTACAGAATAGGTATCTCGGGAGAGAGAGAAAATTTTTGGATAGAGAGAAACACGGAAAGTGATATGGAGCATAGATACATACAAACGTACGTACTTGTGGGTGCGTGCGCGTATGCATTTTACATAGTATATTACGTAGACAGATCGGTTGCATACATGTAGGTTTATTCAATTAAACTTTGATTAACGAAAAGAAACTTAAAACAACAGCAAACACAATAAATTTCAATTGAAATTTTGACATTTAATGATATCATATCATGTCTCATAAAAAATCTTAGAGCTTTTATTTCATTAATTTCTGTGCATAATTATATTAACATTACAACGCACAATAAATAAAATTAATAAGTATGCAATATAAAAAAAGAAGATAAAAAAGAAAAGCTCTTTTGATATACTGAATTGCTTGAAATGGGGAGGAACGCTGAAGAAGTAATGATGGAATATGAATTACATCATGTGTCATATCTTTGTTTCCTGAATTCTTCAATGGCAACAATATGTAATAAAACAATACATAATCGCACTGTGAGTATACATTATAGGGATGAAAATAAATGCTAAGCAACGCTTCCTAACTCCATCCATCTCACCAGTCAATCTTTCTGTGTTCCCTTCTTTCATTCTCTTCCTCTCTCTCTCTCTGAATTCTCTAGATGTAATCGCCGTAAGAAACACAACATTCTCGCTTTTAGACATTGGGATGGATGGGAAAATTACCCCACTTAGGTCTTAAATCGCAACCACTTGCGCTAATTAGGTCGAAAGAGTCATTACCTTCAAGCTGTGTGCCAAATATTGTGAAAGCTCTTAGGTAAACTTTCTCATATTATTCGATTCTTTCTGTCAGGGATGACAGGAAGCGACACGCTGAACCATCGAAATCATCCACAGCCTTCGGTACGGTCGAAATTAACTACTTAAACTGTCTTTTGGTTAAAATACCAATTAGGTGTGACGTTTGTTGATAATTGGTGTTAACTGAATTATGAATGGAACCAACGTGGTGCATGATGGCTATGTCTTCCTAGGCATACGTGAAGACTACATACATGTACATGTTACCCCACTCTCTATCTCTCATATTATATATTGTAATTTATGTTATATATATGTATATTATATTATATTATATATATGTATATTATATTACATATATATATATATATATATATATATATATATATATATATATATATACATACATACAAACACACACACACACACACATATATATATTTATATATATATATATATTAGACAAACATGGTTGATATGAGAGCTTGACTTGTTATGTGACTTTCATGACGATCACTTTTCATCAAAAACAAAGAAACAAAGAATCAAAGGAAAACATGTACACTCATATCGAATATTTCATTTCTAAGCAGGTAGACTTGTTATGCCAAAATGATTGAGAAATATTTCTTATATTTCGTATATTTCTTCCATTATGTCTTGTTCTTCCACTCCGTCTGTGATCATTTTTTTCTCATCAAGGCATGACGTCACAGTGACGTCCATAAAGAGTATATCTTCTTTTCACTCTAAGCAGGTCCTAAAAATCAGTACCAACAAATGCACCAGCATTACGATCTGCACATTTATCTTTCCCACTTTCTTCACTAATCCTTTCTCCTCTTCTTCGTTTAATTGTCATGGCAAAAGGACAAGATGTAATCTATCAGAGATTACAGCTCTTACAAGAGATTTGCTAAGCAGCTTTACAGAGCCTCTCAATGCTCAGCTCGTAAGCCATCTGTTCTCCGCTCCAAAGATTGCCACTTCATCCTCTTTCTTCTTGTCCCTGCCACCAGCTGCAAATCCGCCAAAATATGTAGGAGAAATAATGGCCTTGTGTTACCATAGCGGACAAACGGTTGCGTGGCACAAACTTAACCAAATCCTCGGAAATTACAAAGGCAAGCTTTCCAACCAGCCGTATATCTGTTAGGTAACAGAGATAACAACTACAAGAGGTTATTTTGAAGGATCCTTGAAGAAGATTTAAGGAGAAGAAAATCATGGTCCCACTAGTTGTTCTCGTGTTATACAAACAAGGTTAAACATAAGAAAAAATGAGAGATTGAAAATGGAGTTCAGCGCAAAATCAGAGCTAAGCAGTTTGAAGCCAGGAACAAAGATCGGAGGATAAGTGATAATCCGAGAGAGGAAAGGTTTCTTGAAACTAGAGAGATGATAACAGATTTTCCGATTATGAAGCTGTAGAGAAAGCGACTTTCGGTCTTTTCTTTTTTTGCCCAGATTACGGGAATTTACTGTCTTACATTCTGCTCTGATTTTAAGCGCCCACCGATGATGCGTCCGCTGGTTGCAAGCAGATGCTGTCATGGCGGTGGCGTGGTTTGGTGGCGTGGCGTTCAATGAGAACGTTTATGGTTCGAACCCTATCTTGGCGCATGCATGAGCTCGACTCTTTATTTGCGACACTCCTCTTTACCCGAACGTTTCTATCGTCCAGTAGAAAGACGGACATTGAACTGTTAATAAATTTGGCATGTTTGCACCATACAAACTAGAATGCTTCTCGGGGCGAGGACTGAATGAATAATTTATGCAGTAAGGGGCGGCTTGGATATTCTACCTAATTGTACATATATCTTATTATATATTTTCCGATTAACACAGCAGTATGTATTTCTTACAAAATAACAAAATAATTCATAAAGCAATGTAATTTGTTTAATGTATACTTTGTATTTTGTTTCAATCTCTTTGTTACGGAAATAGATGATAATTTAATTGAAACTGAAAATAGATCCCTGTGACAGGGATGTTTATAGGCTCTACAAATATACCCTTACAAACACTTTGAGCAACACAATCTACACCAGCTCCATATCCAATTACTATCGGTATCGTATAGTGTAATCTTGTTTTGTACTCACTATTTGTATAATTATCATTATGGTCACTTTTACCATTGACTGTTTGTGTGATTTATTTCCGTTGAGGCTTTTTCTGGCCCCAGGTAATTACTTTAATTTGCTCGATAAGACTTCATGAGCCTGGTGAGATGAAAATGATGAGGAATTTCAAAACACGTTGCATCTAGTGAAAAACAAAGAAGTACAAGTTTGTACATACACCTTCACACCACACCAGCTTACTCAGTATCTTGTACTGAAAGATAGGCTTTGTGACATGTAAATCAGAGATTACCCTATCGTTTTTGCAACGAATGGATATTTCTAAAAATCAGTGAAGAATACAGAAATATATATTTTATTGATTATGGAAGGTAGCCCTATTCCGATGAGGGGACCCTCAACTTTGATGATTTTTTTTTAAAAACAAACTTAGATTCAGGAGGAATGTCCGAAAGTGATGTAAAGAGGATAATGCTTTCTATTTTCTGCATGACAGCGACGTTCTATTCAACGTTCTATTTTCTGCATTACAGCGACGTGTTTGGACTTGTCTGGGTATCTGTCTAGGGCTAGTTAGGTTCTTATTCGTAATTTGTGCGATTCATTTTTGTAAATTGAATTTCGTGCACAAAAGTGAAAGATCAATGATATCTTATGTATATTTGTTTTACTATGTTTGGGGGGAATGCACCCTACAAGCATTGCTTCTTCAGCATTCCTCCCCATCTCCTGCATTTTCTAAACCTCAAAATGTTTTGTGGGTTTTTTTTTTCCACCCTATCATTTGTTTATCCATAAATATCATTTTTCATATTTTGTAATTGTTGACACATATATGTACTTATGTTTTATGTGAGAAAAAAAAACATGTATTTACAAGTTCTGCTGGAGATGAAAAAATAAATGAATGAATGAATGAATAAATTAATGCAAATACTCCATAATGCGCATGCGCAAATCAAACCAATCAAAACTGGAAAGGAAATGAACTCATTCTCCATATCGTTAAAAACCCGACTCACGGTAATCTGACGTCATGATGACGACACAAAAAAATCCCCGGTACATGTAGGGCACACAGGAGGGAGTTGAATGTAGAATGACTAATGCTGTTAACTGGGGTGAAAAAAAAAGGAGAAGAATTGGCAAGCATTCATGCCCTGAGTTTGGGAAAACCGTGTAGTCGATCATGTTTGACCTAAATCAATGTGCAATGGTCTAGACAAAACGCAACATGGTTTCGGGGAAATGTAATTCACAGGAAAAAAAAAATGTAGTTCATTGACGCAGCTCTCTTTGAGGTGACAAATAAGTCTTCTTACAGTGATTCATTATTGAACGTTTGAGGAGCACAAAACTGGAACACATGGTGATGTGATCATGCTACTATACCCAATATAAACCATAACATCTTTTTGTGAGGAAAAAAAAAAAACCCAAACTATACCATGAATGTGATTATCGGCTCTACCAATGTAATGAATGACATGTTGGGTTATCATGTATTTCAGTGAAATATACATATATCAATGAAGTATTTCACGACAAAAAATCATCTCTGTTGCTAATTATCACCATTATTCTTCTTATTATTTCCTGTACTACGCTGCTATAACATCACTACCATTATGATCATATAACTGTAATGATCTTACTCAATATTTTTTCTTATAATGCAGAATTTGCTTCATGACAACACTTTTATGATATTTATGATGAACAAGAATGGTGATAATGGAAAGAAAAGTCTAAATATGAAAACATTATAACTCTTGTCAATTTTAGAATGATTGTTATTATTATCATTGGTTGCAGTAGTAGTAGTAGTGGTAGTAGTAGTAGTAGTAGTACTAGTAGTACTAGTAGTAGTAGCAGAAGTAGTAATAGTAGTAGTAGTAAGAGAATCTGTTTTCTATGTCACAATCTAGGTTTTTTTTTTTTTTGGTCATTCGTGCTTAGTCTCTGTGTTATATGATTTATCATGCATAGTGTATTTGTTATATGTTGAATCAAATTCGTTTTGTGTTTACCAATGTACACATGTCTGAAATGCCGAATAATGATAATAATAACAGTAATGATTATTATGATAATGATAATAATAATTATCATTATTATTGTAATGATAATAGTAATAATAATGATAATAATAATAATAATATCAATGGTAATATTAACAATAATAGTGATTAAAATAACTATTGATATCATTATCATTATCATAACTATTGTAATCACAAATCACTAATGGTATTATCATTATCATAAATCAACACTGTGTCCTTCCTCTTTGTATCTAAAATCAGACTTATACCCTGTAATACATTTTGATGAAAATTAAACTGAATTAATGAATGCACAAGCTCCACCCTCCCTGGAGGCCATTTTGGTATGATGTTTTACAAAATTTAAGATGGGAGATGTAAAGGCACCAGTTGACACATAACAAAGATGAATTGATCTTACGTTATGAAATCTTTACTCACAAAAGTATTTCACACAGTTGTAGTGATCTTTAAAGTGCTGCAATCACAATATGTTTACTTTGTAAAGCCTTTAACATTTCTGCTCGAGTTTTCACTTGAAGATGTAGATCATTCATCTATACATGCGTAACATTGGAGAACAGAGAGAGAAAAAAAAAAACCTCACCAGTCAATTCATAACAAAATATGACAAAAAAGGGGAACAGAAAGGAAGAACAATTTGGTCTTTCCCCTTGACTTAAACGCGTTCAGGAAACAATACCCATTCACATCCGATTCAAGCCCGTATTTGTTTCATATATTCCAAACTTTTCCCCTCACCCGTGACCATTCATTGTTCCCCATTCTTTCATTAACCTCCTTCTGGTTCCGTTCAGCCTCCTCGAGCACCCCGGCTTCCTGTCTGGGTTTATACTGCTGACGATTCTGACGATTTCCCAACAAACGACAATAAATGTCACAGGCGTGAAATTAAGCAGACTGTTGCCCTAAATAAGCGTTGTTTTCTTCTTTCTTTGGGATGATGCATATCATGTTGAGAAAGATACTTCGTAAGTCAACGACCTCATGTTTGTTATTGAATGATGATGCAGAATAACAATGGAAGAAAAATGCATCTGCCGAAATTTCTACATAGTACAACAAACGTCACGGTCATATTTCAGCATTTCTATTCGACCTCCACTGAATATCTCACGTACAAAAGTTGGAATTGGTCAAAACGAAGATTTAATTAGGCAAGACAAAGTTTTATTTGTCGAGCAACCAACTATGTCGGTCAATTAATTTCCCTCGTGTACCATCACGTACACTTAAGTCGGTTTCTTTCCATCAACCTTGTTGTTCAGACAAAGTCCGTTTGAAGATAATTTTGTAATCCGTCTCAAACTCGATACACGACATTTACACCCCTTTCTCATAATCAATCGGCAAAATGACAACATTAAGAGGTGATTACAATAGACTTCTCTGAACTTCAAAAGTTGAAATGATATTCTCAGATCGAGCGATGTGTATTATGTGTCTACAGCCTCTGAACTCACTTTGTGCGTTTCATTAAAAAAAAAAATCATTATGGATATGCTACATTGTTATTATCACCATGGGTACCAGCCCTGGCTATCAGCTATCAAGATGTAGAGATTATCCTTTTATTGTGTCACCTAAAATCATCATCCTAATCGTCTTTTCTTCTTCATATCAATATATAAGATAATTAACATCCATAACTTCCAATAGCAAAAATGATCTTTGTTTCCTTCTATGACTTATAACTACGTTTTAGCAATTATAGATATGACATTTTCTTTATTTGGAACAAAAAGTAGTTTTCATTTTCATATCCAATCTTGTTTTAAAATGCAATTAATTATTTTAGTGATATATATCAGTGCTTAAAGATTACGGATATAGGTAATTTGCTTAAGCAAATCGCACTGATGACACGATTATTCTCATAAGTGTGACATCCTCGCATGTTTTGTGGCAATACAGTATATGTCAGGAAAATTAGCTGAAGCTTTTTTCTTTCTTTCTTTTTTCTGTTAGAAACTCGGCTAAGGAGTGATGTGCAAACCTGAGGTGTCCAATGTAATCATCACATATCGACAACTTTGTTTTGTATAGCATGTTAAAGAGATACGTTTTCAATGAAGGGACATTAATATACCCCATCCTTGAAGTGGCGCCCTTTAATACCGCTCCCTAACCTAGAAAACCAAGACGACAGCTCTCATTGCAAGGGAGGATAAAATTGTACATCTTAAACCACTACGCTTACCTCGCTTCATAACATTTTCAATGAACAATCGACTGAATGAATGAATTAGTGAGTGAATGAATGAATGAATGAATGATTATCTATTCAAGAGACGAATAATCCAGGACTGAGTATCATGAATGAGAACAGTCAGATGAAGAAAGCACAGATTGATATCATGTCATAGGACAGTAAATGTAAACGGAGTTTTGGTATTCATGCGTAAAAGAGTGAAGAGCCGACCCAGATCAAACATTCTAATTACAAGAAAGTACTTTGTTAGAACACAATGTCATGTCACCGAATTATTCATTCACCCAAATACCAATGTGATATATTTGCTCTAATGTTAATATGCTATAGTGTTATACGATATGTTTCATTGCATTATATCATTGTACATGAAGTTGTGTTAGAGTACGGTCCTTTTCATTCATCGTAGGAAGATAGCATCACGTGTCAATGGTTCGTACAGGCAGATAGAAAGTAGGGTACAGGAAGTTAAACCTGCCTCACAATGTTCAATCCCAGACTGTACAGTTTTCAAATTTAAATCACCCCACCGTATTGGAGGGTTAAAAACATCAACACACAAACATCAATCACCAGAATTTCTTAACCAAAATACAAGCCCATCACTCAAATATAAACTTGACTTAGCAGTGAAGAAAGAAAAAGTAGCCTGTTTGGAAAGGGTCGTTGCTTTTCCTATAAATGAATAATCTCATTCAAATTATTCAACCTTCATCCCACTCCCACTCTCAAGACACACACTCATGATTTCTCTGACATCAATTTTTTACCCTGTCAAAAAAAAAAAAAACAACCCAGCGAACTGTCCGTCATGTATCTGATGAAAAAATGTGAGTGACAGGACTGTAATAAAGCAATCCTTCCTTGTAACCAACATTTATTGCTTGCATTCAGGCTTACCCTTACCTCAAGTGTTTGTATTGGACCAATATCGTATCATTTTCAAGCCAAAGCGATCCTACCCACTTTCTCCCGACGAGATCCCACTTTTTCCCTTTCATCAAATACTAAAACACGGCTTTAAATTATGCAGTATATTTAGTCTAACTGACGGCCCGGTGTCGATGGATCCTTTCTTGACGGGAATCACCAGAAATTTAGGCCGGTGGCTGTGGCGATTGTCTTGCTCCAGTCGCCTCGGGGCGAGCGAAGGCATGGATAAGAAGCAGACAACTTCGCGCGCTCCTCAACGCCTGAGAGCTATCAATATGGGAAGTGTTAATCACCCACTCCAAACTGGCGCGCAAAAACGCGATCGCCTGCAGTCACCACCTCGTAGTTGCATGTTCTTTATTAATCTTCGGCTGAAATTTTATGGAAAATGGCGCGGGAAAAGCGGGGAGGCAGAGATCAGGCAATAAGTGTCATAAAGTCTGTAAGAATCTGAATTGAAATGTTGAAGAATATACCAAATGGGGGCTACTATGCATGCGCAAAGAAGGAGAGTGGATGGGAGGGGGTGGTTGAGACAAGAGAAAATGACTGTAATGGTGAAGGCAAGTGTATATTGAGATCGATGCAAAGAAGAATCTACGCTTGGGATCGTGCGCGCGCTCCTCGGTGCGTGTCCGTCTGTGTGTGAGTATCGCATGAGGGATTGGTGCAGAAGCGATCCCGGCTTCTTTCTCTCTTCCCCTTTTGGTTAAGTGTAGGGTCAACACTCGATTTACATCTGTAATTATGCTGGCAGTGGAAATGATACGGGCCCTTAACCCCGATATCAGCGAGTAATAGAGGGTAAGCGAGCCCTCCCTGTGCATCTATTAGCCCGATATTTCAGTCCACTTTGGACGGGGACGCGATACACAGTGGAGAGCCCCATCACGTACTGTAACCTTTCTACAAGGGACAGATTACGACTTGTACATCAGAAAGCTCAGTAACTCGCCTCCCTGTGAGCTCTGCTCAGCCTGGTCATTTTCCTTTCTTCTCCCTCTGTGATGGAGACGAAAGACCTAAATTAGATATCTGTTTTCTTGAGCTAGAAATTGCATTCAACTCCCGGTTTGGAATTGATCCCAGCTTGGTTTCATTTTTCCTGTCTCGTTGGGCTGAAAAATATAGCTGAAGATACAAAAATCAACAGGGTTATAAAGGATTCGGCACTGGAAAAGATTAGGGTAAAAGATGAAGAAATTACTGAAAAGATAGCGAATATGATACTTTAACTGATCTGGTCCACGCATCTTTGAAAGTTCATCAAAAATCTTACCATCTTTTCTATATTTTTCATCAAAAACAAAATGCTGTACCTTGTATTAGTATCAAATCTCATCAAGGCCTTTTGAGTTACCAAATACATTCACATCGAAAAATTAAGTGAGTGAATAGCGCATGGTTAGAAGGAAAGGAGAGCTTGGAAAGAAGAGAAAAAAAAAGGAAGAGAGGAGAGGTCGGCGATTCGCACAGGGACTGTAGTCAGCATGTCCCGCATTCACCTATGACATCATCATTTTTTTTTTCACCTCATAAACTCCTTTCTGTGAATCAAACATACTTTGTTACTTAATTTGTCTACGCAGCGCTGTAGTCACCCCAAATGAGACTTGGGTTTGTATCATTTCCGTTCTTGTATCATTTGCTAAGTATTATTTATTATTTTTGGAGGTGGTTTTTGTTTGACGGTGTATTTCTGTTTGCTTGTCCATCACGCGATGTTTTCTTCTTTTCAAAACAGTTCGTCAAACTTACACATGGACAGCACGTATAGCCTGCGTCGCCTGAGCGGAACAACACTTCACGACAAAATATTCCCGCGTGAATTTCATATCCGCCCGCCACTCCAAACCATAGAAACTATCAGGATGAAGGGTGAGCCGTGGGTTGGGGGAAGAATGTTCATGGAGAAAGGGGGGGGGGGGTGGGAGATGAAGAGGAACACTCACACCTGCTCGATCTTGAAAACAACAAACACTGTTCTTATGATTAGGATTATTTCCATCCCATACTCAAGTTTAATTGTGGAGTTGATTCAAGCCTTCTGGTCGCTACAAGCGATGCAAATTATGATGTTACAACTTCTGCTAAGGAAATGAAATCAACAACAACCTGTAAATATTTCAGGCAGTAACAAGGAGAGAAATGGGTCAACTGTTACTCAAACACTATCAATCAAAAGCAATGAGAATCATTGCCCACGTAGAACGCAGACAACGCCGAAGTAAGAGAGTATAACCGTGATTCCGGGGTGACCCTGTTCGAGAGCTTGGACTCTTTGAAGTGGACATTTTATCAATTAAACAGATTTTATTCAAAGGCGACTGAGAAGAGACGGGGCGTTATTTCACCCCTGGTCATCTAAAAAACACTTGAGGAATGGATACATGGAGAGCACGTTCCCTGCTGTCGTCAGTGCGGAACAACTCGCCACAAATTTTCCCGCGCGAATTTGTTACTAACCATGGGAGGAGATCCTTCGCTGGCCCTTGTGGGGCGATCGTGTGTTAAGTGCACTGTTCCTTAGTGCGTACTTGTGCACTTTGAAGATCCGTCTAACTTTTTTCCCCTTCTCGACAAAGAAAGGAGAATAGGAAGAAAATACTACATGTTTACAAGACCGGCAGAACTGTTTGTGGAGACGTGAGTAAATCAACAAGTTTGATTGATTCTGTTAGTTTTCCATATTTGTCAGCAAATATACTTTTCAAGTCAGATTTAGGTCCTCAATCTTCTTGTAACATTCTTAATAACTATGAAAACGTCAAGAGATCTACAAAGAACAATCATTAAAGCCATTAGCCAAGCAACGTCGAAATATGCTGTAAACACGGTAAGCTTTAAGAGTCATTTTTCAAAATTTTATACTTACATGCATTACCGATCTAACTGAGATACTAACCATGGACCTACCTAGTGCTTACTTTTGTCCGGATCTATCTCCTTACAACTTACAACCCAAGAGTATTGTAAACCAACGCATGGTACACTGTAAATGGATGTTCTCATTTCTTGAAGAGTTTTAGTTTTAGTCAAGTTTTACGCGATATCTTTACACATAACATTGTCCATTTTCCGTGGATGGATTTGCTCATCCTAAATGATTCTATTCCATGTGTTTCCTTGTCACCTTCCTGTCTGGTATGTACATACACCTTTGTCCAAAAGCGCGAAAGTGAAATGATGTAGGAAAAACGACAGAACAGTGATGAGCGAAAATACATTGTGTCATTGCTTTTCGCCAGCACACTTCCAAGAATAAAAGGAGATATAATTCCGCCGCTGAAGTCGTAATGTTTACTCAAGTAGGAGATTTTCTCATTATACAACGCCCCAAGCAACAAGCCCTGGATTAATAACTGACTACATATATGATGGAATATGTCAGTAGATTAATTGTGATTTTTCATGAGGTGGATTAAGTCGATGAAAAACTGAAGGATAATGTTGAAGTAATGAAAGTGTAACATTTTGCTCTTGTAGTAAAGAGACGTAGGACTGCTGTAATCAGAAATCTAATTCAATTTGGAAAATGCACCAGAGGCAAATCGTAATGTGCTTTGTCATTGAAGTCTTTCTCATTTCATATGAACTGAGGAACAGGGAACTAATTCTATTGTGCAAATGTTCATGCAACAGAATTGAATGAGTTAAAAAAAAATCAATCATGAGTAAGCGCAAACATTTACACATCCGCATATACATACACACACATACAAACATACTACATGCTATAGCCTACTAATGTATACCTACACACTAATACGCACATGCATAAATATGTACAATGTTTATACATAATACGTCCATACAAACATACATATTACACACATACACAACCTTCTCCCAAGTTTCTCTCATTTTCTAGCTTTTTGGCTTTATATGTCTTCTTATCTCTTTTATATCCTAGACTGTCTTTCCCAGTGCCTGCCATTAAAAATTCTCACCACGTACAATGTGTCAACTACGCCACGCCAGAGACTGAAGTCCATGCTGGCCATATCACGCCGCGGAGCTGCCACGGTGGGTGACGGTCGGAGAATGTCTCATTGGTCCCTGCCTGATTGCATGAACAATGGGGCTTCACAGCGACCACTCGTGAATTTCATCCAAGTCATAAAATACATCCTTTCGCACAAGGAGAGGCGCTACACCTTTCATTCTCCAACATCATCAGGGAGAGAGGAGGAGGGGGAGGGGGAGAGAAGGGGGAGAGGAGAGCTAGTCGACGTGTCTTCAGATGAAGGATCGTCTGTGACATAAAAGAAAAACAACCAAATTATGAGTTGGCGTGTAAAATATCTAATAAGCAAGATTCATCTATTCGGAGTACGTTCATAAAGCCATCGCTTGCTTTCAAGCAAGTCATGACGAAGAGACCGAGAGAAAGGGAAGACGTCAGCTGACAGCTCCTCAGACTACAATGCTACTTCATCTTCAAATTTACTGTTAAGAAACAGAAGTGGAATCAAATCAACGGAAGGACAGCTTTTCAATCACGTTCGCATAACATGGCACATTATTTTCTCGACACAGAGAAACAGATCGGAACCGATTTGATATCCAAATTAGATGCAGTGACGATATTATCACCTCTGTATTCTCCAGTTGTCATTACGTTTTTACACATGAGAATTTATCGGCTGATGATCTAGCACCTCCAAACTGTACCGTTTAAAAGTCATTCATTGATATGACAACACCAAAATAATTCGGTACACACAACACAGGATACGTTCTCACAATACTCATTGTAAAGAAGAGAAATGAAGATTGTAAGCAGATCAATTGAATATTAATGAGGTGTTTCTTGTGTGTGTTTCAATTGGTTTGTTTGACCGCTTATAAAGTGATGAATACTTTTAGGCAAGCAACCCGATGACTGCTGACATGACTGACGGCTTTAATTCTCCTCTAAAGTAGTAGAGGGTGAAGATAAAGCGTCTGATTGCCTTGGGGGCACAACCACTGCAGTCGTGGGATTCGAACCCGGAACCTCGTGAGCGAGAGTCCGTGGTACGTGTTATCCATTTAGCCACATTGCACAGCTGACGTCATCCCTGCTAATTTCCATAGTGTCGCTACAATCAGTAACACTATTTTGTGAAAACGTGTGTAACTTTAAAATCCCATAACTTTCATATCTTACAAAAAGTCAGATTTTGATAAAATTTCCCATTCTCATTGGTTTTCTTTTTTCATTGTTCACTACGTTTCTGCTCCCAAAATATCCCTTGTTTTATTTTGTCAGGTCCTGCCGATTTGTGTCTGAGTAATTAATTTTGTTATCCGATATATGTAGATGTCTATCAAATCATTTGTTTTTAAATGTCTGTAAAAGTTGCAATTTTCTATATGAATGGTCTACCAGGTTATCACGGAATTGACAGTCGAGATCTATCATTTTGCTGGTATGATATCAAATATTGATTATGAATAATTTTTGTTGGAAATGGGGAAATGAAATGAAACGAAATATAGTGTCTTGAACCGCTACAGTTTGTATAATCATGTATCATATCAATTTACATAATGTAGTGTACATTTTCAGCCAATTTATGATTTCTTAGATGTTGAAGTGCCTTTGACTATTGTTGCACATTTACATAACCTCTCCGTAACCAGTACACACAATTGTAGTGGAAAATAAATTTTATTTAAATTAGAACAAAATGAACATAAATTAGGAATGGGTGGAATACATCACTCATGACCTTTTTTTTTTTTTTTTTTTTTTTTACTGTTATAAGTGAACAATGACTTCCACAGATAAAGAGTCTGAACACACCGTTACTATATGAATTGGACACTGACAAGTGGACATAATTATACACATTCTCATACATTCTCTTACATCAAATTTTCGTGTCATGCAACCATTCACACTATATAGAGGAACATACTAGGAAATACAACTACCATCTGATCGCTGATAATGCCGTTGGGAAAAAAAAATCGTGTTACCGCTACATTAAAGGACAAGTTCACCTTCATAAACATAAGGATTGAGAGAATGCAACAATATTAGTAGAACACATCAGTGAAAGTTTGAGGAAAATTGGACAATCGATGCAAAAGTTATGAATTTTTAAAATTTTTGTGTTGGAACCGCTGGATGAGGAGACTACTACAGCTTGTGAGTCATATGCGTACAACAGTATAAAGAAAATGTAAAGAAAATTCAACATATTCTCACTTTTTTCGCATAATAAAAGAGCACTTGACTTGCCTCTTTCTAAAGGCAGGAGGAATAATATTACCCATAACATTTGTCGGTAACGAGTCGAGGGAATGTGTACTTTTTTCAAAAGATGAAATTTTGTGAAATTCTCTTTATATTTTCCTTATATTGTTGTATATTATACGCATGTGACATCTAAGTTATTCACACACTGCAGTAGTCTTCTCATCCAGCGGTTACTGCACAAAAACTTCAAAAATTCATAACTTTTGAACGGATTGCCCGATTTTCCTCAAACTTTCAATGATGTGTTCTGCTAATATTGCTACATTCTCTCAATCCTTATGTTTATGAAGGTGAACTTGTCCTTTAAGAAGAAAGTTCCAAAACCGAACAGGGATCTTGTTGTCTGGCCTTAGTTGAGTGGTTCTATTCAAACCTCGTTCTTGTCAGTGATGCTATAGAAAATTCATTTCTACAATTTGCATTCTCTCCAGATTTAGCGTTAAAGTAATGCAAACACGCGCATCGGGTAACATTTTGTCTCTTACAAAGACTTAACCTACCCTTTCCCACGAGAACATAGCTACTCCCTTGTGAAACGGAGATGGTGTTCATGATCAATTCATGGGAGATGGTTATTCAAATCCAGTACCTCAACTATTTTGGTTTGTTGATCAGTCAGTTGGGGACGTTATGTTCGGCAGGCTCGTTGAACTAGAACTCTGCACTTCTCACCTAGGTTTAACCGAGAGAGATGAACGTTTGAACTCGTAACAAGCAAGGCGAGGAAATGAGGGGGAAAATATTCTCTAACCAAAAGGTAAATACAAGTTCAAAGTGGTCGTCTGGTTCCAAGAGAGAGTCTCGACGTCCAAATTCGTCTATAGATTCTAAAAGAGCAAGGAGCTGTGTGTGGTCTGGAAGTCCCCGTGAGATGCCATGCTTTGAACCCGTCTCATCGCAGGTAATCGGAGACGCTGTAAATTTGTAATACCGAAATTAATCGAAATCCTTTGGACAATTTGGCAGAGAGCATCAGAAACGAAGGAGAGAGAGGACGCTGTACACCAAGCATCGATTTATTACCGGGATGCTGGGGAGAGGGAGAGCGAAAGTACTTTATGGACTGAAAGACGAAAGCTGGAGAGGGAAACAAAACGCCGATTGTCGAATAAACATGATTTTGCGGGATTAGATTGGACAACCTGAGACGGGTTGGACTTGTAACGGCTTCATCGCTGTGTTGGCTTCACACGATGTTTGTTATGGATTCATGCGCCATAAAGATATTAATCATTTTTCTTCGGATATGTCATCGATGACATATTTACTATTGCGAGTCGGCCTCGGCCTCCGGGGTGAGGATAGTGAAGAAATAGGAAACAGCTGGGGAAGAATCTGTCCAAAATACGAAATATTTTTTCCTTTAACTTAATGTTTCTTTCCCTGTATACGTGTACAAACCTGACTCGGTGTTCGATCCAGTGAAAGGATACTGCTCTCACTAGATATTTTTTAATGACACTTTGCATACTGGACTATCATCCAGGAGAATCCGAATTAAAATGATGATCACAAAGATGCATTGAAACAGACAAAAAAATAGGACAAAATAGTTTCACTCATCTTAAATACCCCCTCTTCATCTCCTCAAACTTTGTGTTTAGGGACGATGTCACATGCACATAGTTCAGGGGTTTCTAAGAAGGTGTAAAATAGATTGCCCTGCCGGAAATAACACAACATGTTCTATATCATTGATACAACTTTTTTTTCGAACTGATCCGATGTAGTCGTCAGCTCATGACATTTACAGTTGACATTTGGAACAGTCATTTATCGTCAAAATGTATGTTTCCTTTACACTACATTATCATGATTAAAGAAAACGGGAAGGCGTGAAAATCATCGTGTTTTTTTTTTATTATTACAGAAGCCACTTATCATGCTCATTGTTGAAAATCACTCATGGTCGCTGTTTTAGATATGCTCGTGAACAACTCTTTTTGTATTAACATTTTTTTTTCCCTTTAGTCAAACATTTCTATTTTTAATTGCTATTCTCTTCAATTCAATGCCGAGTTTCTCTCAGTCCATTGAAACGCTATTTGACATTCCCAATCTACATCAAAATAAACGAGCAACTAAACATATAAATGAACAAACAGTACAAGTATTGTTTTACATGTGTATGAATGGGCAACAAAAAAAAAATAACATGCTCACAGAGGCAAAAGGTAGAAGAATAGCGGAAAAGCATTCTTCGGTTCTTTTAAAGCGTATCTTTTTCTCTTTTCCGAGATTTTCCCCGCGAATTCCGTCAAGGCTATTCGATTACGATTTCAACATCGAACTCATCGCGGCAAGACTCCTCATCGTCTGTGTGTGAGAGAAGACAGCAAAGGGGCATCAAAGGGGCTCCGATTTCTTACCTCAGTCCCATGATCTCACCTCGACGATGCGATGCCTCTCCCTCTCTCTCAGCCAACATCGTTTTACTCTGTCTCCCATTAGTCTCTGATTTCCTCTTTTTTTTTTCTACACCTCGTCCTCTCCTCTCGTCTGTTATGGCAAACCTATGATCCAAAAGACGAATTCTCTTTGTTGTTGTTGAAGAGATACCCTTTTCTCTTCAAATGAAAATTAGTTTATGATTATCACCATACCTTTGACATAATCGGTGTATTTACCTTTACGTTGTGAAGAAACACCTCGCCGCATTGTATCATCCTAGTTAAAGCCATCGACATTTTGTAGAGTAACACACTATAATGTTAATGTTTTCTTTACTTTTTACAGAAATCATCTAATGAATCTGGAAACAAAGCCGTTTACATCAGGATCTTTAACCTGCAAAAATGGTTACTTGACTAACATGACTAACTGAAGTGATATCTCCACTCTCATCTTTAAATCCCGATATTTTTGCAGTCGTCTTTAAATACTTATCATACAAACTAGGTCTAGGCCACCGGCATAGCACATACTTCCCGCTCGTCCCGAAAGAATATTACGCGTCAATTAAGGCTCTTTTTCGGATATTCTTTCAACAAGCACACGAGGAGATTTATACGATCACAAGCGATCGCGACTGGTGACCTGAGCACAGACCAGCCTCGAGATACGTGTTCGGGCGAAGTTTGATGTACATGGTGTGCCACAAATGCCTTTATTTCATGTCTATGCTTATGTATAGTTCTCGGCATTTTATGGCTGTCGCACGGTTAGGATGAAATTTGTGATTGTAGGTTGGTTTTAATCGTGAGGACAAGGAGCAAAAGGAACCTAACTTGATATCCAGTTCATCCAAGCTGTACTCATACACAAATCAGAGCTTACACTTCTCAGCATTTCTGACGTGTCGTTAATGTGTCAATGGCACACATTGTAGTGGCGTGCCGAATTTTTGTTTTCGATACGACGCCACCATACTGGAACGAGACAAATAGTGGTGAAAACAAACTCGACGTGGCAATTTACTCATCAAATCCCTCGATGATAATTACAACCGACTTTACCCGACTGTAGTATTTCAGGGGAAAATGACAGTTTGCGGCTATGGCCGATATCCGAAAGTTTCGTGAAAAGTTGTGATTCGATAAACTTGTCCGACTTTCTATCCAATATGTCCATCAACCCATTGCATTTATAGCGTTGAATTTAATCAAGCACTTAAAAGTAAGGGGGATTCTTACATGTGGAATACTTAGTTTGCCTGTGATATAGGCCTACATTACAACTTGAAAGAGTTGCTTCAATCAAAATAATCATGTTAAACATGTCAAAACCAGTGTTATAATTAAGTAACCGACTTAAAATTTTGTAGTATGTTAAATCGCCTTCTCAAGTGGATTTGGATGTTATATTCTTGTGTGTAATGGTTTATGAATCATTGTGCTTGCTTTCTTTATCAGTTTTACCATGAGTATTCTGATGTTTATCTGTCTATCTTATAAATCAAGATGCGTGAAACTTGCTTCACCGGAGGAAGGTTAGCCGCAACAGATATCACTACAATAAACTGTTTGACTGTACTGTGAAAGGCCAATCTTGGCGGTGACAATCTGGTGAAATTATTGACAGTTCTTGCAGTATCATAATCGGCCGTCAACCTTCTGAAAGATTAAAATGGAAGCGTTCGACTGGTGAGATATGTATGCTATATGCTTACATAAGTTCATTTGATATGTCTGCAATTACTGTATTGTACTAGATAATATAGCTACATCTAATAGGAAGAAATGAACCATCTTTTACAGATTAGTTCAAACTTCTTTTTGACGGTTGTCCAAGAAGCGACTCATAAGGAGATTTGAAAAAGGAAAAAATGTCCCCAAAGAGTAATGTTAGACCAGGATGCATCGTTTTTCTCACTCAGCGTGGGGTTGATCTTCTTGATCTTGTGTCAGGACTAAGCCCTGGACTCTTTTTGTTGTTTTGTTGCAGTATTTTCGTCTGCACTAATTCCTCTCGTCGGACGTCCATCCATGGCTGTCACGTCCGTACAAGGGTATGTTGTTGGACCGACTTGGAGCCAGAAAGGCGTTTGGGACCTCCATTTTCCAGCTAATTTCCCAAATATAACCCCCATAATGGGTCCGCCTCCAACGCCATTAGGGATTTTTATCGCCAGTGGAAGCGCGCTATTTTTCAGAGCCGAGAGAGCCCTGTCAAATAGGAGGGAGACATCGAATCCGTCACGTCATAAATGTGACAAGGCTCTAGTACCCCGCTTGGCAGGCGCGAGGACAACTTAAATGTAGTCAGTCCACAGAATTGGACTTCTTGTCACGGCTTCGAGACACATTTCTTGGGTCTTTGTTGGCTAGACTTTAGGATTCCTGTCTCTTGGTTTGTCTCATACTTATTGACGAAGCTGAAATCAAAGAGTACGAAGCACATGCAAAAGATTCACCAGGGTTCGGATCAACTCAGTTCATTCCATTGATATACAGTAATGGATTATGGGATTTCACTGATTGGCAGGTGATTGGAGTTCAATCATAATCACTTTTAGAATGAATTCAGAACAACATCCAAAAACGCTTATAGAGTTTTTAAAATCCCGACTGCTGGATATGAAGTCATTTCATGCCATGATATTAAAAAAAAAAAAACAACACACACACACCCACCCACACAAACACACACACACACACACATACACACAAAATGAGTTATACTCGCTGTTATACAAGGACATTTGTGTAAATCAATAAAAATTGACGGTCACCTTGACGATGGACGGAGCCTAAGTGACTGTTGACCAACACAGTAAGGACGCCTGTCACCAGACGACTCTTTCGATCTCCTTTCGCTATGGGTGTGTTCGAGAGTGCCCACGAGAATGACGAATGCGTTGCGCTGCCCCTGGGACCGACAGGTGGATTTCATCATTTCTTAAGAATTGCAGCTACCGGGGACAGGCAAGAAACATCAAGTGCAGTTTATTTACAGCGTTTTTGTTACAGAAATCGTTGAAAGGAAAGTAGAATTCAATCACACCTGGCGATTGACTTACGTTGAAATGTTTTGAGCCTCTTGTTTACCCTAAATGATACACACTTAACTCAAACCACGACATAATTAGTAGCTGAATTTACATTTCAATTACGGGCAGTTCAAACAAAAGTGAGCGAGCACATACTTTACTATTTAGGAAGATTTACAAGCGAGACCCTCCTTGACCTCCACATATCCATCAAACGAAACATGAATGAGTATATCTGTTTAAGGAACATCACAGTCTCCTTCCCTGACGCATCTGTGACATCTGACCTGTTAACAATGATTCAAGATTCAAGATTGTTCCCTCTGGCTCTGTACATTAAACGCTGGTAGGCTACCCTTCCCTATCACCGTCCTTGCGGTTCCATTTTTATGCCTCCGCCACGAAGTGGTGCCGGAGGCATTATGTTTTCGGGTTGTCCGTCCGTCCGTCCGTCCGTCCGTCCGTCCGTCCGTCCTTCCGTCCGTCCGTCCGTCCGTCCTTCCGTCCGTCCGTAATGAATTTTGTGGACAAGGTAACTATCGAAACCTGTTGAGGTATCCTAATGAAACTTGGCATGTATGTGTATTAGGGGGTGAAGTTGTGCCTATCAACTTTTGGGTGCACATGCTCAAGGTCAAAGGTCAAAAGGTCAAGGTCAAATACATAAAATTTCACTATTTCCACCATATCTATTGAATGCCTGAAGATATTTTCTTGAAACTTAGTGTATACATGTTTTACCTAATTAAGATTCTCTGGTGAAAGTTTGGGTCATGAGGTCAAAGGTCAAAGGTCAAAAGGTCAGGGTCAAATACATAAAATTTCACTATTTCCACCATATCTATTGAATGCCTGAAGAGATTTTCTTGAAACTTAGTGTATACATGTATTACCCAATTAAGATTCTCTGGTGACAGTTTGGGTCATGAGGTCAAAGGTCAAAGGTCAAAAGGTCAAGTAAAAATATTAAAACTTCTTTTTTTTTTTCTCCGTACCTTGGAAAATTGTTCAAGGTATCTTCATGGAACATAGTATATACATGTACTGACTGGAAGTGATTATCTAGAGAATGTAGGGTTCATGGGGTCAAAGGTCAGGGGTCAAAGGTCAAGTGCAAGACTTCAAAATTTTACTATTACCCTCATATTTATGCATTGCCAGCAGGGTTATTTTTTTACACTTGGTGTATGCGTGTGTAACCTAATAGAAATTCTCTGGAAAGTTTTTTTTTTCTCTTTTTGCCTCAAAGGTCAAAGATAAGTGAAAGTGCTGAACTAACTTTTTCCTCCATATCTCGGAAGTGGCTCAAGTTACCTTGAAACTTAGTACATATTATGCATGTTCTACCTGAAAGTAATTATCTTATGAATTTTAGGGTCAAGGGCCAGATGAAAATGGTAACAATTTACTATTCAATTCAGAAATTGAACTTTTTCTCCACACCTGTACCTTGAAAATTACTCAATGCCTAAATGTATGAATGGGTCAAAGTCAAGTTAAAGTCCTTAAATCCCTAGATACATGCTCTCCTATTCATCCAATTAAACCTACGTCAAGGAAGGTGAACATTCAACACATTTGTGACAAACTTGTCATTCCAATATTTTGCCAATTTGTGAAAATGTAATCACACAGTGTCCACATGTACTATCTAGACCTATTGGGAAAATCATGCATTATGGCGGAGGCATACCAGTCGCCAAAGCGACATTTCTAGTTTCACATACTTTTCGTTTCGTTCATTTAACTGCATCTTTTACCTCCTTATTTGTCAGCTCCTAACGATCTCTGAAATGCATAAATATTTAGCTGTTGAATCATTAAATCATATCAACAACTTATTCAAATATCATTTAGATATTTTACAATTTCTTCTTTCATTTCCAGACAGTGCTTTTCTCAGGCTCCTTCTCATCAGTTAGAAAGAAATGAAATTTCTCGGCCTCAATTTAATTCAGCAATGTTTAATTTTCTACCTCACCAAATCGTCATAATCAAGTATGCCATGTTTATGCATTACGTTATCATGACAGAAACAGAATTAGCATTCTTATTACCTGATTTATTCATTAATATCTAGTAATCATGTTTCTATACTTTCTCATCAAGGTGCAGTGCAAGGTAAATGAAATAAATAAAAAAGTATGCAACGTGTGGTATAAATATTACATGAAACAAGTCTATTTCAGAATACATTATTTATCATCTTATAAATAAACAGGTGTATATCATATAGCAACAACAGAAATTGTACAATACATCACATATAAATGGGAGAATACAAGAGACCACCATCATAGGTAGATGGCAGCCTCAGCAGTTTAAGGACGGAAATCTTCTGAAGAACATGTCAGCACATGACTATACTATGTACTCGGTTTGCAAGAGATAATTCTCGTCCAGTGTAATAGGGAGTGTTGGATACTTTATATCCCTTCTCATTGCTTGGTGTATAGTGCACGTGCGTATAGAGTTGGTGTGCGGACGTGTCCCATACGTGTGTATCTACCTCACTAGTGCGAACGAAATGTGAATGTTTGACAATGTTTGTATGTTTCATAGTTATGTGGCTGACAAATTGCAAATGACGTCTCTTGGCTCTTACCGCCTTACCATTCGACTTAAGTTGTAAATACACAATATTGATATTTTAGGTGGAATCAAAAGTTGGAAAATCTCTGGCAGGTGGGCTGCTTTTTATTATTATTAAGACAATAAATGCCTTTTTATAACAGACTTTATGAGAGCAGGGAGAAGAACGTTAATTTGTGATTTGGACATCGAATCCACTTCCGGTGCTAACCACTGGCCACCAGCCCATAATGCAATGCGAGAGAATATCAAATCGTGACAATCATGCTTTTAATTGAAGGCTGTATGAGGCCAAGACAGGATCAAAGCGTCATCTGTTGATACACCTGACGTAGTATGTGGCTACCGCATTTTCAGGAAAAAAAAAACTGTTCATTTTTTTTTTTTCTGAACGGCATGACATCGTTTCATCCTTCACAGTTCAATACACTTTCATTAGCGTCTAGTTCTGTAGCTTGTTGAAGATTCCTCGCACCTTAAAAAAATGAAAAAAAAAAGGTAGAATGATTATTTCTCCCAGGACTTCCCTCTCCCCGAAGAAGTAGAACACAATTATTGTGGGCACACACGCATAAAACATGTCGTTGTCATAAAAGAATACGAGATATTGCCCTCGGCACTTCTAATTTTTGCAAGGTCAATTTCGCTTTGTTGATATTGCGTCGCTCTCAACATTGCTGGCGACAAAGAGATAAACGGAGTTGCCATGGAAACACCAATCCGGTTGGTGCCATTCACCTGTACCGAATTCCCCAATCAACTCGCTTCTGGTATCAGAAAAACAAACGCGCCGAGAATCCAGCCGAGCATGCCCGTCTAGGCCCGCTGTTGACTTTGGCTTTGCGCTTTTAATGTAACACCCCCTGGAAACGCGAACACTCTTTTCCCCTTGGACTAGGTCCTGAAATATACACCGGATTTGTCGTGCCAGCTTTCGCTTCAATTTTGGCCAAATACAAAGAAAATATCGGGGGATTATATCCGCGTTTATTTGTTTCCAATACCTCTGCTTTTTGTGATAATATCAGCCCAGAAAAGAAATTGGCGCGGATTCTGGATCGCATGCGCTCGCTGCGGCTTGGGAGGGAGCTTTTCTTTTCGCGCGCCTCAGTTTGTTTTTGTTGTAAATTAGAAAACACACTTTATAATGTCTACACCCAAAGTCACAGGATCAGCAAACGCCTGACGCAGATGCTGCGTGTGGCAAGTGAGAGGAAAAAGAGAGAGAAGAAAAGTTTCAGGTTTTTCTTTGGCTGTCTTGTTTCTTTCTTTTCGACAATCCGAGATGTAACTCTTGAGAGAGGTATCCAGAGGTCGTAAGGCTATCGACGGTTTAGAGCGAGGTTAGGAGAAGAGGGTATGGTGGGTAAACAACTTTTACTTTGTTTAACCGCGCCAGACTTTCGTCACCTCCCACCATTCGATATGGACTCTTCTCTTCAGGCCTGGCAGGCTCTCAGAACGGAACAGTACTACAAAGATACCTGAGTATGTGGGCCGTACTCCCGTTTATATTGACACTGTGCGCACTGAACACCTTCTCTGCACTTCAATTCCACATTTAGCGCGCGAAAGCGGCGCGTAAACACCAAGGTCAGAGACAAGAGGGCAACAGTGGGGGAAATCGCCGCTGGAGTTTGGGGGCAAATTAGCCTCTGACACTCTTGATGGGTGACAAGGAGCCATTATGGTATCTGCTTACATGCCGCGGCGTGTGCTGCTCAGTTGCGCGGCTTTCGGGGGCTGCACAGTGCGGAGGGGTGGACCAGGGCGGGTCAAGAGTCAGGTACTTGATCGCCCGGGAGAAGTAGCGACAACACGCGTGCGGCTATGAGCCCGCACCAGGATACCCAACACGGCGGCTACGCGCATGACTTGCCTTCAATCGCCCTACCCTGCGCGCATACCTCCTCCAAGTTGCCCCCATGCGCAACTCTTCACTATTCCCCGTGACCGCATCGCTCCGCCTCAACTCCTTCTTCCCCCGATCGCTTACCACCCAACCGAAAACACTCTCAACCTCGCTTCAGATTCCCTGCCCGCTTCCCTCTCTCTCCACATCGCTCCCCAGACGCACGAGGGTAATTCCATGCTGGGGATATGTATTTTGACATTAATGCTAGGTGTGTTTCGCACATCTTCTAGGTAAAAAAGCACCGTCGAGCGGGTCTTTAGGGTAATTCGAGCGGCGGTGTGTAGTACCAAAAGCAGCGGAATGAAACCCTCCTTCCTCTGTATCACTGACATAGAATCCATCTTGAAAATAAAGAGCAATCGAGAGAGTCAAATGCTCTCTAAAAAGTACAGACCCCGTCTCACTAGTCTCTCGGTAAAGAAAAAAAAAGTCTTGTGTTCATATGACGCAATCAGGTCATGTCTCCGGAGAAATAGAAAGATGAACAGACGAATATGTAACAGAAGACAGAAAGTCTAACTTTGGGAGAGCCAAGCGCCGTAGATGGAAGCCAGAATGACTTTAAAAGTAACCACAAAGACTGTATTGAAGATGAACTTGTTTGGTCATTTATTAAAAAGTCTGGTAATTTTAATTCTTATCAATCCTTAATAGCCAAAGTGAGCACAGTGCTTTTAGCACTCAATAAGGATTACACAAGACTTCATTTCATCTGATCTAAGTTTATTCTTCGTTATTCATTGTGAAATATGGCAAAGGGACAAAACGTACTTAAATATTGCAACTTCAATCAAATTGCACGTTTAAGACGATACAGAGTTGATATTTAGTGTACCAGTGGACAAAGCGACTTTTGTTTACAGCTGTGATCATCAGAATGGTAAATTATGTTACCATAACGACAGATGAGAAAAGCATTATATGACAAGGTAAGTGTGGCAAGCATGGCAAGTGTCAATCAAAATAATTGAATGAATGAACTGATAATTTAACAAAAGCACTTGAAACAAAGTCAATTACATCTATTAGAGTAATGCACTCAACTTGATGGCTAAGCATAGATTATCACAGCCATCTTTACAAATCAATGAAGTCGAACAAAATTTCAATCTGTTTTTTTTTCTCTTTTTTCTTCAGTATTTTTTCTTCCCTTTTTTTTCACACCGTCTGTCAAGACCAAGAACTACCATTGTATTCCCACTAAAGATCAGAAAATAGTCCTAAGGAAGTCATCATTCCAGTTGTATTTCATCACTAAACTTTACTTCCCCACAACTGGACAAAGTGATATCTCGCTGACATCTCATTCAGGAGTCTGTTCATGTTAAGTAGGCTTTCGGCAAACAACGGAAATTACATCGGGGAAATTAAATTGGGAATATACCCTTTATCCCTTTTGTAACATGGTGCACTTGCAGTTTAATCCGAAGTGAGTTGTCTTGCTATGTGTGATGTGTGTTTAACATCAAAACAAAGTGCCTGAGAAGAAGTTGTAATCAGGGCCGACTTATTACAATGCATAATAATTTTTGTTACCATAACAACTGCTCGGCTACAACCAATCAGCTGTCAACTTCTCACCGAGTTGTTGCTGATAAAGCCATGACTGCGAATATTGATTGGTTGTTTACTGTCAGAAGGTTTCTGGCTTCTTTAAAAGTCGACTATCACACGAAATTTACCTCAAAAAGGAAAGTTATTTTTGAATGAAGATGAGTATTTACAAGCACTATTTTGTGAAAAAATAAAAAAAGATTAAAAAGACTGTAACCATATTGATAATGTTAAGTTTTGTACTACTGGGTCTATTGCATATCGGGACCTAGATGTCTCCGTACTGTTATGTCGCAGTGACCTTTCAATTGTTGAATTCCTTACTACCTTCGCATGCCAAAGAACCAAATTATGTATTATCAAATTTGATATATCTTGAGCAGAATTATTAAGAAGATATTAGTTTTATAGAGATTTTGAAGGTATTTTTAGTCACAACCCCTTCTCAATGACAATCCAATGGTAATGTCTGTGGAAAACGCATTGTTGAGTTGGCTATAAGTTTTTATTTGTTGAAGTTTTTTTCACGTTTCTTCTTGTCCGACGATATTTATAGTCACTTCCGTTTTATAGAATTTACTCTTCCTTTAGAAATCTACATCTTGAATTTTACACTTGAATAGAAGTATTTCAAATCTTCTTTTGTGATCAAAGAGGTCTTCAAAAAAGAAAGCTAGATTTTATTCATTCAACCATCCCTTTTTGATACTGCAAAAAAAAAACAAAAACAACAGCAACATTGCATCAAATTGTTTTTGTTATCCGTGATAATATTCAAATGCTTAAATCTTCTGATTTTTTTTTTGTGATCTGTGAATAATCGCTATTTGTACTCTTACATTTCTTTATGTTCTCAACACATAGATACACATTCATCAGTGTCTTCCTCACAACAATTCTCACAAAGTCTTTGATTTTCTTTTTGCTCGCTTTCCCAGTCTAGAACCCCTTTCATTGTAATTTCCTCCATTTTTTCTAGCACAATTAGGATTCTGCTCAGTGGCGAAATTTTTCTCGCTATTGCCCTCTAACACCGCTTCTTTTAAATTGGTTTATTTGGCCATTTTCTCAGTCTCTTGTGAACGTACGTCCTACTATATAGCTTCAATCATATAGTCTGTATTGATATAACTTCAGAATATGGCATGTTATTCTTCTTATTATAAATATCTTTGTATCTTCCTGTTATGAAACTTACCATAATGAAATTGTTGAAAGAATATTGGCATTGAGTTGAAAAGAGGACGGAGTGTCTGGATCGCAAAGTTTAGCTTAATACTCTTGCAAAGTTTCAATGGGAGGCATTGAACGGGTTAACCCAGACCCACCTGGGCTGACTAGAGTTTTATCTGATGGTCTGCAAAAGCCGTCACCTGCAGCATGAAAACAGCGTGTCACGGCTCGGATTCACCCCGCCCGTCGGCCAGGTAGATTCCTTTCAGGGCGGTGGCCCTGTCACCACTTTTAAGCGTGTTTAGTGCCTTTGAATGCAGCTTGACATCTAGCAGGGAACACACTCATTAGGCCTCTCACTTCTTTTTTTGTTTTACTCTCAGTGACATAACTGTCTTTTTGGAGCTGATATCGGGTTTACTTTACAACCTGGAAGGGATGATTCTCGCGAGAGAGGAGGGAAAATATTTATTTGGGTTCATCGACCAGACGACGCGAGTCAAAGTTAGGATCGCTGAAAAAGGCGAACTGGGTCCTCCACTGGTTGAGTTAGGGAGGACTGGATGGTAGAGAGGTGTAAGTTGGCACCCCGCAGGGGTGAGATAGGCCCCCTAAAACGTTGTTGGGTGACATACGAGCTCGTAGCTGGCAGCGCGAAGCATGGCTGTAGGCTGGTCGCTATAGGTGAGAGGCAAGGAGAGACACTTTCCTGTGCCGCTCGTGTCCCGTGAGAGACCTGCCGGATCCCCGCTCGCTGCGCGTCGCGCGCTGCCCGGCACGTTTCGCCACCACCACCTTACACACTACACCTCCTGTCCACGGCTTTGTTGGCAAATTGTGGGCAGACTTACTAGATTGGGTTACAAGAAAGCACTGCGAGGTGGAAACCAGAAATGGAATAAGAGCATCGAGAGTGGCAGGCAGCTGCCTTAAAATACTGGCTGAGACAAGGAGGAAGATGGAGGAGAATGGAGGATGGGGTGGGGTAGGAGGAGAATGGAGGAAGAAGACGGCAAGAAAATGTCGGCTGCCGTGATGGGACATGACACAATTGGGTAGGATGCTCTTGTCGGTCCGTCTTCTTGTCGGCTCGTGTTTCTCCCACAGCTCTGAGACCAGATGGGAGGCACGGCCAACTGCCTGTTACCACCCCATATCTGTGTCCACCGCTCTCGGCTGCCCCAATTTTTCGTCTGAAGCCACCCCAGAAATATCATCAAGAGTTGACGATATATCTCTTAATCCTTCCGAGGCTATTAAACCGATGACAAGTTGTGATATCAAAGAAAAACATCGCCTTGCCGATGATGTCACACAAGTGCGCGGTGAGCAACGCGAGATATGATATTAGCAGACTTGCGATCACGTGTATTATGTTCTATAGTGACAGATAATTGCATCGAGTTATGATAGCATTACCTGCATGGGTATCGTATGGCTCAAACTGACATTAGTGTGAAAGGCAGGTGGATTATTCAATCTAGAGAATGCATTTGGCTGCGACCACCGACAAATTGCCAAAGCAGGTTTCCGGAAGGGGTAGAATAAAAAAAGATTAGTTTCAAAAGAATAATTCAACCTCTTTCTATGGGAATGATATTTCAAACATAATTCAGCACAATTCAGTGATAAAGTATAAATTGATAAAGTATAAAATATATGTGTTAAGATATTTAATTACCTGTTAACTTATCTTTACAAAATTCACATGTTTTCCTCGTAAATAGCCTGACATTATGGTCACTGAAAAATCAACCATCTTTTTTTTTTCTCAGAGTGTGATCCAAAGTGCGCTAGTCAACTAAGGTCAGGTTGGTATGGTCACTAAAGATCGGATTACAAAAATAATTACGATCTACAAACTTAACGATTACTACTAAAATCGTCTAGCCACCATAAACCGTTACCGACAATATTTTACACTATCCATCTTGAAATCTGGTTATCTTAAATTCTACAAGGGAATACTATGATCAGCATACATTAAAGTGCTTATAAATACTTGTCCCTTCTGTAAGTTTCCGTATATAGCAAGATGAATGTGAGACAAATTATTTAGCTTGTTTTTTTTTATATTGATTTCTTTCATCATCATTCATTGATCATCCAAATCATTTATGCTCGATTAGTCAACTTAGAAAATATTCAACCTGACTAAAATGCCGTAGAATCATGCAACCAGTATCTTCGGTCGATGTCACGGTGATAATATCCATTGCAGTTTAAACTTGCACGTAAATACACTTATTGATATGTATTTCTTTCCCTGTTTTTGTTTCTTTTTTTATAGAATTTCAGACATTTTGAGTGTCGAGCAAGTTTTAAAAGTAGTATTGATGTATTGTCAAAAGTTTACGATATGTTCTGAAATAGGGTCAACTGCAGCATTAGCTCTGTAACAGTAGCCAAGACGTTGAATTATCAAGGCAAAATTTGTCAAAACAGTTCACCAAAGCATAAAAAACAGCCTTATAACTCTTATACCTCTGTTTTTCTTTTCATATCTAAATTTTTAGAGGTAAATTGAGTGCATTGCCGCGTTTATCGTTTCGGACTTGATATGAATTTCTTGCAAATTGTTCTTTTTAAGATAACAATCTAATTTCAAGATAACAAACAAGATAACGTCCCAGAAGCCCACAGTATAGTGTCTTGTCCAGACGCATTTACCTGTATAAGGCAACTACTATTTTGAGATCAACTCATGATTTTTTTTTTCATTCATTTCGTTATTCAGCTATTATAGAGAAGTGTTGTTATGCAACTGTTGCCATGACATTCACATTGTTTCTGCTGTGTGAGGGACACGCTGTCCTAACTGTAGTCACGTGATCTGTGAGTCATCGCGCTGACAACATGCAAGCCACAAGGATTACCCACCGTTTTGTGAATAAGACTGAATGTTGCGCGATAAAATGGGGGTTGGTTCTGTTGTAAGTTTGAGACTCAAACTTCGACAAGAGAAGCACTTTCCCTACATTTTTTCTGTTCCATTAAGTCCGTGTTCATTTCTTCTTCTTCTTTTTCGGCACTACATTGTTACTCATGCAATTTCAGAGACTGCGTAGACAATTATATCATACCGACGTTTTCGTATATTGAATCACTGCAGGTTCTTAACCGAGCTATAATCACTCAAGAGGGATAAAGAAGACGACGAAGAAAGGGGTGAATTATGGAGGGACATTTCACTCGCCTGAGGGCAGGATCTTAAAAAAAAAGTGGTTAGAAGAAGAAAGAAAAGAAAAATGAAGGGCTTTGGAGAAGTCTGACCCTCGAACAGCAAATATTTAGAGGTAGTGTATCGATTAGGGACAGTGCTTGTTGGCGAACTTCGACAAAAAGAACCACGGGACTTGGCCCTTTTCCTTTCGCAGGTTTCCGCGGAGAAAGGGAGCACCAACACAAAACAAACGGTGATCGGCTCAACCCCCCACGCTTTAGATTCTCTCCTTCGATTTGATAAGAAAACCCGATAAGGGAGGGGGATAAGCGCCGAGTGAGGGCACAAACTTATGGGGTAGCCTCCGGGCCAGCTTAGAGGGGTGAACACAGAAGCAGTGTATGCAGGGCCTGAGGACAGACCAAGGGTCTTAGCCCGATTACGGGTTTTGGTCAAATCCTACAGGTTGGGATTAGCTTGGCCCAGCATTAGTTCTTGGATTTGTCGAGCACTTCACGGGTTTCGAGTGCACAGAAGAAGGAGTAAGCCTACCCATCTCTCCAACTGGTATTAGCACAAGATGAACAGAGTGAGAGTCGAGATTTTATTAAAGAAAAAAAAAAATCCAAGAGTAGGAATTAATGAACTGAAGCGACTGCAAAGAGTTGCGGTTTGCTGATGTCTCGGCTCTGAAATTCCTCGTGAATCAAATTTTCAAGAAAATATTTTAAGAATAAATCATCTTATCGCATAGGAGATCTATGTGATTTCATTTTGACTCTCGTACTTTTAATCCAATTCCTCCCATTCTGCGACATCCGGTAGTTCCGCACAAACTTGATGGAATACTAGCAACTTTCTTGTAATTTTGTTGAAGCAACATTTGGCCTATTTCTATTTCTTATCTTTGTGAGTAGCGATGAAGGACTATATTTTGACACTTGTTGTATAATGATATGTTAAAAACAAAAACAAAAACAAAAATAACCCACACGTGATACATGACGTCAGTTAACAAAGTAATGAATATTCATACGATAATATGCCCCTATGCTAGATGACATCTTCTTTTTATTTTTTTTTTAATTCTAAAATGGCGCCATAATATTCTTTAAAGCTCCCAGTCTCCCTCTTGAACATCAGTGAATTCCCCTAAGTGCGATCCCTGTCCGCCTCCTCTAAGCCAATATGTACTCCTACAGAGTCTGATCGCTGCCCTCCTGTAGAGAGAATAGTCCAACAACTCCCCACGCATAGAGTAGACAATACTATCTAGATGTAAAGTATTTTACTCCTGACGCGCTCACGCATCCACAAAAGATTGTAGATTGCACAGAGAGAGAGAGAGAGAGAGAGAGAGAGAGAGAAGGAGGGGGGGGGGATAGGACATTAAAAGAGAGGGATGACAATATGTTTCTAAACCACTTGCCCAAGAAACAACGCTTCTTTTGTATTTGCCTTAATCCAAATGAACATGCTGTCACATTTTGAACTCAAGTATCATTGTGCATTTACGCCCGTCTTAATGTCATGGAATTGTTAAACGGAATGAATTATGAATGGTATATGGTATGATTAGTGACTACAATTCACTATTGTTATAAACTTTGCCAACATCATCATAATAATAGTCATGATCATTGAAATTGATGTCATCAAAGTTGTTTCATCTGTAGTTACACAGTTATAATCATTTAATGGTACATAATGTTTGATAATGTATATGGTTGTATTTTTGTCTCATTACATGCAAAATCGAAAAGCCAAGTCCATCTTTCTTTGTCAGCTACCCATCCTAAGTGACTCACGTGGAATGATTTCTATGACCTCTACTTGGCCACTTAACGGAGCTTCTGGAGGCATTTCTGGTGGGAGGAACATGGGCGTGGTCTTTCCCCGAACCCCGGGCAAAGGATACAATGAGGATACTGTAATGTCAGTTTAACCTTAGCAGGACTAAACATCGGTATTCCATTCGTACATCATGCAGCAGACTTACCGGTGGTATTGCTTGACTTAATCATCAACTATAACGTGTGAAGAATTGGTGCATTTTAGCGAGAGTCGCTTTCCTGGAAGGATTGTCACAAAATGCCTCAATTGATAAGGATCCGCGATATTTACTTTTACTCTACCTAAAAAAATTGAGAAAATTGCTCTTTGTGTGAAGTTTTCATCACTCTCCATCTTCAACTCAGAATGAAGAAATAAAATGGCAGTAACAATATTGAAATATTGTAGGATTTGTAGGAATAAATCTAATGAAAGTGCTAGTAACTGATTGCGTGAAACATAACAACAATATTTGGAAAGATAATAACAATGATGACATGAATTATGAATGTATTTTTGTTTCGATTTGTTGTTGTATTTTTAAATGATGGTGGATAAGAGTTGTAGTGAAGTACATAGAATTGATTAAACTGCTCTAAAATTAGTGTAATGAAAAGCAATGACAAAACATTAAGTTAATTATTATGGAAGATGATGGCAGTGTTGATTACCACACTTTCCCTTGGGCTGTAGACTGGCCTGAGTTTGTGAGTCCCAACTTAGTATGGCTATTTTTGAAGGGTTCAACGAACCCCAAGGCATCAAACCTCCGTTCATCAATACGGATCATATGAATAAACCAAGAGTAGCCGTAATTATGCTATGATAAGGAACATTCGACCACTCTCGGATACCAACCGCCTGCAAAGGTAGCTCCCTATTGTTTTGCGTTGGAGGCCAATTTGTCGTAATTTAGCTTTAATTTGTTTGTCAATATTTTCTGAAGTATGGAACAAAGGCGATTTAATTTTGTTGCTGTAAATCAAGGCTGGTATATAATGATTGGGGAAGACGTGTGTTGTTTTTATGGTGTCGATTATTAAACCACCACCGTTAGGTTCATAACAATCTTGTTTTTGTAATGATTAAACCCTAAGTGGACAGACGCCACAGTTTTCCTATACGTCTTTAGTCTCTAGTGTTACTTTAGTCGTCAATCAAGTGCATGTAATATGACAAGACTTGCTGTAAACATCTACAAAGTATAGCACTCCTGCTACTTCAGTTTAACCAGTCTTACCATGTCTCATTTAAGATTTACCTTCAGCAACAGAAGAATCGACCGAAATATAATATTATGTTTGTGAGAAATATATAACCATAATATCATCGAATTATGCATGGAATCTTTTTTACTTTCATTTAAGATTTCCAAACGTCTGTCAGTACTTAACTATGCTATTAGACATGTTTGATGTACGACGCCCGGGTAAATATAGGCAAAACTGATTTTAATATACGAGACATTTTCCCGTAATATTTTCAATCATCTACACATAATTCTAGAATAATGATGTTATAAAGTTTATATTCTTCATGTACCTATGCTAGCTTATCTGTTTTCTCATGTTGTTATTTTTTTTTCTCTTTCATAATGTCGGCTTGTTTCTTATCTTATATTATGTACATTGGTATCTAATTGTTCAAATTTACATGTTAAATATCATATTTACAATATACAGTTATATTATTTTTACATATCTATTGAATCGGAAATAAAGATTGAATTGAATTGAATATGTCAGTTTTTAGCGGCTATTGTATATGATTTAATACTCAACGATCTTGTGTAAGTGAATGTTTTGACTTGTGATAGATGAGAGTACGGTGAGCTTGGTTTTCCACTTAACACAGATATAGAATAAGAATCATGCCCATACTATGTAAATTTTGTAGGACATCGGTTGTTTTGTTTTTTGTTTTGGTTTTTCCTTTAAGATAAATGAAAGTCAAATAATGATAGCAATGATACACACATACGTGTGTGTGTGTACGCATTCTTTATGCATACAAATATATACGTGATTTCTGAGGCAATCAGTTGAAATTATTTCAAGGGCACTTTTCAACTCTTCTTCAAAACAAGCATTGCAAAACAATTACTTTAAGTGATTTCCAGTCTCTCTCTCTCTCTCTGTGTGTGTGTGTGTGTGTGTGCTTGTGTCTGTGTGTGTGTATGTCTGTCAGTCTGTTTGTCTGCATAAAATTTTTCTCTTTTAGCAGGATCATCTAGCTTCGTTGTCTGTATCCCCTGAACATAAAATGTCCCGTTATCACCTCTTTTTTCTCCTTCTTCTCCTTTTTCTTCTTCTGATATAATTATTATTCGCCACCTCTTTACCCCTCTCTCCTTTCGTCTGTCTGCCTCTCAGTCTGTTTGTCTGTCCGTCTATCTACATTTCTGTCTACCTCTGTCTTTGTCTTTTGTGTTTAAATATATGCACCCCGTCCACTGCCGTCCCTCTCACTGTCTCTCTCATTCTCTATCTATCTATCTATCTATCTATCTATCTATCTATCTATCTATCTATCTATCTATCTATCTATCTATCTATCAATCTATCTATATATCTATCTATCTATATATCTATCTATCTACTTATCTATCTATCTATCTACCTATCTATCTATCTGTCTATCCATCCATCTACATATCTATCTATCTATTCATCCATCTATCTATCTATCTATCTACCTATCTACCTATCCATCCATCTATCTATCTATCTATCTATCTATCTATCTATCTATCCATCTATCTATTTCTCTGTATTTCTCTCCTTAATATACCCTGTTCACAGCGTACAAAGAGCACACCCCGTCGTTGAAATGAGAGGGTTCATTGCCCTTTTTCGGAAGGGAAGGGGGATATTGATACACTTTATCATGTTGTTTTAAACTGGGCCCCTAGGTTCGAACTCTGCCAAGAGAAGTTCAGGCACCTCACGCCGCCAAGTCCCGAACGAGAGCCCCCTCTTCTCCCCGTCTCTTCCTTCCCGAAGTACGCAACATTTGTTTGGAGAGGAAAATATGAGGTGCCAAAGTGGCACTTGATGAGACCTTCATATCCTTTTCTTTCTTGAAGGCTTGTATGAGCAATAGCTCAGAGCAGGGAACAGGTTTGTCTTTGGTACTTTATTTCATGAAAACTGATGAGTATACTTGAGGTATGGTTTCACCCTTTTCTCCTTGTTTTAAGAATCACAGTAGACTTTGGTGAACAAGATTTCTTTGCCATTGCTCTGCTCTGAAATGGGATTTAATGTATCATACAGTTCTGTTTAAAGCCCACTATTTTTTTTTTTCGCTATGATTCAATGATATGTATTTGTTTGTATCTAAGGATTATTCAGGTTGCATCAAATATACATTATGCAACTAGTTTGCTCTTCTAAAGCTCTCAGTAAAGCATGTATCAAGCGCTACATAATGTCACCCATTATCATCGCTATCATTACTACCATCATATCATTATCAACTTTGTAAATATGACGAGACATCCTTTAAAATGTGCTACACGTTAAGACAAACTAGTATTTTTATTTTTTAAATCTGAAAATCGCCTGCTGAACTTTTTTCCTCTATCTTTTTTTCATGCAATATTGTCCTGTCTTTTTTGTGTCAGTTAACACGTTTATAACCATTCTATTTTTCACAGTTTATGACTTCATATACTCCAACGTTTTAAATTAATTTACAAATGATATGATCTTCCATTATTTTCTCTGTATTCCAATAACTTTAACTTCTTGTATTATATATGTATATATATACATATATATATATACCTCATATATAATTATATATATAATTATATATGAGTTCCTTCAAGACATCGATAGAGAAGACTTGCATAGGACGATTATACACGAAGTGCACCAATGAGGGCATCTGTGTGTGAGCGGTGTTTGCGTTATGTTTTCAAGGTACGCTGCATATTAACAATATGACATGAAAGACCCTAAACTGGTCTACATACATCCACAAGTGTGGTGGCCCCATATTCCCCTTTGAATCATTCAAAAAATTGCTTGCAGTGATATTTTCACCTGATCCCGCTGTGGTCACTGACTTTATGTACGAACATCTTTCTCCATACCCATAGGTCAGTAACCAAAATTTCAAATGAATCATGCTTGTAATTTGCCCAGGAATCTACACTAAAAATTAAAAACAACAACAACAAAAACAGCATGCTTGCCGTATACACTTATGATGATAACAACAGCAACAACAACAATACCAGCTCTAACAACACCAAAGCGTCCCTCCAGCGCATGTAAACCCCAGCTTAAAAGGTAAGGCAAAATCATTGTCATCATTTCCCTTTGATTTGAATGCCTGCACTTTTGTACGTACTTTTACCTTCCCCGCACCAGACAGTGCGACGCGATGTACAGGTGTTACCAAACTAACCACGTTCAGGATTGGTCAAATGTGATAAAAGATTAGGAACTTACGGGTCGTTGCTTTTCTAACGCGAGATGTGATTCGTCACCTGCGGCTGCAACTGCGGCGACGTGAATTGACAAGTGACCTTTTTTTTCCCTGTCTATCTCGCTTGCTCTTTCTTTTCCCCTCTCTCCCTTTCTTTCTGCGTGTCTTTCGCGCAAAGCCAACGGTGTATCGCATCACGACGCACACTCGTACAACAGATATACACAAACTCGTGCGACTCGCCATTCATACGATTCCGACTCGCTTCCCATGAAGCAAGAGACAAGGTATCCCGTGTGATCTCTAGAGCTGCCACTCGTATAGACCAGACTAGAGTCGGACGGTCCGTCTTCCGCGCACTCTCTCAGACACAACATCTAATATATTCGCCGGTCGTGGGTCAATTTTGTCACTTTCTTCGAGGTTACCCAAGTCCTCGTTCTTTCAGACTCGCATGATTCCCAGCTACAACTGAGAGACTATTTTGATGCACATACATCGGAAAATGGTGAAGCTGGAATACATGGAGAAGGAGATGAACGCCAGCCTTCCCCCTCCTCACTCCACCCCCGCTCCACCTCCGCTCCAGAGGAGTAAAGGGTTGTTCTCCGTGGAGAGCATGTTGTCTCCGAAGGAGGCGGGTACCATCGGGGTCCATCACCAGCACCCCACTCTTCAGCATCCCATCCTGACCAAAATTCACGATCCGGTCAGGATGGATTCACCGCCAGCCAGCAAACAAGCCATGCCAGATTCTTTTCCCTCTCGTCTCGATCTCCATCACCATCAGAACCAGCACCAGACCGAGCTGCCCGAACAGGACGACGAGGAGCAGGAAGTCGACGTCGAGTCAAAGATTGACGACGACCAGAAAATGAGCGACGACGATGTGGAAGGAGAAAAACCAGACAAGGAGAGTGAGAAGGACGAGAAGGAGGAAGGGAATGATGGGGAGAAGAAAGAAGGAGACGGAAACTCGACTGCAAACAGCGTGCCGAGAAACAAGTATGGGGAAAAACCTCCTTTTAGCTACAACGCTCTTATCATGATGGCAATTCGCTCGAGTCCGGAGAAAAGACTAACTCTGAATGGCATTTATGAGTACATCATGACAAACTTTCCCTATTATCGTGAAAATAAGCAGGGCTGGCAGAACTCTATTCGTCACAACCTCAGTCTCAACAAGTGTTTTGTGAAAGTTCCGCGACATTACGATGACCCCGGCAAAGGCAACTATTGGATGCTGGATCCCTCCAGTGATGACGTGTTCATCGGGGGAACCACGGGAAAGCTCCGGCGGCGATCGACCTCGGCATCCCGTAATCATCGTCTCGCTCAGCTGAAACGTGGTGTTCCATACATGCATGGTGGATTTCCTTTTCCATTCAGAACGGACAAGCCTTACCCTATGTACTGGCCTTCCAGCCCTCTACTACCGTACCCCCATCACCCTCATCCAAACCATGCTACTCTCAGATGTGATGTACCGGGGTCTGCTGGGGCGGCAGCAGCGGCTGCGGCCATCACGGCCGAGCGCCTATCGGCGGAACGGCTGTCCGCCGCGGCGGCGGCAGCTGCTCATTGTGACTCTTCCGCTCTATTCACGGGCAGTCACCCGCTACCGAAGCCCGTGCCCGGTCACGGCTTCTCTGTGGAGAGGCTTCTAAGTCAGCATGAATCTCCGTACACCTTACCTCCGACGGCGGCACGGTTAGCTTCACCCAACTCAGCCGTAGCAGTGGCAGCCGCAGCAGCAGCTGCTGGCATCATGTACCCTGGTCTGCCGCAACTCCAGGTAAGCTCCTCGAGCGACTCGCCAAACGCTGCTGGTTGCTGCTACCCTCATTTATCCTACTCCCAATCCATCCCCTCCGGCTCACCGTATGCTGATCTCTACTCAGCAGGCTTTCCTCATCGACTACCCGTCTTCCCTCCCGGAATGTTCCCCGTGTCGGCGGTACCACAAACACCACCTATTCACGGCAAGTAACTCTGCATCTGTACCGTATTTGTGCTTGCAATATGTAAACAGACTGAACTCATTTGGCAATGATGCTTGGGAAAGACTTGTGTGGTAGACCGTTGAAGCTCCAGTTTGCACAACGCTCACCTTTTCTAGATGGTCATGGACTCGTCTATATAAATGCAATCCGGGTATAACTTGATACTTTGGTATAATTGGTAAATGCCGAAATATGTCGCGATACATATACGTAAAACTGATGATTTTAACGTGTCTCTCTACTTGTGTCATTTTCAAAAGTAAATTGCAGGCAACTTTGCTGTGTTTGACAATCTAGTGGAGGAACTTATGTGCACATTTTGGTGTTTGTTATGTAGAGTGACTTTGAGATTAGATTACACTCGGTCTAAAATGCTCTCTGGAAACACTTGTAGGTTTCAAGGATTACGTTTTACTGTCCTATCTGAACATTGTGTTTCACCGTGCCAAAATAGACAGGGTTCATTTAATGTCAGTGTCACAAACTATCATAAGTATGGTGAAACTTGTACATGAAAGCTCATATGAGATGAGCGATAGAATATTCAGGGCGTTTTTTTACCCGTCTACTTTACCTTAGTCAAAGCAAATTGTATTAATTCCAGAAACAGGGCTCAAAAGTTCAAAAGTTCATGTCGTTAGTATTATAATTCACGGTTACCCATAAAAAAAAAAAGTTTTTGTTTGCGTAGTTTCGCATACGATCATTCCATAATGCGAACCTGAATTAGAAGGCAACTCCCTTTCAGCAAAATGGGTTCAATAACAAACGACCGAAAAATAGTAATCAAAGCTGATATCAACACTGCGATACTGATTCATGGTTGCTTGTAACACATTCTGTTGTTCTCGATTCAAACGAATTCTTAAAGATCGTGCTGAGTGCGTGTCTATGGCGGGACTGGTTAGCACAACTTGATAGTATCTGTCAAGTTTCTACTACCCGCACTTTTGGGGCTTTTGTTGAAATGAATGTATAATATCATTTAAAGAGTTTGCTCAAAATTTGTAAATGGAGTTCGCAACAAGCAATGCATGATGCCTAATAGAGTAAAGAGGCTGTAACATGTCTTACTCTCAGAGAACTTTATATTGAATATTATATCAAAGTTGAGTTATATACAACTGTTTTCGTCATCTTTTAACCTCCAGAGTTTTTAAGTTAATACCGCTTATCCTTACCTACTGAAATCAACTGCCTGCTGGTGTTAAATAATGACACTTGTAAAGTTGATGTCAATTGAAATAAAAAAGCCTCTTAATTCAGTGCTGGGGAGTAATTGTTCATGCGACAAATTGATTTCTTGGTTATTAAATATCGATAATTATAATCAAATGTTCCACATAAGTTATATCTGCCAAATAAGCTATATCTTTATTGATATCAAAATACGTGAACTCATTCCATTGTTCTCCACATGGGAAACCTTGCCCGAGTGTTTGCTGATTCCTGTGTTACTTTCTGGGAATCATAATGTTTCATACTTTACTTTTCTTGATGAAGTACTCAGCGAATACACATTAGTGCCAATATTTTCTGACGTCACACCATGGGTTATTAAGGGGAAATCGACTTGATTATCTCATATTATCATCGGGTTGTATAAAAGGTTATACCTATTCGGCAATTCCATGTTCATTGTGATTACAAAAGATATTTATTTTAAGTGTAGTTTCTTTCAGAACTGTTCATATCTGATTAGGCATTTGACAATCATATTTTGTACTGATGCAACCTCTGACAATCTATTATTCAAATCAACTCAAGATTCCTGCGAAGGAATCTTTGCAAACAAAGTTAGCAGCCCTATGACAATCAAATATTTCTAAAGACTGAGGGCGAATTAGTGCTATTCCTAGGCATATCGTTGTAAATTGTGGACGTTGTCCGTGTGCAGTTCTGTCGACATGGTTTTCAACTACAGGTGTTGTGATAGCTACAAGTAATTTTACTTCTTGAATGATTCTGTGCAATATGGTGAATGTTTTTTGCAGACAAATTCTTAAAGCCATGCATGTATGCATGAGGCCCTGGAAGGTTTGCATGCAGTAAGTCTGATATCTGCAAAACAAATCTTGTGTAATATCATTTCTGATTTTTGTTTCGATTGTAAATGGCCTTTGCTGACCGAGAGACCGTAAGCTGCATAGTTTGAAAAGACTTCTTCTATAATTCCTTGATTCTATCAAGCTTCGCGGATAACTGTTGTGAAATTAACATGTAAAAAGAAGAGATCATGTGTTGAAATCCTTTTGGCTTCTTTTTTACTGTATGTATGTGAGACGTAAAATCACGTGAGTGCTTCTGTTACGCAGGAAGAAACACGTGATTTTAAATTCGGCAACTACAAGACTTTAAAGAAAGAATTGCTTGTTCTAATTAGCTGAAAATACTTTCTGTTCATACAAATTCTATGTGGTGGGTTACGGCATCTTCTTACACTCTGGTAGATTTTATTGCTGTTGCTGTTAAAGTCTCGCTCCATGAGAAATGTTCAATCTAATATTCCTTCTGTTCATCCGTGGATAAGATAATTGTTGTATTGAAGTGATTTTGCCTGAAGACAATCAACCAAACATGTAAAAAGAACTTCAAATGAAATATTAAAAACCGTTAAATTGATTGTATCATACAATGAATCATGGTGTTCATCGTGTATTTCAATATTAGTATCTAATCGGGAATTTAGAGAAGGATGAAATGTGTTAGGTATGGACGATGATGATTGTGCTCATGATGTGATGATAATGATGATTTTATCCTTGATGATGGCGTGAAGTAGATAAATTACGTCTTGAGATGCATATTACACTGGTTCGCACATAATTCTATCAACAATCAATGAAATTATGACAATTATTAGCAACATCAGTGACAAAGATAAGGAACAGAACGAAGATCACCGCTAGGGTAGCCTGAAGAGTGATGCCAAGTATGATGATGATGATGATGATGGTGATGATGACTTGATTATTGTTGATCACAGTGATGATATGATGATGATAACGATTGATGATGACAGAAATAGGTTAATGACGTTGTCGAGCGATTGATGGTGATCGTGAGAGTGACCTCGGCAACGATGATGCTTAACAGGCCTCATAAGTGTTCTCCATGCGGACAGACTTCTTGAATTTTTGCCTTGCTAAAAAGCCTGATGGTATCGCAACAACCGCGTCCACAGAGGGAGAACCCTTAAAACTGTGGAAAACCACAATACCCAAAACTTCCCCCGGTAAATCTTCCCTTTGGGTATGTAGTACACTTGTCAATTATCCGCAAAAGCTCGAAGAATGACGAACAAGAAAATGGGCTTTTTCTTCGTGCTTGTTGGTCTACATGATCACATGCAGCTCAGAGCTCACAATTGCTTGTGCCGTACTAATCCATGCACGCGGGGATAGACCAGCCCCAAGCATCGCCACGGCTCAACTTCGGGGCTTCATGTGGCGCTGTGTTGATGTTTACTGTTGATGAGAATAAAGGCAGTAAACAATCGCTTTCTCCTAAATTATGTCCCCTTTGTACAACACCTTAATTGAAACGCCGTAGTGGGGCAAATTGTTCCCTCTCCACCCCCCCCCCCCATTCTTCTTACACTAGACTCTACTATCAATAGTGTCTGTGAATATTGAAAAGGGGCTGTGTGACTATTTCTTCAACGCATCCAAATCTACAGTGAAAGTGAGATGTCTGTTTCTATTACAAGTGAATTGAGGCGAAAATTGCCTCTCTTACGCCGAAGTGCGGTCCTATATCATTAATCTTTTCTCGATAATAGCCCACGTCTGATTGAACACCAGTGTGTAAGCCCCATTAGAAAGACTGTTTGGGATTCGAAGGGGGTGTTTTTGTTAGGAATCCGTTATCCTTCAGCCTCCCCGGATCTGGAACTATTAAGGTTTATAGATACCTGCGTGGAGCAACAATCAATCAGTCATTTTTAGCAGACGCTGAAACACACATTAGGTAAAAGAAACACTAATCAAAGAACGAACACGATTTCGAACATGCATGCTTTTTAAAACTCTTCAACGCGTGTAGATAATTTCTAAAGAAGAACAATCTGTGTTAAAATAACAAAGAATATTTATGAGACACACGTGGATATATAATTTTAATGATATATATATATATATATATATATATATATACATATATATATATATATATTGTATAGAGGAGAAAAAGAAAGTGTGAGTGAGAGAGAGAGAGAGAATGAAAAATTGTGTCTTATTGATTTTGTTAAAGGTCTTATTTACCATTTTGCAGATGAACCAAAATCCAGCTTTAGTGCTTCAAAATAGTTCTAAAATGTGAGTTAAAGATAAAAACAACCGATGTAAAAGTGTTAACCAGTATAATCCATGTTAAGAATTCTTAAATAAATACGAAAGTTGTAAAAACATTGTTTATAGAATAAATCGTGTACAGTTATGGCTCACTGAGAAAAATAACGATATATCTCCTTATACTTTAGGCTTTATTGCGCAGCTTTTATATGGTAGGATGTTTTCTGATACAACTTATCTACACATTATGCATCAAATGTGACGAACTTTATTTTCAATCACTGCTCCCAATGGTAAAAAATACCTTTGATATTTTGGACGGCAATATTGAGAAGTGGTCATCAAGACCATTTTCTAAGCTTCAGTTACATTTAATCTTTAAGAAGTGGTTCTGATTCTTGCTTGAAGTCAGGGAATCTTCAAAACTGCAGAAGAGCTCCTAGTTTTTCTTTAACCCTTTGTGTCCAATCAACAGAAGTCGCTGTCCAATACGAAGAAGTCTGACATATCAAATTATCACATTTGATTTGTCTCTCTTTAACACAAAAATAAAAAAGAACATACGTTTATGCAGATTATTAAAAGTTATTTAATAGAAAGATTTTGATCAATGAAGGGGGGGGGGGGGTTAATCAGCGCTTGGCTCTGATTTGCAGGTGGAAAATCAAGAAAGTAGAATTTTACTTTTGAGATGAGGCTGGGAGACGAGCAATGTCATAACTAACAGACTGCGCAGTTCGTATCCCGGGTCCGGGAGAGTGAAACGCTAGCTGCGATTGTGTTCCGCTAAAAATGAGGTAGAACTAGAAAGAATTTCTTCGTATCATGTTAATTTGCCTTATGACGACATAATGCGTGTGTTGGATTGGTGTTATTTCATTGTAAGTCTGCACTGTCTTATCACTGCAAATTGGCAAAGTTCAGAGACTTATAATTCATACTATTTGTAAATTCACGAATATCTTGGTACTAGGGTAACGAGCAGAACTTCAGGGAGCTAGTTTGCCGTTTGCATCGTATCTGCAATCATCGTAAATTTACTGTAAACCTTTCGTTTACAGTAAATGTGAAGCAATGTTGGGGTAGCTAAATCACCCTTCTTTATGGAACAAAATACACATGGAGCTACAACACATGTATTGTATATAGCTCCATAGTGACTCTTTATCTTCTGTGCACTCGACTAAATTTGACCCATATTGCGAGACTTACAATTCTGGGAATGATGTGTCAAATACCAATTTCTCTATCATTTTGATGTTTGTCTGTTGCTGTTGAGGCGGTGAATAATTTTACACATTTCGGTAATTATAACGAATAATGTGTTTAATCAATCACAGTTCTGAGGGCACAAAATACGACGCTTTATCTTTAGTACCATGATTGGAGGGAAATTAGCTTTTTCGCACGGGAAATGTTACTGCGCGTCTACCTCATTTTTTCCCCAATTCGTTTCTTTTGTCACTGCTTGATGTTGCTCTGTATTTGCTAATTGTACAAAGAGATAGGTTGATTAAGAACAAAGTGACTATTTGTTCTTTAGTGCCCATGCACCCCTCATTTTTCAATCTCTCGCATGAGCGCGAACACTTGATCCGCGTCACAAGTTAGATTCACCGCCAATGCTCGACCACGCTTGTATTGACAGAGTCTGTATGGGGCGCGCTTCCAATCGTGTATGGGAACCGTACTCGGGAAGAATATACACGGTAGGCCTCTCTTGTTCTCTTTACCTTTTAAGGCTATTTAGTCACAAAATTAACAAAGTTTGCAATCAAATTCTGACATGACGTCTCGCACCATGGCTTGATAATTTCATGGGAGGATGTCTAAGCATACAGTTCTCGTCCGATGAACTCCATGAAAAGATGGTTGCCAATGCATCAAACACTCTCTGTAGCTTGAAAAAAGAAAAGATACCGCGTTCTCTCACGAGGACCAGACAGCAAGGATGAAAGGAGGGAGGTTTCATCATCAAATTATCTTCAGACTACTTCACTTTAAGAAAAGATCAGATTCCACTGAATTCATCAAATTAAAAGCCAATCAATCGCAGGGAGCCTTTATGGTGTTGTGAAATTAAGGCTGCTTATTGCCGTAATAAATGTATGCATAATAAAGATTAAATAAGCTTCATTGAATAAAAAAAACTGTCATGAGAGAGTCTGTTGACACCCAGGCTTCGGTAGATAGGTTAAAGTTCTGAGCAGAGAGAGAAAAAAAACGAGAAAAAAAGATTGACATTAGTCTCGACAAATGAGAAGGTAAGACAAAAAACGGCATGGGGCAAAAAACAGTATTTATCAAATAAATGGAGCTTTTCTATAAAAAAAAAAAACCAACAACAACAACAACGAAAAATGGAAAAACATCTGTAACCGTTTCTATTTTCTTTTTTTTTCAGAATCTCTTTGCTTCTGTATACATTATAAGAACTTGATTATTTCTCCCCAAATCAACGTTGTTATTTCCAAGATGCTATTAATGTATCATATAATATAAGAAATAATAATTGTACTGTAATGATATCAGCTTGCTACTGCTTTCTGTGAATAACTACATTTTCTTGACGTGCATAATGGAAATGACAAATGGCAAAGAGATATTTAGTATGTTAAGCGTGTCTTATGTGTCGATCGGTGAGACCTTCAAAGGAACAACAACAACATAATCCGGAGAAAATAGCGAGGCACTGTAGTAAGTGAAACTATGATGAAAATGAAATACTTTCAATGTACTTATAATTTCAGCTTTTAGCAAGAGACTGCTCCGAAAACAAACCAGATCTCATACCTTTTTTTTTTTGTTTTTTTAGCTGCCATAATCATTGCCAACAAAGTTGTTGTTGTAATTTTTTTAGCTGAGTTTAAAAGACGGTATATGCGTAAAGAGGAATGTAGTTGAAGCAAGTAGACTAGATTGAAGACGATATTGTACTGCTGGTTCGATTGCCTGCTCATTGGTGTGATTTTTCTTCCGACTATCACTATGGTAACAGGACATCAGCTTCCAATTTAAGTCTTGTAGCGTACATCATGTCCCGTTACATTGCCCTGCTGTTTTAGACTTCCTAGGTGTATATCTACATTTTTCTTATTGAAAGCACGATATCTAATTAATGCAATGATTGCATGTGTGTTATTTTTTTTTAGTAGGCTACACACCCACAGAAAATCAGATCATCTGTCTCCATGCTCTTTGAAGATTTTTTATTTATTTATTTATTTATTTATTCATTTGAGAGAGAGGACAATGCGTATCGTGGCCAATCAGCATTCCCCTGAGGCAGAGGTCAACGATTAAACTAAAATATCATATCATGGGTGATAAAAAAAAATTCCGTTTATTGATAATGTTTGTTTATTTGTTTGTCTGTTTGCTTGTTTGTTTGATTGATTGTTTTTGATGGCTACAATTTGTTTAGATGAAAACATGACTATCCCTGCGAGATGAAAATTACAAACTTGGTGAAATACACCGACTACAGCCTACAGGTCATTCATACGATGGTGTACGTAGTCTCGCGTCTAGACGGTAAATCACCTTCGTGTACAATTACACATGGCCTCAAGCGAACCTTTATAGTCTCGACGAACTACCGAGGGGGTCTGTACTGATGAGGTTATTTACGAGCCTAACATAACAGTGTGACAAATTGTATGCTACCAGAGTAGACGTAATTATGATTTGCATCTCCAATAATTGAATTCGGTTGCACCTACTTTATGCTAGACTAAATTACAATGACTGGATGCTTGAAAAGTACAGTAATAGGGGTGGCGAGTGCCGGTGATAAACATTATGGAACAGCGATCTAAATGTCTTAGTGTAGCCAATTATATTTATATATCACCCAGACATCACAATGCTATGAATACTTTTTGACACTTGAGGATATTACATATACTGTTCCCTGAGGTTTGCTAATTATGAGAGAAGCTAGGGAAATAGTAAATCTTTGATAACAAGATATACAGCCTTATACCATGTAAAATCACGTGGAATCTGAACTGATATTCTTGGATCACTTATAAAGGGTCAAATAATTGTTTTCGCATCAAAATTTTTGTCTTTCCATTCAATTTGTCCACACAAGAAGACACAGCATCACACACGGCGATTCATAGCCTTTGTCTCCATGGTAACCGACAATGCTATAGCCATGTCCTGTTCAAGTCTTTCTTCAGTGAAGTTTCACGACAATGAACCTCTACACTGAGCAATGTTACATCGGCGCTTGTTTTTGTTTCTGGGGTTGTTTCTGGGTGAGAGGGGGACAAGTATATGGTCTATCACGGTGAAGGTTTAGATAGGCGTCATTAGGCTTACAAGAGTACATACAACCTTTTTCACTATGTCACCTACTTTATAACCCTGCCACCTATACTGTCCCACACCCTTTCCAGTTTAGCTTCATGGACAAGCTGCTTTTGAAATAATATCTTCAAGATCCAAGGTTCAAGAGTGACTTCTTACTTACTTAGTTGTCTCCATGATAATGGTAAGTGCAAATAAATTCATACATCGAATGCCCGATACCCTTAAGTAATGATCTATACAAGGTATCATCCGATAACAGAAATTACGTACTTAATTTGCTACTTCTGAGTAGTAGTTTATTGTTTACTTTAGACACTGTAGTCATTTCTATCATTTACTCTTCTTCTCTGTAATCATTTAAAGTCTTGGTTTGTTTTGTTTTATTTTTTTTTCTTCAAATTGAAACTTATTGTGACTTTGATTATCCGCTATCTTGATAATTTTGACAGTCCAAGATTTTTTTTTGAAGTAACTAAAAAGTAAAAGCAGATATTGTAAAGTTTTATTCATATACTTATACAATTCATGATACAATATAGGTAATTCTTTGATACTCACTCTATCTGCTGTAATTTCTGACTTTTGTCACATTTCCTTGACATCTTTTTCCAACAATCGATAAAAACTAAGAAACAATAATCAGTTCACCTTTGATCCAGCCATATAAACAGTGTCATGTGTCAACACGCATCTTTCTTTCGGGCAACATATCGTCTGCGTTCGAACTTGAGTTTGCTGTCTCATCACATAATAAAATGCAGTTTTGCTTCTTCATTGTTACATTTTCCTTCTATTGTCAGAATTTGCTCAATGAAACGTGGATAGAGAAGTTAAGAGGGAAGAAGATAGGTCATGGTCGGCCAAAACTGTCTTTTTGATGAACCATCTCTTTGGCGCGGCGGTAGTAACACAAAACCTCCTCCACGAACAGCTGATCGTTGTGGTCGTCTGCGTGGACAGTACCCGAGCAAAGATAATGTAGGTTATACGGTTGTCACGTGCATGAAATCAGAGCACGATGTCGTGTTAGACACCGAGTTAGACTGTCTCGGTTCTACAGGAGCCATCTTGTCTTCTTAACACACGATTTCGATGAATATACACATTACACTATTACATACACTATTCTACGTATAGTCCTTTCTTCAACCCCTACGAAACATCAAAGAACCACAAAATGTTGATAATAGTTAACATCCGTACATGAAGGCAGCCTCATCTTTCTAGGGCATTTGCTTTAACACAGTGTTGTCCGGCAAAAACCTTGCTGCGCCTGAGATATCGTCGTTCTTGAGCATATTATGTGTCTGGTCCAGTTTGTTTATGTTTATTTGTTTATTCCTTCTTTGTTTCCTCTCTTTTCTTTTCTTGTCTGCAAAAAGACCAGCTTCGTTACCGATATCAATTAATTAAAACTCATTCAGCCTCGAAGGATTCTTTTGTCAATTGGCATGGCTGCCCAGGTAGGTTAATGTTTTTTGCCATTTTGCCTGTGTATTGAGCTCATTTAGCTCTCATAATAGTATTTGATGTCTCGTGCATAATGTGTCACCCAATATTTCTTTCGTCATTTGTTCTTTTAGGCAGTGACATAATCTTGAACTCACTAACTTCCTTATTTTGAATGCCATGCATTTATACAGACAAAGGTTTTAAGTGTTAGGAAAAAATAAACAAATGCAGCAATAAGAAAGACGCAGCCATCTAAGACATAGGAGGTTTAGAAATGTTTGGAAGGTTTAGATTTATCTCAGTTTTGTATGTGTGCGTGCATCGGTGTGTCTGTGTGTGGAACAATGCGATGTCGTTCTATAGCATTGAACATGGAACGGAGAAACACAAAACCGGCTTATTTGCTTTAGCTCTCTAAACGTTTCACAAGTCTGGCGGGGGTGGCGCTTTTCACCAAGTAAGTCGCTTTGTGGTCGGATGAAACAATTGAACGTTGTTTCCCCATCCGTACCGTATTTACATTGCCAATGAATGAGTGCTGAATGGTATGTTTTGTCTTAATGTTTTTGTATGCTTCATGTCACTTGTTTGGAAATATGCCATCAAATTTTTCATAGACAAAAAAATCAAGCCCCTTCAAAGAAGATTGTGCAAATAAAACATGAATGCCAATCTGCGAAGTGCTGTTCGAAAAAAGACCCCCATCCCCTCCCCCACCCCCACCCCGCGCGCCCACCATACGCACCTCTTGCTTGTACAACATACGTTTTATTCTGCCGGAGTAAAGACTACATTTTTCAAACGGAATTACAGTCGTTTTTCCAGTGAGTTTGTTATTGTTTCATTTTGCTGCACTCTGCTTGGTATTAAGTCTATAAGCAGGACCTCGTGAAATAGTCAAGTCGATTGCTCAAAACAAAATGATTTCAAATAAAACGCACTCGCCTCTTTTCTATATTGTATTCTATTTTTCAATTGAGTTTGAATATCATGTACTTTGAAATGTGGATACGGATATCGATGGGGCACAAAATAAATGCTGGCCATGCTTGTTACTGTGGTGTAACAACCTGTCGTTGTAATTCTATACACACAAACAAACACAAAACACACACAAATACCCACAAACACACACATGTACACACATGTACATAAACACAAAAGCATACACATATAAACACTATTGCAGTCTTATTCTTTGTCTATTTGTCTATTAGCTTTGTCTATCAGAATCTCGTCACATCTGCGGACAATAAATGCCAAAGCCAAACAAATATTAATATTTGCTAAATTGTTCGGAAAACATCCACGCCTGTTTGGTAAATTAGGCAGAAAGAAATATTCATAGTTTTCAGATCTGACACGAAAAATATGCCGCAAAGTGATATTCGTTCCAGTAAACACGGGTTTACGAAGAGAGTAGAAATTTAGGAGACGCGACTTCCTTCGCTAGATAGTAGGGGACAGCTGAGTTCACACGACCGCCGGTGCACCGGGCCTCCGGGACCGGCATCGGCGCAGCGGCCTCGTCTCGGTTACCTGGTCAGCAGATAAGATACGAATGCGCTTGCCTTTAGCGGCGCTCAGTTATGGCGCAGTCTGCCGTCTTGTGCTATTGTGACGGGAACAATGAAGGAGCATTTTGCCACCAAAAACTACCCATTACCCCCGAATCGACTGACCTATTTTGGCGACGGTTTTCATGATACCAGCAGATGCATAAAAGAAACTGAACCTATGCAATATCTTGTTCAAAGTTTAAGCTTTTGTTTTTATGAACGTTTGAAAAGAGAGACTATTATGACTCGATTGCAGTCAAGATTTGAATGAAAAAAAAAAACACAACAACAATATATCGCGATCAAAAGACCAATGACATGTTTGGTCTCGGTCTCCCCCACCCTCCATCCCCACCCCAAAAGGGAAAATTCCACCAACAATTCTGACAAACTGAGATCAGCAAACGAGACAATCACGACTGTCATCTTAGTCTCATACCGAAACTGACCTCATTCCTCATTGGGTAAATTTTTGAAAATTCTGTTCCTACAGACTGCAAAAATACATATTGAAATAGATAATCATTCATTTCGAAACAGTCTTTCTTTTCTACAGGTATGTTTCAGTGATACTGAATACATTATAATGACAATAGAATGATAAATATTGCTGATTACAGACAGATTTTCATCAATAGCTAAATATTTTGTACACTGTTGAAGCAAAGATTCTTAAACTACTTTGTTGATTTTTTTATACTGTTTGTAAAATGAATATGCATATAAAATACGTTTGTTCGTTTGCAATTTCTCCGTTAAAATCACCAAAGAAAGATGTAAATATGAAAAAAATTACATAGTATATCGAAAACATATATAATTATGATGCCAAAAATCATGCAATAGTGTACAAAAACAGGTAATATGGTTCAGCGAATTCGTATCTGTATCTGTGCTTGACATTGTCATTTCACTTAATCGTTTATTCGTGTAAAGGGGTCATCACAAACAGATATCAAGAGTCAAATGGGGATGATACTGAGCATTTGGTTATTTGATTTTATATATTTATCTCTTTTACCATCTCTTTGCAACAAAGCACTCGGGGAGTTGTGTGTTCGTAGAATTTTTGTTACTGCAATGCAGCAGAGGATGCGTCTACACGTTACATCCATACGATATAGTAAACACTACGTTTGTTGAGAAAAAAAAAAGGGTTTGGAAAAAGAGAGCACTCCTTCGTATTTGTATTGTATGCATATGCAACATTCGTAACTACGGGAACCCTGTGATCATTATGACAAGCAATAACAATCGATCTTCGGTATTTTCATTTTTTTGATTACTTATATCTTTCTTTTTTGTTACCATGACAAAATGTGCATTTTTTTTTTATAATACCACTCGTGCTTATACATTATATTGTTTTCGAAGAAACTCTCCTTATCAGATAAATGAAAGACAAATCGACAACTTGTACCGCTTTAAATTATGTTTTCTTTTTCTTTGATGATGGCAATTAAACTATTAAATAAAATTGAATTGAAAGTGTTAATTCACAAATATAATAAAACTGTAACCATGACTTTAAAGGTCTTTACATTGGCAAAGGAAAAGTGCGTTTTTATCTGTCTGTGTCAGTATCTGTGTGTGTGTGTCTTTTTTATTTGATTCGGACAAATTTTGTTTACTCAGAGCTCTTCTCACGATGATATCTAAGTATGAGATTATGAGAAGACCGAGAGTTAATCAAACCGATTCAGACGGAGGTTTAACACAGCATGTAGCGAGACTCTGTTTGTTTTGCAGTGCTGAGGTGACGGGATAGTGAATTTGTATAAATAGTTATAATTTCTCCCACAAAAGATGGGCACAGCAGCAACAAGTGAAGAGCCGACGGCGCGTGAAGGTCACGGGAGCCAGAACCTCGGGGTATCCACCTCGCGTTGAGCACCCCACAATCACCCGTACCAAGTCCTCACTTACCACCATGAAGCACAATTGCTCAAATTACAGAAGATATTGTCCCCCTCTCTCTGATCAAATAGCTCGACATGATCGGGAACAAAGCATTATTTCACTATTTACTTTCCCAGCTTTGTGTCTGTACGATATGTATAACCATGATACGATTTCTTTTGTCCCTCTTAGATGTATGTCATCAAATATGGATTTGGTTTAATGATCCCATTGCTAAACCAGGCAGGTGTTTGAATTCACGGTTATAGTGGTTTACTCTTTGGCTATCGTTTCTGTTGGACTTTCCCAGGCCTATTCTAACGCTCACTTTGTGCTCGCTGGTGAGATTCAGCGTCGTGGCAAGAGTTATTGTGCAGAGTTTCAGGTAAAACTTAGCAGTGAGTCATGTGAACTCCCAATATAACTCCTATTCGCTCCAAGGGTTTAGGAAAGATAACTTTCATCATGCCGATCAGGTCAGCTTAGTTTGCTGAGAAAGTGTTACGCTTCCCCGTTGTTGATTTAAGGTTTGCAAATGATCACTAACATGTCTTTAGGTGTGCAGTCGACATAATCACTTACTTATAACTCGAAGCAAATTGTAGCATTAAGTCCATGAGGAGAAAAACAGATTGGCAGCGTAGTAAGTCACAAATAACATTTGGAAAGGAATTAAAGACGGCAAGATGTTGTGAGTGCGGTGACCATAAACCAAACTTGATAAGGTCATAACGCCATGCATGGGTTAGCATGTGATTGCATGAGATATAATGGCGCCACAGTCATGACAGTGTGGGAGATGTGTGCTGCATGTGTGACGTCAGGTAAAGCGCGTTTTTCCGGTTCCCGTAGTGATTTCCATATCAATCGTATACCATTTTTCTCATTGGCAACTTTCGAACTTGTCTTGATGTATACAGGTGCTGCTTGATTGATTCTCTCGAAGAATTCAAAAAAATAAAAATCAGCCTTAAAAACACTGAAGAATCATTGAAGAAATGATTTTTATCATTTACACTGACGAAAAAAGTACCATCAAAATATTTCCGGTCATGATCACTATTTTTTACCATGTAGATTAAATTTTGCCACTACTAATAGAAGAATAAGTAAAGGAACTTTATCATCATCATCATTGGAGACCTATTTGTAAATGAAATGCCAATGGCATTTAAGTATTGCTTAAGTTTAAGAGATTTTTAGAGGAGAAGTATGTGAGATTGGGAAGAGTAAACTGTTATGCAAGTTCCGTGAAGCACAAATTGTGTTCATAATGGTCAACGGTGTTTTCCACTTGCATGAAGATACATGTAAATAGGGGGGGGGGGGGAAAGGAACAAAAATCACCTTCGACACGCACTGTATATCGTAACCATGGGTGAATAGCATGTAAAGGCGTGACATATTATTTGTCATAACAAGCTTCAAAGAAGGAACCTGCGTTTGATTCAATTACAAATGAGAGCGAGTAAGGGATGGAATGAAAATCTTTGTTATATACTATAGTCAATACAATGGTGAAAAATGTTCATAGTTCAAGTAGTCACGTCTTTTACTTCAACGAAATTGTGGTTATTCGCTCATAAAAAAGCGCATCTTAATCTAAGCTATAACTCTCGATTTCCAATGAAAATTGAAAGCTGATTTGCTATTAAATATTTAATTGGCGACTAGTTGCAGCCATTTTTTCATCCAGGCTTGGCAAAATAAAGTGTTACATAAAATTTCTCAACATCATAGACTGGTTAGCTTTTACAATGGAGATAGGGAGAGTACATAGTGAAAGCGATCAGAATTCTATAGCGGTTTACTCATCAAACTGAATTTGGTATGAATTGAACTGATTCGTATCTATGGTCGATGTTTTGTGTTCAACATGTCACTCAAATAAGATACCTTTTATGAGGCAAATCTCTAGTCTGGTGTGATTACTGACCTTGTACTTGTAATCGGTACATTAGCCTTGAACTTAAATCACGCCGCTTGTAACATAGAATTTTCATGAAAGAGGAACTGGGGAAAAGAAGAGAATGATATAAAGAGAAGAGAAGAGAGAGAGAAGAGAGAGAAAGAGAGAAACAAGACACTGACTCAAGTCAATTTTTTGCAGAGATAAGTGATACCGGCAATATATTCCTTCTCTTTGCATGTTCGAAGCTATGAGAATATATAAAGAGAAGAGAAGAGAAGAGAGAAAAGAGAGATATATAATCTACTGACAGTATTCAATTCAAAGTAAAGATATGATATTGACTAAGTATTTTTTTCCCTCTTCGTATATTCACTGCTATCGTTCCGTGGGCCCTCCATCGAAGCAATATCATTTTCACGCCTCTGTTTTCACAGCTAGCCGTGATTGATAACTTTGCAATCAACTTGTTTTGGCGGCGGTCGACCTAAAGACATTCCCGAGCAGAAGATTCCGACGCCATTATATAACGCAGTATCAGGCGACACCACAGCGCCTCGTTATCAAACATACACAGATGTTAATTTGTCTTCGCTACTAGGCTATTTTGCAGGTTCAATTTGCTAAACATGGAATCTAAGAGATTGCATATAACAAATGTATTCTTTCAAAGAAAGAAAAATGCTGTAATTTACGGGAGTTTTTTCTTCCCAAGGAAAAGTGAATCCCATTAAACGTTATGAGATGAGCGTTAGAACAATCCGCGAGAGATTTTAAGAATGAAGACAGATTGTTATCGGGTCAACTTTCACTGTGATGTCCTTGATATGTTAGTCATAGTGTCATGAACATTTGAAAGCTTACATGAATTAATGGTTGTGGATAAGAATATAAATAATTGTGTTATATTTGATATAAGGCGTCATGCATATACATATTGTATGTGTGTATATTATATATACGCATGTATACTATGTGTATGTGTGTGTGCGTGTGTGTGTGTGTGTGATCCTCTATCACGTGACCCTTTGGGAGGAGTCTATTGAATGTCCCGTGAGATAACTTTCCTACATTTTGATGTGTTTTTCTTCCCTAGTAACTGTCCTGTTATATGTTCAACTTTAATGCTGGTGCTGCCTTTTCTTCACTTTGTTCAGAAGATATTATGATTATTTTTTTTCTTTTATTCAAGATGTCGATAGTCTTGTTCACGCAGCCAGCTATGATTCTGGGTAATTCTAGAGCATTTTTCCTTTTCAGCGTACAGTTCTGGTCGAGCGGTTTTTCTTTGACGAATCTTCGACGCAGTGTAATTATGTCGTCAATTTTTTGTGGTCTTTCATAAGACCATTATTGATTATGAGATAATCTTCATACAAAATTAATGGATATCGCTTCGAAACAGTTCGTTTCATCATGAATATACATCACTCTGTTTTTTAATAATCCTCCCCACAGTCGAAAACATGCATAACTGGATGAAGGAATGTTTTATTCATTCAGAATTCTCCACACGTCCTCCAGTATTTTTTATTTAATTCTTCTATTCCATTGTCATCACAAAATGATATATCTATTTGACAAATTTTGTTTCCATGTTTTCTGTTCACAGGGTGTCATACATCTCGATATTGGCATTAAATATCTATCTCATTAAATTATTGAGGCAAAACAACGAATATATGCAGTAATCTGGTGGGTAATGGTGAGTACGCGGAGACGTGAGTCAGATATTATCAGCAATGTGCCAAGTTGAAACGTGAGTATTTATGCAGTACGCGGAAACTAATTATCGTAATTAAAACAAAAATCTAAAAAAAAAAATCAGATCCCATTGCAGGCTGGTGTCCTTGACAAGCTACGCCAGACAGTGCGACCCATTTAGCGGGTTTGTGTCAGGCCTTTTCCCCGTGTACGCGCGGTACGCCTTTCGTCGTATTGTTTCATTAATTTCTGCATTTGCCTCCTGCTTGCTTGGCCAGGGTTTAGCTTACACTCGCTGTCGAATCGACTCCCATTCGGCAGCGGCAAGCCGGAACGGTATTCAGATAAAAAGACAAAATTACAAAATTTACACCTGCCCGAGATCTTGTGCCGCTAAGACAAGCGAGGATGAACGCGAGAGTTAGCAAATCGAATCGAGCTCTAATTAAGCCACTGAGGGTGAGATAATGGGGCGATGCATTATCAGGCGTCGAGCGCACCTTCCTACGTGTGTTTGGCCATGGCTGTAAGAATTGGAAGAGGGGCGTGATAAAGGAGCCCCTCACTTCACATTTGGTTTGTCAGCCGTGCTGATGATTAAGGGCAAGACAACCTGGTCTCCGTGGACCATTATTGAGTAAGGCCTACCTATAAACAAGGTGTTCGTTCGTTCATCAGTCTTCTGGTCTCGACCCATCGAAAGAAGTGAGATATAATCTGTGATCAAGAGCTACACATCACCCACTAAAATGAAGAAGAAAAACCAATGTGTCTCGCACAGAATAAAACCACACTCCAATCTTATAAAGAGAAAAATGATTACGGTAAAGCGTGCTGTTTGTATTAAAGTACATGTTTATACACTCTGTAAAGCGTATATAGGCCTAATCATCTCCGATTATTATCGTTTTTACCGTTTTTACTCTTATTATGACTATTATTATTATTATTATCATCATCAGCAGCAGCATCTTCATTATTAACGTTATTAATCTACCAGTATTAATTAACAGTTCATTTTCATACAAATTATGTTTATAATTATATACGTATCATATACATTGTATTTTGACGTGTCCTTAGTCTGTAAATCAAAGTATGATTTTACTCAGACTAAATTTTCTTCGTCTTATTTTTCCAAAAGTTGCTAAGACAACATTGACTTATCAGTGTCGTATTCTTTCAAAAGATACACGATTTATGTCACGACTCGCTTTCAATACATACAAAAATAGGACAAGAAAAGCGCAGCAGCCAGGAACGAAAAAACGTGAAATCACAGCGGCGCAGTTGTAGATAAAAAGGAATCAATTAAGACTGTTAAAATCACTGCAGAGAAATTTTGAAATTACTTGTATTTCTAGAGCCTAAACTAAGTATAAACTAAAAAGATTTACAAAGTTCACTAAAGTCATCTGACTTAATAAACAACTCCTTTGACTTGAACCAACAACATCCAATATCACTCCCTCCTGATATTAATTTGACTTTGCTGAAACTTTCACAACTTTACTGATTTTGCGTAACAGTGAGTATGCAATAATTATTAATTGTCCCTTGGGCATACATATGATATGCCGAATATGATATTTCACTCACTTAAATTATTGAACTGTTATTCCTGTCAACATTAGCTAGAAGGGAAAAATAAAAATAACGTATTCGAGTGAAATATTTAATCTTCATCAGCGGAAATGAAATCATTGACATTGTATCTTTCCACATAGATCTGCTAGTACGTTCAAACTAAGAGGGAATCCCACAAATAACTCTTCTCTCCAGTCATAATATATTAATTTTCATTCAGATCTAATTGTTCGGAGGGAATGCATCACTGCCATTTTCGGGTAAGTCAAGAAACCGTGGAATGATCAAAAAGCGGTGATTACGATGTACAATATCATAGTACAAAATCTAGCGGAACAAATCGCCCTTCCTTGCTCAGACACAACTCCAGTGTTGCCAGATTTATTCATTTTGGTCCATCTCACAAGGTCACAGAAACAATAGATCCAGTTGACTAAAGCGCAGGGTACATGTATTCACTTTATGTTTTGCCATTATACACAAATTATTATTGAAGAGCACAATCTTCGTTTGAAGCGGGTGGCCGAGAACGTACCTCGATGTCGCTCATCAGTCATTGATCTATTTATTTATTCATGATTATTCACACAATGTACCACAGTTCCACCTTATACTGAATGACTGCACGGCAAGAAGACCTTGGCGCGATTTTTGTTTGTCAAATATAAAGATTTGTATCAGTTTGTGAGAATGTGCCCTTTGTTGCAAATTCTATTTTAAACAAAATGACAATGTATCAAGAAATGTTATGAGTTTAAATGACATGGAGACATTTCCTCTTTTGGGAAGAGCATTCTGACTTTAGTGTCATAAATCTGTACACCAAGGAGAGAGCAGTTCTTCAAGCTAAAGTGCTCGTGAACTGCCCTGGGCGGTGGACACTTCGTTTGGGCTCTGAATGGGTCAGTGAGATTAAACAAGATTGACTCGATCCCACTCACAGAGGGCGTCTGTCTCAATTTTATGCTGTCATGTTTTCACAATGTATCAGATTCACAACTTACAAACTGTATAACACTAAATATGATGATGGCATCATATATCACTCCAGATAATGTGCTTATCACGCACACATAAACAAACACGCATACAAATAAAACTTAAAGGTAAAATGAAAGAGTCGAAGAATCGCATTTCTGCCTTGTAGAAGGATATTAACAGAAAAAAACTGCTTTCACACTCCTAACAAGTTATAATTGTTGTACCTGAGATATCTTCCATTATGACGTCATGGGCATTCTTCACTGTTCTTTGACACATTAAAATCTATGTTCAACAGCTCAGTTTTATTCAAGATGCTATGCTATTTATGGGCTGACGCATAATGTTTCACTGTGTTTTTAAAACTTAGGTCTCTTATTTATAAAGGAACAGAACATCAAACATACTAGATATTAATAATAATCTTCACATCACGTCTGTGGTATGTTAAGCGAACCATGAAATAGGAAATAATATGAACAGTTCGTTATAGTCCAGGGCATAGAAATTGCTTAAATTACTCATGATTCCGAAATGATCACAACTTAACTTTCACTGAGACTTATCACTAATATACTTCACGAACACACTAAATGTCATTTCGAACAAATTCCTTTATGATTAAAATTTGTCTTCACGCAGGAGACATAAATCTGACTTTGCTACTTTATTTTTTTCCGACAATAGGTGCTGATTAAAAAAAGAAGAAGATATGTTTCGTGTCACGCTATTTATCCCGTCCATTATTCGTTGGAATGTGTCAGTTTTGTAATCCTATTATACAAATTTTCGAACTTCCCCACACCTTCTGGGGCATGGTGTGGCTTTGTTGTACAAATCATTGTCTTCCTCTATGCGGAGTTTGGACATGTCTTGTTTGCGTTTGAAAACAAACACAAAAACAAAAACAGGAATGCACATGAAATACCCTCTTCTATTTGCTTTTCTCTGATACTAGTTACAACTGGTACGAGTAAAGTGCATAATATTGGCATGGTGGTTAAAACTATTATTCTTTGTGGTGTAATTATTTAGCAACGCTTGACTAAGGCTGTGAATGATTGACTTAGGAGATGACGCCCACGGCTGCAGAAATAGATGTCAGCTAAGTTGAAGGGCAACAAGCCATGCCTGACATTTGTGAATGTTTGTGACTCAGACGGTATAGTGACATAAAAGTTTGTTTGCAGCAGATTACAACATACACACCACGCCCCCCTCATTAGAGTTCTGCTGAAAATGAGATCTGTTGTCCACACGGAGGTTTTCAGACCTACTGCTGACAGGGTTCCTATTGAATTTACAGGAAATGTCATGACCCTGGTTATCGGACAGAGTTCTGTCATGTCGAACTATTGTCTACTTATTTTGTTTAGCCTTTGACTGCATGAACTCTAGCACACCTGGAAAATAATGACAAATATTTATATTTGTTTATCGTTCGTTTTTTTTTTTAATTATTATTCTGCAAGATCTCACTGCACTTACTACCGGCTCTATGGGTTGATCCCCTATAGACTCGTCACTGACTAAGAAGAAAGTTGAAAAGACGGACAACCTCAAGTACAATGAATTTAAACCGACAATCAATTGGTTTTTTCTGGTACTCTGTTCATTTTCTCACACGCTATTGACGTGGTGTAACTAATCATTGGGTAAAGGGTAAAGCATAATTATCATTGTTGCTGCTTACTGGCCGTCAATACAGAATCGTCCATTCTGTTTTTTCAACATAACTTCCCTGCTAGAAAGAACACAGTGTCCCACAGGGTGAAAGTCACAGTGTGAACACAGTGTGAAATCTCTTCACACTGTTAAATTCGAGCGTTTTTAACAGTGTATAAACACAATGTGATTCATCAATTCACAGTGTGAAATCATCTTCACACCGTTAAATTCGAGCGTTTTCACATAGTCGACTGTGTGATCACACTGTGAACACACTGTGGGACACTGTGTTCTTTTCAGTAGGGTTAGGAGATATGATTCGGCAATCTCAGCGTAAGACCATTTCCCGAGACAGGTTTGCATTTTGTTCCATTATTGAGTGTTAATCAACGTAAAACTATGTTTAAATGTTATTAAAACTTTCTTACAGAGTACATGACCCATAAGAGGACACAATGGTTGATTATAGATGCATTACCTGAATGGAACTTTTCTCTATGTATATATTTCTCTATTCTATCTATTTATTTATTTTTTAGTAATAATGATGATGATAATAATAATAATAATAGTAATAATAATAATAATGATAATAATAATAATAATAATAATAATAATGATAATAATAATAATTATTATTATTATTATTGTTATTATTAATATTATTATTATTGTTATTATTATTATTATTATTATTATTATTGTTAGACAAATTTGTATAGCGCAGCTACTATGTAAATATACTCTACTGCGCTATGATGTAACAGCGCTCCTGACACTGTTACTGACTAGACACACAAAATATAGATAACAAATTAATCAAAGGCTTCTGAAAAATGGTAAGTCTTCAACAAAGATTTGAGGACAGCAAGTGATGGGGCCTTCCTCATTTTCTCAGGTAATTTATTCCAAAGTTTTGGAGCAGCACAACTGAAGGCACGATCCCCCAAAGTTACTTTTATTCTTAAGTGAGATTGCTTTAGAAGCAACTTATCCTGTGTACTTCGTAAATTATGCAAGAATATGATTTTATTGATATTAATTCTGATAAATAACCAGGTGCTTGACCATGCAGTACTTTATAAATAAGTCACAAAGTCTTAAATACAATTCTCTGCCTTACTGGCAACCAATGTAACTTCAAACCAACAAACCAAACAATAGCCCATTACAATAATCAAGCCTACTGCTAATGAATGCGTGATCGAGAGTTTCAGCGTCTTCCTGGCTCAAATATCTACGAATGTGACGCAAGTTATGCAACATATAAAAAGCAGACTTGCATGTGGTCGATATATGCTTCTCCATATTTAAACGAGAATCAAACCATACACCCAGGCTTTTCACAGAGCTCGATGGTTTTACTTCCAAATCTCCAACTGATATCTTATTAATATCCACCTTTGCCACTTGTCTTGGTGTCCCAACAACAAGAAACTCAGTCTTCCCATCATTAAGCATTAACTTATGTTTGGACATCCAAGAACGGACATAACATATAGGCCTACAGGATTCTAAGTTTGAAATACTGTCAATGTGTTGTTCACAATGAGGACTGAATGAAATATACAACTGTTTATCTTCAGCATAACAATGACAGGAAACATTTGGGAAACGACGTTGAATACCCTTGATCAGATTACTTGTATAAAGTGTAAAAAGAAGGGGGCCAAAGCGTGACCCTGAGGCACCCAGTATGGAACATCAAAATTCTTTGACATTACATCCTCTATCATAATCTTTTGCTGTCTGTTAGAAAGGTAAGACTCAATCCATGCGAGGACAGACTTGATCATGCCAAAAGATGAATGTAATATATTCAACAATATGCCATGATCAATAGTGTCAAATGCGGCACTTAGATCAAGCAATACCAAAAATGTAACTTTTTTTTTTATTATCCATTGCCAATAAAATATAATTCTTGATCTTAACCAAGGTCGTTTCCGTACTATGAAACTGCCTGTACGCCGACTGCATACATGGAAACAATTCATTACCCTGTATAGGTGTTCTAAAATCTGCTGAGTAGCAGATTTCTATCTATCTATCTATCTATCTATCTATCTATCTATCTATCTATCTATCTATCTATCTATCTATCTATATGTATATCTACATCTATTTTCTGTCTGTTTGTCTGTCTGTCGATCTATTTATTCTTCTGCATATGATATGTGTGTATTTGCTAGTTCAGCATGTATGGACTAAAACGATATATGCTGATGGGCAGAGGAAAAATATCATTTGTATCTGTTCATCTTTCTGTCCATCATTTTATCCACCAATCTATTAACGTTTTACTTATGATTCTATGTGTCTATCTAAAAATATCTCAGTCTGTAGATGTATAGTTGTCTTTCCCCTCTATCTTCCGCCATTTCTCTCTTTCTCTCTCTCTCCCTCCCCTCTCTCTGTTTATTAGTAACAGACGTGCTCTTTAACTTGAAATTAAATGCACAAATATAATAGTTACAAACCTTTAGTCTGATATGAAATCATGTGGAAACAATCTATTACAACAACAACAAAAGATGACACATTTATTAGGTCGAATAGCTCTTCCCCCTTTCCTGTTTCCATTCAAATTGTGTATTTGCTTATTGTCGCTCTATCGTTATCAGTCGGTCAACTGTATACAAGCAGTTATAAATGCGAGTTTCATTATCAGTATTATCGTCATTGTTCTTCTCAACAACAATCTGTTTAGCCTTGTTTACAGCACCATGTAACCCGAGGGTGCCCCCATCTAAAGTGTTGGACAATAAGTACGAAAATATTGACAACTATATGACTGTATAACTGCAGCTTGGAATAATATCCCACAGTGAGAGCTACAGTATTCATAATGGGAAGGATGGCATGCACGTGTGGATATGCAGGAGCTCTGAGAGAGAGAGACTGGTCCTGTGGACATGAAATGGGGAAAAAAAGAATTCTTGTGTAAAACGCTGCTTCCGATCTCAGAGCAATCTTGTCTTGATTTTCTTTCTTCTTCTTTTTGTCTTTAACAGGCACCATCACACAACAGTCTGGTTTGTCACTTTTTGAAAATTTAGAGACGAAGATATTCATACTAATTCTTGCTGCCAAAAAAGTAGAAGTCTATTTCAAAATAACTATCATATCACTCTATTAGTCAACTTTTGATAAATGGAGTGATATCATATTAAAATCGGTAACCACTAATGAAGTATTAAGAAGAGCACGATACATCTTCACTATGCAACACAATAAGTAGAAAAGAAATGGAATTGGTCGGAAATTTGTGCAGGAGATATCAATGTAGAAGATAGAATGTATTTTCAACAGGAATATTCAAGGCTAACGAAATAAAGGAAGGCATGCAGGGAAGCCTAAATGTGAAGTCTTTAACAGTTGGACAGCAAATAACTGTATCTTTTACACAAGCCTTCTTACAGCTGCAGAAAATCGACTATATTGGAAGGCATTTTATAGATTCAAAGAAGAAGGAGGAGGGGAAGAAAGAGATAGAAAAAAAATTGAAAAAAGGAGAGAATAAATATTAACATTACCAAGCGACCTTCAACCACACGTATAGTCTATGTACATCATGCTCTCCAGAAAGAATTGATTATTCATTGGCATAATGAGTAAAATGCAAAGCCGTTGTTTGCAACATAACTAGGTTCAATACGGCTAACAGATATTCATTCATTTTTGGATTGATGGTCAAAATCATCAGGAATAAGACCGTCGTGATGACAAGTCTGACGAGGTAAAAAACAATCTGGAGACGAATTTAGATCGACTTCAATGTAACATTTAGGAAGATGAGTGGTGGCTCTGTATGTCTCTCTTAGAAACAATGCGGAAGAAAGGTAGATATGCCATGAATACATTACATCAGTTCTTTCTGCACTATTTTAATCAGATTCTGTCGAATCAAAGGATTTGCTTGGTCGGGCAACTGTAGAACAAGGTTCGTTGGAGCCGTTTGGTAGCGTGTCTGATTGTGTACACAAACTTCCCCTCATTACCTCTAATAAACAAATCAATACAGGAGAAGATTCGGAATTCAACCACTGCGTTGGTTAAACACACGTTGAGTTCAAGGAGGCTAGGCATTATGATTTCTACGAGCGAGTGAGAATGTGTAACATAGAAAACTTAGTTGTTTAAACACAGCTGCTCTCTCAACACTCGGCCTTTATACGTCTGTGTGTAACGTGACTGTGTAAATCAACGACATCCGGGATTACGCTAAATACTCACAATTTGAAATTTTCCACTTGAATGTTCATCTATTACAATTTTCTTATTTCCTCTTCGACAGATTCAGACATTCATATTTGTTTTAAAAAACAGCCATGACAACAGAAAAAGAGGATATCAGCGGGACTTGCCATATACAACAAGGCTCACTAAATATCAAATTCTAGTCACACATTGACTAAAAATATTGATGCTGTAAGGTTCGCTTACACTTATGGCCCATCACGAATACAGGTTATAGGATTTGATGGCGATCTAAAGAGTGATCGGGTATAGTCGTGGCAAGATACGATGGGGTATTCATCTCTTATTTATCAACAAAAGCTCATCACTGAGTGCATTTCAAGGTTGTAAACTAGGGTTGCCAGAGGATAATACTGATACCAAAACGATAAACAAGCAAAGGTTTAATCATATATGACTATTTCTATTCCCATCGAGAAATGTCATAGAAGTTTCTCAGCCGATCAGGGCAAACGTTTTCGACCAGTATCATACACACCCATCACATACGCCAACTGTAATTATTTGAACCGTAATTTAAACTGTAAAAGTGAATGAGTGAATTTTGTCGAAAGATTACAGCGAAACATTCAATGAATCTAACAAATAATTATCTACGTTATGGTCCTATCGTCTGATCAGAGGCTACCATTTCAAAGTTACAAGAGTAAGTTACAAGAGTAAGTTTTAAGTCATCACATGATGACTTAAAACTTACTCTTGTAACTTTGAAATGTGCGAAATACATTTGTTAAACATGCAGCAAAGCAAACATGAAGTGGGGGTCACGATATATCAGATCGTAGTGATAATGTTATCGCTGTGCTTTCTGAAAAGTTATGGATGATACGCAATTATTAAAGTTACTTCGTGTAAATCTCTGGCTGTATATTGTTACATAACATCACACAAGAGACAAGGTAAGACATGACGTCGTTGGAAATAGTGTTCTCGAAAGGACTGCCAAATGCTGCCCGAAGAGTTTCAGGTAAAGAAAAAAAAAAAAAGATTATTCTCGTGTATTTACTTCATTGTTGGGAAACATCAGGTGTGAAAAGACTGATACTGTTACCAAATATAGTTTTCAGACGGGAGTTCAAAGAGATCAACCAGGAAACTGTAAGAATTCTGGGCAGCTTGCCGAAAAGGGTGAATAATTGTCTTCGAAAGATCCACATTTTTGTCATCTTCTGCGTGACGCACCCCTCGTCTGTTCCACCAAGCAGTGACCCATATCATCCGGGTATTTGTGCGGTCTGACAAGACCCGTCCTTGCACCAGCAGAAACAACAGATCGGCACCTTCAGGGAGTCGAACTGTGGTTGGCATAACCCACACTCCGGTGCCCGAGCCATGGGGGTGTGACAGTGATGAGGATAATAGACACAAATTAAAATATTTACCAACTGTAAGTCAGCTGCGCAAGATAGAGTTATAACCAGTAAGTCAATAGCGAGGCCATTAAAAAAAAATAGGCAAATCAACTAGTAAAAATGACAATGCGTGGTTTATCCCGGTGTAGTTTGCCGCGTAAAAGACGGGGTAAACAAAGGTGCAGTGAGGTATTCATAATTTGGTTCTGAAAGGTAAAACGGAGTTCAGCCAAGTGATAATTTGCATTACGGGGCATTTTCCCCAAAATCCATTACAGAATGCGCTGAAACTATCAACCGTCATTTAAAGGGCAAGTTCACCTTCATATACATGTGGATTAAGTGAATGCAGCAATATTATTAGAACACATTAGTGAAAGTTTGGGGAAAATCGGACAATCCGTTCAAAAGTTATGAATTTTTAAATAATCTGTGCAGTCACTGCTGGATGAGAAGACTACTACGGTGTGTGATGTCACATGCGTACAACGATATAAGGAAAATATAAAGAGAATTTCACAAAATTTAATTTTTTCAATAAGGTGTACATTTCCTCAACCTGTCGCTGATGTATGTTAAGGATGATATTATTCCCCTTGCCTTCCGAAAGAGGCAAGTCAAGCGTTCTTTTATTATGCGAGAAAAGTGAGAATATGTTGAATTTTCTTCATGTTTTTCTTTATATCGTTGTATACATGTGACATCACAAGATATGATAGTCTTCTCATCAAGCAGTGACTGAGCAGAAACTTCAAAAAATTCATAACTTTTGAACGGGTTGTCCAATTTTCCTCAAACTTTCACTGATGTGTTCTATTAATATTGCTGCATTCACTCAATCCACATGCATGGCATGTCTATGACGGTGGACTTGTCCTTTAATCTGATTATGATTGCAATACATGAATCCAAACTGATTCCCAGTAGAGATAGCATCACGTGAAATAATTTGTTTTCTTCTTTCTTTTTTAAAGAGAGAAACAGATATGACTAGCTCACAACGATTTAGAGTAGAGCAAACAAGGTAGGTCATGAGCATTTCGATTTTTGGGTTGTCTGATATCATGTCCATATCGTAAGAATCGTGTGGAGAAAGAGATGAAGAGAGGTTCTTGTGAGTAAATCTGAAAGTCCATCTGTAATCGAAGGTGGAATTTTTATCCCATTGAAGACGTAGCTTATTTGATAATACCGATCGAGGCATTAAAATGCCCATGAGTTTGGCATTACATCACGGGGCTTAATTTACGTAGTGTCGAGCTCATGAGCCTTGTTTGCCTAGTGTCTGTAATGTCTAGCCAGCTATAGGCTGTGGACAGCACAGCTCGTGGGCCTATTTTATCTGATGCCGAGCTTGTGGGCCTAGCTCGTGGGCCATAATGACTCGTGGGACGGTCCCGACTGTTTTACATGACGTCACGTGACTCTGAAGAATGATTATTACGCTATGCTTAGTTAGTTAAATGTCGCCTTTGGAGTATACGTTGTTGCTTTACTGCGGTAGTTTTATTTTTCTTGCATTGTTTATTTTTTAGGGGAAAGGGTCTCAACGATCATTTGACGGAAATCTTAGTCCGGAGAAGCAACACTTTAATCGCACTTCTGTGTCATTACCTTGAGTATATATTGAAGTCGACTTAGACGTATAGGCCTACATCTTTTCGAAACGTATCGGGACAATTGGAACTCTTTGAATGGGATCTCGTGTCATGGTTACCTCTCGGAAAGCAAACTCACGAGGCGTCTTTTAAATAAAACCGCTAATGCTTGACACAATGCAAACTGAGAACAGAGACGAAATACAGTCAAATGTTATAAATTTGCTAGCATTTCGTAAGGTTCTAGTACAATTTCTCCCCTGGACAGTTACTCTAGGCCTTTCCCTTGCTTTGTGTCAGGCATTAGCGGTTTTATGCAAAAGACATCACGTGAGTTTGCCTTTTCAGTGATAACCATGACCGATGACACAAGATCCGATTCAAAGAGTTCCAATTGTTCAAAGTTTGTTCTTTACACGCTCGTAGCCATGGGGCGACGTTACCAAGTTATCTTCAGATTACGGTTCCCATCATTGTCCAGTCTCTTTGGTCATAGTGATTCATGTCTCTTCATCAAATTTATTTTTTTTTTCCAATTTCATATAAAGGGACACGAAGAGCGTGGTAACATACAAGCAAACCACAACATGGATACTAATAATATATCAAGGAATATAGCAATGATCATGTGTTTACACGGTATATGAAAATCCCAGCAGATATCTGTAATATCCACTGATCACTGAATGTAATGATTCTATCATCATCATCCCATCCTCGTCGCCATTATTAATGTGTATATATATATATATATATATATATATATATATATACATACATATACACTCTGTGGTGGCCGGTCAGGGCGGTCAGGGCGGTCAGGGCGGTGAGTTAGCTCAGTCGGTAGCGCGTCTCTCTCATGATCCAAAGGACCCCGGGTCGATTCCCGGGACCCACTGAGCAATGTTGCGTGTAATCATATCTTCCCCTCTGATGGTAAGAGGCTAAAGACTCTGTCCCTCGGATAAGACGTAAAATTTAGGTCCCGTGTATGAGAGAGTCACAACTCATGCACGTAAAAGATCCTGCTTCATTCATTCATCGCAAAGAGCAGGGTGTTTAACCTGGTGAAATCCAGCATCCAGCTGGACCCCATGGAAGACCAGCTAGTGCAGCTGAGTATGGGCTATCCGGCCATCTTCTTCTTCTTCTCAGATGATTATAGAATAATAACATTCAGCGGTCAGCTGATATTACAACATCCAATGTAGGAGGTGTTCTGTGACACCGAACAGTAAGGGCGTCACACATATATAGCGTGACATGGTATGATCAAAGCTGCACAACCCAGTCATGGCTTTACGCACCAAAGGGGATGTAGGACTAACCTTTCACAGCCGTGTACGGGTCATCCTTGGTAATCGGGAAGAGATTCGACCAGTTAATCGACAATGATGACAGTCATCAACATGGATACCCAGAATGACCATCTGACACGGCTTTCTCGACTTACTTGATGTTTGTTGTGGCTGAATAAGATGTGTCATGAAGACAGGGGGAGGAGGACGGGCTTGGAGAAGTTGTTATGGGTAACAAGGGTCTTATCTTACATTTTATTACTGCATCTGTTTGCTGGTATACATACATACTGAGTTAGACGGAGGGTTCCGTTTGGAAGGGACGTATCCAAACGGAGACACACGCATGTTTCTTAAGAAAGGGAGACATCGAGATAAACACTGAGTTCATCTAGGAAGAGACATAATGAGATGCTCAAAGGGTTCTTTTAAGAAGAGACACACCGACACACAAAGAGTTCCCTTAGAAAGGGACACACTGAGATACTCGCAGGGTTCCTTTAAGAAGGACACACCAACACACAAAGATTCCTTAGAAAGGGACACACTGAGATACTTGCAAGATTCCTTTAAGAAGGGACACAGCGACACACAAAGAGTTCTCTTAGACAGGGACACACTGAGATACTCGCAGGGTTCCTTTAAGAAGGACACACCAACACACAAAGTTTCCTTAGAAAGGGGCACACTGAGATACTTGCCAGGTTCCTTTAAGAAGGGACACAGCGACACACAAAGAGTTCTCTTAGACAGGGACACACTGAGATGCTCAAAGGGTTCTTTTAAGAAGAGACACACCGACACACAAATATTTCCCTTAAAAAGGGACACACTGAGATACTCGCAGGGTTCCTTGAAGGGACATACCCACACACAAAGAGTCCCATTAAGTTGGGACACATCGACACATAAAGAGTTTAATTAGGAAGGGACGCACTGCACTGATGAGATATTTGCAGGGTTCCTTTAAGAAGGAACACAAAGACACATAAAGAGTTCCATGAGGAAGGTACACACTGAGATACTCGCAGGGTTCCTTTAAGAAGGACACACCAACACACAAAGTTTCCTTAGAAAGGGACACACTGAGACACTCGCAGGGTTCCTTTAAGAAGGAACACACAGACACATAAAGAGTTCCATTAGGAAGGTACACACTGAGATACACTCAGGGTACCATTGGGAAGGGATAAATCGAGACACATTCAGGGTTCGTAAAAAGGGGATATGCCGACACCGAGACAAAGACAGACTTCCCTTCGAAGGGAACACACCGAGACATGCGCAGGGTGGCGTAAGACGGGACGTACCGAGATAAACACAGGGTTCCGTTAGAAGGGAACACAGAGATGGAGACACACGCATGATTCCATTAGAAAGGAACACACGCAGGGTTCCTTAAGAAAGGGACACACCGAAAGACAAGAAAGGTTTCCATAGGAAGGGGCATACCGAGACGCGCGTAAGGTTCCGTAATCAGGAGGCACAGGAAGTCACACGCAGGGTTCCGTAAGAAGGGGACATACCGAGATACACGCAGGGTTAAATTCCTTTAGGAAGGGACACATCGAGAAATATGCATGTTTCCATAAGGAGGGGCACACTGAGATGGACACTCAGGGTACCATTGGGAAGAGACACACTGAGACACATGCAGGCTTCAGTTCAGAAGTGAGTCATCGAGTAAGGGTAGAATTCTGTTAGGAAGGGACAGTCCGAGACACACGAAGTGTTCAATTAGGAAGGGACTCACCGGAGATACACGCAGGGTGCCGTAAGAAGGGGACGTACCGAGATAAATACAGGGTTTCGTTAGACAGGGACACACGGAGACACGAGCAGGGTTCCGCTGGATGGGAACACACCAAGAAACGCGCAATGTTCCGTAAGAAGGTGACATACCGAGATAACACACAGGCTGCCGTTTAGAAAGGACATAATCGAGTAAGGGTTCCATTAGGATGGGACACACCGAGACACATGCAGCATTCCTTAACGAAGGGACACGCAGGTTTCGTAAGAAGGGACACACCTAGACACAGGCAAGGTTTCGATAGGAAGGAACATGCCGAGATACAAGCAGGGTTCCGTAGTCAGGGAGCACATCGAGATACACGCAGTGGTCCGTTAGGAAGGCTGGGACACACCGGGATACACGAAGGTTCCGTTGGAAAGGCCGGGGCACGTTGAAAAAGAAGAAGGGTTCCGTTAGGAAGTGACACAATGAGATACACGCAGGTTCCGTAAGGACACACCGAGGCAGACGCAGGGTTCCGTAGGATGACGTCACACTGTCCCAAGATTGACACAAGATGGCCATACGAATATGGAATTTTTAATTTCGCATGAAGCTCAAACCACATCAAAGGCTACATGAAAATGTTAATCTGTATCTTCGTGCTATCTTTTTATCATGCTAAAGACTTTGTCGCCGCTCTTGAAGTTGCTGTTAGAGCCTTAGAAACCCCATCGGCGGTCATACAATATCTTAAGGTGCCCTCACGAATAACAGGAATCTATACGATCAGAGCCAAATTTTAAAATGTCCTTTATTGTGTGTCCATCGTTGCTCAAATTCGGGACAGTGCGACACCTGTATTAATTACTGGAGGGCACATGAAACACGAGCGTATATTGACCTTGTACATGCAAATAAAATCGAGGGAACACAAAGATATGTAAATTTCAAGCGCCAATGCTCGACTTGTTTAAACAGGTACACTCTTTCCAGCCTACACACAAACACACAGACGCCATAAAAAACACACACAAGATATCAGTCAATTTAATTCATGACAAGTTGTAGTAACCTATAGGGTATGACGTGTTCACAGCCCAGAGTACACACAAGCCTCCTGAGTCAAGTCCACTTGGTGCAAGAACTAACACTCTTCATCAGTTTCGTAAATCTGAGCGAGGGGAGTCCCCTATTAGAGGACTGCAGACTACAAGCTCTGCTTTTTAGCAGTCCCCTCCATTCCAACCATTTTGTAGTCTTGTCTTGAAATTAACAAAATTGTATCATTGTTCATAGTTTGTTTTTCATTGCATTGTTGCATCATTAGTATGTGTATGGGAATTCAATGTTGTAATGTGTTGGAAATGAAATAAAACGAAATGAAACGAATCGAAATGAGTGACTATGGTCGTTTATCCTCGTACATAATGTATCATCATATCTTCCTCAATAATATAAAAAGAATGCAAACCGAAATGATGACATCAAAGTTGTTTGAGATCAAGGTATTGAGAGAAGAAGGAAAGAAAAGTAAATCACTATCGAGGTACTCTTGCTTATAACAGTATTATATCCAACAACATCTAACTGGTAATAACAGGGCCGCTGAGAAGAATAGCTACTTACTTGATGCTACTCCCAAGAAGTGCAGTATAGGTGACAATGTTGTTGATCTGTTTATGTTATAGTTTGACTACTGGCTTCTGAAGGTTCTAGTACTGCAACCCTAAACCAAGAAACACAATAGCCTACGAATAAAAAAAAAAAGAAGCATGTAGCTCCATAGGTATTGATGTTCCGACATCCGTGAATTAAAATGTGTATGAAACGCGCAGTTCCAGGGCCTCCTTTACATTCATTATTAATTACATGCGATAAAATGTAATCGTGCGTGACATATATGGCGTCAGAGTTGCCAACAGACAGAGTATTCTGCAGGTGCGAAAAATTATTTGCCTTTGTCTTATCCTCTATTCAAATAAAGCAACACACCTTGTCTTTCTTTTCATTTCCCCTTCGTCTCTCGAGCATGTCTAGCCATGGTGGATTTGTAAAAACCAATATGCATGCACAAAGTACTGCATACACGTGACACCTTGCTTAGTGTATGGCAAATGCATTGCTTCGATTGTTTCATATAATGTTTTTGTGGTTAAAAATATCTATCAAAATATTTTGACTGTCATTGTATTTCCTACGAGCAAGTGAAGAATCTGTATTCTGGTGAGGGCGTAGTAATGATGCTGAAACTAATAAACTCAAGTAAAATGTGTCTTTCTTTCCGTCCGTAACAACCCTATATAACAACCCATGTTTGACAGAGACCCCTCAGGACCCCAGTTTACAATAACTGCAATGCATGTTTGTTTGTTTTTTTCTTGCCTCCAAAGGGTAAATGTTATACACTATGAGGAAATAAGATGCTAAAGGTCGCGGAAGCCCCAAAACTCTTCAAACCTGTCTAGTGGTGTGTTTTTTTTTCATCAGCTAATATAAAAATATTTATCAAAATATCACGTAAATATTGTACAACATAATCATCTCTGAAACAGAAAGCTAATTTCTCTTAAATCTGTTTAAAATGAATTCGATCTTTCAAATTCGTGCAATGATTTGCTACTTAATGATGAATGTTTTGTGGATTTCCAGTGATGATTATTGCTTCGTGTCTTTCTTTTGTTTTGTTTGCTATGTGTAAAAATGTTTTCTTCGCTACTTTGTGTTCTTTTTAACCGATTGCGGACTCACAGGAATATACAACTTTTGGCTGAAGTGAGTAAACGGGTAGAAATGAAATGAGCGCACAGTCTGATTCAAACTCAGACTCAAACTCAGACTCAGACTCAAACTCGAACTCAAACTCAAACTCAAACTCATACTCAGACTCAAACTCAAACTGAGACTCAAACTCAAACTCAGAGCCATCAGCTTCTTAGTATACTGCTCCTCTTCTCTCACCAATCATCTCTTTTCGTCTCTTCTCATAACTGTGTTGCTACAAAATTCTTCAGCTTTGTGATGTGTAAATAGATATTCTTCATTCTTAAGCTTTAAATCTCATACATTCATATTTCTTGAATTGACATAATTTTACAAATTTACCCCTAAAAGAAAATAAGATGAAAATCGAGTAACATCTAAACATCTAAAATCATTTTTTCCTCTTTCTAACTATGTCCCTTCTTCAGAGAGATTCTGAGGATAATTTTTACTTCTACTTGATTCGTGTCCATCAAGATTATCGCTTGCTTTTAAACGGGCCTAAACATAATTCTACACAATAATCGAGACACAATTAACGCATCAGACGTGACCAATTCCTTTTCCTTTTTATGGGTTTGTGTCATGCAATATTTTTAGCAACCGCTTACGCTAGAACCCATTCGAACAATTGGCTGTCGGGAAAACAAATAACTAGTGTTTATTATGTTCGCCGTGGTGCAGGAAGTTTCGGCTTAACGCCAGAAAACTCCCCTAGTTCATTTTTGCAAGAACGCCTGGCCTATGAAGACTAAGGAAATGTTCTCATGTTTGGATCATGATATGGGTCACGCAGCGGCAGAACTAGTTTGATTTAGGGTATATATAGATTGCTGTAATAAGGCCGGCAGATGGTCGGTCCAGGCCTATGTGTTTGCTACAGACGTGTTGGAATGCGCGGCTTCGCGTGTATGAAAATGACGAGCCAAATAGCTAGGCTTTTGCCGCGGTGGTTTCTGCTTTCATGTTTACCAATTCGGTGAACAAATTGTGTACGTTTGAAGTGAGAGAAAATGGGTCGAGCTATCACCACCTCCACCAAACCTCCACTTCCTCGTGCTCCCCCGGGCCCCCACCCGGTCAGGCGTCCGGACGCCCCTCCTTTTTCCGTCTATCTATCACCCGCAATGCCCAAAATGTTGCCAACCCCTCAACTCGTCTTGGTGTTGACTACAAAAAACCGGAGACAAATCCCAAAGCTCTCGACACCAACGTGTTGAAAACCAACACAACTGTACACCATCGGCAGCGACTTTCAAAAGCGAATACCTTCTTATTTTTCTCGCCATCTTACACGTACAAAATGTCACGGCCAATCAGACTCTGCATCTCTATTGCTTGATTGTGACAAAATTATTTCTATCCAGCGATCGAGGTCTGGGATTCGCTACGGCCGCCTCTCTTTGCGCCCCGAGCAAAATTTTGAAAGTTGGCGCTGATTTCAGCCGCTCATTAATCTTCATTTCTGGGCAAGCGGTGATGGGAGCCTGCTCGGGGACCGGCCCCGCTGCATTGGCTTACACGCTTCCGAAGACATGACAGACAACCTGCGCAGCTCGGCGTGACTTGGAGAATGTCAGTGTTCAAAACAGAATCGATCTCACCAATCCGTGAAGTCATAATTTGTCGACATCATATGTCCTTATCTCGCTGTGGTTACAGTGGATTCCATTGTGCGCGCAGCTGCCCAAACGACAGGAGGCGCTGCAGCGGACCGTGACGGTTTGTTACTCGGGGAGATGCGCGGGACGCGGATCGCTAGCGATTCGCTGACAGCCGCTGAGAGATGGTTGCCCCCTCAGAACAAACGACACAAACACAACATCAATCTAGCGGGTACCCATGACTTGTAACAAACAGCATGCCATATCAAATCAAAACCCTAAAACGACCACTTTCCGATTAGCCTCGTTTCGATCCTATCCCCCTCTCCCTGCCCACCACTCACCTCCCTGATTCCCCAAAGGAACTCAATATTTTTGTTGAAGTAACACAATTTTTTGCACCGGAAATTCTGTGTAGCTGCAAGCAAACAAAGTATGTGTTATTGAGAGACAAATTATTTCTGCTTATCATTTTGTCACTCTGCTCCTTGGGTACTGATGGGGCAAAACCGTAACGGTATGCCGACGACATCCCGTGTGCGCGAGATTTCCCTCAGCCTTCGAGCTTCTGGCCCAGTAGAGACAAACATTTTCTCGAAGTTGAGACGAGTAGTCGTGGAAGGGTGTTCTCCCATGACACTCATCGATTTCAACTCTTCCCTCTTTCCCCATCTCTGTGCCTTTCTGCTTTCTTTCCTTCCATTTCTTCCCGTATCAATACTTTCCTTTTCCTTGTTATTAGCGGTTATCCTTGTTTTTCCTCCCCCGCCCTCTTCTATTCAACTACCAATCTTGGCTTCTTCTTTTTGTTCTCTTCTTCTTAAATTGCTTGAATTTTTACAATCCAAATTCAGTAAAACTTAGGGCCGACTTTGATGGATCTTAGGTGTGTTTTTTGTATGTTTTGTGTATGTTTGATGTTATGATTGGCCGCATATGGACGTCGAAACCTTAAAAACACATTGTTCATATTCAAACAAAGTATGTGCAGCAGACATGCAACTTGTAGAATTAAAGAAAAATACTTTAAACTGCGAGTGAGATACCACTTCTTTGTAAAATTTGCGTAGAGAGGGTTAAATTCAAACACAGCAATAAGAGTTTTATCAACATAGATTACAAGTTTTGAAGAATGTGGTATTTAAACTTTCACATGATTTCATGAAACACGTATGCTGGTAACAATCTATTAGGCCATATCGATTATAATCAAGATGAAGCCATATATCGTCGTCTCATTTCCCATGAGGTATATAGCAGATAGTAGCATCGTAAATTGACCTTTACATTAGGTCGTTCTCGTGAGGATTCTTAAAAACGTGCAGAATTAGAAACAAAAGCATCGAATTATCTAATATTACATCAAAATATGTAAGGTAATAAAGGTACTCAAAGGACCCAGGCGTGAAATGTAACTGAAATGTTATGTGACCGTACTTTTGTTTTTGTTTGTTTTCGAACAAAAATCGTTTCCATGGGTAGAAAACATTAAGGATTAATCCCAAACCTACAACGAAATATATGATTGTATACAATCACGTCCAGACAGATAGACAGACAGACGTACACAAACATACACACACATACATACAGACATAAATGTATATAACATCCACGTCATCTAAGAACGGTGGCTTTTACTCTTCTATTGGCCTCTTTCGGCGGAAAACAGATACAATTAGAGATATGAATTACATATAAGAGTGTTCCCCTCAAAGGAGTGTTTCCTCATCTTTTTTGGTGTATACAGTATTCGATTGTCTCGTCATCATAGACATTGTTGACGTCATCATACCAAAGAGCTCCTTGATACTTGGATCAAATCCTCAAGGTTACAATGCCCATGAGAGTTCGTCTGCCATGGGATTAAGATATCCATTTTAATGTTACTAGATTTGGCAGAGTATTTTGGGGAGGGGGGGGGGGTGTTTGCTCGAAAAAAAAAATCAACCAATCAATGGTGTGTCAACAGATTTGAGCAACGCGACCAAAACCTACTCCCCAACCTACTCCCCAACTGTTACCACTAGCTACCAACAGACGTCAGTAATGTGGGATGTTTTCCCCAAGACCAGCGCATATTAGTTCAAAATGCACCAATGTATGAGAACAGAAACTGATTTCAAACGCACTGTAGTAGATTTTACTCCCGACAAAAGGATAAATAGCTGAAATGTACAGTAAAAATTTGTCATACGGCCGTCATGAAATGGAATTGCTTGACTGAGAGCTAACCAGGCGTTGAGGATGCATAAAAATAGTCTAGAATAGTTAATGGCAAATCATGTGCTCTCTGGTATGGGGATAGTACACGAAGTGCGTCTGCAAAAGTGATTGTTGTGCTTCAAAAATAGTATTTTCTATACAAACATAATTAGTCAAATTGCATGCCTGTTCACTGTACCGCAAATAATGAAATGTCAGATGCCAGTTGCCACTAATACATCCTTGTATTCACCGACATTTTCCATACAAATGTGCTGAATTACCTCACGTTTGGTTTCTTCATTTGGCGTCTCCCATTGAAGTCAAAACACCAGTCTCAAATATTATTATGAGATAAAGTGTTAGTTTGATAACTCTTTTCCCGCAAGCAACAACTTGTGTTTTCAAGATTTTCATGATGGTTTCCAACTAATTGTGGTTGTTTTTGTTTATTTCGTTTTTAAGGAGGGAAGTGCCCACTCCAATGCTCGTCCAAAGGAAATTTTCATATTGCATGAACACTGAAAATAAAAAGGAGCTCCGTAGATTATTTATCCGGCTGTGTGTGACGCTTTTTGAAGTAGTTTTCGGTTATGCACGAGAGGTGTACGCCAATTTTGTAATACTCATGTACTGTGCATGAGATGTCGCCATTTTGCTACATTACCTTGAAACACAGTACTGTATCCATGACTGGACTCGAAATGTAGCACATGTAAAATGGTTCCTAGTTCAACCCATTCTTTTGAGGTTGGAGAAGATGATTCGTAATACGAATTCAAATGGATCCTACGCTGGCTCTCTGTGCTGATGTCATTCAATCTGTCTTTCGGGCAACACCGTTATCACGTGACCCTGATCACATGACTAAAATGGTTTCTTGGATTTCTGTTATTATCATTTCTTCATAAGACTTCTTTATAGACGACGTACTAATATTCTAAAATTCCTGCGGCTTTGCTCCTTCATGTATATTGTGCATGATATTTTGATCGAAACCTAGACGGATAAGTAGTCACGTGGCTTGTTCGTCACTTATCTCAGCATCTAAACGAGGTATGTATCATCCTCTGAACTTTGATAACTAGTCATTCGATATTCAATCTTGTTCAAGTTTTAGACAGTAGACACACTTGGCAGTATTTATTTTCGGAATTCTTTACCAAGCTTTGGTAACATAGGACTATCAGTCTTCCCCTTTAAGGCTGTGTCGGGGAAAAGCAGCGGTCAAAGTCATATTGTGGCTCCGACGGCTGGGCGCGATAAGGGAGCAAAAAACTTGCGACCTTTCAATAATTTGAGCCTCTCTTGTATCAGTCGGGATGCCACGAAGGAAGTCAGTCATGTTTGTTCAGTAGGGAATGCCCTCTGGCTATACATGCTAGGTAAATTTGTTATGCGTTCCTTCCTTTCACCCCTCCCTACCCCTTCCGCCTGAGATGTCGAGAGATGGGGTACTTAAAGGATTACCTCCAAAGAAATTTGGGCGCTACATGTGGAGGTAAGTTTGGTTCCAGATCACTAGGTCCATGTTGAACCTCGAATTACTGATCGAAACAATATCCGTATACGAGATTTTAGTTCATCCGAGCACGGGCTTCCTTCTATTAACACTCTGCATGACGTGCTTGACAGACTAAACATAAGAAAAGAACTCACCCCCTCAAAAAAAAAAAAATGTATATATATGTATATATATATATATATATATATATATATATATATATTAAGTACGATTCCTCTCCATGAAGAGAGTGAAAGTCAAATACACAGAATGGAGAAAATGTTTATCAAACTCAGAAATTAGAAAAGATGATTGTTAAGTATAAGATTTCTTCAGTTTGTCTTTCTCTGTTAAAAAGCTCATTACGCATACTTTTACCCCTCTACTCGATGATCTCTTGCTTTCAAAATGGTTATTAGACTGTAAGCTAAAGTTGGATTAGCATTAATTACATATTCAAATTAGATGACGTAATGGTGTTGTTACTTTACAATTCTTCCATTGGCTTGTACACACACACACACACACAAACAAACAAACAAACAAACACACATACATGCTCATAGTATAAGGGGATGACTAGTAAGTGATCAATGAGAATCACTTGGCATTCTGGGGGATGATTGTACCAATCCTTGTGGGATTCATTTAAGAGTACATTATATATCTATTGTTGTGTGAAAATTATTTGCTTCAAAATGGTCTCATATTCAAGTAATGTGCAGTTCAATGTTTCCAGGTTATACAGGAATGCTATTAAAGATAATAAAAAGTTTTGGTACCTCAAAAGTGTCCTTGAATTTCCTTGTCTTGGTTTGTGTTTCAGGTTAAAGTACCTTTCATATAATTAACACTGTGAGACTTACTCGCCCCAAAGTGCTCTCATGTCTTAGTAATCATGCAATTAACCATGGAGCTACCAATGGTAGCTCCATGAATTAACTGCGATCAGCAGCCCCATGCGCATAGCGACCAGCAGTCCCATACGCATAGCGTAATCGGGCTTCGCATTGTAGCATTCAGGATCATGACAGATTTAGTATCGCAGGGTAAATGTCAACTTAAAATCCCATAAATTCGTCAATTTGAAGACTTACCAATTAAGTTGAAGTATTGACAACAGGCTTCGGGCAACGTTTGGTTCTGCCTATAGTCCCTTTCTGTTCGAATTGACGACTGAATGTGACTCGGTCGACAGGACCTTAGGAGAGCTACACAGTACACTGAATACTACAGCCACTGCATGCGAACACATCACATGCACACAAATTTCAAATCCATGAACGGATAAGATGTTTGTTTGCGCATGCGCTGGCCATGGTATCCAGTGTATGTAGCTCTCCCAAGGTCCTCTCGACCGAGTCACATTCAGTCATCAATTCGAACAGAAAGGGACTATTGGCAGAACCAAACGATGTTCGAAGCCTGTTTTCAATACTTCAACTTAATTGGTAAGTCTTCAAATCGAAGAAATTTTAGGATTTTAAGTTGACATTTACCCGCGATACTACTTCTGTCATGATCCTGAATGCTACAATGCGAAGCCCCATTACGCTATGCGTATGGGGCTGCTGGTCGCAGTTAGCTATGCGTACAATGGGCTGCACGCTGCTGGTCGCAGTCAGTGGTTTCGTACAATATTTATCGACGCTGTACAGCGTCGGCTCTGGTACGAAATCATTATTGCATGATTACTAAGACGTGAGAGCACATTTACTGTGGGGCGAGTAATTCTCACAGACAACGTACTTTAACCTGAAACACAAACCAAGACAAGGAAATTCAGGGAAGCTTTTGAGGTACCAAAACTTTTTATTATCTTTAAACCACTGATTCCCACTGATATTCATTTTCATCTGAACGTCATAATGAGATATCAAGAATCATTCAATAATACTGTTAAATCAGGTTAGAACAAAATACGAAACTTTCTGAAATCATCGCTTTATGCATTTACGTAGATGTGAAAAATCGTTATGAATGAGGTGAGGCCGGCAATAGAAACTTTTTGTGAAAGTTCATATTGACCAAATGAGATGCATAAGCAGAACGTGTTCATTAAAGTTGACAATTCTGAAGACTACTTATCCTCTACCTATGCAAGTTTCTGTGGAGATATAGAGATATTGAATGTTTAGACTCATTGGTTGACTGCGAAGAATATTGCGGAGTACTAGTATTGCTGAGGCGGCGTTCAGATGGACCCTATCCTTTAATTCAAGCCCCTGGGCATCTTAACGAAAGCTGTCAAGACACTCTCTTTTCTTAAAGATGCGCTCTGTGACAGTCTTGACGAAAATCTTTCTTGACAGTGATCCATCACTAGCAGAGAGTTGTCCCACTTAATAACACTGATTAAGGGTCAATTTCAGGAAGAAATTAACTAGACTTCCGTCTTCATTTGTAGCCCTCTAAAACGGTTGCTGCCAGTGAGCAGGTGGATACGATCCCTGATGAAAGTGAAAGAATTGAGTGTGATTTAATCTTAGAGTAACTGGACGTTACTGTTGTTTTTTTCGTCCTACTTTCAATTCAGTTCAACAATTCATTTTATTTCCATCTTCTCTATTCCCATCGAACAAAGTTGTTTACAAGAAATGCGTCAGAAACATGACTTTAGTTTGAAAAAACATATTCATTTATTCAATTATTTATTCATTTCAGACTTATTCATAAGTTATAATTTGCAACTGTTCAAAAAGAATGGGGCTGCTACTAACGTCCTTTTAAACGGCAGCTAGTGCATCGCAATTCAAAATTATTATTGTTCGTTTTACAGGGGCGTGGACTCCCACAATTCTATGAACAACTTGTCGCTTCCCAGAATGCTTTTTTCATGACCGATTCATGTTCAACTTCACCTCAGTGAATGACGCAAAATCAGGCAACCAGAAAGGAAGAAGTTTCATCAGAATCACACATGAGCTGAGAGAGTTATGGAACTTTCAATTTTTGACATGTCTTCACCGAACGGTCACAACCACATAGCCAAGTTAGCAGAGACAATGATGTCATCACCTCACAACTTTGCCATTAGTCTGAAAAAAAAACCCCACACACATAACACACAAAGAGAAATGCGACCACAACCCCTTTCCTCCTACGAATCATCGTAGACAAGTCTTCAGTGATTTCAAGTGAAGGATGCAACTTTTTTTTTTTCATGTAGCAACAAATAGTGAGGATTTATGAACAGGCTGATAGAAGCCTATCGGAAAAGCTTTTGAATCTTTTGAATTCTATAACTCTCTTATTTTAGGTCAGATTTTCCTCGAACTTCTTCCACTAAGCTCGTCTGTTTTTCTGCATTAGTTAAAGTCACAAAAAATACTGTGAACTTTGCACATCTTATGAAATCAGTTCATACTTGGATGATTTCATTGTATCCACAAAATATATGATCACTGTGTTTTGCGATGTTCGGTTTCATTCCCACTTGCTTCTTTCAAGTTTTAACGGAAAACTGGAGAGATTTGAACTGCTTTCCTATTGATAAAACGAATAATAAAGATTTCTTGCCTGTTTGATCTGTACTTGGCATCAAATGTTTGCAACTTTCCATGCATCAGTAACTATTGAAGGCATTATTTACCATTTGCAGATGAAACAAAAACCCAGCTTTAGTGCTTCAAAATAGTTCTAAAACGTAAGCTAGGGATAGAAACCTCCAGCGTAAAGCTGTTAATCAGTGTAATCAATGTTAAGTATTGTTAAATATACAAAACGTGAACAATAGTTATAATAAAATTGTGTTTTAGAATAAAACGTCTACAGTTATGGTTTATTGGGGAAAAAGTGATATCTCCTTATAAGTTAGGATTTATTGCAAAATGTTTATATGGTAGGATGTTTTGTGATACAACAGAAGTACGTATAAGCATCATAATGTAATAACTCAAACATTTTTTTAACATCACTGCTCCCAATGGTAAACAATACCTTTAATGTGCTTTCATTTTTACTGTTGATTCTTTGACTCTTTGTCTGTGCATTGAATTTTATCGCGAGGTGTCTTTTTTTTTTTTTTTTTTTTTTTTTTTACAAACAGCATGACAGTTTTGTGACAAAACCCGCCCGACAGGGATTTTTTGGACCGTTTCTATGAATATGCTGCAGTTTACTCGTGTGTAGAAATAAATTCTGATCTTCAAATGAAGATTATCTTTCAATTGAAATGAAGATGACGAATTACATTTAGTCTGGGAAGTATTCAAGACATGCCATAAGGCAGTGACGATTTTGTTTTGGGCTTAAAATAGAAAGTCTGTTGAAAGTTCCAGGAAAGCCTGCGTTTAAGTGGTTAAGCTGTAATAGCTATTTGACAGGAACCAGCTCGGTCTGGCTAATATTGTCTCTTTGTACCGTCCCCCTCAGCATTCGCCCTTCGTCATTATCACGCTCCAAATTACAACCATCATAATATTGGGCGCGAGTGACGGTGGAGGTAAGAGGGATAAAGGTGTCAAACGCCTCGTTTGGGTTCAAGCAGGAAGAGAAATGATCTCCGCGCGCCAGAATGTTTGACCGCCCTCAGAGGATCCGTCTGCCCAGACGAGTCTCCCTCTCAGCCTTCCTCAGTTGACAGGAGAAAAAGAATATCCCAATAAAAAAAAAGAGAAGGAGACAGTCCCCATGGCGGATGCTTGTCTATCGGGTTGAAATGTTGTCAGTGTGCACATAATACTGACATACACCTCCAAAACACTGAGGAGAAAGTTTGGCTGATTGTCTCTGACTGGAAAAACCTTCTAAATTGATGATGCTTGATTTAACCGTTTTCGTGACTGAACGCATTAATATGATGTTCGAAAGAGTTGTCTTTTCTCGGAAATGTACCGTCTAGGCAGGAAATCGGTCATGGCTGAGATGGCACATCACATGTAAAAGAACGATTGCCTTTTCCTGTGATAACTGTCTAGAAGACACAGTGCAGACGACATCGACTGAATGTCATCCTCACTGCTTGTGCAGGGTTAATGCGCATGTGCAGTAACCATGGTTACGAGTCTGATGCCAACACCTGATGACTGCTACTAGTCGCACCTTCTCTTGTCTGTCTCCATGGTCTTTTTCTGTTGAAGAGGATGAAGAAACGATTCATGTTCATCATGTTTGACAAGTTCATGATATGAAGAAAGGTTTACTGCGCATCTGCGTAAATTCCTTTGAAAAGCCCAGGCGATTATTGACATAAAGTGGAGCAGATCGAGCTGCGGACAAGTCAGTAAAGTGTGCGAGAGGACCATCTCCATCCTCTGATTAATTTATTACTTTAACGTCTGTTTGTATTTTCCCCTTTTAAAGTGTAATGTACCTCCCTTTCTATTAATTACTTATGTTGAAATTCTTTACTTTCACGTACACCATGCATATTATGTTACTGATTATGTTGCGATGAAGAAAATGTAAAATGAACTGAACTGGCCGTATGCCACGGACAACACCAGCTGGAATGGTTGTGTCACTTTATAGTGTGGGTCTTATACAAAAGAAAACAGATCGACTTAATGATGCATTAATGTCAATATAGTGGGGTTTGATGAGAGATACCAGAACACCCGGTGCCACAGAATCATGATAATTAACGTCTCGATTCATTCTCAAGTGTTGAACTTTCTAATTAACCAATCATAGTGAGGGATAACGAAAATAGAATGTAAAAGTAAAGTAGGAAGCATCATTTCTATAATATAGTGGCATCACAAAGAAAGATGAGAGGTAGTTTCTAGGTCTGTAACTTTAGCAAATTTCACTTTTAACCCAAATCTTTTTATATCATCTGCGGAATATCGTGAATCACCCAAGGAATTTTGAGTTTCAATGTTGACTTTATTTCAAAGCTGAGTTTTCATTTCTCACTTGATGCTGGCATTTGTTTGGATGTGGTCATAGTGTTTGCGAAATCTCTCTCTAATATTGAAAGACAAACAAGGATGAAACGCTAGGAAAGAAACCGCTTGCTTTTATTCCTTAGCGGAGTTTAGACGAAGTTATCACCATCCATAAGAGAGCTATACGATTCTCCACATTTATTCCCTCCGGGCTGTCCTTTTCTAACTTTACGCTTATTTACCCCTTTGTGAGAAAGGCATGAAATCCCAACGAGATCACACATCTTCCCCAAAAAACACTCCCATCAAATACCCACGGCTTATTTGAAAAGGAAAAACATCACTGTAGAAAAAGATCTGACAGACATTGAGCATTGTGTAGTGTGTGTATTTGGTAGTGACGTGTACAGCTTACAAGCCCAACAAAGGCCCAACACGCGCCACCTGGGGGCATGTTGCCCGATGATTACTGAGGCCTATTCACAGACGATTCCGCCGAATGGAAAATTCAACAATCCCCGCATTTATAGCCCTACAACTGACGTTTATACAAACAGTATTTAACGCTGAAAAAGCATGCAATTAAGGGGGCGTGATATTGCTACACGCTCAATCACTCCCAGTTATACAAAGAGAAATGAAAAGTTGCATTGTATGATTTACCTGTTGCTTTGGGAAAGTTGAGCAAGTGCACTTTTGAAGAATGAAGGCCTGGTGACGGTAGGCCTTCATTTTGCTGGGAAGGTCTCGGTAGGCCCAACCTTGGCAGGGGCCTGGGTCTTGTTGAATATGGCGGGTCTTAAAAGTTCGCAGCGATACCATTGGTCCCAGGACTTTGCAGCTTTCAATGACATGACTTCGATGCACTATTCGGGTCATCTCTTTGTCATCTAGTCCATGTTTAAACTTAAAAATCATATACCACCACGTGACACAGATGGTATGAGTAAATGAACCTGGTCATGTGTGTAGTTGTGTCTGTACACAGTTAAATGCATGTACGATAAACGTGATACGATTGTAAGTGGTGTAGTACGGTATGTCAAAAATACTAAATGATTAAAATTGATTAATTAATTCACACAAAAAATCATTTCCAAAGAATATATATGTATATTTTTACAAACGTCAAAACGATGATAATTATTTAAGGTCCTTAGTTGTTTCCTTCTATAGTTGTTATAATCTCTATATAAAAATAATCTTTTTTTTTCTCTCTTGCAGAAAAACATTCAGATTCCCTTCAGATTTGTTGTTATCTTTTGTCTGTGTGTGTGTGTGTGTTTTTTTTTTTTTACCTAATTATATAGATCACCAGCTCAAAGAGGTTTCATTTACAAAATATGAGTCAAGGATCACCGAATTGACACATTGAGTCCCTGATTTCCGGAAAGAAATGTTGCGAAAAAAAAAAATCCTTAGAATGAAGACTTGAACAACAGGTGTTTTTTTTCTCTTCAAATCATTTCGTCTTGCATTCTCTTGTTTTGTCTTGTCTTTCGTTTCCCTTTCCCCCCTTTAGAACGGACGGAAATAGGTAGATGATATGGACAGAATGTGCTTCTCGATTCGTGTAAGTTTTATGGTTATTGCAAGATTTAAAGGTGATATTTCTTTTTGATGGAATCCCAGTGGTTGGAAATATCATGTTACGTGTAAGCTCGACGCGGACTTGGGGCATCAACCAGCGACAGATTTGGACATTTCGCCAAGTCGAAGAAACGCCACTACATGGCGGCTCATAAAAATAATGTGAGACCAGCAAACGAAGACGTCGAAGTTTTCGTTCGCACCCTAAGGGTGGAAAATAATTATTGACAGAGCTTCTGGAAGGATAATGCGGGCGTGAGTAAGTTTGCGTTTGTTTCTGTGTATGTTTGTGTTTGTGTTTGTGTGTGTGTGTGTGTGTGTGTGTGTGTGTGTGTGTGTGTGTGTGGTGTGTGTGGTGTGTGTGCTTTGATACTTTGAATGATATCAAACGCATAGTCTGATTCTTCGGCACAGTATTGTCGAATAGCTTATCATTTTCAAGCTATAGGCCTATATCATGCAACAGTTTATTTTTGTTTAATATATCTGACGTCTTTTTTGTCAATGAGGAATACGAAAAATAGGTTTGAATGAAATAAACATCATGTAAAATTATCACGTTCGTTTCAACTTAAGCTTCTTCGAGAAAAATATAACAATTAGCCATCCATACACGAAAATCCAGGGCAGTTGTCAATATTCCAAACAAGCATGCATGTACCGAAACAAATACAATTTACTCGTAAGTGTTTATAACAATCATAGTTTATCAGATTTTGATATAAGTCAAACTTTTAATGGACAAGTTAGTGCAAGGAGTATGTATAGTATTCAGGACGAATCGACTAATCATAGGGTCTATAATTATAATCACTCAAATCAATCAGATTTTATTTACAATAAATCATCGCCGGTTTGGAACAATTTGGCTCTGGAGAACTTGCTAACATTCCAATGAGAACACACACACACACGGACACACACATAATATGTATATATATATATATATATATATATATATATATATATACTATACACACACACACACACACACACACACACATATATATATATATATATATATATATATATATATATATTTATTTTATGTGTGTGTGTGTGTGTATAGTATATGCATTATATGATTATGTAATCATGTTTGGTTAATGATGACGTTTAATCATTTCCAAGCTTCGTTTTCGAATGGGAACATTAAAGAAAATTCACTTTCGTTTGATCTTGAAGTTTTATACTGGTATTTGCTGTTTTGTTTTAAAAATAGAAGCATGTTCATATACGGGTTTCTGTTGTTTTGTCAAGGAACAGTGATTGTATAGTTCTTGAAGCAGGGTGTACCTCTTGTCATATGCAATGTGGGCTTATTGCGCCGAAAACGTTAATTCCCCTATCAAACTTATTGTCTAATCTTGCGTAAATGTGTTGGTTGAACGGACGGTAGTGAGCGGCAGGGGGAAAGTCTGGAGACTAGCGGTGCTCAGCATCGCCGCGAAATGGACACCTCCCCTAATCCCCCGTTTTGTTTTTGGCCTGACGGTATACCTAGCATTACACGCGCCCACAGTCCCACACGTAAATCCCCGCGTCACGTTGACGCTTTCTTCTTATTCAGAACAGGCTGGCCCGATTTTCGCAGTGGATTTCTAAGCGCAGTTTTTGAATAAACCACCCCATATATTATTCAGTGACAATACTACTTTTCCTTGCATTTTAGAGGCGGTTCAATCATTGTTCTTTACATGATGTCGTGTTACTAAAGAGATGCTAAGAGTGGTGAGGCGCATTTTAAGACACGTCTGGGACCGTGGAGGGATCTTTGGACATCCGATAAGACTTTCACCTCTTTTGAAAAATCGACGCATCTGAGAAATGCTTGGGCGCGTGAATTCGGGCCATGGTGGTGTCCCGTTAAATCTATAATGGAGACAAGGTGTCGAGGAGGTTTGATTGAAATCTGGGGGATTTCTCTCGATGTGTTCGTAAGCCCCTCTCGCCGAAACCGATCTACTGTTGACATTACGATGTTTGTACACTGTATCCCTCGGCTTCGACTAGCCACTCCGCTCCTCTCGCGCCAGACTCGCGCTCAGCTCTCTCGGTTTCAATTTTCAGATGTCATCGTCTGCACGGAGTCATGAATTGTGAAGCCAGCCCTATGAACATGCAGGATTACTAGTCTAAAAGCAGACTCCCTTGTCTATTTCATTTGGCGGATCCAAGCTGTCTTCAATAGAGAACAGTGTTAAACGCTACTCAGGATTTCACCAGGCGAAGCGGTCAGATTACCAGGGCGCCGCCAACTGCCAAAGGGTCTAAATGAAAAGAATATTTCATGCAGTCATGAATTTTGATGGGAGGGGAAAGAGCGGTGGTAGCGACCACGCCAGGCTACGCCAGTTGGGAGAGGCAGGGCGGAGTAACCAGATAGTCGCTATGCGAAAATATCCCGGGGCTGAATATGCAATGAAAGGGGTTAGCTCCTGACCGTGGTAGTTCATCTGCCCATTTCAGTGTGTTTGTTGTTTCAAAAGATTTCCCATCGTTCGTCGGTCTCTTTTTTATGCCGCACATCAGACGCTATTTTTATCCATATTTCGATGTGTGTGACTCCACACACTCGGACATTCCACTGATATTTGATGGATTTTGTCAAAATTTTCACAAACTAAATTTCGTATAGAAAGATTAGAGAATATCGTTATACGATATTCTGTGTGTACATATTACATAGTTTTCTTGACTTTGAATCACAGAACCTACAGAATCGTGCAGTCTTTCGTCGATCTGTATTCTCACATAGTATTAATAACTACATGGACTCGCCGTCGTAAGGCAAATCCAGACGCCGTACAAAGCACGTCACTTCGCGACAGTGTATATTGAAACAGAAGTGTGGTACCTTTATTCTGTGTGTGTGTGTGTGTGCGTGTGTGTGTATGTGTGTGTGTGCGCGCGCGCGCGTGCGTAATAATGAGTCTTAGACGTTATTAGATTGTTATTATTATCTTTCAATTCAATTCAATTCAATTCAATAGTTTATTTATTTCCATCATCACAAAGAAAAGAAAAGAAAAAGTTGACATAATCCAAAGTGATACAATTCTTTTTTCATTTCTCTTACACTCGTCCGATAAAGGATTTTTTCAATAAAATATAAAGTATATTATACACGAATGATGTCGTAAAAAAGAAACAATGCACTTTGTCATGGCAACAAAAATAGTAAATAATCACAATGATGGAAAACAGTGTTCCACTAAAAAAGCCACGCTTGTAAAACGTGGAACACTGGAACAAAACAACAACAGCACCAATTTGTTATACCAAATAGACATATTCATTTAAATTCTTCTACATACTATTGTACATTTTACTAATTGATATAATGATGTTGATACTATGAACAATACTTACTAGGATTTTAGGATGCAATCGTATAAACTATATAACATATCACATTTGTGGCACAGACACTATGGGGCCAGGTGTGCCAGGAAAATTGAATGGAAAAAGATATGCAATCGGCCACAAAAAAAAACATAACGACGACAACAACAATAACACAATACACAGAAATAACAAAATTTGAGGAAATGCACTCAGACAGATACTGGACAACGAAGAACAAGGAAAAAGTAGCAGGGAAGAATAGAGAAGGAAAAGGAGAGGGATGGAAAAGGTCTGTGGACACACTACAAAATCTCAAGGAAAAGTGAAACATGACGGGTTTTTTCATTGAACAGAATTAACTGGTATATTTAGAAAACAAATATTTTTTGAGTTTATACTATAAATGTAATTAACTTCACAGATTCTTTTAGATCATTATCTAAGCTATTCCAAAATCTGGGTCCGGTATAAATGATAACTGTGTTCTGAATGAGATCAAAATAAAATACATAAGAAATTGAAGAGTCACACATCACGGGCTTAAGTAGGAGAGATATTGAGGCAGACATTATTATCACTCTGATTATATATATATATATATATATATATATATATATATATATATATATATATATATATATATGATATAATATCATATGCGTATGTAGTTACGTAAGACTATAAGATGACAAGGCCCTTGTATTTCCAAAGACGCATGAAGATGAGATCACCCAAATGCACAATTTTAATTACGTCTTCAACATTTTTCGATGATAAGTGCAAGAGTGCTTCATGCTTTTATATGAGAACGAACACAAGGGCATGATATGGACACTTTCTACATCATTTTGTAAAATGTAAGTTTGCATACATAACTAATGATTCAAAACTGAATATGGAGAACAATGTATAGATCAACCAATATCTACTTAAGTCAACTAAAAATTATGTAAACTCAGAACTAATTTCCTAATGGTGACTGGTTTATTTTCTACTCTATGACTCATACACAGTCTATTTTCATTTTTTTTTTCCTATTGGATATCTGAATTTAATAACACGACTCTTTGCAGCATCATGTATAGAATAAATGCGTATGAGAGTTCCCTGACGCACATTCAACTGGATCCAAATGAGGGTGGTGCTTGCACTACTTGAAATTTGTTCGGCAATGTCGTTTCAGCGTGTTTGTTTGATAAGCCATCAGTATCAATAACAGCAGACCAAGCTCACGTCATGCTTAGATCTCCGTGTCTTTTGTCACTGTTTGTCCGCCACAATCAGCTGATGTCTGCTGTAGACACCCATTACGCGCTATCAAACTTCTGACGTGCCCGCCATGTGTGGGGGCCAATCAGACCGATTAGGGACGGTATAACTGGTCACTCCTTGTCTCGGTTTACCAAATATTGTGATTGGCTCGATTAGCGCATAAACGAGAACTGTCTGCAGCGATGATGGGCTAGAATGGTGTGAGGTCAAAGACCGCCTGCACTCATGTTTTCATTTGACACATAAACAAAAACATCGTTACAAAAATAGCTTCCCGATGGCCACCAGACGTATTTGTGTAGGTGATGATATCAACGCGCTGGTGAGATGGTTTCAAGGCCAAGGGGTGCAGATGGAATAAAAAATCAGACTGCAGAAACGAAACTGTTTTAGCGAGAAAGCATCAAGGTGAAAATAGCATCGCTCTGTTTATCATGGAGATGGTGTAGTTTAAAAGTCCTTTATATATGAAAAAAAAAGTTGCAGCGTCTAACTTTGAAATCCAAGTGAATTCATCAACTTAGAATAATCTCTTGGAATGAGTTGCCTCTCTCTCAATACTCGTATGGATTTCATGAAGTCCATTAAAGTTAAGGAAAAAGAAAACCTCATTTACACCACACAAAGCAAATATTCAAGGAGAGCAGATAGGGCCTACATATCTGAACAGGATCTAGGTCTACCAATAGATAATTAGATATAGGTGACAGAAATTGCTACATCTTAAAGCAGTTAAATTGTCATCTCGAGAGAACCATGAGATTTCAAACAATAACAAAATAAGCCAACAAATTCCCAGTTCATCTGCAAGTTTGTACCCTTGAACGCCCATTTCCAGCTTGATAAACGGGTGGAGGATCTTCCGAAAACACTTTATACATAGATGTACTTAGTAAAGATATACTCTCTTCAACCAGCATGAATAACGATTGACAACGGATTTATGTTTGTTTGTTTGTTTGTTTGTTCATTTCCATCTGAGAAGATGGCTGGATAGCCCATATTCAGCTACGTTAAGCTGGTCTTCCATGGGGTCCAGTTGGATGTGAGGTGGGACCACTTCACCGGGTTAAACACCCCGCTCTCTGCGATGGATGGATGAAGCGGGATCTTTTACGTGCATGAGTTGTGACTCTCTCATGCACGGGACCTACATTTTATGTCCTATCCGAGGGACACAAACCTATGTATGTATGTGTTGGACTAAGATCATAGAAACCACATTATTCACTACGTCTAGGACAATCTCTTTTGTCATTTTCCTTGACTCGTCTAGAAGATGCAATGTGTGATAATGTCATTGTTTTTATGAATTAAGAGACATAGAATACAGTGTGTTCATGTGCAATGTGTGATAATGTCATTGTTTTTATGAATTAAGAGACATAGAATACAGTGTGTTTATGTGAAATGAGAGATAATATAATTGTTTTTATGAATTAAGAGACATAGAATACAGTGTGTTTATATATGAAAATAAAATGCAGCAAAATGCTCTTGCTATTATTTTTTCCCATTATTACTAATCAGTGACTTCATTTATTACCGGAAAATCGGCAATGTCAAAAGAAAGAAGTCAGATGATCGGAGTTTTCTGTAAATCCTAATAGTCAAAGGAATATCGCCGGTGTCTGTGCTTAGCCTACTCTCATTTCGTTCTTTCTTGCTGTCATATCCATGACAGAGCCGCAAGCTTGTCTGACCTAGAAGAACAGACAAACAAACAAACAAACAAACAATAGAGAGAAACACCATGTGAATACTTTGGAAGAATGTGGGGTTTCCAACATTGTTGGTCGTTCTTGTCCAGCGCATTGGACAGGCAGAAAACCTATCATATGAACAGTGCCTCGGGTCCATACGGCGCAGTAACATGTTCCTATCTTGTGCAGATAGTTCTCATGGGTACTGTAGTCAATATGTATCAAAGCGGTTCTTTACTTCGCATGTGTCATCAACATGGACAAACAAAATACAAACATAAATTCTGCAATGATAATATCCATGATATACACATTTTGAAGAAAAAAAGACAAAGTAGGCCCTACATAATTTCTGTTTTTACGTTCAGTGCGTCGGGGCGATCGAAGCGCATTGGTTGTTATACAGTACGTGGGGTGCAATGGCGACTACTTCTTCATCGTTTCGTGTCCTGATGTTATCATACTGTCATTCTAATTACATTAACAAAACCACAGATATGAGATCAGCAATTTTTCTTCGGCATGCTGGGTAAGCAATCATAGGGAGAAAATCCTAAACAGGTAAATGCTTTTGATTTTTTTTTTCTTTAACCGTTCTTACAAAAGGTATTATCATTATAATATCTTACACAGCAGATGCAGGCTGTTGATGCCAACGTACCTTAGAATACACTAGCAGCAAAACAAACCACACAAAGAGAATACTATATTGCATGTTGCAATTGTAATATTAGATGTTTGATCCAGCCTAATGTATCATATAATTATGCTCTGAAAGTTTATGTACGTTTTTGAAAAGGACAGAGGTTATAAAAATACATATATGGGAAGGGTGGGACAGGTGAAAGTGAAATGCCCAACCTTTTGACCATCAACTGTGACCTTATCGAGAGGATTTGGTCCTATATGCCACGTGTATGTATCACGTGTAACCGACGGTCCAAATCACTATCGAATTGAGCGAGATATTTAGTCTTGGCCATATCTACCGACACTTTCTCCAAATGACCGTGTGTCAGGGAGGGTGGGTCACCCTCTGTGTGAAAGTGAAACGCTCGCTGATCTGATCAACAACGCTTTCTCCCTCTATGGCCGTACAAACAAGCCTCGTGCCACTGGGTCTTGCAGCTGCTAGCTGCCCCCACCTCGCCGCCCCAGTCCCCGTGCACCGGTTCCCCACTCATGCACGAATACTATAGCGGCTAGTACCGTGACCGTCGCAAACAAGTACAGTGACACCAAATACGTGAGAAAGTTATCTTAGGGGTTGTTTATAAACGACTTCTATGCGGCATGCTGAAAGCGAGCTTGGACTAACAAGTAATTAAAATATTTCCAACGCTGATTTCCTCCTTTCTGTTGGCAATACCTAGACAATTTATTTTCGTTTGAAATACGGTTTATAATCGATTGTAAAGTAGGATTCAAAGGTAAATTCATATACGTTATAACGCTATGTTGATTTTCAAATTGGAATTTCGTTACGTTGAATTTCAAAAGCCCTGACGAGTACCAGTAAAAAGATCGAAAGCTTGGAAATAAAGGCACGAATGGAAGTGAAATATCACACTACGTCCAGTGTATGGCTCCTCTCTCACGCACACACACATACATAATATATATGTATGTATATATACATGTATATATATATGTATGTCATGTATATATATATATATATATATACATACAAATAAATATATATATACTAGTATATATACATACATATAGATATATACATACATATATATATATATATATATATATATACATATACATACATATATATATATATATATATATATATATATATATATATATATATATATATATAAATATATATATATATATATATACATGTATATCCATATCCATGAATGTCTATACGTGCAATGCCCTTTTGGGATTACTGTTTTTATCAAATCGTGATCCTTTGACAAATAAAGAGACGTTTGATTTGAGTCACATAGGTCAATAACTATTCTCCTCTTTCCCTCGTCCCTCTTTCTCTCCTTCTGTCTATCTCTTTCTCTCCTTCCGTCTATGTCATTCTATCTCTCCCCCCCCCCGATCTCTATCTCTCCTTTCCATTCCGTATTGTATTGAATTGGTAATTTTGAGAAATGCCGCGTGCTGTCTATATACCTCCTTGCCTCCTTTTCTTCAACGCGTTGAGTGATTTCTTGACAGTGATACATACCTAATGTCACGTTTGCCCGATTGCAGGCCATTTGTTTTGATGATCTTTCTCACCCCTGCTTTGTGTGCAAACAAGAGCAGAGGGTATACGTTTAGAAATTATCCCCTTGCATTCGATACCGCGATTTGTTTAGCCGCTGACACTTCGGTTTCGGCGGGGGTATGAGTAGTCGAGTTTTGATGTCGCACACCAGCCATATTTGCAGCCCAAACCGAGAGAACATCCATCCAAATATTTGGTCGAAAATATCGAGTTTTTATAAACTCTGCCGGCATACTTGGTCTACTCGATTGCAGCTACTTACGAGTTTATTTTCAAAAGTGGCAAGTGTATGCGAGGTATGGCAGATTTTGATAGGACAGACAGACAGACAGACAGAAAAAAAAAAGACAATCGGATCGAATGAGATAACTGCAAGGACTATTGTTGTTATTTTTGAGAAAAGAAAACGTGGAAGAATTGCGTAAGCAAGTAAAAATAGACTGACAAATCGGTAGGGACAGACGACAGAGAGAGGTAACCAGACTGGCGGGAAAAAAAGGAAGAGGAGAAAATTCAAAGTCATCTTTGTTTGTTGTCTGGGTTAGGGTTAGTGCTTGACGTCTGAGGTTGGAGCAGAATTTGAAATGTCCGATGAAGCGTGGATAGTGGCCTGCTTTGCGTCAATTTAGATCCCAAACTTGAAGGTTCGGCTCCTCGAGTTAGCAATGGTCTTTATCTTTTTTCTCTCTCTCCTTGTACGTCATTTTCTAAATACGAGCTTAAACTGAAAATAATTGTGACTCGAATTGACAGTCGCAACCAGCCAGTGCTGGAGGCGAGGTTTTAACGTGCTAGGCTCGCCGTTCGTTCCCCGGCTGAATCACGGCAGTCTCTCGCCTCTTGTTACCTACGTGTCCCTGGAGGGAAATGGGAACCAAAAATCGTCTGCTGAATGTCGGATTAAAATATAATCTGAGATATTTTTGCTCCTTCCGAGAGTGACATGTCATGTCCTTAGACTAGCGTAATGGTAGCAGTGACAGCGACAAAGACGTTTCATGACCTGTGATAGACGGGAATTTCTTCTTGTCACCCGTCGAGTCATCAGTCCGTATTTTTTGGAAGAGTTTTCTATGGGATGGGTATTGTTACAGACGCGTACACGTCACTAGCTCGACACCCACGAGTCATGCAGCCCACGAGTTATGCAGCCAACGAGTTATACAGCTCACGAGTCATGCAGCTCACGATCTAGACACTGCATGAACAAGGCCAACAAGCTCGACATCAACTAAAATAGGCTCACACGCAATACGGTCCACGATTACTAGTATAAAGACACCAAGAATACAAGGCCATGAGCTCGGCACGAGGCAAATGAGGTCCACAAGTTCGACACCAAGCCCCCCCCCCCCAAAAAAAAAAAAAAAAAAAACAAAAAAAAAAACAAAAACCAACAACAACAACAACAACAAAACAACAACAACAACACACAAACAAACAAACAAACAAACCCCTAAACAAAATTCAACATTAAATCAAGGAGCTTACCTGACGTAGTGTCGAGCTCGTGAACTTCTTTTGCGGAGTGTATAAGCTTGTGAGCCTTTTGTCTGTTGTGGCCCTTCCTTGCCTAATCTGTAATGTCATACCCCATGGGTCTGTTTTTCCTAGTGTCTGGCCAGTGGGCCTGGAATGTATGACCCGTGGGTTGTATGATTTGTGGGCTGTATGACTCATGGACCTTTTTTTCAATGTCTAGTTCGTGGGCCGTATGACTCGTAGGTGTCGATCTCGTGGGATGACCCAGTTAAAGACCTGATTGTTTCATTCCTCAACAATGGCTTTGTTTTAGCTTGTCTCGCTTCAGTTTGCTTAGGTGGGTTTTTTTTTTAATCTCCCCATCTATTTGCTTCTCATTATATCGTTGCACTGGTCTTTGAATAGCCGACCATGAATAATATTGTGTAATGTTATAATTATGTAGAATTTTAGTGATATAGAATGATGATTTTAGGTAGTGATCTAAAGAAGATCTAAGAATTGATATCATGATAAAGTGTTTGATAATAAAACAAACAGAGCTTTATAAAATCTTAGAAATTGGAGTTCCATAATTTTACATCATCTCATGAACTCCAATTTTTCAGATCTTTATTAAACACTGAGTGGAATGATTTTTTTGATCTGTCATTTACTCTGCTAGATTACTTAATTTTCCATCAAAAGATATCTGTATTATATATTCTATCTTGATAACAAGGATTTGAAGCTGGAAGGTTGTCAATTTTCAGTTCGTTTCTGCGAAATATATTTGTAGTTTCTCATACACCAGAAGAAGACAGAAATAAGAGTTTGGGAAAGAATTTCAAAAGACTCCCTGGACGTCAGCGTAATGGTGCAAATATTTGAAGATCCTGGAAACGAGTCTAATGTTCAAGTTTATGGATTCCCCTTGTATTGCCGTCTTCAAAGAATCTATCTCGAGCCGAAAAGCTGCCGTATTTAGTGAATCCGTCACTTGTCGACAATCGAAACAACCTCGAACAGGTAGTGGCTTCAGAAGGGGAAAATTGATGGTTGGCCACTGGCCTGCCCCAATTTTCTGCCCCTTGAAACACTTCTCAGGCATTTCAGCTATGTCTCTCTTTACCCAATGTCACAGAAGTCAAGTTGAGCAGGGTTCTAAATCCTCGGCCTCCCCAGCTCCCCCCCCCCCCTTTCCCTTGCATGGTCTCTGGTCTGTGGTGTTAGTGAGTACGCACTGCGCTGTACAATAAGTATAAAGGCTTACGTGTTAAGTATGAATATCATGGTCTGACTGGCAAATCCCACAAACAAAACTGACAGACATTAATGAAAAAGAATAGAACGAAAAGAAAAAAAAAACCAAAAAACAAATTGTAACCATAGAGTACTTAAGAGCGAATAACTTATTAGTTTGAAAAAAAAAATAATAATACCAGGTAGGTATAGCATTATCTCTAGTTTTGCACATTTTTGTTTATAATTTCTCTACCACTGAATTGATTTTTTGCCTTGAATCGATTTTAATTGTTACTTAAACTTCGACATAGGCTCTTATACTTCCACTTCCAGAGATTTATTACAGAGTTTTAACACTGAACATCAATTTTTACTTTCTGACAGGATTGAAATAAGACTGAACCAAGGAAATAAATACGGTAAAAAGTAAGAACATGTTGTATATAATGGCCCTGATGTCATGTAATGGGAAGTCACGTGACTGAGAATCACTCCTCTCCCGTTTATTGAGTAAAATGTCAGTACTACGGCATTTTTGGAAAGACATTATTTTCCTCAGCAATCCTAATAACCATGGATGTAATATGCTGTTGTATATCGTATGATTCAAACGCAAGGAAGATGGCTGTTTCATACCGAACTAAAAAACAAACAGACAAACAGATCGTGTTGCTGCGTTCTATTGTGCCATATTACAGATGAAGATTTCTTAACAGGGTCATGTGACCAATTAAAGACATTCATCTTGAGATCCTTGTATGACGTCATTGGCCCACTGACTCCAAATCATGGAAGCTGTCCATATTCTTGTCATTTGCTTTACTGTTAGTAATCAATCAAATGAAATGAAAAGTCCTTTTTCAATACATTTCCAGTTCTGTTCGATTGATATTATACTCTTTTCATCGAAGAACAAGGATTGACATGCCACTTTAAAAGTTTCTGTTTCGTCTCTCTTTCCCATTGGTCATTCTATCTTCTCTGTCTTATATTTTTCTTTTTCTTTCGAAGATTTCCTTGCATTTATTGCCCTACATCTGAGAAGTGTTATTTTCATTCGCGTCTCAGTCGGTCACATCAACCTTTCCATCCCCTATTCATCACCCCAGTTTACACTCTTTACTTTTCTTCACATATATTTTTCTGTGTCGAGATGGCATTGGCAACTATACCACACACTGCCTGTTGCGGTTGCCTAGACTTAGCTGACCTAAAATTCCGGGGATATTAGGAAAAAACGTAAAAATATAAAATGGAGATTAGTGTACGTAATTATCAGTATATATATTATGTATGAAATGGTTAGTTTGCTTTCCTGGTCAAGTGAGTAAGCGAGGAGAGGGAAAAAAAAAGGTGAAAGAATTCAAGTAAGTGGGTTACGGCCAGATTCTGGGGTTGAAATCCACACCTGAGGCGACGATTTGGCAAAATGTAAACAGAAAAACTTTCAGTTGCTTGTCCGCGGGATCTCCAAAGTCTTTGTGTAAGCCTCCTGCTTATGTCACGTCTTAAGACACATTTTGGAGCAGTGAAAACCTGCCGAAATCTCTTGTCAGATTGAATTAGACCGCCGTGGTATCTTTTCTGGACCGAAGGAGTGTGCTGACCCGAATTTTCAAACAGACGCTAATCCGATGCTCAAATGCAGTATGATGAATTTCAGACAGTTAATCTTTATCTTCTAGATTCTATGGTGATGCATCTGATTCTATGATGCTGTCATGTCAATCGCAGCTTCGCGGGAATCCAAAAATACTCACCTGATACTCCTCACCCGATACACCAACGCACGCACGCACACAGGTACCACCGACCGCCACCACCACTCATCAACACGCATGTTAAAGCGACGAAAAAAGAACAAAAACCCACAACAATCCTATATTGAGAAGAAGACATCGATATTGCGCAGCGGCGTATACGTAATAATGCTCTACTACGCGTATCACCTCTGCCCGCAATTCCCTTGAACTGTGATGTGCAATGTCTAAATCTTCTGTCTGAAGACTAGTCTGAAGTGTTTTTGGAAGTCAAGCAAAACGAAACTGTATAATAATTATATGTTTGCTTGATACCCATGTGGCAACAAATCAAGTGTAGACGTGCATTTATATGAGAGGGAAATTTTAGACACAGCGGATGCTATCTGACATTCACACTCTCTTGCTCCGTGTACGATTTACGATCTCTAACCACATCTTGTTTTGCTTATGGGCGTGATGAAAGCCCCAAAAGGAAAAAACAAAACAAAACAAAACAAAGACAAAACAATACAGGACACTAAAACACAGGGAAAGAAAACATCGTTCCTTCTGAAACAACTTGGATAAACTCAGATGTAATATATCGTTCATCACTGTCTCGTCATTGAATCGCTTTGAATCGTAAGATGAATCTTTATTCTTATTTCCTTTCTCAATTTCCCAAAGGAATTAGTTTGTTTATCCCGGTGTAGTATTTGCAGAGACTAAAAGATTTGTAAGGAAGATTATGCTTCGGAATGGCCGTAACACCCATCAAAATACCTATTGCTTAGTAAATTCATGTGAAATAACTTGTTTCTCTTTATAACATAATCAGGGAATGACTAGCTCGTATTTTATGTAATCTATCCGTTTTAGGTCACCGTACGGTTGGCTCACATCACAAGTTGGTTATTTATGGTGGAGTCCGTCAAAGCAGACTCTCACTGTCACCCCTCACTCGGCGATTTTGTATTAAAACAATCCTTACATGTACGACAATCTTCATTGTTATCATCATCATCATCATCATCATCACCACCACCATCATCATCATCATCATCATCATCATCACCATCATCACCATCATCATCATCATCATCATCATCATCTTCATCATCCCACAGTAAACATAGAGACGCAATGGCGGTCCAAGGTGAGGAAGTGAGGCATTATATTACCAGCAACCACCTGGTCACGTGACAAGGTCCCTCCTCCTCCTCCTCCTCCTCCTCCTTCTCCTCCTCCTCCCCCTCCTCCCCCCCCCCCCCCCGGTCCTTGTTCCTCCAAAATTAAGAAAATTTGAAACTGATAATGACACATATACGGCCGGATCGGACATATTTACGACAGCGTGATCGCTGGATTTGCCCATATTGGTTACGGTCTGTTGAAGTGCCGATGAACATTTATTATCCCTCTTTTTTTCCTATTTTTTGTCACATGTCTGTGGTCTGTGTGTAGAAAAAAAAAAAGACTTGAGGAGAAAGATCCAGATCAGAAATCATAAATTTGATGAAAAATAGTAGAAATACGATTCTTTTGTGAATTATCAAGCAAAAGTTTATTTTACGTCTTCAGGTATTCTCTGTCTTGTGTGTGTGTGTTTGTGTGTGTTGTGTCTATGTGATATGGTGTATGTGTGTAGGTATTATAAATATATGTATATTTATGTATATATATATATATATATATATATATATATATATATATATATATATATATATATATATATATATATATATATAGCAGGGAACCTACACTCCTAAATGTTCTTTTTCATTGTGTGTGTGTGTGTGTGTCTGTCTGTCTGTCTGTCTGTATGTATGTGATTATGCATACATTGTGGTCACATATTCGAGTACATCATTAGAGGTGAATTTTATGGTTCTGTTTGGATGTATTTCATCTCTCTAAGAAAATGCGTTTCACCAAAACTCTTCGTTTTCATAAGACCTTAAGTGTCGAAAGCTGCACCAAGATTATACATGAAATTATTATTTATCGTCGTCAGTCTATGCACCTCCGTAAACCATCCCTGCACATAATAATGAAATTCTTTATCGCCAATTAAAGGGTGAATCTTAACAAATTATGCTTCCTCCCAAGATAGAAAGATATAAAGACTCCTCACCTTTCTTTGATCAGAGAGCTTAAATTTCAAAGTTGTCATGGTAATATCATCGACTGGGCAAAACATTCTACAAATAAGAGCGAAGAGCTTTACAGACCAACAACTCATCATGGTGACCCAGATAGGAGTAAGATGACGGTATCAGACCAACCCCTTCCCTCCCTCTTTCCCTCCCTATACTTCCTCCCATCTCAAATGGATGTTTGCTTTCTCTGAGCCAATGTTTACGTGCAAGGCTTGGGGGATGGCTAAGACTCTGATTAACGCTCTGTTAGTGTAGCATCCAAGCAATCACCGTCCTTAATTGCGACTTGACGATGAGAACGCACTGAGACCCTGTCCGCCATCGCCACGCTGTGATAATGCTGACGCCACGAACAGACAATTGTGACATTTCTTGTGCAGGAATTCGCTCTCGGTGAAGTGAAAATAGCAGGGTTTGTCGTTATTCCCACTCTACGGAATGCCTCTGTAAAACATCTTCCTCTCTCTTTCTCTCTCCATCTCTCTCTCTCTTCCTCTCTGTCTTCATCTCTCTCCCTCCATATATTCTCTCATTCTCTTTCTCTCCCTCTCTCTGTCTGTCTCTGCGTATGTATACATGTATGTATATATTATCTGTGTATGAATGTATGTATGTATGTATGTATGTATGTATGTGTGTATGTATGTATGTATGTATCTATCTTTCTATCTTTATCTATCTACTATCTATCTACTATCTATCTAATTTCTATCTAGCTTTCTATCTATCTATCTATCTATCCATCTACCTATCCATCTGTCTATCTATCTATCTATCTATCCATTCATCCATCTATCTATCTATCTATCTATCTATCTATCTATCTATCCATTCATCCATCTATCTATCTATCTATCTATCTATATATCTATCGATCCATCTGTCTATCTATTTATTCATTCATCCATCCATCTATCTACCTATTTATCTATCCATTCATCTATCTATCTATCTATCTATCTATCTATCTATCTATCTATCTATCTATCTATCTATGTTTGTCTCTATCTATCTAGCTGTTTCTGACTCTTTGTCTGTTTGTGTGCTTAGAGTGCCGATTGTCTCATGCAGAAAACCTCATAGCATTGTGCACACTGACCAAAGTCCCTGACACAAAAAGGGTTAACCATGTTATAAACGTGCCTCCCATTGTTGAAACACGGACTTTTTCTCACTTGTGTATACTCTTTGCATTCATTTCTGCCTAAAATTTAGCGTGCTTGTATCATCCGCTTTAATCATGCCCCTTTCAAATGTTTTAACTGTACATAATCAACCAATAGCGAAGACTCGTCATCAGAGCAAATGTGTTCAAGTAATGGGTCGTGGATGTTCATAGCTCCTTTAGATCGTAGATTTGATACAAGTTGGAGGTAAAGAGTAGGTCTGCTGTGTTAAAGGCATAATTTACCATTTGCAGATGAAAGCAATAGTGCTATGAAATAGTTCTAAAATGTGAGTTAGGGATAGAAACAACCACTGTCAAAATTTGAATCCGTATAATCGATGTTAAGTGTTGTTAAATACACAAAATGTGAACAATAGTTATAATAAAAAATTCTCCAGACTAAACCGTATACAGTTACGGTTTATTGAGAAAAACCCTGATATCTCGTTATATTTTAGGTTTTATTGCAAATATTTCATATGGTAGGATGTTTTATGATACAACAGACCTACACATATGCATCAAATATGATATCTTGAAAATTTTTGAAATCACTGCTCCCAAAGGTAAACTGGACCTTTAATGTTTTGCAAAAGGATGATACAAATGTGAAGACGATTCTAAAGTTTCAGAGCTTCACAAATTTATTGTGATGATTCATATAGAGTATAGGGTCCTCCCCTATCATGCCTATGCGAAGTTTTCGGAAAGATGAACAAGCGAGAACAGATTTACGAAGAACGTCATCGAATATGATTTTATCAATTTTGGGGGCCAATAAATATCTTCGTCATCAGTGCAATGATACAAGTGACAGACAGCAGAATAGTTTTTCTTGAACACTGTTAAAATGCTGTAATTGTTGCTCCTGAAGATAAATGAATGAAATCAATTTAGGAAATGAAGAAAAGTAACAGGATCCGACCAATTATCATGCCATTAATCGAAATTCCCAGTGCGATAATTTCAAATGAGACATTTTAGACTCTCACCCATTATTCCTCAAGTTGACGACAGATACTCTTGATATTCTTGAAATGCACGAAGCGGAAGGCTGAATACGCTCTACAGTCACGTAAATCATGAGGGCAGAATCTGGCGCCATTGTGTGCGACTCCAGCCTCTATCCCCTCATCCGAGCATGTGGCGCTCTAAAGTTACGACTCCCCAGAACTGATCACGTGATCGGAGGGCGAGGGGACTTGTTGGAGCAGCTGGGTAAGTGAGGACAACCACGATCCGAATTAAACGACGTCAAAATAAAGCTACGTATACAAACACTTCATCATCCATCAATTGCCAAGGGGATAGGTGAAAGATCAGCGCACTCCGAAAGGACTTGATCAAAGGTTTAAATACACAGGGTACTTAAAAGAGTTATTAAAGCTCCTTGGCCGGACAAGACGGCATTTCATCGTAAGTTTTATAGCCCAAGAAGGGCTATTTAGAAAATGCATTCTGATAGTAGATGTAACGAGATGCAATTTTGAGGATACAAGAAAATTTAGAGACTGAAATATCAAATGAAATATTAATTTCAATATCTTCTTCACGTTACCTATAACAAACCAGATGCTAGACTTTGATCTAGACAATGACTTATTTCAAGCAAAATTATGTCACTTTTTAGTGAATAAAGCTTATGAGATGGAAACATAATTCACTGAGCGATCATTATGATTGCTGTATACTTGAAAATATGATGCATGGTAACCGTCTCTTGATTTTTTTTTCTTAAATTTAAGTAGCCATGAATTTTCTCCTGAAAATGATACCCTTTATCCAGACGATTAAATGTCATCACCAAAAATAACTAAATATATATGTATATATATATATTCTAAAGAATTGATATAAATGTTTTAATGATTGTTAGTGTTAAATATTACTGTTGATACTGGCGCATTAATCCCATGGATGTTATATGAGTTGTATGTTCAATGTGTACCTGCAATTATCTAAAGAGATAATTGACCAGTGGCCCGTTGCATAAAAGTTACTATTATGGTAACTTTGCCATCCAGTGGTAACTTCCATGGAATTCTTGATTTTGATTGGCTATTGAGTATTGTTGCCATGGAAGTTACTATTGGATGGCAAAGTTACCATAATAGTAACTTTTATGCAACGGGCCCCTGGTTATGTATAAACATTTTCTTGAATAAAGAAATGACTCAATCAAAAATGTCGTCATGTAACATGACGTCAAATACGCTTTCTGCCTGACTCCCAATTTAGCAATTAAAAAAACAAAACAAAACAAAAATAATTCTTTCGTTACATTCTGGTCCCTTTTTTGGGAGGGGGGGGGGGGTAGGAGTGAGGGGAAGGAGTTGAGTGTTTGCCGGCAACAACTTTTGTTCAAGGTAACTTTCAGCCAGGTTTTAGAACTGATGTGACATCATAAGAGCTAGGCAAAAGGCGATTTTAATACAACGTCGATGACAGAACTAGATATATCTCTTGCGAATATTTTTGACAGAGCGATAATGCGATATCATAGCAAGATGATACAAGCTTGTGGTTCACCGGACAGAAAGAATTTAGCTGGCCATAGGCCTTTTAAAACCACATATGATTATGATGACGGATAGCGTTGAGTGAGGACACCACAAAATCATCTCAGATTATTTTTCTCTTAGTCTTATGAACAATGAGAAGGCAGATAGATATTCGGTCTTGATGGTTGGCATGGCAACCTGGCGGATGCTGACCACAACTCTTGCGGAGATGATGGATAAGACGGTAAAGATGTCTGTATCCATTGCAGCGTTGTGGCTAGGGGCGATGATTGAGAGGGGAGATGTCTTGTTCACGTTGGTCACTCTCTTGTGCTCTTCCTCCTCCTCCTCCTCATCATCACCATTATCATCATCATCATCATCATCATCATCATCATCACCATTATCATCATAATCGTCATCATTATCATCATCATCATCATCATCATCATCATCATCGTCGTCGTCTTCATGTCATCCTTATCATTTAGACGATATTATGAACGAAGTGATATTATGACTCACAATGACTATATAAAAATTGAAACCTTTTAGTGCAAATTATATCATAATTACAATGAAATAATTGTGAAATATACAATTTTGTGATGGAGCATTTGTCATTAAAAAAAGAAAATCAGGGTTTTTTTCAGATTATAGATATTGTGAATATTGAAAGAGTAAAATTCAAAATACGACATATTGAGATAGGAAAGACAAAAAGCGAATAAATTGGAACAAAGAGATCGCGGAAAGGGCATCGGATGGCCAATGTTTTTATTTCTTAAAGGAATGGTAACGCAAGTGCCGGATGTATATAGGAAAATTAGAAAAGAAAGAGACAGAAAAGTGTGAGCCTGAAGGAAAGGATGAGTGGTTGAAACACAAAGAAAGATGCAGATAGGACGAGAATGATCGATACAAAAATTGGAACAAAGGAAATGATTCAGTTAAGTGAGCACAAAATCACAAACAAAATTGAATCATAAAGGTTAGTGAAACACCCGGGAAATAACCCATCCAAACCTTTTCTAAAATCCTATCATTTTGCATCAGCTATGACTTTATTATCATATGGTTTTAGTCAGGAATACAGTATAAGGAGAAAACATTTGAAGGTATTGAAAGACCTTGACGGTTTTACAACTGAAGAATGCAATCTAAATAATGATATTGTGATGTTTTACTATTTGAGATAACGTGAATGCTATCAAATCTAACTGACACTTCTATCTTGCAAATGGGCGAATCATTGCTGTCCTAGAGTATTAAGAAAGCAAATCTCTTTCGGTCTGGTCACATTTAAGCTGAAGCCGAGTAAAGCAGCAGGAGCTAGGGGTGAAAAGGGATCAAGACAGACAAAAAGACAGACGGAAGGACGGACAGACGTGAGATGAAAAGTTTGCCCGCTTTGTCATCGAGGTTGACCTAGCACTCAGGCAGATATATAAACATCATCTCTGTTCCTGTTTTCTTCCGACGAGATCTGCTGCATATCCAACGCACCGCTGCTTCTTAAAACTTACAAACGCCCGCTCCCATTCCAGATCGTGGCGGGGTTAGCCATCCACGACATATTTGACAATCTCGCTGCTTTTTTGCTCACCATAGCTCCTCTCTGTCACATCAAAAGCGCATGCACCTTACTTAACTCGGCGCAAGGAATTAGATATTAAGTGTAACGTGTTTATTTAGTTTGCAATCAAGGGGTACCGACACTAATACGCTCCAGCGTTGCCTGTTCGGCCGGCTTGGCGGGGGAGTGAGGATGGCTTGCGACGCGTTAAGCTCCCCTCATCGTCTGAAAGATTACAAGTTGGTGAGATGCGAGGAAGAGGGCGTTCTAGAGACAAAAAAAAAAGAGGAAAATGAAAGATCGAAGATCCCCTGCACGGTTGAGAAGAATGGCGATATGATTACAATGTTTCATCTTCCCCGTTTCTAGGTCGTACATGTGTGTTCGCCCTCTGTTTTGTTTGTTGGCAATATTTGTGAGGGTCCGACGACAGAAACGAGGAGAAAGAGAATGACAGAGAGGTAGACAAACAGACAGACATACAGACAGACGAGCAGGCAGACAGACAGACAGAGAGAAGAGAAGTGGGTCAGATTTGGATTGAAAAAAAAAAAGGTTTCAGAAGCTGCGAGAAAGCAGAAGCAAACACAAGACAGTTAGAAGGGAAATAGACGTGGCAAACCAAAGTGGGATACAGCACCACAGTGACTTTATCCAGACAATGACGAGGAGACAACGAGGAAGCATGAAAACTAAAAGAAAGAGAACATTGTGACGTCATCAACAATGATGGCATCGTTTGATCCGTCTTTCTATTCCTAGGCATTATACAAAGGACATTCAAATTCATGATCAGATTCACATTCAAAGTAACATTATTTCATTCAATACCAAATTATTACAATGAAAATTTATACAATGACAATTTATGTACATCGAAGATAGCATGGCAACCAAAGTCACAGCTTGTTATATTTGGCATGCCTAACAATACAAAACATTTCCGGTTAGATCAACAACAACCCCCACCCATAAGAAAAACAAAAATAAACAAACAAACAAGCAAACAAGCAAACAACAACAGTGCAGGATTAATATGTATACTGAATTATTAACATCGGTACTATGTTATAAAATGAATTCATTTATTGTGTACAGAGTTATTATTATTATTGTTATTATTATTATTATTATTATTATTATTATTATTATTATTACTATAATTGCATTTATGTGGCGCTTCATACTGACGTTTCTAAGCGCACTTTGCTACTTATACAAATAGACTAGAAAACACAATAACATTAACAAAATCAGCGTAAACAGTAACAAAAGAAGAAAGAAAAGAAAAGAAAAGAACAGAAAAATACATTTGATGCAATGGTACAATAATTGATAACTGTGTGCGCCTCCAGAAAAAAAAAATACAACTGATTAAACAGGTGAGTTTTGAGAAGAATTTTAAATGATTCGACAGATTATTATTGCTATTGCTATTATTATTAGTATCATCATTATTATCATAATTATTATTATCATTATTACAATTAGGATAGGAGTTTAGCAATTTCTTATGACTATTTGCATCTCTATTCCAGCTATTTATGATGCAACCCATGTTTCATTGATAATTACGTTTTCATTTCACCTTGATCATTAATGCTATCTTATAATTTGACACAAGATGTAATGGGTTACATAATATTTTATGAAAGCTCAATACTTACTGAATAGATATTATAAATGCCTACACATGCATATCATGTGTATGTTTCTTTTTTCTTTTTTGATTTTTACTTTTACTGTGTGTAAAAAAGGTGCTCAGGAACAAAATATTTTTGTTACTCGTAATTGAGCCAAAATGATGCAAATATTTTGTTATCACAGTTTAGCTTCCTGTCCTTATGTCATTTGATCGGAAATAAATCATTACCATAAAAAGTGTATGTGTGTGTATGTGTGTGTGTGTGTGTGTGTGTGCGCGTGTGTGTGTGTGTGTGTGTGTGCGTGTGTGTGTGTGTGTGTGTGTGTGTATGTACATCTGCTTCTTTGTAATCTCACATTATAATGGTATATATTACGAAACAGCGTGAAATAAGAGAAAAACAACAGTCACCACTCTTACCATTTGACCATGGAGCCATTACACTTTAGTTAGCTCCATGCTCTTCACGTGGACGATCCACAAGTCCCTTGGTACGTGAAGGTCTTTCACATTGCGCAGTCGAATTGTGGAGTGGAACAACAGTTCTGTGTTAATCCTTTGAATGCCACCATCTCAAAATATTGATTGTTGGTACTATGTATTATAGAAGGGCTAGTTGACTGTGGGAATGACAGAGTTAAGCTATATTTTTATAATGTGTCACGTCGCGTTTTGCGTGGAAGTATATGCACGATGGGAAGCTATCACGACTTGTACAATGAGACTATGGCGTCAGAACGCGGTGATCACGCTGATTTTAGATGTTGATGCGTGTGAGGGCATGGAACAGGTAGGCTTGTTATTATCATTGTTATTATTATTGTTATTATTATTATTATTATTTATTACTGTCGTTACTGTTATTATTATCATTATCATCATCATCATCATCATCATCATCATCATCATCATCATCATCATCATCATCATTTCTCTTTCCTGCGATGTATGTTAATGTATTTAACCTTGTTTTTTTCCTCTTGAAGGGCACTGAAACATATTGATTATGTGTTTGTTCATGTCAAAGTTATAATAAGGTACGCCGACTGTCATGTTTGTTTGACACCATTAATATGTGCATTCAATTGATTTTTACGTTTACGTGTATAAGATAGAGAAATCTTGAGTTTGTGAATAGCACGAACACCTCTCTGTTTGATGAGAGACAATCACAAAATGCTACAACGTGTGAAGTCATTGATTATTCTGTTGACATGCATTTATCAAAATTGAAAAAAAAAATATTATGTACTCCCTTATATGTCATATCAACCTTAATTTTATCACGCTGTATCGATATTGTTCAAATGTACGTCTTAGTAAATTGTATCATTATGTGAAATGATTACGTTATCATTCACTTCTATGTTGTAAATTATGTGTTGGCCTATTCAATCTTTATAAAAAAAAAAAACAATCGCCAGTGAACAATGAATTTCCGTATTGGAAAATGTATTCGATTCAATTCAATTCAATTCGATTCAATTCAATTCAATTCAGTTCAATTCAATTCAATTCAATTCAATTCAATTCAGTTCAGTTTAATTCAATTCAATTCAATTCAGTTCAATTCAATTCAATTCAATTCAACTCAACTTTAACACGAGTTTACTTAGTGAAACAATTTTGATACCCAACAAACGTGAAAACTATAAGATTGTGTACATAGAAAACTAGTAAAAAACATAATCAAGAAACATTGATAAGATATGATAATTTCTTTTGGAATTATGAAAATTTCGATTTGTTATTCGCCCTGCTGAAATGTCAATCAAGAAATCTAAACTTCATGATATCCGTAAAAACAATGTACCTCCGCACGCAGAACGCATATGCCTACAAGTTAGATATGATAATTCATAGATATCTCTTAACTGAAAATATATGAAAAAAGAGTTTTTGATCATGAACCAAACACCTAATCTCCGCTTAAAACATATTTATCTCCTAGCCCTAACCCAATGTGGTAAAAGAAATTCCAGTCAAAGTTGAATCAAGTACAACAGCCACTTCCTTTCAAGGCATGGTCGAACATTTTATGACCATTCAGAGAGTCGCAATTTGGTGTCTAATATTGCATTTTATTTGTATAAACAACTCGGGACACTGCGTCTCTCCTGTGAATTTGGGGCGAGGCGACTTTGGGGGTTGGCCGCCTTGTGTTGAGTGTGATGAGAACCACCTGGTAGTTCGAAGCGAGTCTCCGGGGGCTCGTTGACGGGAGAGTTCCCCGCTAATCACCAGCGGCCTCCCCATCACGCGCAGGCATAGCACTGTCTTCGAGGGCACCTCCGTAGTTAAGCGCCGCTTGGTCAGAGATAATAGATGGGAGGTGTGTTCGGGTTGAAGTGGCGGTTTTACGAGGTGAGAGGAATTAGACGGGTTGTCAAGATATTGTCAAGAAATATAGTGTCTGCAAAGCGAGAAAAGAATCGTAAACATCAGACCCTGCAGTGACTTGTAATAGCCATCCGACGTCGAGCACAGAATCAATGTCAAAGCGTATTCCACCTCCCTAGTCAGAGTAATCATATATCCTTGATATCATTTCATAATCATATTAACACTTCTTGAAAATAGATGGCGCTAAGCCTTTGTTCTGAACCCCACCCTCAAAGACAACATATCGATATGTCGATTTCTTCTTTTAATCCATAGAAAGTGGTCTTGCGTATTGTTTTGTTGTTTTTTTTTTGTTACATGAAAACGAGGTGGCATACAAAAGCACTTTACTAGCTCCTATAATCTATGTCATGAAACTCACAAAAACGGGTGATATTAGATTATAACAAGTGGAATAATACTGGTTGGTGTTTGGTTCTCTGTAAACTGCATACTAGAGTATTCTTCATCGTCAAAAATTATCACATCAAGCCCAAATAGGAGTTTTCGCCTTGATTGACGACTAATCACAATCACAGATTGTACCGATTTCGCGAGGAGGCAGAGTATGGAGGACATGGCATGAACACGACACACTACTGACAAAATCAAATCAATTAATTATTTCATGATTACCTGGAAAGTATGGGACATCCCTGGACCCATTAAAATTACATCGATAGATGATACTATAATTATTTCTACTCAGCTAAGACTGGTACGCAGTGGTTCTAAAGTTAATCGACAATAGATAACTGCAGGATGAATATAGAGCTTATCTAAAATGAGATATTTGATTTAATTGATTGACTATTTCGTTAATATATACCAAGACCGTTCAGGTGATTGTAATTGAGAAGAAACTCATGTAAACTGTTTATGGGAGCTGGGAGTGATTATTGTGTCGTAATGTGTCATAATCAAACGTAGATGGCGTACTTCCATGAAAATGACCATTGGACTAGAGTCCCCGTTACGAAGGACAGTCTTGGAAGCTGCAGTGGTGTCACACAATAAATTGATCAGGTTTAGTGAAGTAATAATGTAAGATGCACAAAATACAGTGTATTAGGATAGTCAAAGTAGTGATTTGTAACACACTGACATGTTGACATTATGCTGAAAATATACAATCTCCGAGCGTAAATTTCATTATGTGCTTTAGATGTAATCACAACAGTGAAAACAATTTAAATCCATTGAAAAATGATGGATTTATCGCCTTTTGGAAGCAAGCTATTCAGATACATGCAGAGAGAGAGAGAGAGAGAGAGGGGGGAGAGGGAGAGCTTCAACGGTAAACTGTTGTTCATTTTATTCCCATTAGAAAGAGATGTCATGTGCCATGGTTTTGAGAATAATTATACATTTGATAACTGTGTATTTGGAAAGCTTTTGAGATTGCAGAGTGCCATTGTAGGTCTTTAAATACAAATGTACTTCACATGGATGCTTGTCGTATCTGTAGGCAGAAGTTGGATCCTCATGGCTGGGTCGAGGATACAGGTGCACGGCTGGGCAGGTTCCCAAGGAGAGCCAGTCGTCTGTGAGGGCGCTCTATCAAAGCGTAAAAGGATGAGACGAAAGGACGAATAATGTTGACGAGTCTCCTTGAAATTTGGGAAACAGAAGTTGATTGTTGCGGAGTAGTCGACATGCAGACAGACAGATCGACTCTATCTTTATTTACGATGCAGAAATGAGGTTTTGCGATTCTCAGTCCCCTTCACAGCAATCTAGAGGACGGCGGAAGTAAATCATTCCTGAATATAAAGCCCTCTCAGGTCGTGACCTTTCGAGTAAAGAAGAGAAACGCAAATTAGCTGCCATAAATCTCTCAAACGGCGCGTAGCGCTGGACTCTCCTCGCGTCTTGACAAACTCGATTTATGCGCGATCAGTTTCGATTTTGACTTTTATGAAATTGATGTGTACATTAGTCATTACGGCGGAGAAGTAAATTCTGATTTACGGTCGTTAAAAATCCTACCGCCCAGCTACTCATGGAAGGTCATCCCCCACCGTCTATCTTCATCACAAATGAAATCACGGGGGCGAATGTTGGAGTAGTAACTATGTATATCGCATAGAAGTGGGAAGATGGGGCAACAAACGGTCAAAATGATACAATTAGATACCTCCAGTGCATCCACTTGACTCAGCTGTACGTTTAAAGTAGAATGCGATACGGGCCTACATGTTATACTAAAAAAGTGAAGATACCCTATAGCGTTATTACCCTGTACGATAATACTATTGCATTTCTGTTGTTTGTTGCTGCTTGTAAGATTTTGTTGTTGTTGTTGTTGTTGTTGTTGTTGTTGTTCAAGTCAACTGCGTTTTCCGTGTTGAGGTAAATCTGTACCTCCAGTAGATAAGTAGATCCAGTAAATATGTTTCAACTATGATAAAAAAAGAAATACTTTTTCGGGTTTAATATTAAAGTCTCAATGCAAGTCGTGCATACTTCGACCATATCATCTATAATATTGAGCCGAAGTTGTGTAGAATGTAGACACAAACACTGAAGACGATACACGGCTATTCGCGTGCTTACCACCAGAGTTCACTTTGCGAAGAGACATTGCGAGTCTTGTCGGACTTCCATCGCATCTCGTGGAAGACGAGACTCTAGCGACGACCCGTGGGCGGGGACGAGATGGTAGTGAACCCTATTCATGGTATCGCGGGGGTGACTCTTGATTTACGGGTGGGCCTCGCGATGGCAGCCCGGAACCAAATATGTGTACATTAAGCCGATTCTCCCGTCGCCTGCTCGTGGCCCGGGGTCCCTAGCTCTCCCGAGATGTGGGTAAATAGATAAAGAACAGTCATGACACGTCGACAAATCACCCGCCAAATCAGTCTGGATTTCAGATGAGGACCAGGGAAGTGGAGGAGGAGTGTGGGTAAGGAGTGTACAGAACTGAGCACAAGGCTAGACAGGGAGGGTTAATGGATATAGGTTGGGGAAAGACTAATCCTTAGGGCATTATTTGGGGTATAAGATGACAACGATAGATGAGATCACAAAGAGTGCTTGATAGATACGAATAACAAAGAAATGGTGACAACAACAATTATGACTAACGACAACATAAATTAATGATGACAGTTAATGATGCCGTATCAACCGTTCTAATCATAGTAATGATTACAACCTCTCTTATTCTACATCCTGTTATTTTCTTCTTTTCCTTCTTCTACTTCGTCTTATCATCATCATCATCAACATCATCATCATCAACGTCATCCTAACATGACTACGATGAAGCATGTCTGTGCGCAAAACTTCGTTACAAAAGAAGAGGAGGACGAACATATCATTTTATTTGACGAAAAGAGCTGAACATGATTACAATGACAGCAGTGATGATGACCACAGACGGGATGGTTTGGGGACACTAAGACGACAGTTTGGCTTCCTCCTCCACTCAACTCGGCCACTTTATTGTCGACATCACGTCGGTGAAGAAAATGCTTGATATTAGAGGCGACAAATGATAGCACTGCACTCTTTTCCTATTGTCAAGCCAAGTCCTTTTCCTCCCGACGGGATGCATTCGGTCCTACACTTTAACTTGCAATGTTTCGTAGTTGGAAGGACTTAATGAACAATACACGATTACAAAGGCTTTTAAGTTGTTTTATACTTCCTTTATAGGAGTCACAAATTGCAAGAGTTAATCTCTAAAAGACCAATGTAATATCTATGGACAAAATGGAATCGCTGTATTTGACTTTAAAGATATGAACCGACATGCTAATCCAACATTTTAATTAGCTGCTTTTTATAAGGTTACTGACAATACTGAATACAGATTATTGACACCGTGTCGAGAAGGGAAATATTACCTTGCACTGCATTGATGAGATATGCTAGCTAACATGGATATCAAGATTATGTTGTGTTATCGTTTTTCATACGGTACAAGGTCACTCTCTTTCCTCGTTCATGAATTATGTCACACATGCAACAAAGATTCAAAAATATATAAAATGTATAAAATGCTGTTTGCTTTGTTCTGTTTGTTTGTTTGTTTTAGTATAGAATTGGTCCACAGTTATGGCCACTGGGGAACAAATCGCGAGCATCTTTACAATGGCAGCTAGCTGAAATCGGCAGCTTTTTGAATTATCACGATGTGCGGACGGAGCTGATACCACGAAGTTCGATGCTTATGTCATCCAGAAGAAGGGATACTTCCAGCATACCTTTATGTGAATCATTCTTGGTTCTCAGATAGCTTATACAGTTCTACCGCCTCCACCGATTTTCATACTTTGGTTTGTGCGCAACTTACAAATTCTTCCATTCAACTGACCCACGACTTTGTGTCTGACAGCTGCCCTGGAAAACAGAAAAAAGGGAACACGGATAAACAATGGATTTACTTTTTGATGTGACTGCAAAACGCAATTGCAGAAACGCAGACGAGGGAAAGCGAAAACAGACAAGGTAACATCTATCATTTGAACTTGATCTCTTGTTTGTTGAAGTTTTCTTCTCTCTGCGAATTTCACCGTAAATACGAAAACACTCGCTGGTAATATATAACCCCAAACTCTATCCAGGATCCACAAATTGCAAGTGTTTGTCACTCTGTTTATGCCCTGATCTGTTTGATTTCCCAAATAAATGTTCCAAGAAGACAAGGTTCCAGTCACATAAGAGAAGGCAAATCCGAGCTGGTATCTGCTGTTTACGTTAATGCAGATAAGTAGAAAGTCTAACATTCATTACGCGCGGGCGATGTCCGCTTCGCGTCAATACCTTATCACTCCCGCAATATTTCACGAGCGCAACGATGTGTCATTATGGATGAGAGTGTATCATGTCATTTTTCCAGCGTCAAACTTAACCTCAAACTAGTCTTTATCTGCGTACACGTGATAATTTCACCACGTTTTCTGCAGACGTAGTTTTATGATCCTTTGTTGAGCGGGACCAGGATATTAAATCCGACTGCGTATTACACCACAATTATTATGATTAATCTACTGCTTATTCTGTTTTGCTTCTTCCACTCAACAGGACCAGCTTACAGGCTTAAATTTCCTACTGACCATGTATGTCAAATTCAAATCTTTGTCCTTACGTTGCGGATCGTTTCTAAACATTCGTCAGCGTTGATAAGCGTGTTCGGTCCCAATGCAAAACAGATCTCTTTATCATTCCAGATTTGAGTTTTGTGTTTGGTGAAACAAGACACCCTCTGAGATCGTCCGTAGATTTGTTGACTCCGTAGAGACACATAACTAAATTTAATATTATTTAGCCACTTATAACAGGTACTACATGAAGTAAGTAAGCTAGAGACAGCATATCTAAACTATCAATGTCAACCAATATATGTGGGAGGATAAATCTACTGATGGCGCTATAGGCGAGCTATCCTGAAAGTCAAATAGAAGATACAAAATATCCTATTACAGACAAGCAGCAATATGTCTTTAAAATGGGGTGGGCGAAGTGTATGGAAGATAGGCCTCGGATGTAGGCCCTACAGTTTTCAATCTCTGCCACATTCACTTTTCAACATGAGGCATATCTATAAAAAACAAAAAAAAAAAGCAAACTGATAATGATTCTATATAGGAGAGTGTCTGTCAGGGGTGTATTGTTTCATCACTGCAGTGTATCTTAGTCATTTACAAAATTCTAAACCTGCATAGCAATTATCTCTCTCTCATTCTCTTTTGTTGTGTAAGTGTAACAGTTCTCAGAACGTCATAAGACAAAAAAAAAATGAAAGAAGAAGTCAAAGTTTGACGACAAGACTAATGTTGGGAAATTAACTGCGAACATGCGCATTTTTAGCATTATGGTAACATGAAATGAAAGGTGACTATAACATCTCATGTTGATAAACAGTTCGCCCGTGTTACAACTCCCTTGAGAGATCGTACAGTCAGTCTGAATCTGGTTCTTCCATCTGTTGTGGGGCAAAACGAAACTGGTCTCGATCATTATATAATTGGAAACGACTTTGAGCTTTGTCGCGTACAAATGTTTATTTTTAGGTGTATCTATTTTCTAATAATTTCCCTCACAGATTCTAGTTTGAAAACATCTAGGAAGGTTTTATGAAAAGCTGGCAATAAATCATGAAGATTAAAGGCAACAGAAAATATTCTATTTTTTTATGTAATGTAAGACTTTGACTTTTTCATAACGCATCCTTTAGTAAAGTGTGCCAACCAGGTTCATGGTACTAGTAATGCCTTGAATAAGACTTTGTAGGTCTTTTATTCATGTACATGACTGTATCAAAACTGTTCCATTTTGTTCTAGAAGTACAGAACATATCTTGAAACACCGTGAAGTAGAAGATTACTTGGATGAATCTAGATCCCATGTTCTATTTACATATAACAAAGTCAAGCTGAGGGCAAATATCAATCGATTTTTTTTTTCAATGTAGGAAGGAGGCCAATTTGCTAGATATAAGTAGCACGTAACATAGATGTACATGATGCATTTCACCAGGGAGATGAGACCATTGTACCAGCACTATAGGTGCACCCATGGAGATATGGCGCGCCCAAGTTTTTCAGATTGGTCACAAAAACGTCATTTTCTTTTATTTGTTTGTTTGTTGTTGTTGTTGTTGTTTTTGCAAGTCATAAAATGCAGTGATATAAGGAAGATCGCTGTATACTTTCCGTCGAATTTCGTCATAAAGATGGTTTCAATAGACTCAGTGGTATGTCAATGCATGAACTCGAACAGAAAAAAAAAAAAATCCATGCTATTGCCTCCTTTTGGTATACGTTTCTTTGTCATATCATGTAACCCGAGCGAAAATAAGTTACCATTTGCCCCTGAGAAATCAATTATACATCTATTTGAGGCACAATCTGCCCTTCATTCCAAAGAGAGGGTGAATGACACATTAGCCCCGAAAACTTCTTATAACAAATGATGGAATCATGGCAGCTTGCGGGCTCTGCACCTCACCCAGCCAGTCAGTGACCACATTCATTAGCGTTGATCGTCACTATAGCATAGGCCTAATCATACAACTACTTTGAAAACGCGTAAGTAATTATTGGATGGAAACTTATTACTTCACAGCTATCGATAAATAATTCTATCGACATCATTACCGATGACAGTCGGCGGCGTTCCATAATGATTTATTCATCCTCGTGCGCCTGCGCTGACTATTTGAAAATATTGTCATCAATTTGGCAGTCTAATGGCTCCATATATCAGGGGGCTAGTCGTCAACGAGTCGCTACGCTGTGACCTCTCGTTGCTTCTACGACGGGATGATAGACGAGATCCCACCGTGACTGGGCGAGATTATTCCGATAATCACCTTTTTTCCTCCTCCTCCTCCTCTTCCTCCTCCTCCTCCTTTTACCTCCTCTTTCTCCATTCTTTTGGTGTCAAGATGTTCGAGAAAGTCCCCTCCGTCAGACTTTACTCTATCGATATGGATAGCTAAACTGGCGTCAATAGTTATGCCTCCCCCACCGTCCATTTAAGAAGAAAAATACAAGCCACACTTTGTGTGTCTACACGATTGGCTCACCATGTCATCAGACACCTTTCAACATGATTGCAATTCAGAAAAGATCTGCGTGTGCGACGCGATTCCATTGCGATTCCAGCAGTACCAGTAGTGTCCAGCATGCGATGTTTTCGTCGTTACATGATTATGCACCTGCGCCCACGCATACGTCAAGAAGACGTACTCCTACACAATGAAGATCCACCCAATGTTTTAGATGATATTATCTGACACTGCGAAATGTAATTAACGCAGCAGGGTAGGACTAAAATAGAAATTATGGAGATTTTTATGTTTTCCGGCCAGAACATTGCGATTGGTCACAGTCAAACGTGCAAACTACCAAATAGATTTATTAAAGGTTTCTTATTGTCTCTGATGTCGACAAGACATGAATGAACATCCAAAGGCTTGCATTAATGCTAGTTAGACTTACATTTGTCATGTTGTGATAACACAAAGAAGCAGATAACACAAATTTCCTCTAAAAGTAATTATAATTATTATAATCTTGAGTTTGGATTGCTGGTATGCAAAAAAAAAGCAAAACAATGTGGTATCTACAGTATATCAGATGAGGTATGAATGAACGATGAGCTCCTGTTGTCAGCGTTGGTTAATTTTTGTCATAAATCTTGTTTGAATTACCGAAACTACAATCGTCTTACACTTGAGAGACAGTGAACAGTTCCCTGCAGCTGTTTATTTTCATATTTCACATCACTTAGTCTGTACATTAACAAAAACAAACAAAATACAAACAAGCAATTAACAAAATACAAAATATGATATAAGGTTGGTCATTACAAGGAAGTGTGTCAGCATATGTAGACAAAAGACAATTCTCTATAACATTGTGAAGTACGAAGGAATCGCAAAAGCAAAGCTTGTAACCGCGTGTTCCAGGAAAAAAAAAATCAATGTAAATTCGTTTTGCAATGAGATACCGTAGACACAAAGTCCTAATGACGAAACTATTTTGAAAGCTAAAACAGCTAGGTACAAAGAGCAGAAGAAGTAAAAGAAAAGAGAGAAAAGGAAGAGAATAAGTACTGATTGATAAAAGATAGCATAAAAATACACTGGTATACGAGCATGACCTATCTACGATCAGTTTCATAACGAGTTCAAAGTATGAGTACTATAGTGGAGTGATTATAATGGGAGCATAAACACGATAAAAGCTGAAACCAGCGGTAAAGCAAACGTACACTTCAAATTGATATCTTGAGAAGGGAACAGACTGCATGAAAATGATCGGAAATGAGGTTTCTCTAATTCTCTTCTTTAGATACTTGATTCTTTGTTCACTCGTTCTGTGACCAAATTATTTGCCGATACATCATACACAGGGTATCAAGTCACAACAGGTTATATCCAATGCTATTTGCTATTTTAGAGGTTATAAAGCCCATTTCTGGTGATCACACATGCTAAAATACGAGTACAGTGCAGAGGGACTAATGGGCGTTTATTAGTAACTGTTCTCCACAGTGAGAGCAGAGCAGTGCTAAGAATAGTATCGTCATCTTCGTACATCTCCGTCTGTCAATGTATTGTAGGGAGCTTTCGCAGTGGCGACGTGGGCGTCCCCCTTGGTGTGAATAACTTTTTTTTTTTTTTTGACGCTTTTTATAGCCTTTATTCAGACCAATCAACATTGTTACATTGTAGTGACACAAAATATCTATATTACACTGTTTAACGGACAACAAAAAGGTTTGTGCAAAATATAGATTAAACATTAATAAATTGTACACACTTGACATGATTCAGTCACCAGTCTGAATAAAGATTTTATCTAAAACAAATACACTGTACAAGAAACATGAGAGGTGATGGAATTACAAAATCTTTAAAATGTAATCTATTCACCAGTTATAAACATCATGGGAACTAATATCTCTCTGGGTCATAGGCAAGTGGAGATTCATAACCAGATAATTAAGCTTTAATAATGACGATCAGAGAAAAAGAACCAGTATATGGAGCGGGCAAAGCAAAACACAGAATATTCCATTCATTTTAAATAGATTGACTGAGATAAATACAAAAGATATGTCTTAAGCGGGATGCAATAATTAAACCCGGTATTTCATGAAGTATAATTTTCCCATTTCGCGTAATGTAATGTCAATTTATCCTTTAAAGTTGCTTTTTCATATTCAGACTGTTTTGAGGTGGCAATTGCCTTAGATATTTCTTTACATGTTGGAACTCTTCCACTTTTACGGTTAGCAAAAATCATATGCTTAATCAAAATTAACACATGATTCAACAAAGCATCGAGTTTGATATTTTCCCTGAATCCAAGTAAAACGTCAAGCCAATTTATATTAACAAACTGAGGAAATTTTAGTTTATTTCCTACCTCGTTCCATATTCGATAAACTAAAGGACAGTCATAAAATATATGATAATATGTTTCAACCTCTTCCCTACAAAAGGAGCACAGATTTGATTGTGTTATTCCAAACTGGTGCAGTTTATCATTACAAAAATAACATTGTGCAGAAGCTTATATTGGAATTCTCTCAGCTTCCAGTCTAGTGTCGAAATTCTAGGAATAGAAAAACAAACTGCAGTAGCCGATCTATCCATGTTTAATGCTAATACTTCTGGGTGTTTTGAAAGAAAAGAATCTTCAATGGTACCAATAAAAATATTGTATATCATTTTTGAAGATACTGACAATAAGGGGTACACTTTTTTGTTTATATTAAGACTAATTTCAAAAACATCAGCAGGGTTATCACTCAAAATATGATCCCTCACGTTACCTTTTCTCGCCACCTTCCATTCTGCTGGAAATTTATCATATAATTCATAAAGAGAGATTAAATCGTCTGCATTTAGGCCCTTTCTAATAAAATAGGCCCCTGGTCTAATTTTTCCACCAGCGTCAATGACATGTTTAACTTGAAAAACATTAGCTTTAAATAATTTTTCATTAAAGGGAAAATTCCTACCTGAAATAAAAAAATTATTAAAAATTATTTGATTTTCATTATACGTTTCTTTAACAATTACATTTTTTCCTTTCAAGTAATCCCAGATATCTAAAAATTCTAAATACAACTTCGGCGCTTTAATATTTAATAACCGGGGATCATAATAATAACGAAGCGGCGTTTTTATTCAGGGCGCCCTCTGTGTCTGAACAGTATACACTGCACAGACATGAACAACGACCACTGACCTCTACTAACAACGACCACTGACCTCTACTAACAACGACCAATGGTGTGACAACGACCAACCCAAAAAGTTCTTTGATATCCGTGCTAAGAGGTCTTATAGTACTGTGACCTTTTTCTAGTCAGGTTTCTCTTTCATTGTTTTCTTTGTTTGTTTCTTTCTTTCTTTCTTTTCATGTTGGTGTTGAGTGTGTATTTTTCTTGCTGTCGATAAAGATGATCACGTGAGGACTGAAATATTGATCATGATGAAAATGATGACAATGATGATTATAATGATAATGATAACACACAGAAGACCAATAATAATAACATCATATGAGTCATTGATCAATAAATCATCGAAATACTAAGTAATAATGATTTACACAGGAAATGAATCAATAAATTATCGAATGAATAGATACTAGTAATCTATAGCTTTGTTTGGTGTTGAATTGCATTAATTGCATTCGTCCGAACCAAGGAGGTACGAGAGAAATGAATTTTTAGTTCTTCGGTTCAAAAACATAACAAGCACAATCATGACAAAGTGTACAAAGTACTAACAAATCAATATAGATTTCATGATATATGCGTGAGGGAAGCAGTCAACAAAGTACACAGTGAAATAAAATGTTTTAGCTATACATTGATAGGACCTAGCTGACGTTCTTTAAAAAGAAATCAACAAATAGAACTAATTAAATGCACATTTATTATAAAGAGGGTATACATCAATTATAGTCCCCCATAGTAATTTCAAGCAACGCGGTTAAATGCAATATCTTGTTGACCTACTAGTATCCTCATATTTTCGTATTCTCTCATTCTCACATTTTTTGACATTAATGTAAATTAAGTCATGAATATTCATGACATCGAAAAGTGATGATGTAAAAGATTGCAACCCATGCTTCACCTAGCCTTTAAACAAGGCGACTCGCTCTGCGTGCCCCCGTATAGCGCGTTTACCCCACAAACCTGTTGGCCGGCGAGTGGATGGATGGAGCGAGCCGCCTTTATCCACTCGTTCAGGGATGTGTACGCAGAAAATACACACGGCACCAAGGCAAGCCGCGCGCGCTTGCTAACAAATGAGTATATGAATATAAGAACGACCCAAGTCCAATTTTTGGCCAAATTCAGTTTGACATGGGAAATTGTAGCTTATGCATGGACTCATCTTGTGTATAAATGATAAATCCTAATTACCCCCGGAAGTGCCTGAAATAAATGAGTTAAATCTTATATGAATGTAAGAATGAAGGACTTGGGTCATTCTTACATTCATATTATAGCGCCCTCTCTCGTCCTTCTCTCATCTCTATTGACCGATTCTGTGACGCGCTATGTGTATTTTTGGCATGGGCAGCGCCATTACTGCGGTGTATCATCCGACCCCCCCTCCTCTCTCCCCACCCCTCTTACGCGCGCAGAATGAAAAACTGATGCATGGTTGTTTTAGCCAATGGGCATCTCGTACTGAGTGCGCGAATGCTTGCTTGGTGCGCGAACCTTTGTTACAAGTGCGCAATAAACATGTTGCCCGGGGGGTGGGGGAGAGCAGGGGGGGTCGGCTGAGACACCGCAATTTGAGCTCATGGCTGCGCCCAGTGCCATAAAATGTCTGCTGCCCTCAACGAACCCGAATCGGTCAATAGCAGAATTTCATGTATATGAATAAAAGAACGACCCAAGTCCATATGAATCAAAGAACGACCCAAGTCCATCACACAAAATGGCGTCTCCACAATTAATGTTAATGTTAATTGTCATAATAATATATGTTCTAATTTGTATATACAATGTTGCCATCCCATCACAGTTAAATAGAATATTATTGGACAAACAAAAAAGATATGAAGTTTTATTTAGTTTACTTGAAATGGTCTTCCATGGACTTGGGTCGTTCTTATATTCATATACTCAAATTTATATTCTTTGACAAATTTGCGTACAAATTTGTTAGCAAGCGCGCGCGGCTTGCCTTGGTGCCGTGTGTATTTTCTGCGTCAAATTTGTACGCAAATTTGTCAAAGAATATAAAGCAACAACAACGACAAAAGTACACATCCCTGAACGAGTGTCTAAAGGCGGCTCGCTCCACTCGCCGGCCAACAGGTTTGTGGGGTAAACGCACTACACGGGGGCACGCAGAGCGAGTCGCCTTGTTTATTAAAGGCTATGCTTCACCATGCTATGTCTCCTACCTGTTGTGTAATAAATCCGATCGATCCGATTACCTCGTAGCTAGCTTGGCATAACATGCATCATCTGCGCATGCGGCGTGCACGACAGCGCAGCACTCCAGCAGATCAGAAACTATTTGCGGGCACTATCTCTCGTCTACGACTGTCCGTGAGTTAATTAAGGGTCGTGTCATGTTGTTTGTTTTAATATATCAAATAAGACTAATGTAGTAGTTGTTGGTAGGTGGCCAAGAAGTATTACACTGAGCACATGAATGGAAAAAAAAATCGCTGGGATCGGAACCGATGTTGCCTCAGTTCGTAATAGTCCCATGTATGAGGTTTGTTGTGTGCTCAGGTAATGACACTTGTCATTGCATTGCCATCCATGCCTATGCACGCCATGGTATATTGCCATTGAATTGCATTGTATAATATAAGAGCCCTATTGCATTTGAACTTCAGATTGAAGAGCCGTCTTGAACCTCACTAGGGAGATCTCAATTCTTCATCCTCTTCTTCTTCTTCTTCCTCTTTTTCTTCTTCTTTTTGTGTTTTTTTTCTTCTTCTTGTGGCTGTGCTTCTTATTCTTCCATTTGTAAAATTACAGTCCTCTTTCTTGTCGAGTGTTGTCGTATATGAATTGGTGAGGCCGCAATTACACATGACATTAGGTGAAATATAAAAGGACTAGATATCTAAACTAAACAGTGCAAGTAAAAAAACATCATCTCAACTGGTGGAGAGCTAACAGTAACAGAGGGTGAGTGGGCCTACTTTAGTACTTGTACATGTACACATAGGTGCCTCTTCCTCCGGAAAGATCTCAATAGACAGAGCAATACTACTGCTTGTAGATCTCAATCATGTCAATAGAGCAAAAACTATTCCAGGTAGAGCATTCCACTGGCAGATGGCAGGGCCGGTAAAGGGGGGGGGGGGGGGGGGGGGGCAAACAAACTGTTTGAAAGTACTGTGTTTAATTGGAAAGGATTAAGCAGTGTTGTTGTTTGAATTGTACGAATTGTAGGTCAAAATGATGTTCTCTGGTTTGGTGTTCGGAAAAAGGGTATCATAGTAGAACTCGGCATGCATGTAGGCCTATAAATGGCTTACTGAGAATGAAAGTAGAGGTCTGCTGACAAAAGGGGTTTATACACTGTATTTATAAAGTGCCAGGAGCAAGAAATATCTTTTTAATCAGCTTATTGATGTATAAAATTGCACTTTGAAATTTTGAGTAGCACTGAAAAATGAAATGAATAAAAGAGCATGGACAGGCTTCCTTACAAGTTGTCAAATGATTTATATCTAAATTAGTCTTTTTGTCGATGACATTGATAATATTAGAGTGGTAGTCATATGTAATGTATACTGTTGTTTATGAATATGTGATAACTGCAGAAAGTAGACTGCAAGGGCTAAACTTAGTTTGGGTTGTGCAAATGGATGTTTTGTTGTTTACAAAATCATACAGTTTGTACCCAAGCTCGTATGACATAAAGATATAACTGAATGAGCAGACATAAGTTTTGGGAAAGTGGGGGAAGAAACCAATTTGAACCACTCAATGACATTCTCTGTGAAGGTTTATGATACGAAAACTGAAAATATTAGAAAGTAAACCTCTAATATCCATTTGTGTGTGTGTGTGTGTGTGTGTGTGTGTGTGTGTGTGTATGTTTGGGCAGAAAGATCATTGTGCCCGTGCATCACTAAACCAATAAAAAGTCGCACACACTGATTTTGTGTGAGGACTTGAAAAAGGTAAAACTGGCCATACTAGTCAATCTTAAGTTTTTCATATTTTCTGAAAGAGCTATTCTTCTTCTACATTATTCTAAAGTTTGGGATCATAAAATGAATGAGAAATTGTGTTTTTAAGCAGAATTTTCTTTCTAGAACACTTTTTATTTCTTTAGAATAATGTGACTAGATAAGTCCTGGAGGCCACTTTTCATTTCGTTAAGCAGGGCTGCACACTAACCCATTTCTTCTACTGGTCCTGCCTGTCTATCAGACCAGTAGGAACCCAGTTTTTCAATTTTTTACTGGTAAATTCCTGAAAAAGTTACTGGTCTGACAGTGATTTTTACTGGTCAGTCAGGCGCCATCTGACCAGTGCCAGTGTGCAGTGTTGCTTTAAGATCCTATACACAGTCTTCATTTTCAAATCTATTAACTTTTGAAAGGGTGATGCTACTGCTTTGAAAGTTGGTATTAGTCATGGACAGAATGTGCTTAAAGCATGCTTAATTTCAGCTTAAACAGACTATCCCTTCATTGTTGTTGCTATGGTCATTTATATCCTGCTTTTTGTCCCATTCATTGCACAGATAGCATGGCTTGGTAGAGAACACTTGTAGACCCTATACTTTGTAACCTCTTTTCTCAGTTCACACCCCCTCCCAATATTTAGATAGGTTAGGAGAGTGTTTGAATTGAGTTATACATCGTTGTAAAGCTTAAAGTCTGCTCTTTTAGAATCAGCCCTTAACTATAAATCTATTTGGTGACTTTTTGTTGGTTTTGTGATGCAGGGTCACATTTTAAACGACTGATTATCTTGGAAAACTTCAAATGTAGCAACTTAACTGTTGACATAACATTTTTCTTTTTTCATATTTGTGCCTTTTATTGTAGGTTTCTAATCAAGCTTCATGTATAAGGGATCTTGATGTTTACCAGGAGATTCCAGTTGTTGCTACGTCCCATCAAAGCTGCATCTCTGCTTCATCCATGGAAATCAGAATATGGTTTGCTGAAATTTGTTGACATCAGTAGTTGCAAAACTCTCAGCGCCATGGCATCAGTGCATTCTTTCACTGAAAATGTTTTCAGTCTGTCAGACGGAGTCAAACCGTCAAACACTGTTGACAGAGATGCATTTGCCAAGACTGCTATCGTTCCAGCACTGAAAATCGACAAGCGGAAAATACACAAAGTCCTCAAAGCCTTCAAGGGTGCCACGTTTGAGAGAGTCCGCTTCCAGGCTGTCCGTGATGTTCCAGGCAGTCCCGATGATCGGTTCCTGCTGTTGGACCCTGGCAAGTTGGCGAGAGTCGAAGCTCTGACAGAGAGGCAGCGGACAGTTCTCGAGGAGAATGAGGTGGAGAGAAAACTACACGAGTTCCAGTTGAATTTGACCTATGATGACTGGCAGGCCCAAGAGGTGCTCCAGGGTCTGTTGCCTAGCAACGTGGAGGTGCCAAAAGGATTCAGCCGGATTGGGCACATCATTCACCTCAACTTGAAAGATTCACAGCTGAAGCACAAACATCTCATAGGTCGGTTGAGTAGTAATGGCAAAGAAAGTTGCTTTTACAAAGATGCTGTGTATTCTCCTACAGTATCTTTGCACCTGCAATCTACAATATATCTTTTTTATGTGTTGTGCAAGTTTAAACTCTGACCCTGAAAGATGAGCTTCTATACTTTTTGACATATCTAATTTGTACAGAACAGATGGTTGTAATATCCTGTTGTTTATGTGCGTACCAGAATTGCTCTTAGCACCTAATGCCTTGGAATGTTGCTTTTGACTTCTAATAGTTCTTTGAGAAAATGAGCTTACAAGTTATGAATCCAGTAAATTTTTACTAATTCTGCATTGTATGAACTGACTTTCAAACCCCCACAATGAACATCTTGAATGGATTACACAAAACACACTTTGTGTGAAATCTGTCGCAAATGATTAGGTTTGTCACATTCAAGCCTTGTCCATATTGGCCCAAATTCACGAAGGTGGTACAAATGAAACCATGGTTTAAACCATGGACAAAGACCGTAGTCTTTTATGGGGCGCCAAGTGTTGCATAGCCTATTTCATTACGAATCCAGTTTTTCGTCGATGAAATGACCATTTCGATAACGAAATGATCATTTCATCGACGTAGTGTTAATATTTTCGTAACGAAATGAACATTTCATCGACGAAATCGACAAAAAGACTGATTTCGTAACTAAATAGGCCATGCGACACTTGGCGCTCCATACAAATTGTCCATGGTTTAAACCGTGGTTTCATTTGTACCACCTTCGTGAATTTGGGCCATTATATGTACATGTAGGTATAATGTGCATAATCCCAGCCTTATGAATAAGAACTTACCACATGTTTGACATTGTGGTAAGTATTCCCAGATTATCTTATTCCTGAAGACTATGATTATATGCAAACATACAAGCAGGTTCCCATGGACAATATGTTTAATGACTACAATGGCCTACTCTCTGTATGTGTTGGATATACATATATGTCAGAGGTCAAAGCTGATGTCTGGTGTAAAAGGCAAAAATGTCGGAACATAGCAAGCGATGGGTTAAACTGAAGAAAAACCTTTTTTTTTCTAAAAATAATATATCTTACTCGCCTAGTTTTGTCTGCATGTGAGACTTACAAATGATGAGTGTTCAATATTTTCCCTCATTCATTCATTTACGATACCATTTTCCTCAGGTGAAGTTTTATTGGAGAAGAACCCCGGCATCACAACTGTAGTCAACAAGCTAAACGAGATCGACAACACGTATCGCTTCTTCAACATGGAATGTATAGCAGGAGAGCAACAGACAGTGGTGACGGTCAAAGAGTGCCACCTGTCTTACTCATTTGACTTTGCTAAAGTGTACTGGAATCCCAGACTGTCGACTGAGCATGAGAGAATAGTGACCAAACTCTGCAAGAAGGATGTCGTGTACGACGTGTTTGCCGGGGTTGGGCCATTTGCCGTACCGGCAGCAAAAAAGGGCTGCCAGGTGTTTGCGAATGACTTGAACCCAGAATCCTACCTCTGGCTGCAGGAGAACACGAAAAAGAACAAAGTCGGTGACAGAGTCACCGCTTTCAACTTGGATGGACGGCAGTTCCTGAGAGACGCTGTCAAGTCAGACTTGATCCTCAGGGCGAGGGAGTCCTTCCAAGATGCAGCCCATGTCATCATGAATCTTCCTGCCCTAGCTGTGGAATTCCTTGACACCTTTCCTTCACTTCTGGCCGAGGTGTCTCCTGATCTTCGGAGTCATGTGCCAAAAGTTGTCATCCACTGCCATGGCTTCTCAAAGGCAGCTGACCCAGCCCTAGATATACGGCAGCATGTTGAGTCCATCCTCAAGTGCTCATTGGACTCACCAGAAATCCACAATGTGAGAGATGTTGCACCAAACAAAGAAATGATGTGCATCAGTTTTACTCTACCTCAAGAGATTCTCTTTGCCTCACCCAAAGGGATTAATACAGATGGTAAGCGATTAGAATTCAAAGGAGATTTTGGGAAACTTGTGTCAAAACAGTTTTTGGGATTGACCTTCGCTGTGGGGGTTTGCTTATTTGTTTTCTTTTTTAGTGTTACACCAAGCAAGACTTAAAAAATATAGAGAAAAACCATAGTAGTGGTTTTTGTCAGCTCTGTTGGATTTAAGAGAAATATAAATACTGTAAAACCAAAATCGTTTGTGGCATGAAACTTTTGCTAATCGGTGCTGAAGGCCTTTTTCTTGGCATGGAAATTTTGCGGATTGCTGAGGCATTCAGTGCTTTGTGTAAAAAAAATTTATGACTTTTACTCTCACAAATCTTGGCTCCTTGCAAATTTGCAAAAGTTCCATGCACACAAAAATTTCTGGTGTTATAGTAAGTATTCATGATAAAGTACAACCTTTAAGAATATGCTAACTGATAAGCCTCTTTAGCATTTGATAAGCGTTCTTCAAGTGTTATATAATGTTGTAATGTTTTATTTCAAAGAGTGCCTGATGATATCTCATATTTTATTTAGTGGGTGTCTTTTGATACCAAATGTACAATTGTAAGTTCAAGGGATATTGTAGTCAATGTTGAATATCCATCATTATCTGCTTCACCAAATACATGCTTCAATCACTTGAAAACTGTCAATGGATCTTTTAAGTGTTCTCATTCAGCAGTATATCTTATAATATATGTAATTCTGGTGTGATTCTTTTGAGCGATCAGAGATGGCATTACACCTGATGAGTACATTGACCCACAGTATATACTTCCAAGCATTAACCTTATCAGCACCACAAGTTCTCCCATGATAGATGCACCCATTACACATTTCTCCCGCTTCTCACTTCCCACATCTCACATACAGGGCAGGAGGCTGGAGAAGGACCTGATGGATCTGAAGAAACAGAATCGCCTTCCAAGAAAGCGAGGACGTCATGACATCCTCCCCTTGTGACATCCTCCCCTCGACATCTTGATGTCCTCCCCGCCTCATGACATCCTCCTCGTGTGACATCCTCCCCTCAACATGGTGTCATACTCCTCGTTGTGGTGATGTCCTCCCATCGAAATCGTGATGTCCTCCTCTCACTGTGACGTCCTCCCCTCCTTGACGCTGTAACATCCTCCCCTTGACGTGGCGACATACTCCTCTTGTCGTTGTGACATCCTCTGACTTCCTGACATTCTCCCCTCTATCTTCAAAGGTCACTGCAGGAGTGGAACAAGCTCATGAGTGGATGGGGTCATTGTCTCATGATAAAATAGCCATGTAAGCAATTCAATATGAATTATCTTCTTGAATATGCATCCATTTGTAAAATTAAATGTTGACTCTCTGCAGAGTTGACAGGGCCAGAACAATTGATCCAGTTGATTCCAGCATAGCCAAGGGAATAAAAGGCGTAGTGATTTTGGTAATACTCATTCTTTTGACCATCATATTCTAGTGTATGGTGTTGGCTGTCGATAAAAACAGTTCTGAGTGTAATAACATAAATTACAATCATGTCAGCTTAAATCATGAAAGAGATTACATAATCATGACAAGATATTGAAGCACGTTTTCATCATTTTGATGAAAAAAAGATGTGACGAGACATTCGGTTCTTAAGCACTATCCCTAATACTTCCCCTCCCCCTTAGGCCGGCCCCCGTCTAAAAAATGTTCTATGACCCCCAATTCAAACTGTAGGGGTTTCAACACATCACACAATTGAATGTTTTGGCACACCTATGTTCAGACCATCACACCTTGAAGGTGAGACATTGGTGGGATTTCTTCAAAGAGGCAGGATTGGTTGACATTAAGGTCAGTGTTATTTCCAGTCAAGGGAATTATCATGTCCTGTAATGTGGAGCATTAGCCTCTGCCAAAGTGAATCTCTCAGTCTTGTGCAATTTCAGCTTCAAGTGTCCAAGTGCTTCTCTTTACTCAAACTGTCAAGTAAGCCTTGCTGGGAGGCTAGTATTTCATAACTATCCACCTCCATGAACACCAGCTCCTGCATATTCAGAACTACAGTGAATTCCTGAAAAGCTTCTTGTAAGAAGATTAAAATGAAAGCATGATATTTGTTTGTCCTGAACACTGAGGTGTAGATGGGAAGATTAACAAATGGATTTTTGTACAAGTTACAGTATATTCCCTTTACAGAAAATGGAGTGTATGTTTGTCTTGGTGCATGTGATGAAGGTGTTATAGCCTGAATAGTTATGGCAAAGTGAGTGCAACACTGAGATATGAATGTATGTTGAATGCTTGCACAGGATTCTTTACTGTGGAACAATTGTGGTGGCTCACTTTCAAAAAATGACTGAGTTGTACTGTATGATGTTCAAAAGTATGAAAACACTCCCACTTACAGAAGTTTTGAGAATTTATGCTGTCACTGTCAATAGTTTGACTGCAAAACTGATAGGCACCATTTTTAAATCATACTATAATTCGAGCAGTTACTGTGTGGTACACGCGCGCGTGTATGGTATAGTAATTTGAGTTTGCTTAACCAAAGAATTTGAGGTATTCATAAATATCATTTGAGCTCCCTCGTGGAGACCTAATTAGCTCCTTTGTGGAGTCAATATGAGCTCCCCCATGGAGACTTAATGAGCTCCTTTGTGGAGACGATAATGATGAGCTCCCTCGTGGAGACGATATGAGCTCCCTCGTGGAGACTTGGTACATACACATATATATTTAATAATGTTCATATTTTTCTAAGATTATTAATATTGTCTGTTTTATGTTAAGTGCTGTCTGGGGCAAATTATTTTGTATAGGGCCCCATTTTCCTCTTTCTTCTTTCCTTCTATAAAACAACAACAACATAATTCGAGCAACGTTGGTCTGTTTGTCTGTCTGTTTGTTCATCTACTCCTCCCAGGTCCTTGGTCCGATCTCCATCAAACTTAGTGGGTGGATGCAGGTTGACCGCGAAATTGGCGTTGCGGGGTTCATTTTTGGAAAGGTCAAGGTCACTGGGGTCAAAGGTCAAATAACTTCTAATTTTCGTCAGCTGCAATCAGACACCCGATAGAGGGTGCTATGTAGGCCTACTTACATGGGGATTCCCCCAAAAATATAATCAGACACCCAATAGAGGGTGCTATGTAGGCCTACTCAGTGCCATATATAAAGAGAGTCTGGCCAACTGCTAATTTGGACGCCATGTCGTTACCGCACGTATTACGCGTTACAGGGTTAGCGTGTACGCTCAGACGTAACAAAATAACCAAGCCAAATAAGGGGTAGTTAACAATGGGCACTGTGTATGAGCGCACTTCAGTAACGACATGGCGCCTGTAGATCACGGGACCAGCTTTTGACCAATCACAGGCTTCAAAACACATAAGCCAAAAACCGTGTTGGCCAGACTCTCTTAATATACGGCACTGGGCCTACTTATATGGGGATTCCCAGGTGTACGCCTACTTATGCTTCAAGCAAGTTCATCATCATGGGTCATCATAGGTGATTTTTATTTAATAGTTTAATCCAATTAAATTCAATTCAATTTTATTCAAAAACCAAATATAAATAACAAGATGAGCAAGTTTGGCCAAGATCGGACCAAGGAGTAGCGCAAACAGTTATTAATGACCTCCGTAGACCCATAGAGGATTTCTGGCACTCCACGGGTACATTGACTAGTATTCTAAAATAAGTCTATCGTCAGAGAGAGCATAAAAAGACCTTTCCAATGATACCTCTTTTGTTACCTATTAAGTTATGACTGAAAATACAAATGTATCCCCTGTGTTCTCATAATTGTCCCCGCCGAACGAGTTCGAGCAGGGGACTATGAAACGGGCTCCGTACGTGTGTGTGTCTGTGTGTCCGTGTGTCCGTCTGTCTGTCTGTCTGTCCGTGCGTCCGTGTGTGATCAAAATGTTCAAAATGCTACTCCTTCGCCATTTCTAACCCAATTTTGATTCTGTTTGCTTTATATGATAGCACTACATGGGAGCTTTGAAACTTCTATACAGAATTTCAGTTGTGACCTTTGACCTTGACCTTTGACCTATATTGTACATTTTGCTTCAAAATGCTACTCCTTCGCCATTTCTAACCCGATTTTGATTCCGTTTGCTTTATATGATGGCACTAGGTGAGGGCTTCAAAACTTCTACACAGAATTTTGACCTTTAACTTCTTTGACCTTTGACCTTGATTTTTGACCTATATTGTACATTGCCTACAAAATGCTACTCCTTCGCCATTTCTAACCCGATTTCGATTCTGTTTGCTTTATGTGATGGCACTAGGTGAGGGCTTCAAAACTTCTACACAGAATTTTGACCTTTGACTTCTTTGACCTTTGACCTTGATTTTTGACCTATATTTTACATTTTGCTACAAAATGCTACTCCTTCGCCATTTGTTACCCGATTTCAATTCCGTTTGCTTTAAGTGATGGCACTAAGTGAGGGCTTCAAAATTTCTACACAGAATTTTGACCTTTGACTTCTTTGACCTTTGACCTTGATTTTTTACCTGTATTGTACATTTTGCTACCAAATGCTACTCCTTCGCCATTTCTAACCCGATTTCGATTCCGTTTGCTTTATGTGATGGCGCTAGGTGAGGGCTTCAAAACTTCTACACAGAATTTTGACCTTTGACTTCTTTGACCTTTGACCTTGATTTTTTTTACCTATACAGTGTATTGTGCATTGGCTTCAAAATGCTACTCCTTCGCCATTTCTAACCCGATTTCGATTCCGTTTGCTTTATGTGATGGCACTAGGTGAGGGCTTCAAAACTTCTACATAGAATTTTGACCCTTGACTTCTTTCACCTTTGACCTTGATCTTTTTACCTATATTGTACATTTTGCTACTAAATGCTACTTCCGGCGGGGACATATTTTACGCACCGCGTAATTTCTACTTTTCCTTGTTTTCTTTGTTTTTGAAGTCAATATCTCAAATTGACAAATATCTCAAATTGACAAGTATGGAGTTAGCTTGCTCTGTGATGAAACTCCTCAAATATCACAACGCAAATAAAATCTGTAGTGAGTGCTTTATTTGAACACTGCTTTGTATAGGAAAAATTGAGTATGGCAAACCTAGTTGCTATCAACATTTTTTTCACATTTTGAAGTGTGTAGTTTTGATTGTCAACTCCTAATTTTATCATAGCTTCATATCTACTCAAAGACTTTTGTAGCATGTAGGACCATTCATCTCAAGATTTTTACACTGGGAACACTGTTAAACAATGCTTTTATTAATTTACACACAACATTAATTACACATTCATCAGTGTACCCACAATCTCCCAATCAGTAGTCAATAGACCAAGTGAACCACTCATACCCACAAACCTCTACACTCTCATGGGAACACGGTCTTTTGAACTTGTGAGAAATACACTGTACACGCTGTTTGGTCCTCCAAACAAACATTGACTAACTTTTCAAACAAGAGCTAGTTTTGAGCTTAATCTTCTATGACTGCATAGCATTCCTTCAGGAAAAAAAAATCTTTATGAGCTTCCAGGTAGAATACAATGTAGACAAAAAACAAAAACATTTTCTCTATACATATAAAGATGAGAAACTCGACTTCTTCATAACAGAAATTTATTCATTCACATATAAAATGTTGGCACAATTATGTCTAGATGGTTTTTAATGTCATTCTCATTTTGACATGAAAACTTTTTTTTTCCTTGCACCCCACATCACTGCTTCAGGTCACCCTCATACAGGAAGAGTGAGATATATTTGTGTACAAATCAGATCACCACATCCTTCCCCTCCAAAGACTTTCATTTCTTGTGGTTTGTACAAGGTGTTTTCCCTACATTGCACTGATGAATCATTTCAAACAGATATCCTCTCAATTGGTTCTTTTTCCTTTTTTTATTACAAGCGCTTCACGGATGACAATGAAAATACAAAGTGTATATGATCTAATCAAAATGATAGCAACCGTAACATTACCTAGTTAATAACCACTATCAGTTTCAAGGAATTACTTTGACGAATGCGTAAACAAGCATGTCATATCCTCTCTTCGGTTTCGTACATTTAAGATTGTCTAAACACACAAAAATATTTCAAACAACACAGATTATTACTCTAGTACATCATATTATCTAGTTAATACAATTCTTTTTTTTACAACAAAATAATTTGTTATTAACCTTCCCAATTGCATGGCATACTCATTTTTTCATTGCTTCCATAGAAAGGAATGGAGGGAATATTAATAAAGACACATGAAAACACAGACCTTCTGTATATCAATTTCCACTGCATTAAAGATTACTTGGGAGTTCCTTAATTTTAGGACTGTAGAAAGCATTTTTGGTGGGAAGATTACTGAAATGAAATATCACATGGATGAAGGTCTCAGAAGTATACAATCTGTTGTCTTTTGATACAATAGACAATGAAGTTTGCAAGTCATTTTCATCTCACTTCATTTACTAAAAATGTGTTTTGAAGCTATTTTGTGGTGTGGTATAATTAGACAAAAACACAGTAGTACTGTAGACTACACAAAGAAAAGAATCCAATGACATAGTAATACAGATTGAACTTTGTCAAATGCATTTGATTGTGTACAAAGACATGTGAAGCAGTAACTTGAACATAACTTTAAGTGCAGTTTGATTTATTTCATCTCATTTTTAATTTGATCTATTTCACTGTGTCTTGAGCATCTTTAACCCATTGAGGACGGACTGATTTTGCTACTACGTTGTACACGCATTTCCCATAGACACCCGCCTGAGTATACTCGGGACTTGTCCTAAACGGGTTAATAACATGTTGAAGTGGTATATTATAGAGATCACTATCATTCAAATGATTATGCAATATCATTTGTGACCCGCTACAACAAAAGGATCCGAAAGTCGAGGGAGGACAATTTTCTGAAAAATGACATGACATTATTCCCTTACTCTTCTACTTTAAATTCATATATAGCACAACTCATAAAAGTACTCGGCTGAGGAGATATCGATGATTTTATTAGCACATGTCAAGTGGTTGTGAAAATCAGAGTTTCGAGAAAAACGCCTTCAGAGTTTTCCTTCCGACGCTATCATGATAAAGGGGAGGTGAGACAGTTTTCATCACTTGACAATAGAAGGTATGCTCCTAGCAACCTCCACAATGTTCATTCAAGCTTAGGGCAGCGGTCTACACATGACCAATCAGAAATCAGGATGCCACGCACTGACCAATAAGATCACTCCATCATTGCTAGGGGCGGAGTCTAGCTGCGGCCCTAAATCCAAATCTTCGGACACAATTCTGTTACGTTGAAAGTTGGAAAATCACGGCCCAGAAAAATGCTGATTTCTTGCCTTTCCTTTGATCATTTTTAGCTTCGAAATTTCAGCAGATTATAGACAAGGCATTAGACTACAAAATTATGCCAAAAACAGAAATCCGATTGTTTTGACCAGTTTTGATGATGTGACATCGAACTCGATTTTCTCGGCTCAGCCGTCGAAAACCGTCAGCGACTTTAGGATCCTTTTGTTGTAGTGGGTCACATTTTATCCCCTACCAAGGCAAAGGCATTGCAACATGTGAAACCACATTAACATGTGGCAAAAAAAAAATCTTCTCTGGTAGACCACAACAATGAGAACACATAGAGTACATTGTATTTCTCACATCCTTTCTCTCGGCTGAAACAAGTCACATGAAAGTCATTCATACAACACATGACAAGCCCAGCATCATGGTCCAGAAAGCACAGTTTACAAGGGAAATCCCAACTGTGTAGGTCATGATGCCAACACGCTCCCTGGAAATTAGCAGAATCCCACATTTTGCCATAAGGAGGATACGCCTCAATTGGATTATTGTGATGTCTATCTGCAGACTTTGATTATCTCCACTCAACCAGAAACTACTTCATAGAAAAGGCTATTGTATTCTACACCTTAACTGGTAGGACAGTACCCAGAAATTGCAATACTCTTAAATGTACCTGTCATAACTCAGTTCTCGGTGAATCTCTGGTTATCAGATACAAACATTATCTTGGATCTTATTGCAACCTGTCCAACTTATTCCCTGTACTTCAAAATTATTGTAGTGATATATTGTCCTGCAAAAATCTTTGGCTTATAGCTAGTTGAACCTGAATCTGAACCTCTTTGAAAACAAATTCTAGTGTTTGGTAAAAATGACTACGTTCACCCACTAAAGAGCTAAAAGTTTGAGCTTAGAACTCCATCTGAATAACACAAAGAAGACAAAAATCAAACCAGAGTTTATATGTAGATTCCATGGATTGTCCTTGGTCCTAATTTGACCAAATCCATTTCATTTCATGTTCTCTTGAGTTTTTATCTCAAGCTGTGTCTTTATCTTCTCCAAACTCAAGTCTAATCAGTTAAATCTTTCAAAGATTCTGCACATACCGAGGTTTACAGGGCAAGTCAATGCAGAACTCGGTTGATTGGCAATGCAGAGAGTATTACCGGTATGTGTAGATAGGAGGGCAGCTTGACAACATAGTCTCTCTCATATACCAGTAAGTGATTTACCCTTAAAGAACAAGTTCACCTTCATAAACATAAGGATTGAGAGAATGTAGCAATATTAGCAGAACACATCATTGAAAGTTTGAGGAAAATCAGACAATCCGTTCAAAAGTTATGAATTTTTGAAGTTTTAATGCAGTAACCACTGGATGAGAAGACAACTGCATTGTATGAATAACTTAGATGTCACATGCGTACAACAATATAAGGAAAATACAAAGAGAATTTCACAAAATTTCATCTTTTGAAAAAGGTACACATTCTCTTGACTCGTTTACGACATATGTTAGGGGTAATATCATTCCCCCTGCCTTTAGAAAGAGGCAAGTCAAGTGCTCTTTTATTATGCGAAAAAAGTGAAAATATGTTAAATTTTCTTTACATTTTCTTTATACTGTTGTACGCATATGACTCACAAGCTGTAGTAGTCTCCTCATCCAGCGGTTCCAACACAAAAATTTTAAAAATTCATAACTTTTGCATCGATTGTCTAATTTTCCTCAAACATTCACTGATGTGTTCTACTAATATTGCTGCATTCTCTCAATCCTTATGTTTATGAAGGTGAACTTGTCCTTTAATTTGCTTCATTCATCTATTGGTGCACATGCACTGGACTGCTTTCTTTTTAGATTGGCTTAGATGTGTGGAAACCAATTGCCAATGAATAATGATTACCTAATCCCCTAATCCCTATTGAGTCACAATGGCCTCCCTGTTGGACTGGGGCACATTGCTACACCTGAGTGGGCTTGTTAAAGTTACAACTCGAAGTTTGCATGGATTACTGAATGCTGAAGAAAAAAGCTGGGAAGTAAGCTAAGTGTGTCGGCACCTATCGGAGAGAATGACTGTAAAAATACCTTTGCACACAAAGCAACAACAAACTAAACTAAAGACGTATTTATTTAATCAATACTTTGGTCATTCTTCGTAATTTCTTTGTTGTTGTTGTTGTCATTTGTATTGTATTACATACATGTATGTATTTTCTCATTGTATTGTTATCATAGGAATTGTTGTAAAGCGCATAGAGACTTCAGTGTAACATGCGCTATATAAGCAGAATATTATTATTATTATTATTATTATTATTATTATTATTATTATTATTATCATTTACAACTGTGCTGTGTTGGCAAACTGAGTAGTGGTACAACTTGTCAAATCTGACACATAATAACTTGCTACTCTCACTCTCATGATAGTCTTTGTGTGCTAAGACACTTCCATTTGAATACTACAGTCAAACCTGCCTTAGCAGCCACCTGTCTATAGCGGCCATTGAAAAATCTCCCCGAGAGAAAAGCCCTCTTAAAGACCCTGTGTATAGCGGCCACCTGTCTAACGCGGCCAGTGGCCACAAATTTTGTCTCCCACGGTACATTCTAACCTGTCTATAGCAGCCACTGAGAGTGGCCACAGACCCACACGGAGCCGCTGCTGTAGCCCAGCCAATAATTCAGCATGTTTTTCTGCTTTGTAGCCGTGCCAGTCATACATGGATAACGTTCAGTGATCGCCACCGCTGCATTCATCACTCATTCAGTCATAATAATGCAGTAGTGTAAAGCTTCCTTCACGACTGTACACATGCTACTGTGCAACAACTTGATTAATACCGGCACTGTTCAATGCATGAATTTTGAAATACACGTGAGCATACATATACACATACAGTACTTATAGATATGTATACAACGATGATACATGTACATGTAGGCAATGCACACAAAAGTTGGATAACTCGTCTGTAGCGGCAACCTGTCTATAATGGCCACTCTTTTCGCCTCCCTTGGGTGGCCGCTACAGACAGGTTTGACTGTACTCTTAAATAACTCCATGCTGAATGTGATGTGCATGAGTTATTAATTGAAAATATAACACAGTGAAACTCTCTATATTTTGAACAAAATTCAAATGTCCCTGGAAATCACCATGTATTCTAATATTTGTCTACTTCAGCATTTCCTTGATGAGAAAATCCTCAGGATGGTAGTGCATACACTTGGAAATTGGGATAATTTCCTAGAATCAGAACCAGCAAAGCACTATCCTCATAAGTGTCGGCAATGACAACAAATACAATTCACTTGCGTATTTGGTATGGCGTCGGTTTGCTGACAAACAATACAGCGGTACTGTCCATCGATTGCCAATTTGTTCATTCGTCATCATCTGGCCTCTATACTGAGAGGATCCTGGAACTTGTGTTTGGAAGGAAAGAAGAACATCCCTGAGAAAGCCTCCTCTAGTGCCCTCTGGCAGGCGATGTGTTGAGTGTACCCTCCACCCAGGCCATGGGGAGATGCTGGCCGAATGTGCTTTGTAAACCTACGAGGTGAAAGTACATGTGTTATGCACATTACCAGAACGAAAGGAAGGAATTATATGCAAACATTCTTCTGCCTGAATCATTGCTTAATATCTATACATAGGACTAAAGAGAATTATTGACTTAGTTAAGTTTGGACATTTCCATTTGTCTTTCTTTTGCTATTGGAAATATGACATCATTATGTCAATCCAAATCATTTTAGAAGATTAGAGATGACTGGATTATGTTAATCAAGACTTTATACATTGTACTTATCCACATTTTTTGAACTTCATGATTGGGGCACAGCAGGTATCAAAATTGCATATAAAACTGTGATGATTACAACAGACGTTAAATGTGACCCTGCATCACAAAACCAACAAAAAGTCGCCAAACATGGATTTTTAGTTAAGAGCAGATCCTGGAAGAGCAGACTTCAAGCTTTAAAATGATGTGTAACTCAATTCAAATGGACTCTCCTAACCTATCCTAATATTGGAAAGAAAATACACACTCTAGAAAGTGTGAACTGAGAAAAGAGGCTCTGAAGTACAGGGTCTATTCAAGTGCTTTAATCTTTACCAAGTCGTGCTATCTGTGCGATGAATGGAACAAAAAACAGGATGTTAACCATCGGAGCAACAACAATGAAGGGATTATCAGATTAATTTGAAACTGAGCATACCTTATTAACACATTCTGTGCATGATTAATGCCAACTTTCAAAGCAGTAGCATGATTCTTTTCAAAGTTATTGGAATTGAAAGCGAAGAGTATGGATGGGTTTTCACGAAATGAAAAGAGAACTCTTAAGAGAAACACCTAATCACACTATTCTACCAAAAACTGTTCAAAACAAAAATGCTATAAGCATAATTTCCAGTTGTTGTTGGTTCTTTTTTTTATGATGAAAATTTTAGTATAATGTAGAAGAAGACTTGCTCTTTCAGAAAATATAAAAAAATCAAGATTGGCTGGGTTGACCCATTTCACCTATTTTCAGTCCTAACACAAAATCAGTGCGTGTGACTTTTTGTTGGTTTTGTGGTGCATGGTCACAAATAATGAAGTACTGTTGAAAATGTAACGATGATTTATGAATAGATATCATGCAGTTTTCAAAATGTAGCCATACTCGTAACAAATGCAAACCCTCTTTTCTCCGGCTGACTAAAAGACTGCCTTTAATCTGGACAATAAAATGAGGCGGAAATTTACAGGTTCTGTTCATGTCACATGGCCAAGTTCAGAGGCAATAATTAGAAAGAATTGTGATGTGACATTAAAAGTTCTGTATCACTAACATAAAAGATAAAATGTAGAAATTTGGCAAAAATTACAGATAGTGACCAGAAAGATAGACATGGAAGCATAAGCATCGATATATCTCAGACAAGACCCAACTCACCCCTTGGTATCTAGCTCCTCCTGTGAGACAGGTGGATCAGGACCAAAGGTGTAAACCTCCAGCTCTTCATACTCATACGGCGTCTCTTCAGTCTTGGGGATGGGCAAGAAGCTGTCTTGGAAACCAAGGCCCTGTATTACAGTTGCCACAGGAAACGGGATGAAGATATAATAGTGTATTGTATGATGAGTTTTAGTTCATTGAAACTTTGCTTTTGTTGTGGATGCACAAAGACCAAAACACGACTTCCCATCTACATGAATGCAGGAATTTGTTTCTGCTGTCTTCAAAAAAGTGCCATGACATAACAGGCTTGATGTATAATGGGTAGTTTAGAGCAATTCGATTGTGACACTGTCAACTGGCATAGTGCCACTCTCTAGCAATGCCCTTAATTGACGATAAAAATAGACAGGTCAAGAAGTGTATTAGTGGCATTTCTTATAAAATGGACAATGATCAATGGCAAGTTAAATCATGCTCACAGGACAAATCATGTTAAATGACTCACTGATAATGAGTGGTTATAACTTTCCCAATCACTTTTCCCACTTTTCTTTCTTTACATCTGTTGCACTTTCATTACTGTGTTCTTGAAGTATGAATTCCCTTGACATATGCCCGCATTAAAACAAATTGTTGGTTGAGAAAGATAATGGCCTTAAAGGGATGGTACAGTATTGTGGATTGGGCTTGTAACTTTTTGGGAGATACTCAGAAAGCAAGAACATACAATTCTAACAGGAATTCAACGTTTATTTGATGAAAAACGGTTCTGAAATGGCTGAGATGCCCCAAAACAAAGTAAAACAAAGTGACCCTAATAAAAGGCGGGTCCCATCTTTTATTAGGATAGCTATGTTTTGGATATCTCAGCCATTTCAAAACCATTTTTTCATCAAATAAACTTTGAATTCCTCTTAGAATTATAGGCTCTTTCATATTTCATACGAGTTTTCTCATTATCTCAAATAATTTTCACCAAAAAACGTTGGAAACCTGAAACCCCATCTCAACCGAAACTATACCAACCCTTTAAGGTTTCAATAACCCTCTGGCATTAATGGCCTCATCTTCATCAATCAACGGAAGGCAAGTGATTACTGATTAACCTGTTCTATACAGGAACCTGGTGGCCTGTGTATTATAAAGTCTATGGCATTTCTGAAATCAGTATAGAATGGGTTAATATAAGTTTATGTCGTCCCTTTCCAAGTATCAAAGTATTGATTCCATTCAGTCAATACATCTTAAATAGCTGCACCATGTGCACATGCTAAACGTGGCAGTGCCTGAAGGAAAGACCAAAACATGCACTCACCAGCTTCGCGCCAGAAGACACCTCAATGGCTTTCCTTTGGGGAGGTTTGTAGGTTGGAGCCTCCTGACTTTGCTGATTGGCAACATGGCTGGCAATCACCTGATCAGCTGGTCTGTCTGAGTAGATCTATGAGGATGAGAATGAAGCCGATCAGAACTTGTCACTGGGTGTCGAGTACAGGAAAAAATACTGCCTGTATGACTTACGATGTGTAATGATAATGACTGGCCTAGGAGGGAACATAAAGATCAATCCATCCGAAGGGATTGAATTGCTACTAAGTGAGGCTCTAAGTCTCCGATGAAGTGAAGGAAGCTAAAACCTTTCCAAAATTGTACAGTCAAACCTGCCTTAGTGGTCACCTTTCTATAGCGGCCACTGAAAAATCCCCCCCCCCCCCCCCCCCCCCCGAGAGAAAAGCCCTGTTAAAGACCCTGGACATGTAGGCAATGCACACAAAGTTGGATAACCTGTCTACAGCGGCCACCTGTCTATAACGGCCACACTTTAGTCTCCCTTGGGTGGCCGCTATTGACAGGTTTGACTGTACTTTAAACATCGATGTTACAACGTTCTGTATATTCCCAATAATGTCATCATCCTTCATAAATGAATTTGTCAATGTACTTTGGGAGTATTGCATACCTTCAACTTCAAGTTTCAGTGGTAGACATTTCTACAGCATCATCACAGCTTATAGCTAGCCAGCTTTGCACAACTACACCCAGCTTTCTTGTCTTTGCAAGCTAATGGGCATGGTACATACCCAACATGTGAACCCTAATTTCATCAGTGCGCTTCCCTTGTTTATAGTCTTTTGCTCATTTACAAAAATGTGTCCCCACAGGTCAACCTTCCCAAGAATGTTCTGCGCGAGGGAAAACATTACAAACGGACCCCATTTTCATGATATTATGCATCCCATCTTGGACTGGCATTTGACTAACCCATGCAATTCTCATGTTTACATTACCTTCCTTGGATCAATTAATCATTGTATTCCTATCTGAAAATCAGAAGAGCTTTGACTATGTACCATGTCTAAAGAGTTGGTCCCTTTTCTGTGTCTCAGTAAGTGATATGAGACAGAATGATTATGATGTAATCATTATCCTTTTTGTGATTACATAGATCTTCCAAAAGCATTCAATGCTTCTCAGACACAAATATAAGAACCATACAGACTGCATTTCTTTTGCTCTCCACTCTTAAACAACTTCCATGACAAAAGTATACTGCTGGAAAAATGAGCAAAGAAAATGGGATTCCATCGGGATATTCAGTATACAAAAGTATCGTGGTAGAAACTTCATATCAAACCAGGTTTTAGCATCAGTACAAAATATGAAAAATCAGCTCCATGAATTCATAATTTCAAAATTCATGACCAGATGCAACTACTTTCACTGATCACAAGTATCAGCAAAAGGTGGTATGACCAGCAAAACTTCTTTTGATATGGCATACTTACCAATTCATCCAGAAGAGCTTCTTTATTCTTCTTCTTCTGATTCAAGGCTTGTTTGGCCAGAAATTGTTGTTCCTGTTGTCTTTCCTCATTGATCTGTCTCTCCTCGTCCAGCAAGGCATCCAAGTACATCATATCATTGCTCTGTAGACATTCAGGTCATCGAAACAAGCATCAGCATATGATGCAGTTTATGGTACCATGGGGTACCAAATGGATTTTGTTGAACTATCTAATTTCTTTCTAGGGCTGTACTCTGGGTTACAAAAATAAGTAAAAGCAATTTTTAGTGCTTTATGCACGAAGATGTGTTGCACTAATGTACAAAAAAGTCAAAATACACTACCATTGTAATCATGGATTTTAAAAAATTTAAAAACAGAGTTCTAAGTGCAAGTTTCTTTCATCTATCAGTAATAAAGCAATGCTATAGTCAATGTGTGTGAATTCCCTTTGCATTCCCTCAATACCCTGTAACTTTATGATAAAAAATATTGTACGAAAAGATCAAACATTACCTACCATATCTTGCGCTTATCAAATTCGCTGGTTCCATTATTCCCTCAATGATTATAACAAGTATTGTTATTGTTACTGTAATTATGGTAAACACATAACAGTGATGAACTGGTATTAGGGATCATTGCTGCTGATTGCTACAATTTGGCTGTCGTTACAGCAAAGTATAAGTGTACGTCTTATGAACACGAGATGGTGCTACACCACTGTAACCCATGGTATGGTGTACCCTAAGCAGTGGCATGTTGCATCATATGTACAGTAAACCTTGTGTCAGTCAACATACATTTCATTGGAGAAAATTTTGCTGACGTTAGGCACAAGTCATGCCAGCAATGATATGATGTATATTTATACAAAAAGTCTTACCCTAATTTGCCTGTTCCTTGTAATCTGTTCCTTGTTTTCTCTCCTGTAGCTTTCAACCCGTTTTCTTGTCACCTCTTCATCTATGCCATTGGTGAGATTAAATACTGTAGGAGGAAGACAAAATTCAGTTCACATTAGTATATTTTACACAAACAGCTTCAGAAAATCATGGTCACCATCAGATTGAATTGCAATGACTTCACAAAGGAGTACGTCTGACATGAAACAAATCATGCAGTCTATCCTCACGTATCAAAGGATGGAAATTATTCACACTTCTGTATTTAGTAAAAATGTATATAAACATAGCAGGTAAACTGAAAAAAAGAAATAGCAAGAAATAAAGTGCCACACATAATTATATTCTACTCTTGTAATTGAGAAGAAAGACAAGTTATGCAACACTCTGAGCAAGTGAGTCAGAATTTGACATGTCGCAAGAAACAGGAGGTACATGAATCAATTCAGTAATTGTGGGTACAAAGAATACGGATGGTTGAGAGAAAACATGCTTGAATTCAAAATGAAACATTAACAATCACATGAACAAAAAAAGAAAAGAAAAGGAAAATGAAACCTAATTTCTTTTAACTTCCAAGTTATCAATATGCCTCGGTGAAATAAGAGAGAAATATGAAATAGTTACTTCCTAAAAGACAATGTTATCAGTATAAATGCAACATCCACAAATGTGAATTGGAGCATCACTGTTTCATCCCTATTCATCCATTCTGCCCCCCCCCCCCAAAAAAAAAAGATCTCCATTACACAACAGGTGAATGGTTATAAATCAAATGATGACAACTTACTGATGGTTTCTACTTCTTCCAAGTAGTCATTGTACTCCCTCAGACTGTCAAAGTCTGACTCCTGCTTGTTGAAACTGAAACAGTGAAACAAACAAACAAACAAACAAAATCATTATGCACAAGTCGCATCAGCCCATGTCTAATGAAGTCCAGTTTCTACTGCTAGATACATGTATCTACAAGAGTAAGTTCTTAATTTTGGTACCCAGCATTTTTAATTACTCCCAAACCTAGGCAGTACAATGATATGCCCTCCTGTAGTTCCAAAACCCATTAAAAAGTGTGAGAAGTCTGGCATTCACAATTTATAAAATCACCTCAGTAATTTAGATGCAGCCATGCATGTAGGAAATATGGCATCCAAAAACCCAGTTGGCAGACTCCAAACACTACAGTAACAGGCTTAATAACAAGTGTAAATTTTAAAATACTATTCAACTTAGAGCTTTGGATAGAATATGAAGTTGACTTAGCAGACTATTAATGATAAAACAAAAAGAAACCAAATTCAGATCTTCGTTTCTTCATTTTCTTAGCTGACACATGCAACTTTATTACATTGGAGCACTTATGGGTCACATGGGTGTTTTTGTGTTAAGAAGGAAGTTGATTTAATGAGCAGAAATATGCTACTTCTCAGCTCCAAGATTATCTCTGGGAACATGATTTGTTTAATAAGAATAGATGGTGACCAAATACGTCCCATCATTTCCACAGCTCTTTTGATTAAGTATGCTGATCAGGATGAATTTAGATAATTTCTTTTCTTTTATGTCAACTGACACACAAGATTTGGAACACAATCAGTTTTACCTCTTGTCTCCTCTCTTGCCTCATTTACTCTCTTTTCATTTCCTCTAGATACAAGATTATTTTTTTTTTTCACATATTACACTTGAACTCTGAAACAAGAACAATAAATCCATTGACAAAACTGATTGAAGACAAACAACATGGGCAAATTCAGTGGCGTCCTGGTGTGCTGCTGAGTCTGCTGCCATTTTCCTTTTTGAATTTCATCAAATGACCAAAAACAAAAGCTAAAGAGCTAACTTACTCCTTGAGTATTTTCCTCCTGATATCAACTTCTTTCTCAACAGTCACATCTTCAAAAAGCTGCACTCTGAACTGATTTCTCCTGAGCGGTGTCTTGCATTCTGGGCACGCTCCTGATCCTCGTACAAAAAGAAGTTCCACACAGTTTTCACATCTATGATGTGGGTGTATTAAAGAATAAAGAATTGGGCAAATGTTAAAATGCAATTCAAAACTGGTAATATATAACCTAAAATCCTGCTAGTGTATCACCTACCTTTCAGGGTTGTCTGTCCTACAAAGTATCAATAACTGCTAAGTTGTTGTATCATCAAAGGAGAATCCATACAATCCATTTTTTTTCTGCTGCCATTTAGATGTCTCATTTTTGTTTGTTTTGCCAAAAATCCATTTTTCGATCATGTTACCCAATGGCAAATTCACTGGATGCATTTCCTTTTGGCTTGCCATAGACAAAAGCCCAAAAATCATGCATCCAGTCCTTCAAAACCATGCGTCCAGTAATTACTGGATGCATGGCAAAAGTACTGGATATAATATAGGCATCTCGTACTGAGTGCGCGAACGTTTGCTTAGTGCACAAACCTTTGTGCACATACTCCTTGCAAGTCTTGGTCTTACTACAAGTGCACGATAACATGTTTACCACTGTGAGGCAGCGTGTGCTGTGGCCAATAGACAATCCACACGCGGTTCTTGACCAATCTCGCTACCCATTCTACGAATTTTAAAATGGTTAAATTAATAATAGGGCCTAATTAACATGTAAATCAGTTCGGGAAACCCACTCACAAGGGGGGCCCCTCCTTATAAGTAACCCGTCCCCCTTATAAGTAACCCCGTCCCCCTTATAAGTAACCCAGTACCTCAGTACATGTACTCAGTCACCACGTCTGCACTCAAGCATTGCCGCACCGCCGCGCCTGGCGACACTCACGCCAGTAATCGCTCGCATTTCAGCATTCGCATGGGTCGTTTGACATCGCATTTAAATCCACGATTTTAGATATGATGCCTCAAACCGATTTTGCTCAAATTTCGTGAGTAACTAGGAAACTTGTGAAGCTTTATATGGACATAATCAAGCGAATTGCCGCAGTCCTTTCATTTTCGCGTTGCATTGCAAAAAAGCGTGGAGACTCCTTATAAGGGGTGCCCCGGGGGTTACTTATAAGGGGGACGGGGTTACTTATAAGGGGGACGGGTTACTTATAAGGAGGGGCCCCCCCTTGTGAGTGGGTTTCCCAAACTGAAATGCACCATCACTATCAGCAACAAGGAAACAGTATAAAACAGCTAGTTTAGTACTTCTGTCGTCGATGCTTCCATGAACAATTCAAACCCTTCTTAATCATTAATCGAGCTAAAATTAACATAAACGGTACTTGGGAGAAACGAGTCGAGTAGAGGTCTATTCTCAATCTAAGCATGACTTCGAATGGTCTGGTCTGGGGAAACCCAACACAATATGCAACATATGGGACTATTCTACTCGAACAAAACGTGACAGCATTTCTCGTAGGTTACCTGTAGCTGTACGTCTACAGAGTTGGTTAATACTTACAGCGTATGACCACAAATGTTAACCATAAGAACAAGCGAAGGATTTCTGTATTTTGTCGATTTACATCTTGGGCACATTTGCTCATCCATTTTGGACAGGATGGAAGACAGACTGGACTCCGACGATTCTATCTACACACTTCAGTGAGGAATGGAACTAGTCTGGATTCTAGACAGTCTTCCTGCCTGAATTGTGACGTGTTCTGCAGACACCCACTGCGCCATAACCATCCGCATCGGGCCAGGCTGTTACCAACAGCTCAGAATATTAGACTATCTCGGCGGCCAGATCTCGACGGCCGCTCCAACTAAAACAAAAAATGTAGTGAACACAACTCCTAACGTCCTCGCATGGCAACAACATACCCAAGGTTGAGGGATAGCAAAGCATGCTCTCTTTACAGCATACAGGGACGTTTTACTAGAATTGTATCCAAAAAACCATCCATACTTGAAACGCAAAGCAAGCCTAAAAGAACTTGATAAACTGCAACGTCTTCAGGATTGTGCCGCTAGATTACTTACCTCCACGAAGGAAGCAACACATTACCCCAATACTTCGTTCCCTAGTACATTGGCTCCCTGTAGAAAAACATTCATTTCAAGAGTCTTCTTCTTGTCTACCGTACATTGCACAAATTTGCCCCTGCCTACCTTCAAAATACTCTTCATCTTAACCAACAATCCCGAAATCTCCGCTCATCGATGGCTCATAAAAATTTGATACAGGTGCAATGTACCTCGGAATCGAGGACACGGTGTGGGGGTGGGGGGTGGGGGGTGGGGGGGGGGGGGATCGTGCTTTCTCATAAGTGGGCCCAAAACTTTGGAACATCTTTCCGATACCTCGACGACAAGCACCTTCTATTGATGCCTTCAAAAAATTCGTTGTTTTGTCATGTACGCGCATACGTCTAAAGTAAAGTACGTTAGTAGCCTAAGCCCTAAGGATATCTTTCCTCAACTGTGCTTCAGAAAGCTGGCTACATCCAGATCGCCTCGGAAGTGATAGTTTGTCTCACCACCTTCACCAACGTTGATTATTTGCTTATTATATTTAGAATCAACATTTTTAAACAGGAGGGGAGGATGTTTAGTGAGAATTTGTGTGGTGAATGCGATGATGTGGAGGGATTATATAATTTGCCAGTTGAAGGGCGCGTGCCATTTCTCAAAGTGCCATAACCGAAGCAGCGCGTGATGTCAAACTTGCTTTGTGAAGTCATAATCGCTTTGTTTGAATTATTGTTACGTTTCACAGAATGGCGTGCAAAGCAGTGCGCGTGTCAGAATTACTTTGTGATGTCACAATTGTTTTGTGATAGGATTGTTACATTGCACAGAGTGCAGTGACCTTACGATGCAGCGCGCGATGTCGAAATTGCTTTGTGATGTCATAATTGCATATTTTACAAATTGTGCGCTGGTTGGAAAACGTCGTCATAATTACTTTGTGACATCATTTTGCCAATATGAGTCAAACACAAGGGAAATGAAGAGAATGGCCGTTACATACATTAGGCCGCTATAATAAGCAGGTTATCCGACATTTTTTTTCTTTTTTTTTTCGTGCGTATTGCCTAGTACATCCACGCATCTATAAGTACCTATAATATGAACATGTATGCGCATAAGTATGCACCTATTTCATGCATTAAGCAATGCCGGTATTGATCGAGTTGTAGCACAGTTGCATGCTAAACAGCAAGCTTTTCTCAAGTGCATTTCTATTACTGAATGGCTGGTAAATGCAGCGGTGGCCATCACCGGACTGCTAGCCATAAACAATCGGCACGGCTGCAAATCAGGAAGAAGAAGAAGAAGAAGAAGAAGAAGAAGAAGAAAAAAAAAAAAAAAAAAAACCCACGCTAAATTATCGGCTTGGCTGCTGCTCAGTGTATGTAGGTCTATGGTCGTTAAAGACAGGTTAAAATCTAATGAGGGGAACAAAATTGGTAGTCGCTATATGCACAGGGTATTTAGCATGGCTTTTTGTCTAGGGGGATTTTTTCGGTGACCGCATACCGCAGGTGGTCGCTATGCCTGTAGACAGGTGGCCACTAAGGCAGGGTTGATTGTAGTAGACAATAGAGTGTCCAACAGGCCAACATTCTTAGATATTGGAAAATACATATAATCACGTTAACACTTTCAATCAATCACTCGACGATTAATTTTCGATCCCAAATATACTTTTGAATAGACTTTTAATCATTTAAATATTTGATGACTTTTTTTTCCGGTACAAACTCAAATGAAAAGGGGATAGACTTTCGTGCAATTAAAAGGATAGCAATCAATGGTTACAAACCCAGACAGAAAATAGAGCACCAGTAAAGCGATTGAGAAGTACACGGCCCTGATAGGCAAACAACAAATGAAGTGACATCTTGGGTTGAAATTGTCATTATGTACGAAATTCACCCTTATACTCTCTAGGACCGAACTCCGAAATTTGAATAATACTGTATATTGTTCTCCACCTTATGGTAAAATTGTGTCCTTGATGAGACAGCACCCCCATTCCACTTCAAGTTATCTGTGGGTGATTTTTTTTTTAAAGAAAACTTTATTATAACTGGCCGAGATTACTAGTAAATCATTTCTATCTTTACTTTTATTTGTGCCTCAAGTTCTCGTTGAATGAGTTTGTCATCATCAGTTGAGCAACATTCTCTCCCAGTTTAGGATGATCAATGCTGAGGATCTCACTCCATTAAAAGAAAATCGATTTACAGAGTATTTAACTCTTTGTTAAATTCATCAAAAAATAAGTAAATACTGGCCTGCAATTGCCGATTCGTTTACAAAAGCCATTGGGAAAACTATTTCTGATTTACATAATTAGGTGATACTCAGCAGTATCAGCTTTTTTCAAAACGTAATATTTTATGTGTAACTTTGAAATTCCACTACTTCGGGTTATTTTGCGACTTTGATCAAATTTTCATTTTTTCTTTTCGTGGTTTTCAAGTAATTTTGATGTGTTTATTTGTTGCAGCAAGTGGTCCAATTTCCCTGCCTATCTTCAATCAACTTCAAATGGGGGCGGGGTTTCTCTGTTTGTCAAGATATGACATGGTACATCTCATGTAAAGTCGTTTGCCGGTTCTAGAAAAAGCACAGAACAACATTCCATTCACGTTTACTCTGTAACATCCACTTGAGATGTCAACACATTCCGACTCGCCGAAGAACCTCGAAGAATGTAAAATGACACCTATAAAGCAGTTAGAGCAATGAAAAGAAATGCATATATTAGTGTGTCGTACAATGTTTGTCTAAAAATGATGAGCAGAAAACAGCTAATAACAGACGGAGTTTATTCATTTAAAGGACAAGTTCACCTTCATAGACATGTGGGTTGAGTGAATGCAGCAATATCAGTATTAGTGAGAGTTTGAGGAAAATCGGACGATCCGTTCAAGAGTTATGAATTTTTGAAGTTTCTGCTAAGTAAGCTTGCGATGTCACATGAGTACAATGATATAAAGAAAGAACAGAGGAAATTCAACATATATTATTTCCATTTTTCTCGCATAACAAAAGAACACTCGATTTCTCTCTTTCAGAAGACAGGGGGAATAATATTACCCTTAACATACGTCAGTATAGCAAGTCGAAGAAATGTGCACTTTATTCGAAAAAGTAAAGTTTTGTGAAATTCTCTTTTTATTTTCCTTATATAGTTGTACGCATGTGACATCATACACTGTAGTAGTCTTATCATCCAGCAGTGACTGCGCAGATACTTAAAATATTCATAACTTTTGAACGGATTGTCCGATTTTCCGCAAACTTTCACCGATGTGTTCTACAATATTGCTGCATTCTCTCAATCCTAATGTATATGAAGGTGGACTTGCATGTCCCTTAAAGGGATCATACAGTTTTGGTTGAGACCTAGTTTCAGGTTTCTAACATTTTTGGTGAGATAATGAGAAACCTCTTATGAAATATGAAAGAGCATGTAATTCTATGAGGAATTCAACGTTTATTTGATGAAAATTGGTTTTGAAATGGCTGAGATACCCAAAAAGAGCGATTCTAATACAGTGTGGGACCCACACTTTATTACGATCGCTTTGTTTTACTTTGTTTTTGGATGTTTCAGTCATTCCAAACCCGATTTTCATCATATAAACTTTGAATTCCTCTTAAAATGGTATGCTCTGTACTATATCATGTGTTTTCTTGGTATCTCACAAAAAGTTAAAAGCCCAATTCTCATCTCCACCAAAACTGTACTATCCCTTTAAGTAACCTGCTCTTCATGCATGTTAACATTAATTTTGTTTACTAACAACAAAGAGGCGTTGACATTAAATGAGTCTATGTTTTAGTACTGAAAGTCAGTCATATTGTGCAATTTCTTCCGTGGTGAACTTTCACTTTCAATCATGACTGTATGATGAATTTTTTCTGTGTCGATTTTACAATATACGCTGCATGCATATAAGCAGTTTTCCTTTCAGAAAAGACAAGCTTTAGTTAATCGTAAACTGTGCTGAACGCATTCAACCGATCAAGAAAAAAAATCAATTTGTTATGCACAATTTGAAACAGAAAACGTCGCTTGGTCTTTTTCAGCATTACCTTCGAATTTCAATCACCAGTCATTATTAGTCATGTTCTTTGATTTATGTGTATACATATATTCTATATAATCTGTTATGCTTAGTAAACTGATGTCAATATTATTACTTTTCCCTAGTTCTTTTAATGATATTCAACTGATGTTTTGTTATATGAGTTTACATCTTCGAAGTTATCCTGATGTATGATTTCGTAGCGGTTGAAAAGGGAAAGGAAATAAAAACGAAACAAAACTTCGCAGTAACAAATAATGTCACATCTAGAAAAAAAAAACCACAGGCAGAAATCAATGTAAGAATAATTATTATAACGCCTGTTTCCAAATTTAAAAAAAAAAAGTCATTTTTATTGCACCATCATCGACGTTTAGAGATTCAAACAAGTGAATGAATATATATTGTATAAATAATTGATAGATTTGTATGATGCACTCGAAAGATTATTATCTAAAAACTTCGTATGCAGCATAATGATTCATTCTTTTTTTTTTTCACTTTTGATTTTCAAAACTGTTGTTGCTCGGTAATCTCACTACTCTTTGTTTATCAGTGAGCCCGAGCTTCTGTGCCTCCAGTGCCCTGGTTATGACCCATCGTTTCCCTCTCCTCTCCTCTCCTCTCCCCCTCCCCCCCCCCCCTTGTCCACCTCGGACTTACTACCTTCCTCACTATCTTTCTATCCTCTCATCAATCTTTCCTTACAAGAGAGCCGCCTTGTGTTTGTCAATGTGCGTTGGTATGTGTGCATGTAGGTGTGTATCGCTCTGTCTTTTTTTTTTTTTTTTTTTACTACCGCTTAGGGAAATTGTTGTTGTTTTTGCTACTATAAGGGTTTTTTTCTGTATGAGGGGACTGCATTCTACAAGCTCTGTTTTTTAGCAGTCCCCTCCATTTCCAGCAATATTGTTTATGCATTTACCACAGTGACATAACAGTTATTTTTTTTGTATCTCTGTTGATAATTTACCTGTATCTTTTTTACAATGTTATTTCTGTTCATCGCACTGTGGTACTGATTTTCTGACATCTGTGTATATGAATGTTTCATTGTACTTCCAATTATTTTGTTTGTTGGAAGTAAAATAAATCAACTTGAACTTGAACTTGAAGAAAAAAACAAAACAAAAAAAAGATATTATACTTCCGTTATGTGTCATTTAAAGGGATCAAAACATAATAATCATAGCCAGAAAGCATTTCAGCGAACATGATAAAACATCAAAGCATCCTCACAACCAAGTCTTTCATGCGTGTTTACATGATGTAAATCAACTCTTCTTGATGTGATGAGGAATAAAAGAGACAGTCGGAGCTACAATCAAAGTCAAAAAGCGAAGTCCACCCTTCGTCGCCCGGCCAGCTTATATTATGGTCTGTTGAATCACCCTTCTATCAGCGTGGCATACGTGACGAATGGCGAGTGACGAGTTGAAATCCGCACGTACGCACCAGCGATACGCGGACCTGGCGCCTGAAGAGATGTGAATGAATGGAAGAACTCGTGCTTTGACACTGACTTCAGTCGGAGTTGACTAAAAGACCCCATCAGAACCGATTGGTCACGCAGGCTGGAAGCTCCCAGGGTATAGGGATGTTTTTCAATGTGTCGGCAAATCGGAAAATACACGTGTATTCGCACATGTAAATGATACGACAAGCTCCTCATTTTGTTCCACCTCACCACTGCAACTATGCTGTTATCACCACTCATGACAATAATAACAGTTATGATGAAGATGATACATTATTATGATTGTGATTATTGTTATTATTATCATTATCAGTAGTAGTAGTAGTAGTAGTAGTAGTAGTAGTAGTAGTAGTTATCAATATGATGATAAAAATAATGATAATAATATATTATTGTTATTACATGATGATTATCATTATCAAATTGTCTTGCTATGTGCTCATTTAATGAGACTTTAAGATGTTGTAATGTTTTTCTTGGTTTTTTTTTTGTTGTTGTAAAGGTATGAATGGACTGTTGATCATGACGGGATATACGAATTATAAATGCTGCCTTTCGGTGGTTTCGGCAGTAGGCCTACATGGGCTATAAGAGTGTTAAAGAGTTAAAGTTACACGCGGATGAAATAAAATAATAACAAATTTGTAGTTCCGATGGAATACAAAAATACAATGCTTTACTTGATGATTTTGTTCAATTTCGAAGACAATTACCTGTTACGTTCTACCTATCACCTTTTTATCACGTTGTTCAGAGCTTTAATTGACCTTATTTTGTGTAAAAAATGAATGAAATCAAAAGACATTTCACGACAGAGAGTCAGTTCAAAGTTCCATTTTGTAAATTAGCAGAAAAAGAGTGAGAATTGTGATACAGTATTACAGAGATTTTTCTTTTCCTGATTATTCAGATAAGCACCTGTGTTGTAATGATTATTCATGAAATCATTATAAATGGTGCTCACCAGCATATCCATCGGGTAGCAACAAAGTGTTCCTTATATAAGGTCTAGTTTTGGGCGATATTGATATTGGCCTAGAAAATAGGCTTACTTTCAGGTGGATGTGCTTGCAACCACCATTTAAGGATTATATAAAATAATCATTACATTACAGATGCTTATCTCTATGAATCTAAAAACCAACATGCCTGCATGATTGCATGTACAAAATGACTCTGTCATGCTCATGCTCAGTGGAACTTTAGTATTGGTTTGAGAGACTCGAGTTTCGCTGGTCGTGGAGTGGTTGCGTATAGACGTCCCCGCGATGTCTCCTGGAGACTAGCCTGGTCTCCAGGGCGTCACGAGAGAATCGAACACGTTAATTTTTTGTTTCAGAGATTTTCGCCATGTCTCCAGATGGCTTCGGAGGTGTATCTGCGACGTCTCTTAACCGCGGCCACGGTCTCGGAGACGAATTTGTCCGCGAGGTCTCTGAGAGGGGGTCACCCCACAAGACCGACACCCACGGGTTATACGGCCCACGCGTTCGACATTGAAAAGAGGTCCATGAGTTATACAGCTCACGAGTCATCACAGCCCATGAGTTCGGCACTGGGCAAATAAAACCCATGAGTTCGACTCGGTAAAAACAGCCCACGAGTTCGACAGATACAACACGTGTGTCGGTCTCGTGGGCCCTGTTAGCTTAGTGTTGAACTCATGGGCTGTATGACTCGTGAGCTGTATAACTCATGGGCTGTATGACTTGTGAGCTCTATGACTCGTGGGCTGTATGACTCGTGGGTGTCGGTCTCGTGACGTCCACTCGAGCGCAAGCCACTTCTTTGTCTTTAGTCGCGGCGACTGATCAGTCACATCAGTCACGGCGAAGTCACCTAGAGTGAGATAGGCCCTTTATTACGAACATGGCTTATTATACGAAAGTATAGGTAGGCCTACTCCTTTTCGGTAATTCTACCTTCAGTTCGTTGAGCAATAAATAAAATCTATTTATCACTCAAAACATTTAATGTTTCTAGATATAGGTCTTGCTAAATTTTTGTTTTTCAACATCTTGCGGCATGCCGCGTCAAGTTATTCCTTTATAGGATCCCGTGTTAGGGAAAAATTATATTGCATTGAATCACACTTTCTTGTTCTAAAAGCACCAAATTATGACATTGGTAGACCTAGTATATGTGACAAAGCTAGTGAGCCGATATGATGTCTGTCTCAAGTCACTTAAGAATGAAGGAATAAGTATAGATAAATGAAATCAAAACATCCTTTAAATTTCTAAACCGAAACAATCGTCCTAATATTTTCAGTCGTTGTTAAAGATTAAACTGACACAAAACGCACGTATCGCAAGAAGAATGTACGAAGCGACTGTCACGTATACAATCTCTTATTATTATCTTTCCTCTCATTCATTACATTGTGAATGTAATGGATAGGGAGCTTTTGCACGCTAATGATATCCGCTGTTACACAAGTAGCTTCTGAAGAGCTAGATACCATCAGAGTTGTTCTTGAATGTTAAAAGCGAAAGTTTGTACTAGGTGGTAACGATGATCAATCAATATTATATATTATCATCAGCATTCCTTCAGCGTGGGAGGTTCCTCGATTTGGTTCATACCCCGACAAACCACATTATTTACATCCTACACTTCCCTTTGGTGCAACCCACACATCCGCAGCTATGTAAATTTGTTAGATCTTCAAAGTACGCAGATGTAATAAATAGTGTCATATCTACCATCATGTACAGTGACATGACTGTCACCCCTTCTGGTCATCACTATTGTTGTTGATATTGTTCGATCATTCTTCTTATATAATATTTGCAATTACCTTTGTTGTTGTTATCGTTGCTAATACGAATGTGTTATACAAACGGTAGTTATCCCTTTCCGTTCTACTGGCAATATTCCACGAGGCTTTCCAAGATAACACGATAACCCCAGTTCCGCGATTCGATTGGGCAAAAGTTGTGGTTACTTTAAGGAGGGAAGTGCTGTAGCCAATCAGAGGTTTGAAATAAAAGTAGGGCTTTGCCGTGTTTGCGGAGTGGCAAGGTTGATACTGGACTCTTGCGGGCGAATTATTGGTCAGCTGTCAACTGGATGGAATGCAAAATGAATTGCAGATCTGTTCTGGAGCCTGCACGTAACTCTACTCATCTTTACTCGAGAGGCGGTTACTTGAGGGTAGATGTAAATATTGGGTCATGTGATCAATGTAAACATACGCTCCGCGGCCGAGGTTTCTCACAACTGTATGACATTTAGCCAGGCAGGCCTAGTTTATTCACGTGCGTTTCGTGGTACCTTGGTCCGCTTCTCATCACAGAGCAGCATTGTAGTGTACTATGGGCTCGCGAATGCATGGACACCCGTAGTGGTAGAGAACCGGTGATTTCTTCACGTACAAGTGACAGTACAGATGTACTTCTATCTACCATACAATCTGTTTGGGAATCTGTTCGCCGCAAGAAAATCATGACTCTCTAAGCAATTTAGAGAAACGCCGGGTACGCACTAACTACGTTTCCGTTTTGACTGTCACATCACATCGAATAACACCGACCGCATAAATAGAGGGATTCGCAGGAAACACAAAAAACACAGAGAGAAATTATTATGCGATGGACACACACAGCGGCAGTGTACGTGACGAACGTGATCGGAAGGAGCCCCTATCTCCAGTGTGCTCTTATGAACTCTGCACTGCCATGGACAATCTGAAATTGTGCTCTCGATGTCGAGATGCATGGTACTGTTCGAAGGAACATCAGATCATTCACTGGCAAACCCACAAGAGGACATGTCGAACTGCACCGGGAGAAACTTCATCAAAATCGAAATCAAGCAGTCATAATTTAAGAACGAGTGGGTCGAGCAGCGGATCACTGCACGGCGCTCGAGCACGGAAAGTACGTGCCAGCCCTGCTGCAGGCGACAGACATGATAGAGTTGGACTACAGCATATAAGCTCCTCCTCATCGTCAATTTCGTCTATGTCTTCATCCTCTTCAACCTCATCGGTCTCAAGGGGATTGCAGAGCCTAGGTCTTATGTCCACCAGCTCCCTTAGCAGTCTGTCTGATGTGAGTGACCTTCAATATGACCAAGACCCTGACCAATCTACCGAATTATTTTCCCGCACGAAGTCATACACGTTGAAAGCTTTGGATGAGCAAGGTGAGCATACGGACTCAGACGAAGGCAACAACGGGGACCCGTCCCGTCCGTTGAGTGCGTCTCCCGTTTCGTTCACTGTAGGCGCGCCCACAAACATTAGCGATTCACAAGTCGTCATGTCGCCTACACCATATTCCGTTGGCGTGTCGCCGCAGCTGAAATACAATCGTCAGATCTCAGGCGATGGCCAAGTCAGCAGCCACAGAAATCCTAATTTACCACCTCTAATAAAATACATCGTCAATAGCATGAAAGAAAGGGGCATTTGTGTGGTGGACAAATTTCTGAATGAGAGCGTGGGGTCAGACATTTTGACGGAGGTAAAAAAGCTCCATGATGGAGGGAATATGACGGATGGACAACTTGTATACAGTAGAGACAGTACCTCCAGCCAAGATATCAGAGGAGACAAGATTACTTGGGTGGATGGTACGGAAGAAGGGTGCTCAGGAATCGGCGTCCTCATCTCAAAGATGGACTCCATTATCATGCAATGTCAGGGACTTCTTGGTAATCTTGTTATCAATGGGAGAACGAAGGTGAGATTTCTTGATGCTCATGTCCTTTCTGTCATGATGCATCTATATCTCCTATTGTTGAAATGAGATGCTACACAGTGAACATATGATAGTATTATAAAAGGTACATGTCAGTGATGTATGCCAGCTTGTACATTTCTGGGGGGTGTTTCATAAAGCTGTTCTTAAAGTTAAGAACGACTGGTGATCAGTTCCTGTGCGGAATTATTGAAATTCTGAAATAAGTATAGCACATCAGAACATGTTCCAGTCGTTCTTAAGTCATTCATAACTTTAAGAACAGCTTTATGAAACACCCCCCAGGTGTACTATCATTGACTATGACGATCATATCTGGCCAGAAAGCATCCAAAATGACATTTTCTGCATCATACAGGTATGTACATTTACAGCATGTAGGCCTAAGTTACATTAACTTGTATACAATGTGTCTGTGTATGTACCTCTGCCAAGGGAGGAGGTTATGTTTTCGTTACTGTTGGTTTGTTGGTTAGTTTGTTTAATTGTTTGTTTGTCCATATGCAAAATAACTCAAAAAATAGTGAACAGATTTTGATGAAACCTACAGGAAAGGTTGAGAATGACACAAGTAACAAATGATTAAATTTTGGTAGTGATCCGAGAATTTTTTTGGATTTTATGAAGGATTTTTGATATTTTGAAAGGTAGGGTCAATGAACTTGGGTGTTCAAGCTGCATATTTTTGAGGTTTTTCAAACGCGCACTAAAGTGCGTGCTCTAGTTTCTGCTAGGGCGAGGCGTGCACTGCGCAGCTGAAGGATTATGACGTAACAAAGGCTTCTATATTGGAAAATCGGGCGATTTTTCAGCATGTATACCTACAGTATCGGTGGACATTACTGATCTCTTTTGAAGAGCCCAAAGAGCTTTTCCTCAGTGATGGAGAGGAGAAAAATCTCTTTAGGAAGAGCAAGATCATTGGTGGAAAGTAGCTGCTTGGCGGAGGTCTGCACTCTCAGAGTGCTTTTCTAGTTGTATCTGCTATTAAAATACAGCCCTCTTTAAGAGGGATGTACTTTAATAGTAGATACAAATATATAGTCTACAGTACTGACAGCGAATTATTTTCCACATATTCACAAATGTTTGCGCATTGCACGCATTGTAAATTTGCAAATATTCGCGAATGTGTGGAAAGAGGGTGCTATGTACTATATTTCACTTCGGATATCAACCGCCAATTATTTCCAAATATTCCCGAATATTTGCGAATGTGAGATTCACGAATATTCGGAAATATTCCCAAATGGTCGCATGGAAAATAATTTGCTGTCGGTACTGTACTAATAGTAGAATATAATCATACTGCATACGTATATAATCTTATATATTAAAAATATATAAAAAGGACCATGCATAAATGTAGGGTGAACATGCGGATACCCATTGATTTACAGGCAATTGTAGAAATTACATTTTACAGATTCTCTACTTTGCCAGTTCCTCTACACATGTGATATACAAGTATGTGCATATGCCTGGTGTAAAGCACATAATATGTGCGTGCATGTTTTGCTTTTTTTTCCTGAAATGTGTGACAAATGTGGCAGTTTTCACCATGGTATATTGCTGTTCATATGTTCTATTCTTCACCCAATCAGGAGGAGCTCTAGGCATGACAAGGAGAGAGAGCCGAGATTCCAACTGCTTCTTTTTTTCTTTTCTTTTTTTTTTGCCTAAAATACTCCAGGTTTCATGGAAACTACTGTGTTTCCACAATTGTATTACTGTAGGGCCTACACGTGTGTACATGTCTATTGCAGGAAAAGTAAACATACTCTTTTTTCCATACAAACTATTCCTTTCAGCCTTCAGAATAATGCAGTCCTGTTCAAATACAAGGTTGGTTTCTGTACTGTAGGAGAAAAGAGACTAAAATAACTTTTAAACAATCTACTGGTGCAATGCAAATTTCTGCATTTTCCACAATTAAGGAGCATTATAGCAGAAGGCATACCCCATTATATGTATACCCTGATAATTCATCCGAGTGGCTGGTTGGTGCATTTTTGCAAAATGTTTGAGTAAGCACATACAAGACGAGTAGTGAGCAAATGTTGAAGTGGTATTTGTTACTTCTATGCAACTGTCAGTATTTACTGTGCTATAACTTCATAATTTATTACCAAATTTGGATTGTAATGACTTCAAAGAAAAGATGAGACTCATGAGAATACCATTCTGTTACCGAAGGTAAAATATCAGCAAATCAACCCCTGTATGACCTATTTATATAATTTGCCACAATGCTCATTCTACTCCAAACCAACAATAACAACATCAACAAAACACACAACAATGCAGGAACCAGCACATTTTGTGTTCATTGAATGGCATGCGGAAGGGGTCCATGGAGTCTGGATAAAATGAATTAAATGCCATTGTAATAAAATAAAAAAAAAATCATTTAGATTGTAATGAATATCATATTCATTCTCTTACAGCACAGTACCATGTCAAGTTCAAATTAGCTTTAATGATAAAGTAGCAAACATATCAAGTAGAATGGTTAACACTAAAAGCTAATTACACTGTAAATGTAAACATTGCATGGGACCACACATTGTGATGCTATGCATGAACTTGTCATCATAATCTTGCTTATAAAATTTAGATATGTACAGTAGCCACAATGATCCAACCATGTTAGGCTAAAACAGCAAAAATATGCCCCTGTCATTCACATACAGTAGATGCAAGCATTATTGATCTACAAGTGGTAATCGAAAGACCTGCATTGCATTTAAACACATTCCTGCAAAAATCTGGACTCTTTTAGTGACTGAGGGTAAGCAGACATAATGTATGTGGCCTTTCACTGTGTTACCATGTTGATTTTGCAGATATTAAAGCAACAAAATTTGTAGATACCTTTTTTTTTAGCATTAATGTGAATCATGCTTATTGGGACATATGTACTTGCACCAGTTTCCTGGAGTGAGCCCAAGAGTTCATATTGGCCATGTATCTATTGGTCACTTATTAATAAGAATCTATGAGATGCAGACCACTTGAAGGGGATTTACCTTTTTCTTCTGAAGGAGTGAAGTGAAGTATTGTTTATAAACAACTTTCTGTGCCAGGGACTTTGGACAGTGTGTACAATGCTATAGGGAGATGTCAAGTGCCCAATGCAGAGATGCCAAGTTTCTCAATTGGCTGGGAGTGAGAAAGTGCGATCTAGCAACTTAACAACTGAAGGAGATGGGGGCGGGGGTAGAGCGGATCCCCCTTCCCCTTCCCCTCCCCTGAATGGAGCTTTTTAACTGTGGAATTAGAAATTGTGCAATTTGGTGCACTTGCATGATTCTCATCTATTCGTTATGAAAGATGGTCCAGCAAGATGTCATTTTGAGTATTTTCTAGCCAAAATTTTGGTCAAAGGTAAATGAGTCTACAGAATGTATGACTGACGTGACTTAGTAGATGGCAGAATTGTTAGAAACCTCTTCAGCTTTATCTACTTTAAAAGGAAAATATCCATTGAAATGTACAGCCATGTACAAATGTAGGTACCGTAGTTGTACATTTTTGTATATCCTCTAGCCAACAAAATGAAGAAGGAAAATGCTTGTAAACTGTATACTAGTTCAGCATACTGTAAGTTCATCTCATCCAGTGTTTATTATTGATCAAGTCTACCTGCCGCATCTTTAATTTTATTTTTCTTTCTGGGAGGTGTGAGAAAGTGATTGCTGGGCAGATGAGAGTGAGATGGGTTGCTAGGGAGTGAGATGGGTTGCTAGGGAGTGAGACTCCCATCTTCGGTGTGAGACTTGGTAGGTAGGCAAATGGTACTCATAGCACGCAAAGGGTTAATGCAAGTCATGGCTGCTGCTTACTCAGAACCTGCAATTACAATTGTATGCTTAATTTGAGTAAAAGGCAGGAAAAAGGCATCATAGAAGATTTTTTGTACATGTACAATAGCAACCTCATCTTAGATTTCTCACTGGGTCTTGAACCAGTGACCTCTTGCACTGTGCATGTGGTCTACTAAACCACTAAATGTGTAGATGCACGAAACGGGCAGCCACTGTCTTTAGTCACCCGACCACCCCACCCCTCCCCTTTTTTCAGGAACAACCAATAACAATTGGTCTCAGCCCTCAGACTTTCATGAAACAGCTCAGGGAGATTGATTAGGAATTACAGAAGTATTCCTTTGTATACTCAGACAGTTAAATGATAATAATAATAATAGTGATAATGATTGTAGTTATAATAATAATAATAGTGATAATGATTGTAGTTATAATAATAATAATAATAACAATGATAATGATTAGAATGATAAAAATTTATATTAATAATAATGATAATGATAATACTAGTAAATGATATTAGTAATAATGGTAATAATAATAATAATGATAATGATAATGATAATAACAATAATAATAATAATGATAATGATAATAACAATAATAATAATATTGATTATGATAATAATGATAACAATAGTAATAGTAATGATAATGATATATAAAAGGTTACGTTTAAAATAGTTCAATTCAATTTCAAAAATACATTTGTAGGTTCTCAAAGGGCTTTACATACACAAATGTCCCTACAAAGTAACAACTGAAGTGGAAGCCACATAACATAGTGGTATACATCGTAGTTCTACGTAGTATACTGATGAACTTACTGAGAGTTGTAAGCTAAACGAAATGAAAAAAAAAGATGATAAGTGTATAATAATAATTTTTTTTAATCTTGAAAAGGTTTTTCCTTTTTTTTTTTCCAAAACAGAGAGCTATAAATGTTCCCTCTTTAGATACTGATGAAGTTAATCCGAGTAATACAAATGTAAGTCGCCTGTTTATTTTCAAAAGTATATTGACAGGTTAACAATATCCGTATTACAGTTTTTTAATTCTTTTCAAGAATATCCAACACAATTTGTTCATGGATTTGCTACATATGTAGTGCAACAGTGAATTACATTGTCGTTCTTGCATTTCACATCCCTGTCAACGTTAATTGGTTTAAATGCCACCAAATGCTTATGGTTGAAATATGTCTATGCAGTGATTGTTGCATAGCGGAACTTGGCGTCTGTCTTGGCTAACACTCCTCCTCTTCATCTCTGTCAAATTCATGACATGCTTTATTCTTGGAGGAGTGACGTGGGAGGAGGTCATTAATTATAGTCACAACCATGAAATAGATATTCTCTGACTATGTAGTGCTTTAGATGTATGACATACGTGTATGATGTTTGTATGTAACCCTTCATCACTGAAGCCTAATGATGTCGCTAGGGGTGATGGAGATGCAGTCATCTATTCAGCAGTCCATTCCGTGTTATCCCAGATCCTGGGAGCAAAAGTTAAAAGAGCTATCCTTTCATGGATTGTATTGATATTTGATCCAAGTGAACTACAATGTATAAGAATTGATGCACTGATTGGATTTGGGGTAAATTCCCAACATTTTGCCTGTTCGTTCAGTAATATGCATGCCCTTGCTTTATTTTTTTTTGTTCAAACATAATGCTGATTCCAAAACATCAAGTCATTATTAATTGTATTGTATCTAACAACCAAACTTACTGCATCTTCTCCTTTGCATGTCAGGTGTATCTCTTTTGTCAATTTAGAGTCGAGCAAAATACAATGCATCACTAACAATTATTTGAATGACATCATTGAGATTGTAGATACACTGATCCTTATTACTACAGTGTAGTACATTCCCAGCTTAGGGTTTATTATATACACATGTACCTCAAGAATATGAATAAATGTTACATACATTGCTCTTTTTTTTTTTCTTGTGCAAAAGGTATACATGTACCATATCTTGTTTTTAAATCACATACATTGTATACAATTACAATGTACATGTGTAAATGAGAAACATGCTTGTGGCATTATGCACTATACAACCATGCACATAAAAAAAGGCAGCGATATCCCAGTTGACAGCAGTTGCTCTAGTCTAACTGTCCAGGCTCAAAGCTTTCTATCGATATGTTTTCCTCCCTTTTGTATATCAAGTCATTTGTTTGGGTGCTGTTCGTTATTCCGAAGGTTCGTTAATCCGAAACACGCAAATTCCCTATACCTAGAGGTTCGTTAATCCGAAAATGAAAAAGGGTTCGTTAATCCGAACATTTGTGGCGTTATTCCGAAGATTTGTTCATTCGAAAATGAAATTCGGAAAAAACGAACCTTCGGAATAACGAATCTTCAGACTGAAGAGCCTTCGGAATAACGAGCTGTAACCATTTGTTTTTTGTACTAAAACCTATATAATTGGAAACAGTACAAAGTTTGCCAGATATGCTCCAAATTTTCTTTCATTCAAAATAAACTGGTTTAGCTGACTATTGGTGTGATTTTATGACTGCTTTTGAGTTTTTGATTTTAGGTCAAAATTTTATAGAGTGTTATGACAATATACTTGAAGAACAAGAAGTACTATCATGATATCAAGATTTGTAAGTATTTCAGAGATTTGGAATGTAGGTTGTTGGAATACATGTATTTAACTAAAATTGAATAAATCTTACTTCTTATTTCTTTTAAAAATCAGTTTCCTGTATTTTTCTCAACTTTATGTTCAGTGACTTTATCAGGGAAGACATGGTGACAGGTCTCCTGTGCAATATTTGTTTCTCTGATGGAAATGACTACTTGTGTTGGCATACAGTTGAACCTCTCGTATCCGGACAAGTCGGGACCGGGGCTCATCCGGATAAGGGATTTGGCCGGATACGGGAGACTCAATGCTTTATACATGTACATATACATACACATGTACTGATGTAGCCTATTGTACTACCACATGTAGTAATGTGTATACCGCAACCTTTTCATTGTTACACTCAGTAACAGACCCCAAAATAGAGGTTCGTGTTTGCAAGAATGAAATCATTTTCTTTTACAAATTCTTGGGATGATTTACCTAAATAATTATTAAGAAATGTATCACGTAATTCATATGTGTTTGTGTAGGAGTTCTCAAGGAGTTGGGAATCCCCCTTTCCTCCCGTAATTCTTCAAAAAAGATAGAAAAATCACGACGAGATTGCGTCCGGATAATAGAGAGATCCGGATAAAGGGAGGCCGGATAATAGAGGTTCAACTGTATATGGGCAATTCCGCGGTTAGTAACGTTACATTTGAACAAATTTAGATATTTGTTTTTACCACTAAATAACCATTTATTCATTTCAAGTCAAAATTATGTCAAAAACATGTTCATCCTTCCCAGGTTTATGATACAGAAAAGAATGAACACAATCCAAGAAATATTAGAATTGCTATAGCAACTTATAGGGCTGGTTAGTAACGTTACGAAAAAAGGACATGACAAAAAAATCAATGTCTTGTAACAAAAAGTGTGCAAAAATTCAAGTTACTTCAAACAAAGTGTTGCATTAATTTCAATTATTGCATCATGACAAATGTTCATGCAAATTTTTTTAGCAGTTCGACCAATAATTTTTTAGCTAGACCCCCAAAAGCATAGTTAGTAACGTTACGGTTAGTAACGTTACATTTGTCCGGAGTAATTCCGCAGGTCATTTCACCCTTTTGTAATTGACAAAATGTCACATGACTTCTGGGGTATTTAGATGTATTCATCTTTTACCCTTTAGCAAAACTTTGAGGAAAAAATTTCAAAGGAACCCACTGTAATTTGCATTTAAGTGAATTTCAGCATCCCCAGTCCCACATGTACATTTTAAATGATGGTTTTAGATCTCGCAAAATCAATAAATCCGAAAAATAAAATCTACTGAATTTGAAAGACCCTAATGATTGGTGAACATCCATGGCATTAGTTGATACCTAGATCAAAGGGTAAGATAAAGAGGCACATTTCTTTTATCCATGTCATGTCCACCTAACTGCGGAATTGCCCATATATATATGTATATATATATATATATATATATATTATGTATGCATACAATTTTGTATTGACATTAGCATGAATCACATCCTCTCATTCAGTGTATTAGAAAAAAAAAATCATTCCAGTGCTTTTTATTTCTGTTATCATTTTTGCTTTGTTTAAAGGCATAATTTACCATTTGCAGATGAAACAAAAACCCTGTATTAGTGCTTTAAATTGTTCTAAAATGTGAGTTAGGGATAGAAACAACTACTGTAAAAATGTGAATCCGTATAATCGATGTCGAGTGTTGTTAAATACACAAAATATAAACAATAGTTATAATAAAAATGTTTCCAGACTAAAGCGTATACAGTTATGGTTTATTGAGAAAAACACTGATATCTCCTTATATTTTAGGCTTTATTGCAAAAATGTTATATGGTAGGATGTTTTATGACACAACAGACCTAAACATATGAATCAAATGTGATATCTTGAACATTTTTGAAATCACTGCTCCCAAAGGTAAACTGGACCTTTAACTAAAACATGCAACATCATGCTCTTTGATGTGGAGCAATCAGTTGCAGGTTGCATTTTGTGCTATCTACATTGTATAAAACAGATAACTCCTTCAGAAGGGACTTAAGCCATTGATTATCTTGTTGTATGTCAACAATTTAATACAATCATCAAATTTCTTTCCAAGTAGCCATGTAATGTCACAAATCATAATACAAAGAAATTATTACACAAACGATACAAACAACAGCTACGTGTATGTGTAAAACTTGTAGGCCCCTAACTGAAAAAAAGAAGAAAAACAGTGTTATAATGTACACTTGATGGAAACGTCAGTATTAGTTGTATTAGTTACAAAGACTAATTTGGTTTTGGCAAGCCTCCAAGATCAGTCAAAAGTCATTCCTTACAAATCTCATCCAGCAATTAACCAAAAGAGATGTGTTACCTCGTCCTTTTCCTTCTTCCTTCATGACAGTAGTTACTCATCTATTGGAGCAAAATATAAATGATAATGATAGTTCACAGTTTTCACTGTTGATTGCTGCCCAATGCCAATCCACTCTAAAAGACCCAAGGATATGGCCTAAGGAAATGTTCTAACCCAAATATGGATGGTTTCTGTTTTAGTCATGTTTCATACCAAAACTTTGCTTCTTTAGGATTTATAGGATGAAGATTGGTTATCTAACAAAATTGTAAAAGCCATATATCATGATCATAATATATACATGTGTATAATGCAGAAGTTCTGATTACATCAGTATTGGTAGTAATACATGTACACTCACTTTGCACAGAAAATTATTGTTGTATTATGCAATTTCTGATACTGCTTGTTAATGAAGTAAAAAATGTAGATGTATGTGATAAGTACATACCTTTATCAATGGAATAAAAACAATAACACTACTGAGAAATGCAGCCACATATCAATACTTCCTTTGTAATGATCACCTAATCAAATTAATGACAATGTATGAAGAGTCTAAACAAATATAATTTGGAAGAATGTACGTGCACCTATCTAGATTCTGTAACCTTCGTACATGAGACCCTTCAAAATGTGTTCGGAATTTGATGTGTACGCCATCGGCAGCACGTAAGCATGAAGTTCAGAGGGAAAAGTGTGCAAACAGTTGTGGTATGTTTACATTCTTAGTATCTGGCAGCTATTACAGAAAGAGTCTGTCATTGATCATTTACTGGTGAGGGAGGTAATCATTAAAGTTGAACTGACATTTATAGGAAGGGGGAAGAGTGCTGGTATGTTGTATGTGTGCTCTGGCTATAAATCTTAGGAGAGAAAAAATTTGTTACAGTTTAAATGATACAGAAATGTAGGCTGTTAATACTATAGTTGTTATTCAGTTATGTTTTTTTTATAATTGCTTTGATTTATTTTGAAAACAGGGAAGAAAACTCCAAGTACACTGTATTAGGTGACATGTGAGAAGACGAGGATTTAGCCAGAAGTTTCAACCTTGACACAGAATACTGATCTAGGACAGAAATGTTCAGTATCTTTATATCAGAGTATTGTTTTTACAATGTCCCAGAGATGAAATTTTGTTTTGCAGTAGATAAAATACTGTAGACTATTCTGTTATCATTTACCAAATCTTGACCTGGCATTAGGATTATTACCTTGATAATTCTAAGAGGAATTCCAAATTCATTTGATGAAAATTGGTTTTGAAATTGCTAAGATATGCAAAAGAAAGCGATCCAAATTAAAGGTGGGACCCACTTTTTATTAGGATTGCTGTGTATTTCTTTATTTTTTATATCTCGGCCATTTCAAAACTGATTTTCATTGAATAAACCTTGAATTCCTCTTAGAATTGTATGCTTTTTAGCATTTCATAGATAAACAGTTTCTAGGTAGCTTGCAAAAAGTTAAAATCTGAATCCTCATCTCAACCAATACTATACCATCCCTTTAACCTGAAGTGCCCTTTAGTAGTCTGAAAGGAAAAAAAAAAGACATGATTTTATTGTCAATATTACTATACACAAGGCAAAGATATAAAGATCATATCAAAATAGCTCTATCTTATTAAAAAATATTTCAATGTGATGGATCCCTTTAAGTAGTCGCAGTGGGAAGAGATTGTGTTACAGACACAAGTAAAAGTGTGATGTTATTTTTAGCTAACTCCTTTCCAAAACCTCAAAGTATGTGGTCAAGAAGTGCATACAGCATGGAGTGATGAAAGCACACCAGGATCCTCAAATATCACACCAGTACATCAAACAATTCAAGGCAAAAAAAAAAAAAAAAAAAGCTTGAAGAGGGAATTGTTTGGCTTAAAGGAAAAGGATAATTCAACAAAGTTACGACGTGCAGGAAGTTCAGTGTACGATGACCCAATAATTCTGCACGTACCGTTTGTTGCTCTTCCAAAAATAGTAGTTGGATGCTAAGAACTGCAGTTCATGTTTCTATTTACCCATGTCCCACCTGGGCTGGTCCAGAATCGAAAGTTCTGGATCGTGTGTGATTTGAGCAGTTTTCACTTTTGACAAGAAACTTGTTCCATTATCATTTCTTTATAGTTTTGTGCTTGCTGCCTTTTTTTTTTTTTTTTTTTTGTCATCTCAATCTGTCGATCTGAGAGAAAGCCTTGTGGAAAGCGACAAATCCACTTGTGTTTGCTCATATCATGTTACATTCGGAAATTATCAATGGGCACACAATCATGCTCTCTCTCCCAATTGTATTTTTTTCCAAATTTTCCTTGATATCATATTCAGGTCCTTTAGTCTTGTGCTACTACAAAAGTGATTTATAGATGAGGAGGCGGTATAGTTTTGAGAAGTACATATGGTTTCTGTAGGCCAGCCTTGAACCCAGACCAATGCCACCACCTATCATGCACATTTACCCCGACAAGCTATAAATCTACCATGTCACTCTGAATCACTCGGCATTTAGAATTAAGTGGATAAGCTGAGATTTAGGATCCTTCATTTTTCATCCATGCCTTTTTGTGATCCCACAAATTTCAAGAGGTATTGGAGTAGTGATGATATCGGATGACTACCCCATCCCAATCCCTATCCATACACATCCATCTCTTGATAGTTCTCTGTCATATCCTTATTTTTGTTTTGATCTAGACTTCCACTTCCAGACTTTGTGTTTACAGTGCTAGTCATTATTTACACAGTGGCAGTAACCATGACCACATGAGGGCAGTGGTCTTTTCATTGATGGCAGTATTCTTTTCATTCTCTTCAGTTCAAGAATTATAGTGCTCTCAGAATAGAATGTGGCATTAAGTCTGTTTGAAAGACCTTGTAATAAATAGAAACTCACTTTCAAGCTTCAGTGAACCAGGTCAGTGCAGCATGTTTTTGGCTGAGTCATGTTGGGGTCTGGAGGTAGACTACCTCACTCACTAGAGGGAGCTTGCTTGGCATGGGGTCAACGAACAGACTGCGAGTCCTACACTGCCTACTGCACGTAGGCATATGTTAATGAGATGCAAATGTGCTGGGAATATTTGGGGAAAGGGTGTTGGTGGTACACAAAGTGTGTGGGAACCCTCTGACACCACTATCAAATCTCAAAACAAAGATCTGATTCATGAATGGTATCTGTAAGTGAAGTAACAACCATCTTTAATCTAATACACAGCAGTTCATGGCCATTGGTAGGGCAAGAAAGGAATATGCCTCAATAAGATTAATCCTAATTGTTTTCATTTTTATGTAGAAGTTGTTTTGACAGTGAGTCAGACTGGTAGTATTCATATTTCATACTTTTGGTTGCCAAAATGTTTGCCGATTGTGTCCTTATTTTAAAGTCATTTAAAAATATCAGATTGCCAAGACTGTGATATCTTGAGATGTTTATGATATTTCTGTGATTGATCATTGTCAGTCTTGAATTTCTTATGACTGATGTATTGTAGCTCTCCAAAAATCAACAGTTGTGGTTTATTATGGTATTTCATATCAAATATCCTTTGCATTTAAAACATTTTATGTGTTGCTGAGTAATCTTTTAATGCTTTATATGACATTTTTTTTAGCATAAGATTTCAGATGGATAACAGTATAAGACTGAGTGTACATTATGTTGTATTCATTTGATTATTTTGATTACTAATCTATTGTGTATTTATACCTTTGTACAATGTAAAGAGGAGGGTTTCTCTTGCTCAAATTTTTTGTATTGATAATTTTTTGGGGTATTTAACTAAGGTATCTCAATCAATAGTTTCCTTCAAAAATTGTTTGCTCATTAGTGAATCTAAAGGCTGATATTGTCAAATAAAATTGAAAAAATTGTTAGTGTACACAGGATGAAATTCATTGGGAAAGCAAAGCTAGAAACAAAACTTCATTTCTTTTTCATATTTCAATGAAATTATTTTTCAGTGAAATACATGGATATTGTAAATAAGGATTAGATTGTATTTCAATCAAATATGGAAGTATTGGCACATATATCTTTATATAATATATTTTACTGTTTTTATATATTTCTTCTTTTTTTTTGGTGAACATGTTTTAATTCTACCTTTTATTACTTAATGGCAAGCATATTTACTTCAAAAGAGTGATATTTGCAAATTGATGTCACAGTGGTGGTGCTGTGGTATAGAGGATAAGACTCCAGACTCCTACTCGGAGGATGCGAGTTCGATTCCCGCCCAGTGCTTACATCTTTGGATAAGATGCTGTTGCCCACCATATCCCTCTCAACCCAGGTGTATAGATGGGTAGCTGGCAATGCTGGGGTATTAATTATGGCAGGGCCCACTGGGAGAACAGTGGTAACACTGAAGAGACTACCCTGGATAAAGAAGACCTTATCATTAGTACTGTTATTACTCTATTGTCATTTTATCTCCATATAGTTTTAATTTGTGTTCTGTTGACAAATGAAAATTTATTTTGAAATGAATTCAATCTAAAAATAGTTTCAAGAAGACAGGAAATTAAATCAGCGCAGTGCACAAGATATTTAGCTCAATGCGCAAGGTATTCAGCTCAAGAACAGATAGCATTCTTTGTCCCATCGGTAAGCATGTGTTTGGCATTCGCATCACTGTATGGTTGGCGTTCTTATCCCTATGCAATTTTACTAATTTGCTGAGATTCACTTCCAGTTTCTTTTCTCTGCTTTCAGGCAATGGTCGCGTGTTACCCTGGCAATGGCACACAGTATGTGAAGCACATCGACAACCCCAATGCGGACGGTCGCTGTATCACATGTATTTACTACCTCAACAAAGGCTGGGATACCCAGGTGAAAACAACTCGAGTCTAGATTTCCTAAAATAGCTCTTTCTTGGTTTACTATAATACTAATAGAAGAATCCGGATATTTGATAGCTGCTTGTGCGGGTCCTTGAAGGCAGGAGTTTCACAACCAGTAACATTCTTAGAATTTACATTTACTTTGTTGTCCTTGGTAAAGTTTATAAGATTTTATGACTGAGGGTCCTTTCTCAAGGAGAATGTATAGCGATATCTGGCAATAATACTATATATAGCAATTGAATTAGACCTATCATGTTTTGTTATGTTTTGTTCTTGTGTTGGTAGGTCTAAAGAAGAAATATGAATTTTCTTCATAATTGATCAATCCCAGGATGCTAGAGTAGGCCCTGGGCACAATGTCACATTGCCAAAGTGTTGGGGGGGGGGGGGGGGGTTGTGGGTGTGTGGTGTGTTTGATAAATTTTCCTGTTGTGGTATAAGATATGATTCACTGTGTGGGATTAGTAAGAATGTTGGTAAAGAGTCACCTTGGCTTTTCCTGCTTTCTGAATGTTTGAAAAAAAAAAAAACTGCAGCAAAATCACAATGCACAAATAAAAACATTCTCTCAAATACTGTCGTTCGTTTGGTTGCCACAGGCACACTGACTTACGTTGCATATGAATGTGTGTTTATAGTTGGATGTGCATGGCCAAGAAAAAGACCATTTTTCCAGTTGTACAAAACTACTAGTTGAATTCAATTCAAGTTGTGGATTGGATTTCACTTTTGGTATTGATTCATGTAACTGTACCAAATGCTATAGCATGCAGATAGAAGCATCCTTTTCAAAAGTCAACACAAAAGATGTTAGTAGATCATCTCCATAGCTGTGAGGGTGAGCAAAAGAAGCAGGATTAGTGGAATAGTTCTTTGACTTCAGAGCTCCGGGTTTACCTGGCGATAAACCAAGAAATAAGTTACTCCCCTTCCCTACCCCCTTCTCTTCTTTTCTTCCCTCTTTTGTTCATCACACACTATGATCATTGTGTATACAGTGTACATGCATTTATGTTAAATGATTTTGTACAAAAGTACCGAAGCAGTATTGTTGTTCGTCAAAAAGCCTTTGAATGATGATAGTGCTAGCATTAGTGACAGTTTTTGAATGTGGCTTTCTATTGAGTTAGGTCTGTGAAGCACAGTGCAAATAATTACACTCCGGGTTGTGAATGGGATCAAAGCAGTTATCTGTGGAGGGGGAGATATTGTCGTGTCCCTGGCCTACGTGCAAAACCTCGGCCATGCAATATTTGTTTTCTGTTGCCCTCTCTTTCCACTTATGTTAAATGAATATTGTTTACATGCAGTTTGATTGTATTGGCTTCATATCATTGCAGGGTGTATCTGGTACAGTGTTATATTCTCAAATAAGTAGTCAAATACACTCTGAGAATTTTTTTTTTCAAGTATGACAAAAGGGTTCCCAACCAATTGAATGCAGACATTTTAAATGTTTCTGTGTTGCCAAGCTGCTGGTGGGATTTTCTTGTTATTTTGCATCAAACTGATATTTCCACTTAAAAAGTGTCATAAGCTGTGGTCTAATGATGTGTGATTTTTCTCTTAAACTAAAATATTAGTCATTATATGTATTAAAATATGAGACATCTCAATACTGTGATGTAATCACACGTATTTGTGATGTACTGTATTTAGTGTAAAACAGCGGTTAAACAAACACTTAGGAGATCACCGGATTTAAGAAAATAGAGTAAGATTAGACTAAATCAGGGACTTTACTTTTTCATTGCAAAGTATACCAATTTAGGTACTGTGTGAAGAACTAAGATCTGTAATAAAGATTATTTAAAGCTGTATTAAGAGGGGGATATATGTAAAAAAAAAAGAAAATAAACACAAACTTGATTAGTCACTTTATGCCTGGTTTATATGTTTGGGGTGTGAAGTTGTGTTAAATATTTAATGAGCATAATTGCAATAGACATTTATGATAGCTTGTGTAAGACTGTAACATACGGTGTGTAGTGAGCCAGTGTTTTGGGTGTAGAGAATAATTTCAAAGAAAGAGAAGTTGACAATGTTGTACAGCTTTAACATGTATCACATTTAGATCTATTATAAAGAGAACTGTTTTAGGATATATCTCACATTTTCATGAAATGTGATATGTGCTCATTGAAAGAATGTATCAGAATATGTTCTAATAATTTGATGTCTCCGTGCACTCTCTCCGTCTCCAGAAGCAGGGAGGACGATTGCAGATCTACCCGGAGAACCAGAACATCGTGGCCAACATCGACCCGATCTTCAATCGCCTCATCTTCTTCTGGTCGGACAAACGCAATCCACATGAAGTGCTACCTGCATTTGCCACCAGGTGCGTCCAGCTTAACTTATTGAGGACGAGCTGATTTGGTTTAACACACATTTCCCATAGACACCTGCCAGAGTATACTCTGGACTAGTCTTCAATGGGTTAATCTCAGAAATTCCTTCATGGGCATCTGATGGCTGAAGGAGAGTTTAATGTCTTGCCAAAATTGATGGCATTCGCAATGCTAGTCTCCCTTTATGTGATCCATACAGCATGGCCTGGACCCTTGTTTGACATTATGAGGAGGGACATAGGGCTAGGGTTAGGACAATCTTGAGAGGTTGAGATGCCAGCCTTACAGACCCATTGGTTGTGGACCACTTTTGGGCTTGGTTTAAGGCCACTAAGGCAAGCTCAAAGATGACTGTGGCCATGGTTAGCTAGTAGAAACCAAATATAGTCTGGCTTCTCACAATCATTTAAAGAACATATAATTTTGTTTTTGTTGTTTTGTTGTTATCTAAACCTTCATCAGGAGATAATCCTGCCAATTCCAATTTAGAAGAGAACAGGAAAATGTAGAATGCAGTTGTTGAAGGTGATTCATGCTTATGCATTTTTATTTAAAAGTCAGTCTGTATTCCTGTATCTTTGAAACAAGACACCGTGGAAACTGAAACAAAGCATGCAAATTATTTGTTCGTATGATTATGTTGTACAATGGCTGCTCCAACATCACAGATTAGAAAGCTGATGGCAGGATGAACTACTGGTGATCTGGGTCTGAATGAAGTCCTGCTAGCTAGAGCCGTCTCAAAGCTCACATGGTTTGTGAGACAATTCAAAGCTACCTCAAGCTGGGCTAGCTGTGAAAAATGGACCCTGTATTGGTCCTATTATTTTATTTGTAACTGCCCTGCCTCAGTAGGTATCATTGTCTTTTCTTTCTTACAAATTGGGGCATGTAATCTGAACATGTCAGAGGAGGGAGGTGGAGATCTTGGTGATAGTCGAGCTTGGTTACCACCTGTCTGTGTGAAAATTGTGTTCAGTGAATGACATTTTGCCTCTTTGTTTGCGAGAGGGCGTGAAGGCTTTTTGGATGCGAAGAAGGTAGATTGAAGATTGGGTCATCTTGGATGAGTGCCAAGTAGTTCGTACCTTCTCAGCTTCATTTCTGGGTTTATATGGGGCGGGAGTTTGTTGATATACGCCACATGATGAGGGGGAACCATCACTCAGTGATACTGTTCAAAGATCATTCTATGTGAATGTTACGTATTTTACAATTCCTCCCCATTTTCTCTCTTTTATACACAATGGCATTTATGACCATTTGATGGTTTCAAGATGCGTCTGTGTGGTCTCTCTCACTCTCTTCGCTTGTTCAACAATAACAAAACTTGCACAAGTGACCCCTTTGCAGTTTGATCCATGATTGATGTTTGAATGTGACCCAAATCTGCAAACTCGCTGCTCTCCCATATAGGAGAAAAAAAGTTTATATCTCAACAATGCAGTACCTTGGTTACAACAGTTGGTAAAGTAGTGTATATGTATGTATGAACATAATCACATAGATTTCTATGTTGATTTTCTCTTCCTGTTACCACTGCACATACTGGTAATGTTGCCCATATGGCTGATTTATCATATAGTACTGTTGTAGTATGACCATGACTATAATTATAACATATCTCTTCTCTGTATCTATTTCTTTTATTCTTTCTCTCTGTCTATCTGTCTTATCTATCTATCCATCCATCCCTCTATCTATCCAGACTCTTGTCTACTTGTAAGAACAGAAACATTCACATTACAAAATTTGTGCAAGTGCCTACCACGAAAAAAATCATGAGTATACTACATGTACATTACTAGTAATATAGGAATTTGTGGAACTTTGGAAAGCTTACCTCCTCGTGGAATTCGCAAAAGTTCCATGCATGCCAAAACTTCTGGTTTAACAATATGTATCCATCTATCCCTCCATCCGTCCATCTATCTATCTATCTATCAATCTACATCTATTTATCTATCAATCTAAATCTATCTATTTATCTATCAATCTACATCTATCTATTTATCTATCAATCTACATCTATCTATCTATCTATCAATCTACATCTATTTATCTATCAATCTAAATCTATCTATCTATTAATCTACATCTATCTATTTATCTATCAATCTAAATCTATCTATTTATCTGTCTATCTACATCTATCAATTTATCTATCAATCTACATCCAGCTATTCATCTATCAATCTATTTGTATATATTTTTTTTCTCTCCCCCAGGTATGCCATCACAGTGTGGTTCTTTGATGCAGCTGAACGAGCCAGGGCCAAATCCACCGGAGTAGAGACCTGATAGGCAGAGGCTGCCGCTAGGCGGGATGCTGACATGGATTTCTGATCTGTATATGTAAATATACCAATCTCATTTCTTTCACAATCATCATCATCAACCTATTGTTTTGATTTTCGTTTCCAATATGTTACCCATAATTCTTGCATGCTTTATTACTCAAACCATAAAACAAACAAAAATTATGTAGGGTGAAGATTTTCAAATTAAGATTAATGAATAGAGAATACATCAGATAGGAGTTTTTGTCTTATCAATTCATTTTTTTTGTTGCTAACTTTAATTTCAAATTTAATACAAAACAAGCCCAAATAGTATGGATGACAAAATTACCAGTGTTTTTATGCAACATGTGCAGTTAGTAGTTTATCTTTGGGTGCATTTATCAACTTACTAGCATAGAACTAACGTTTCCCAACAACTTTCAGGGAGATTTGGGCAATTGCTAAATGCATAGCTGTTTTGATTATGGGGTCAGAAATTTGTTTCTCAAATGCCAAAAAAGTGCGATTGCAAATGCGTTTAAGCCAGAAATGCATTTCTGTGGAGATAAACACAAAGTCTTTTTGAAACCTGTTTATAACTCAGACCTGCCTACACCAAGCACTGCCAACTACACATCTCTGCTCCTTGGGTCAAACTGCGCAATGGAGCTGCGCAGTGTCAAGGCCTTCGTCTCAATTCATGATAGAGATGATAAATACACCAACTCGAAAAAAGTGATCAGAAAGGCCTTTGCAAATACATTTTCATAGTGGGTATCGAAACATGTCTGTAACATTGGGAATGATGATAAATGCATCCTTGGTCGTGTACCAATACTTTTTGCTGGAAGCTCATAAAATGTTTGGCAGCCAAGACCTTGAAAGAATCCAGCAGGAAGACATTAAATCTAGCAACACGAAGTGGAGATTATATTCAACACCACTTGTAATAGATATTACATCACTACATTTTATCGTTGCTGTATGCCACAATTACTGATGTTGCTCCATATTCTTTAAATTCCTTTATCGGCAAATGAAAGGTTGCTCAACCCCATAACACATCTCAGCACGCACCCTCATTACTGTGTGTGTAGGTTAAAGAAAAAGTATAGTCATACTGTTGTCTCCTTGGCATGCGACAATATGTTAGCATACATTAATAGGCTGAGGAGCAGAGACTACCAGTAGATTTGTAGATGATGACATTGCATCAACCAGCGGTCCGTCTCCTCCTCATCAGCTTGCACAGCCATGGCGGTGTGCAAAGTCTTTCTGTCATCACGTTTCAGACCAGCCAAAAACCCCTCCCTCCCTCCCTCTGTCCTTCCCCCACCCAATCCCATGGTACACAGACCTATGTAGGAGTGTAGCCTCGTTGATCATGTGCCAAGTCACATGTTATGATCTGGGATGATACATGAGGTATCTATGGTGGTTGTATGTGATGTGACAACATTAGATCTGTAGAGAGTATTGCCACATGGTAGTGTTCAACTACTGAGTTTAACATTGGATTGGATTGTCAATAATAAAACATCTTCATTTTGTCAGTTTGACTTCCAAGTTAGAGCATGATTTGATTTTCATGAAAAAAAAAGATATTATTAGTTTTCTGGGTACCTCTGCTCAGAAGGTCCACATTCTTTGTATGAAATTCCTCATGAGAGTAGCACAGTGGTACTTCCATTTAACCCATTGACTCTAATGATCTGGTAAAAAGCCAATAGGAATTTGAGAATCTTGTAGATAATTGGTTAAATGATTTATGTAACTTCTGGAAAAGGGAAGATGTCTCCATCTTACAATCTAAGATTTCATCTTTTTCCATGGCAATTCATATCCAATATAAATGCATCTTGCTGTCTCTTTTTTCTTTTTCTGGCATATCTACATTTGTAGTGTGCTAGGCTTACATGTCTGGTTAACAAACAAATTTCCCTGCTCCCACGTGTCCATAATGTATATGCCAAATATTTTGTGAGGTCTTTATTTTCGGGTGCTATTCTCAAATTCAAAAGCATGTAAACCTATTAACTCTGATCCTGACCCAAATATGACATGCACACATACATTTCTTCATTCGGTACTGTACTTCACAATCGACTCACTTAATATATTGCGTATACAGTATTTGTCATAGACACCAATAACTTGCCATAAGTCACAGTACATGTGCCTTCAATGCACCAACTATCGTCAATAATAGTTGAAATATATTTCTAAGACATGGTTATTCTGTACCTAGTGTAGTAATGATCAATTTCCACTTGTACAGATTGAGGCAAATTGATGCTATGAGATTTCACCTCGTTTGTAACTTAGCCTTCATTTACTTTTATATTGTATAATAGAAACTGAGAGTGCAAAACTAATCAATGCAAGACTGAAGAGTTATTCAGGGAAATTATAAACCAGTACAGTGAAACTGATATCAGAGCCTTTGGTTCTTGCAGATAGTTTGGATTGTGCCAAGATTTGAAAATGTTACTACCTTCTGAATAGGGAGGAAAAAGAAGGGATGCAATATGTTTCAGTCTTATTATACCCCCGCCAAACGAAGTTTGAAGGGGGTATATAGGAATCAGCGGACGGTCGGGCGGGCGGTCGGGCGGTCGGTCCGTTGCAAATCTTGCGTCGCGAACTACTTCCTCAGTTTTCAACCAATTCCCATAAAACTTGGCACAGATGTGTGCCTTGGGTTGTAGATGTGCAAGACGTATTTTTTGATGTGTCGGAAGCTGCGTTGCCATGGTAACGGCATATTAATGGCGGAAGATCAAGGAAAGATCTTGTGGATTGAACTACTTCCTCAGTTTTTGACAAAAGCTTATGAAATGTGGCACACACAATAGTCTTGGTGGGAAGATGTGCAAGACATATTTTTTGGACGTGTCGGAAGCTACGTTGCCATGGTAACGGCATTTAAATGGCAGAAGATCAAGGAAAGATTCTTTGGGTAAGACTGTCGTCACGGGGCGGGGGTATTAATCACCTTCAGTCATATTTCTAGTTGATCAGAGATTTTAGTATCATAATGTTAACATGAGGTTAAAGGTCCAGTTTACCTTTGGGAGCAGTGATTTCAAAAATGTTCAAGATATCACATTTGATTCATATGTGTAGGTCTGTTGTGTCATAAAACATCCTACCATATAAAATTTTTGCAATAAAGCCTAAAATATAAGGAGATATCAGTGTTTTTCTCAATAAACCGTAACTGTATACGCTTTAGTCTGGAAACATTTTTATTATAACTATTGTTTATATTTTGTGTATTTAACAACACTTGACATTGATTATACGGATTCACATTTTTACAGTGGTTGTTTCTATCCCTAACTCACATTTTAGAACAATTTAAAGCACTAATGCAGGTTTTTTGTTTCATCTGCAAATGGTAAATTATGCCTTTAAAAAAACATTATGGAGCAGTTCCTTTTTCAATAGTACCTTGTGGAAGGAAAGAGTAATGCAGTACGGTATGTGTAGTTAAACATTACACCTGTGATAAAAGCCATTGTGTTTATTTACATATATGTTTAAGGAAGTGCAATATGAGTGTGAAATCATTTCCTGAAAGTGAAACTCACGCGCCAAAGATATCTTGTGGAGTCAAAGCACTTTCCACGTTCTGAGAAAGGTGCATAGCTGGTTGATTATATAGGACACCATGTTGGCAGCAAAACTATTGTCTGTGCCAATAGAATCTTTCTTACAGGTGTGATGATGTAAATAGATAAATAGATATATAGAAAGATGGATAACGAGTTAGATAGAGAGATAGATGGATAGATAGATAGATAAAGAGATAGATTGATGGATAGAGATAGATACATGGAGAGATAGATAGGTAGATAATCATATATATATATATATATATATATATATATATATACACACAGAGAGAGAGAGAGAGAGAGAGAGAGAGAGATTGATGAACAGATTATACAGATGGATAGATAGATACATGTAGATAGGCAGATAGATAGATAGATAGATAGATCTATAGATAGATAGCCAGTAGATATGAGAATATATGGTGACTGATAGTTATAGAGAGATAGGGAAAGAGGACAAAGTCAAGATGATATATGGCTCAATAGACCGGAGAAGAGATAGAGTACAGAAAGATAATGGAGACAGACAGACAGACAGACAGGGAAAAAGCGAGAGACAGAACATAAGGTGGCGGGGGAATGTTGGGTAGGAGCTCGACCTGATGTTGCTCTGACGCCATTGAGTGGTATTGTTTTCACTTTTGCTGCCTGCAACATGTCTGGCTGTCTGTGAGTGTAGAATTTCAGCCACTTTAAAGATTGTCTTTAGTTGTGATTCCCCCTCCCCCAAGCCCCCAAATTATAGTTCTGCTTTCAAAGGGTTATGGTATGATCATCAATAATCAGTCATATTCCTTAAGGCAGTGCCATATTACCAGTAGGGATTACTGTCCAAAATGTATGCATTGCACTATTGAAATGACATTTGTATGCATATTAAGATAAGGCTAATGACTTCCAGTGCAAGGTAATATGATCGCTGTTTGTTACATTATATTACATCATCAAATGCTTGTATGCTGTGTGTGTGATTAAGAGATGATGTATTTAAACTTATGTCTGCTTTTGACTTGCAAATAATGCTATTAAAGAAAACATATAGTCTGGAATACTGCAATCCATAACTGCAGTCTATTTTCAGCTTTAACCAAATGTATTTGCTGACAAGCATGTCTGTCAAGATATATCTGCATGGAAGTTAGCCAGTAGATAGATAGACTAATTATTGATAGTGAAGGAAAGAAAGGCATGTGTTAAGCTCAATTTTCAAATTCCTGCAAAAATTGAAAAAGGCGGGAAAAGAATAAATGGACCTAGTTCTGATGGTTCATGTTTTTTTCTTGTTGTTGCTATGTTGTCATCACAATATTTAATATCAATGAAATATATACAAAAGCAAAATTGATTATCCGAATGTGTTCACTATTCTCTGGAACTTAGTGATCTTTCTATCCACCAGCTTATATCATAGTTTTATTCAGAGTTGCCAATTTAATGATCAAAGATGATAATTTTTGTAAGGATTTCTTAAGTTAAGTTGGTTTAATGTGATGACATATCAGTGCAATGAACCTGCATCTTGCTCTTCAGTGGAATGTCAAGGCAATCTCCAGACCAACTTCATTTACTCCACCCCATTCCTTCCCAGCCCCAAAGAGTAATCATGACCTTCATCATGCCAGAAGCTTCTTCCTCACTCACCCCATAGACCAGAGGGCCTCAGTTGGTGGCAGTGTTTATGGTTTGGCCATGATTGATAGACTGTCGGATGGGCAATCATAACAGTGCAGAGTAGCATGAGTTGTGACCACAGCATTGCCTATGTGTTTGACCAACTATGTCAGCTAATTAATGCTTCATCATTTCATTTTCAGTGAAACAGTAATATTTCATTCATTAGTTTATTTCAAAATGAAGAGTATTCTGTGCAGTAAAAGGTATTGTGCTATGATGAATCAATAATAAGACTGAAAAGTCAACAAATTTTATAGAAATCGTACATTTGCTGTAAGACTGGAAATAGTTAAACCTCAAGAGGCACTTTAAGATACAGGATTATGGAAATACAGTGGATCTCAGATATCAATGAGCGCAATGATCAATAATCCCGACTAGTATTGTGATTTCATCAGTGAAGATTTGAGGGAAGTTTGTGTAACTTTGAAGCGTTAACAACATTAGTATGCGTAGATAGCCTTATCAGTGTGATGGATTATGAGAAGTGTGTTTCTGTGCAAGCGGCTCACATTTCCAATCTGTGCTGGTGTCTTCCCATATTTCTCAACAGGTGAATCGACCCTCTCCTTGGTAGAATGCAGATGGTATACCCTACAGTGGGTCTTAAATGATAAAACTGTGATCTTCACACTATATGACCAATAGTTTTTCCAAAGGCACAAAGTACTTTAAAACAAGGAATATTCACGGTGAGGAATATTCATGGCATGAAATTTTCACGAATTGGAGCCCAGTGCCTTTGTGTGGTGAATTTTTGCGAATTGCCATTGGTATTCAATGTATAGGCCTATAGTGTAGGCAGGAACTTTGACATGCATTTTGATTTTGCAAATATTAAATTGAATATTAGAAATATTTGCAATATTTACATGCACCCAAAAATGTTGGGTTTGACAGTACTCCTTTGCCACATCATGAAAGCTATGATGAGACCCAAGATGTACTTCAAGGTTACCATGGATATACTGATGACAGAAGTATGCAAAGCATGAGAGACAATGCAGGTGATGTCTCAAGCTGTTTTTGACTGAAACCCAGCAAGGTTGATGACACCTCTGTAGGGCTAGGGAGGTAGGGATAGGTCCGTTGACACGCCAGAAATCTCTATCAAGACATGGTATCTGTGGCATGGTTCCCTGCTTAGAAATTGATCTCCAGCAGGTGCGGTGGAAGAGTGCATCTAGGAGTGCATCCTAGAAAAGTGCATCTTCATCATCTCTCTCGGGGTGACATCCAGGATGTTTGCGCCCATCCCCCCACCCCACCACCCTGTGACGTCTTTACTCACAGGCACTGTTAAAGAACTACTGTTCCTCTTGGAACAGAAAGGTATTTTATTTCTCAAGACCAGAGCATACCTTTAAACTGAAAGAATTGTAAGGTCTGGGTAGGGGTGGGGCAGTAATGATTCACATACTGGAAGCATCGTCAGACCTTCTCCCTGCTCTCCAGTGCTCCTATGAACATCAGTATGCATCCACAGAGCCCCAGGTCCCCCCCCCCCCAGTTGTGGATGCATCCAGCTAAGCCGTGGCCGAGATGCCATGTGCATGGCATCATGGGATATGCGGGAGCCAGCAGAGGCTGACAGAGAGAGACACTGTGCCGTCATGCGACACATAAGTGAGAGCAGGTGAGAAGCAGTATGATGGTTGGAGTGAAGTGATGTGGTGAAATATCAGCCAACGTCGTGCTGCGGGCCTGGTGCTGCTAACGCCTTTTTCATGGGATTGGAATGTGTCCTCTCATAAAGGGTGACATGACTTCTTTCCTTACATCATGACCAGCTATCCTGATGAGATATCTTTTCATGCATGTTAAAGTGAAATTCTGAAATTCTACAAGTTTAGAATATCCACCTCTCTTACGATTACAAGTGTAGTTAATACAGTATGCCCCCCCCCCCCAAAAAAAAAAAAAAATTACAATTGGATTTGTGCATTGATAACACCCAATATGATTAAACTGTCTAAATGTTACTTTAGGGTCCTGAAATATAACATCTTACCTATATTTTGTGGAAAACCCCATTCAATGTGAGAGAAATGTGGATTGTTGTATAGCATGTCATGAGTCTGATTCTTCCAAGTTTATCACTTGGATGCTCTTGGAATTGCATATATCAATATGTAAACACAAGAAACAGAACTTGGAGGGAAGAGATTCTTGACATCCTCTACAAAAATCCTCATTTCTCTTTGACCACTGAAGCAAAGCAAATGAGTTTTTCTGTAAGATGTGGGCATGAGTTATAGTTTCATACCCTGAAATTGTGTGTGGATTGATTCACTATTTTTAGAGTTATCGTTGCGGAGGGTACCGTTGTATTTTTTTTTTTTTTTTTGGGGGGGGGGGGACATACGGTATAGATTGGAAATGTAAGACTTACGAGACTCAAATCATCATGGGACATTAAGTTTTGTGTGCATTTCTTCTATGTCATCAGTAGAAGTATTCAAATAAAACAAATTGCAAACAAGGCATATTACACAATAGACATCTTACTCCTGAACTAGTCTGGCTTGTTTTAAAAACCCATGACACATCACATTTTGCTGATTTACTGGCATGCAATCAATCATTTTTTAAATTTCCATATATCTTGACTGTGCTCAAAATTTCACATAATTGTTCTGCAAATAACCACATACTTTAAAATATCTCTTACTCATGGACACTGCCCCTTTTCAAACAAGAGTATGTGTGTGAGTGTGTGTGTGTGTGCCTGTCTTTCGGTCTGTGTGTCTGTGTTGGATATCTATTGTTCATGAATGCTTTCTAGATTACACAAACATGAAAAACCTTTGGTGCCAAGGATGCAAATATAAACACATGTACATATCCTATCTTTGTCTCTAAAGAGGATGTGGTTTAATCAGCCAACATACAATTTTTTACATAGATGTTATAGTTCATCAAAGTCACGTTATAGGGTTAATAATAATATGCAGTTGTTGGCATAATGCCATATTTGCAGAGAATGTGCTTGAATGCATGAAAACCACTTGAACTCCATGCAGGCAGAATCTGTATTTGGAGATTAAACAGTTTCATCTCCTTGTGTGTGTAAGTAGGCTATGTATATTATTGCATAGACCTACCATGCATCCTCATCATTGCCTAGTCCAATTCTTACAGCTAACAGGCACAAATAGATACTTATGAATCTAGCATTTGTAGCATTTTAAGCCCACATACCAAGTCATGGCTCATTCATTTTGCTTTTTTCTCTCACCTATGTTCAGTGAGCTCGTCCGTTTGTCTTGATACATATTTTACTGGTAGTATATTACACAAGAAACGGACAAACTACACATATGTAATGAATAACTTGTCTGTGAAGGATGTTTGTGTAAATTTGAATAGTTAATGGATTTATTAAAACTCAGTGCTTTGTGTCCAGCCCATATTGAACTTTGCTCACTTTTATGATCTGCTCTTCCATATGTTCCCCATGTTGTAGTCACGTAGCCATTGTCGTAAAACCAACGTTGTGCATTGTTAATTCAAATCAAAGTTTGTGTAACATATTATGTACTTTTATCGTAAAGCCTAGTTTCATATTACACACAGATTAATTCTAGCTGCTGGTAATGAGGAAAGTTTATGGTGACTTACAATGACTGGGTTCATCAGACTTGCAGAAGAACACATTGTAATCAGGCATAAAACGAGAAAAATCCGTATTTGAGTGATAGAGAGTGTTCAAATACTGATTGGGTCTCCTCCGTGAATACTGACAGCAAATAACATTCCATATCAGAGAATTGTCTTTAACCTGTTGAGGACTAGCAGATTTTGCTATAACACACGTTTTCCATAGACGCCTGCCCGAGTATACTCAGGACTAGTCTTCAACGGGTTAACTTCGTAGTCTGTTAGCCAAACACACAGCTCATATTATGCTTTCATGCAAGAATGAATACGTATTGATTGGCACACTTCATGGCAGAAGTGATGAGAAGGTCAAGGTGAAGTTGTTTGCCTCCTCAGTTGGGTTTCACCGGTGAGGTTGGCTATACGGCAAACGTAACTAGAGTCAAACAAAACTCATTGGTAACACGCCCAGACCATGACTAGTCAAATTTGATTTGCAAAATCCCTTTAAAGGCATTATTTTCCATTTGCAGATGAAGCAGAAACCCAGTTTTAGTTCTTCAAAATAGTTTTAAAATGTGAGTGAGGGATAGAAACTCAAACAACCAATGTGAAAATGTTCATCAGTATAATCAATGTCAAGTATTGTTGAATATACAAAATGTGAACAGTGGTTATCATAAAATTCTACATTTATGGTTTAGTGAGAAAAATAGTGATATCTCCTTATATTTAAGGCTTATTGGAAAATTTTTATATGGTAGGATGTTTTGTGATACAACTGACCTACACATATGCATCAAATGTGATAACTCAAACATCTTTGAAATCACTGCTACCAATGGTAAACAGTACCTTTAAGATAAAATGTAGAAATAACTGGATTAACATGCAGCTTGTTTCTAGACATGTTTGTACTTGAGTTCTTTTAGTAAGTTTAATACCAGTCAGTAATTGCTTCTCAGCAAAGGCCTGATCAGATGTCGAGTAGTTGTGATGGTAGTCGATAGCAGTTAATAGCAACCATTTTGAATTGACGCCATGCCAATGCTTTTTCATTAAGAGCCTGTAAAATATGCAAGAGTTATAAAACTTCACAGAACTTATCTTTAGTTAACACTCTCTCATACACATCTACATACTTATACACGAACAGAAAAGATAAACATCAACACTCAACATATGCTATAATAATGACTTTAGAAATAGTGAAAAGTGTAAAGTGTATTTCCCAAATGTTAATCATTATCCGTACTGGAGGCATTAGAATAACCAGCTATAAGTAGTATGAGGAAGTACAATGGTAATGATGAGAGGAAGTTGAACTCTTTCAGAGTTCAACTCGTAGTTTGCTGGGGCGTTACAAAACCACAAGCCTTCCTTCAATGGGAGAAGGAAATAACAACACTTTCCTTACTGGTCATTATGGTTTGGACAGGGAGGTGCTAGAGAAGGAGAGGAAACTAAAGCTCTCCTTTGAAGTCATGCGCGGCACCGCCGAGAAGTTATGCGTTCTACTACAGGTGTTACCCATGTGCTTTGACAAAAGAGAGCATCAATAATCGGGACTAGCGCTCTCACATCTAGAAATATTTGCTCCTACTTGAATTCGCTCTCTCTTTCAATGTGATGGCAACAATGAATTTTTGTACCTTGAATTGGAGCAGCGAATCAAAATGCAGTGTAAAACTCACAATCTTAACAACAAATAGTTTAAAAACACACTGCAACACGCTCTAACGGAGTACTTTATTTGAAAGATCAAAATATCCCTTATCAAAAGATAGAAAATTAACATGCGGAAATGTGCGCATTATTGAAAAAATTAGGTTTTTAAGAGGGCCTAATTTTCAATTTCCTTTCGATTTGCGAATTACGAAGAAACTAGAAATACATGTTAATAATATTGAATTCTTTCTTAAACTATTCTAAATCAATTCGAGTATTTCATATAAAATTTTGCGGTGAAATAAAGCTTGTAATTCAACAAAAGGTGAAATGCGTTCTTCGTCTCCGAACTTCGTCTTGCAACTAGAGCGGTGCCGAGCATGACTTCAAAGCGTAATGGAATGCTAGACATCCCATTGTAACGCCTTGAACCCAAACATGTGTTTGCATGAATTACGAAGAGTTGCCACTCCATCTCTGTAACACCTCCCTGGTTTGGACATTAAACTTGCCACTTTAAAATGAAAGTAATAGATCGTGTGTTAATCAAGGTAGGGCCGGTGCTAGAATTGGTTGCAGTCATATTTTACGAGAGCCATCGATCCATGACCTGTGTATTTTTGTCCACATGGAACCTATCAAATTTGAACAGTGTTTAGTGGGCATTTGATAATATCCCCCAGTGTGCCAGTAGGTTGTTTTTTTTTTTGTGTGTGTAATAAATCTAAAAAGATAAACTTGAGATTTCAGACCATCCCTTACCGTCTTTACAGTCAGGTACCGTTTTATATATCAAATGTTTTTTGCCAGTGTAGTATTCTGCAAAAATAGGACTTGAAAGACAATTTCATGAATGATTAAATTTGTAGGAGAGAAATACAGCAACAGAATGAAAAATATTCTTTTTCTCTTTTCAAGAGGCAATGTCAGCAATTTTCCAGTCTTCAGACAGTAATCATACTCTGCATTTGTGTAATGGGGGGCAAAATTTTGGCATGCTATTAATTTTTGCTAGGTAGATGTTGTATACTGTAAAACGAGGAATGTTCGTGTGAATTTTAATTTTGCGAATTTCGCGAGCGCCAAGATTCGCGAAATTAAAATGCACACGAAATTTCTTGTTTACACTATATGCATTGAACACCAGTGGCAATTCACGAAAATTTCATGCCACGAAAGAGGCAGTCGGCTCCAATTCGTGAAAATTTTGTGCCGCCAATATATCATGTTTTACAGTAAGTTGACAATTGACTTGTGGAATTTGCTCAAATAAAACTGCTGTAGGGTGTGATATATGGATTAAACGGTATCTACATTTTTTTATTATTCAGTACCTCCATGCTTTTGTAATTGATATTATAAATGTGTCCAGTATGCTGCAGTACAGGACTTAGGCAATTAAGCACTTGAATTTAGCAGCACTTAGCCATTATAGTGTGAGTTCCGATATTTGGCAGAAATGGATTTGTCGATTGTTTGATATGATGCATCACAAATGGTGGCATCATGTAATTTTTATGTCCTCTTTCTGTGGAAGCTCATAAAACTGAGTGACATTCACAGATTACCCCTTACTCCTCATGTTGCCTCCCAAAGACAGACCCTGTTATCGGGTATGTGAGATGAAAATAGTGA